>CM055268.1:46147698-47347698 GCA_029237695.1 Conchocele bisecta
GATCAATGCACATCAAACAATAAATACAGAGAATAAGTAGTAATGTTCATTAACATTTTAAGGAAACACGGTTATCGCCCCTGAAAGCAGTGTGGAAATTTACGTCATATATAATGTATACTAATGCCATTCAATACGTGGGGTAATGGTGAATGAATGTTTAATTTGCTAGAAAATGTCTCGGCTGATGTCTCGATATAAAGAACAGTTTCCGCCTACTGAGTGGGCATGCACCTTTAAGGATAAATTTATTAATTTTTATTATACTGATTATGTAATAAATTCAGTATAATAATTCTGCATACTTTTAATCATTAAATATATGCAGTCGTTAGTTCTATATGAAATAATGCATTCGGGAAAAATAAATGATTACTCCCTGAAAGTATACTTTGCTAGATAAGTATCATTGTCATACTCCTGTAGCTGTATTGATTGTAATCTACATTGTTCGCTGGAAGCGCAAATAATGATTAGGTGACTGAATGTTGGCATACAATAAAAAAAAATTATCATGCCTTACAGATTTGCATGCTATTTTGGACCTACATGGATTGTAACAGACGCAATGAGCTCGTTTTTATGACGTATTATGTTTTACGTTCGGTGGGCGGGCTCGGGACAGAAAATCTTTGTCTGGAACAAACATAAGTCGTATAACGCTTGACATATGTTCGCAGATATGTTGATATCAATTAGGCGAACACATCTATCAAAGGTGGGGTTTCTCCGCCCAAGGTCAAGGTCACCAGTGCTAAAAATAGATTGATTAATTTATCATTGTACTGCATCTTATGTGTAGCTCCTCGGACAGCTTTTTCACAAAAATGTAGCTTTTTCAACTTAACCATTTTTCTACACTTTTGCATACAATCTTGTATAGGGTGCAGAGTTTGTATTATCAACTCCTCTGACAGCTTTCTGTCAATCAATTTGAAACTTTACACATGTTGAACATGTTCACTATGGTGTTTTTCGGATGACAATAAATTTTTTTACAAAAGTACCACCTTTTCAACTTTAATAGCCATTTTTCTACACTTTTTCATACAATCAACTTCTATGACAGCTTTTTGTCACTCAATCTGAAACTGAACGAATGTCTTCTACCATAGTGTTTTAACCCTTCCTACGCTGTTGACGGAAATTGCTGTCTGCTGTTTTTCATTTTTGCTTTAAGTATACTTTGCTAGAAAAGTATACTTTGCAATGTTGGTGAAATCGGCTACAGGTCTCATTACAGCGTTTATCTATGATCCTCTATTCAATCTGTATTACAGGGTTTATGTGAGTTGTTTAAGCGGTCACTGCAGACCCTGATGGACGACTTCGCTCCCTTATCGTCGGATGTGACAGAACTTTTGTGTCGGATGTACCAGACCATTCCCCACATAGCAATACTGGACCTTACAAAACAGTTGATTATCATGTTTCACTCCAATGCCGAGTTCTCGTCGGTCGTTAAAGTGCTCTTACAGTCTATATGTACGCGGACGTTAGAACTGTTTCAAGGAGGTAACTAACTCTTCTCTTATTTACAAAATTGCTGAAAACTGAATAAATTAAATGACTATGAGATACGCCATGTGATTTTTGTACCAGAGCATATGCGATAATATTTTTCTTAAATGATGTCGAAAGTTTACGAAATTTTCATACCAAATGCGGAATAGAATTACGCATTTGCTATGAACATTTAATCATCTTTCAATGTCATTTTCATGAAAAATCGCACATGTTCTTAACCCTTACACCGCTATCTTATTTTTTTTTGTCTGCTGTTTGTTTTTCTATTTTCCATTTTTATCATCAAAAACATGCTTTGACAGCACTTTAGGATAATTGTATCCCCCAGACTACCGTCGGGGGATACTATGGATTTGACAGCGCGCCGCGTCCGCGTCCGCGTCCGCGGTCCGCGTCCGCCGTAGACACTTCTTGTCCGGAGCATAACTCGAACACCCTTTGGAATATTTTCATGAAACTTCACACATGCATAGACCACGACCCGAAGGTGTGTCGCGCAAAAACAAGAATGACAACTCTTGCATAGCTAATTTTTGAGTTATCTCCCTTTTTTGTTTCTCGCATGATTTCGTGTCCGGAGCATAACTTCACCACCCTTTCGAATATTTTCATGAAACTTCACACATGCATAGACCACGACCGAAGGTGTGTCGCGCACAAGAATGACAACTCTTGCGTAGCTAATTTTTGAGAGTTATCTCCCTTTTTTGTTTCGCGCACTGATTGACCATAACTCGACCACCCTTTGGAATATTTTTATGAAACTTAACACATTCAATTAGACCACGAACCGAAGGTGTGTCGTGCACAAGAATGACAACTCTTGCATAGCTAATTTTTGAGTTATCTCCCTTTTTTGTTTTCGCTCACTGATTTCCTGTCCGGAGCATAACTCGACCACCCTTTGGAATATTTTCATGAAACTTCACACATGCATAGACCACGACCCGGAGGTGTGTCGTGCACAAGAATGACAACTCTTGCGTAGCTAATTTTTCAGTTATCTCCCTTTTTTGTTTTGAGCACTATACAAACTGGACAATAATGCATGAAGACCTGTTTTCTCTGTCTGCTCTGTATACCTTTTCTCGTGTGCTCTGTACACCTTACCTGTAGAGAGAACAATAGAAACTGGGAGAACCATGTGCTAAGCATGGGCTAGCATGTGCAGATGTCCGCTGCTTGACCACTGCTTGACCACTGCTGACCAGGTAATTTATACAGGTAAATCACTACAATTGGGTACTGTGTTGAAAATATTGTGGCATTATGTGGACCTCTGCAGATATGTAGATAAATATAGGACTATTAAAAAAAAATCTGGTCTCCAATAGCAAGCATTATTATTTTTAAACTTTTTTTGTCATTTTTTTTTTTTTTTTTTTTTTTTTTTTTATTTTTTTTCATTATTTTTTTTTCATTTTTTTTTTTTTCAAATTTATTTTTCAATTTGACTGGAAAAAAAATCTGGGCTCCAGTAGCAAGCATTATTTTTTATTTTTAAACTTTTTTTTCCCATTTTTTTTTTTTCATTTTTTTTTTCAAATTATTTTCAATTTTTGTCCAGTAGCAGAAGGTCGTAAGTGCTATATACAGACTATTCACCTGTACATGTGCAGCATGTGCAACTGACCACTGACCACTTACAGGTAATTTATAGGTAAATGATTATATTACATTTCCGTAAACTGTGTTGAAAATATTGTGGCATTATGTGGACCTGTGCAGATATATGTAGATAAATATAGGACTATTAAAAAAAATTCTGGGCTCCAGTAGCAAGCATTATTATTTTTAATTTTTAAACTTTTTTTCCATTTTTTTTTTTCATTTTTTTTTTCAAATTCTTTTTCAATTTTTGTCTAGTAGCATAAGGTCGTAAGTGCTATATACAGACTATTATCATATAATAAAACAATTATTGACTAGTGAGCCATAGAATATAATCTGATATTCTATGGTTCACTAGTTAATAATTGTATAATATGTTCGGGCCAGTGAAAATTGCTTTCGGGCCCAGGCTCGAGGTCAAGGCGGGACAAGGCGAAGCATCTGATTCCGCGGAATTCTTTTTTACTTATCTCCCTTTGTTGTTTCGTGCTCTGATTTTGTATCCAAAGCATAACTCGAACACGCATATACGCATTGCTCTAATGGTCCTCTACCGCCCTGTGCCAAATCCACGTTCGTTCTGCCCCCGTCAAGCCCAGGGTCAAGGTCACATACTTAGTGCTTCAAAAACATTAACGCTTGGGTAAATATCTTATACTTTCTGTTTTCTTTCATGGATCATGGATCATCTTCATATTTCATATACGCATTGCTCTAATGGTCCTCTACCGCCCTGTGCCAAATCCACGTTCGTCCTGCTCCCGCCAATCCCAGGGTCAAGGTCACATACTTGGTGCTTCAAAAACTTTAACGCTCAGGTAAATATCTTATAATTTTTATTTCCATTCACGGATCAACTTCATATTTCATATATGCGTTGCTCTAATGGTCCTCTACCGCCCTGTGCCAAATCCACGTTCGTCCCGCCCCCGCCAAGCCCAGGGTTAACATCATATACTTAGTGCTTCAAAAACTTTAATGCTCCGGTAAATATCTTATAATTTCTGTTTTATTTCACGGATCAGCTTCATATTTCATATATGCATTGCTCTAATGGTCCTCTACCGCCCTGTGCCAAATCCACATTTGTCCTGCCCCCGCCAAGCCCAGGGTGAAGGTCACATATTTGGTGCTTCAAAAACTTTAACGCTCAGGTAAAAGAAAATTTTGACTTGCAATTTGGCTCATTTATTATCAAAGCGATATGTGGGACATCCGTGTTCTATGAACACATTTTCTAGTTTATTAAACTTCACACATGCATAGAAGACGACCCAAAGGTGTGTCGCACGTAAGAATGACAACTCTTGCGTCGTTAATTTCTTATAGTATCTCCCTTTGTGTTTCGTGCACTGATTTCGTGTCTGGAGCATAACTCGAACACCCTTTGGAATATTTTCATGAAACTTCACACATGCATAGACCACGACCCTAAAGGTGTGTCCCGCAAGAATGACAACTCTTGCATCACTAATTCTTTAGTTATCTCCCTTTGTTTTTCCGTCACTGATTTTGTCTCCGGAGCATAACTCGAACACCCTTTTTTCAAACTACTTGTGTATCTGGGGAGGGGGATACACATGCGCTTGTCGACAAGCGTCCATTTCTAGTTTACAACATGCTTTTACAGCACTTCAGAATCATTTCCATTGGAAATGATTCCGAAGTGCTGTCGAACCATGTTTTTATTGAGAAATAAGGCAAGATATAAAAGCAACTGCAGACAAAAATTGTCGTGAGTAGTTAAGTGTTAATAGTAGAAAATCACTTGACGTGTCTCATATGGTTCTTGTAAATTGCCTGTAACAATAGGCCAATCAGTTTTGGTGTACAGAAACAATTTAAATCATATTTTACTATTATCTTTTCTCCATAGCAGTGTAAATGGTAGTCACAACTTTTTTTTATTAACACATTACAGATCGGATACAATTAAAATAGTATGAAACTTTTTAGGGGAAAAAATTCTATATTCTTTATTTCATCTCTACAGTATATGTTGTTACCACTAATTTGGACCATCTCAATGAGATGGTTCAAATGAGTGGTAGCAACATATACCTTTATTGACAAAATAATTATATTTTTTTCAAAAAATATTATCGTATCTAGACTGAAATGGGTTAAGATACATGTACATGTATGTATAAGAAAATATTTCTTGAGCATAATAATATTGCTACATATTGTGTTGTGTTGCCCACTTCACTGTGATAGACCACAATGCCAATGTTTGCAGATTGGGTACATCCTGAACGTACCATTAGTGTATCATTTGTATTGCTCTTTTTTTTTACAAATCAAATACATTCCTGAATTGTGTGTGTGCATGCTAGATGCAGGAAGTACAGTAACTGTGTAGACTATTCCATGTATGCATGTACATACTGAATGGTATAGGAGTTTTGCACAGTTGTGCAAAACTCCTATACCATTCAGTATGTACATGCACACATGGAATAGTCTAAAATGTAACCTCGAAGGGGCCATGACAGGTACTTCTGGTGGAAAGGTTAAGTCAATCTCACCATTTGACACATAGTCATTTCACTCTTAAGCAATCAGTTAGTTTGGTAATCTGTTACTTCTAAAGTATCATTTGCAATGAACACCTTTGGGTCACACGTGGAACCTCACTAAACCTGACACCAAGTCAATCTCTATGATCTTGATCATTTATCTCAGATGTTAATGTATGTTCATGATTGCAAAGCATGCCAATATATTTCAGAATGGTCATATGCCTGATTTACAGTGGAACCTCTTGAAACCGGACAGCATGGGAACCTCCCAGGGTGTCCAGTTTAGAGAGGTTTCGCTGTACATGCAGATTTTACAATGGCATTTTATTTGTTTCAGATATATGTCAACAGACTGATGTTGTAGAGTCCTTTATGATGTTATTATACCAGGTACATACATATGGGCCATTAATGCTGGGTTATTTTCACATTCTATTGATTTACTCTTTTCTGTAAATGGTGTCGAAAGTTGACAAAATGTTCAAAGCAGATGTCAGAGCTCCAGTTAAGGTGCGTAATTTGACCAACTTGGGGTGAAATTTTGTTATTTCTTCATCAAAAATGGCAATTTGGGAGTCCTTTAGAATCGTCTCATTGAGACAATAATTAACCGCTGTAACAAAAGAGTGGGTACTTGGCCGGGAGCATGCGAAGGGTAATTTAACGATCGACTTACATGGTTTGGCCCCATGTCTACATTTTCGGCCTTTTGATACTTGAGAGCTAAATCATGTTATACCCCATTAAAAAGTAATAAGATTAGTGCTGATCATATTACTTTTGGGGTTGGAGCTAAGTGATTCTAGTGTGGAATGGACCTGGCACCAAGTCTGGATATTCTAATTTCAGGGCTGAATATATATTGTTCTGTAAATATTCAGTCTTGATTTTGGGAATTTCCCTCATGATGGACATGTTAAATACGCGATAGTCCAACCTGTTGGCCCAGCCTCAAAATGACCTCAGCTGTTGATGGGCCGTTAAACACCAATAATCTATCAATCAATCTGTAAAAAAATGCCAAACTAATGGCCAATGAGGTTGAGATGTCCTATGTGTCCAGCTGAGAGAGCTTCTGCTGTGTTACAGATATTGAAGAAGACGAAGCACATGCTACTGGATGGGTCGTCATTGTGCAATTTGGCCGGTCTGTTTTCTGCTGGTTCGTACTCTACTGTTTTCTTCCTTTGTGTGTTTGTATGCTCCAATGGCTGGCTATTTATATGTTGATGTGACTGGAGTAATGTGGCTTATACGATTTATGACCCATGTAGCTCCTGATCAAATAGCACACTCCTGTAGCCTGATAACAATCTATATTCCTTGTTTGACTCATGACGGATGTTTCATTGATGGAATGGTGAACAGTGCAGATCCTGATCAGACTGTGCAGATGCACAGGCTGATCTGGATCTACACTGGTCGCAAAACTCATAAGCCCCATTTCCCCAGTCACAGACAGAAATGGAGAAAAATGTCTATTTAGTTTAAACCTTTACAATGTTGAATTAAAGTTTCTCATCTACTGACTATTTTTATCTCACCCTGTCGTAATGGTGAACAAAACATTGTTATGCCCTCGCCGATAGGCAATAGGGGATATAGCATTAGTCCATGTACGCACGCAAGTACGTTAGTAACACCTTTCATTTTTCAATAACTTATGAAGCTCTTCACCTATTTTGATAATATTTGGCCACAATGTGTGTCTAGGGATGGTGCATTGTTTTGCATACGACCCACATCCGACCGCCCAAGGTCAAGGATGACTTGTGTTCACCTTGTTTGTAAGGGGTAATGTTAACAAGACTGCCAGCGAGGGGATTAGTTTCGTAATAACGATGCCCATATTCAGAATCATATTTATTTACTAGTTTGGGGCCTGTAGCCGATTTCATCAACATGTCTAAGCATACTTATCTAGCAAAGTATTCTTTGAGGGAGTAATCATTTATTTTTCCCAAAATGCATTATTTCATATAGAGCTAACCACTGCATATATTTGATGATTAAAAGTATGCAGAATTATTATACTGAATTTATTACATTATCACAGCCAAAATGGCTGTGATAATGTAATAAATTCAGTATAATAAAAATTAATAAATTTATCCTTAAATTGAAAATTTCTTCCTCAAAGTATACTTTGCTAGATAAGTATACTTTGCAATTTTGATGAAATCGGCTACTGGTGTTGACTACTTGCAGGTGTGGTTGGTGTCAGCCTATCAGAAAATCACACCGTGAAATCTTCCTGTCAATTTCTGGTGAGTATACTATAGGAATGAATGGCCTTTTTGTGGAATTTATCGGGGTATAAACTTGGAAAAGTTGCGGGAATACTGGACGAAAGCCTGAAGGCCTCGTCCAGTATTCCCGCGACTTTTCCAAGTTTATATCCCCGATAAATTCCACAAAAAGGCCATTCATTCCTTATAATTTCAGCATTTGAAATAAATTCATCAAGAATTTTGACAGACGGCAGCCATTTGTTTACATTGACAGCACTGACAGTGCACCTGTAGAAAGTAGTTCGGCGTGGGAGTTTACTGGGATATCAATTTTGAACAAATGTTAGGGAATTGTGTAAATATTTTTGTGCTGGTATTATCGTTGTACAGTAGCAGGCTTTGATTCAAAAGATATCGTTCTTGTAAATTTCATTGGCCAATACATTCCATTCAATAACAATTTTTATGTACCTCTTGAAAATGTTTGGGGTACATGTCATTTAGTCGCCACTCTGTCCGTGTGTCCCATCCATTCGTCTGTCTGTCAGAGAGTTTTTCTCTACCTACTATCTCTGTTACTGTAAATCTTATTGGCTTGAGCTTTATATATTTATTTTTCATCACTCATATTTTCATTACAAGTGATTCTGGTGTGGCGAGGACCTGGCATCAGATCAGGATCATTCTGATTTCAGGGCTGAATATATAGTGTTTTTATTGTAAATATTCAGTTCTGATTTTGGGATTTTCTCCCCATTTGTACATGTACTTGAACATGTACATGTACTTGTACAGGTAATATATGGGATTTAGTACTAATACTAAACCCATTGACCCGGCTTTAAATGACCATAGCTGTTGATAGGCCGTTAAACAAACAAACATATTTTTATTAAATAGAGCCCATCCTTGCGACCCTTGTGCCTGAGGTCAGATGACATGGAGACATCATCTGAGATATAGTCTGGCAAAATAAACATTTATTCACCATTACACCACGTATTGATTGACATTATTATACATTTTATATCAGACTTAAATATCCACACTGATATATCATAGGCGGTAACTGTGTTTCCTTAAAATGTTAACGGACATTACTATTTATTCTCTGTATTTATTTTTAGCTTGACTATTCGAAGAATAGTTAGAGCTTATGTTGTCACCCCGGCGTCGGCATCGGCGTCACCGTCACGCCTTGGTTAAGGTTTTTAGTCAAGTTTGTATATGGAATACTACTGGCCCTACACCCACCACACTTGGACAACTTCATCTCCTAGTGATGTACATCAATAACCCCTGATTTATATTTGACATTGACCTACATTTAACCTTGAATTACTTGGTTAATTCCCCTTGGTTAAGGTTTTTAGTCAACCTTGGTTAAGGTTTTTAGTCAAGCTTGTACATGTAATACTATTGTGCATACAGACACCATACTTTGACAACCTTTTCTCATAGGGATGTACATCAATAACCCCTGATCTATATTTGACCTTGACCTACATTTCCTCTTGAATTACTTAGTTAATTCCCCTTGGTTAAGGTTTTTAGTCAAGCTTGTAGATGGAATACTCCTGGCCTTACACCAACCATACTTGGACAACTTCATCTCCTAGTGATGTACATCAACAACCCCTGACCTATATTTGACCTTGACCTACATTTCCTCTTGAATTACTTAGTTAATTCCCCTTGGTTAAGGTTTTTAGTCGACCTTGGTTAAGGTTTTTAGTCAAACTTGTAGATGCAATACTATTGTGCATACAGACACCATACTTGGATAACTTTTTCTCATAGGGATGTACATCAATAACCCCTGACCTATATTTCACCTTCACCTACATTTAACCTTGAATTACTTGGTTAATGTTTATAGTCAAGCTTGTATATGGAATACTCCTGGGCCTACATCAACCATACTTGGACAACTTCATCTCCTAGTGATGTACATCAATAATCCCTGACCTATATTTGACCTTGACCTACTTTTATCATTGGATTACATGTACTTAGTTATTTCCCCTTGGTTAAGGTTTTTAGTCAAGCTTGTATATGGAATACTCCTGGGCCTACAGCAACCATACTTGGAAAACTTCATCTCCTAGTGATGTACATCAATAACCCCTGACCCATATCTGACATTGACCTACATTTAACCTTGAATTACTTACTTAATTTCCCTTGGTTAAGGTCTATAGTCAACCTTGGTTAAGGTTTTTATGCAGGCCGCAGCCACCTTGTTTATCTAGCTATGTGTACATCGACAACCCTCGTAGTCGAGCTATGCTGTTCTCCTACAGCTCTTGTTTGATGTGCAATGATCATACTTTATAATGTGTCGAAAATATTATTTTTTCAGGTGACGCATTTAATTTGTATAAATAATTTAAAAATATCATGCCTCATTTGCATATGAAAAAAGCCAGATACAGCTGCGCATCACTGTCAGTAAAATAAATATTACTAAATGATTTTATCTGTATAGCGGGCACTGGTGGAATAGTGACACCATTATACACTTATTAAAGAACATTTTGTGCCTACTGAGTGGGCATGTACCTTTAACAATGTTTTCTTGTATTAAAACAATTATTGGATTTACATTTATTGGTCAATAAATGTAAATCCATGAATTGAAATTTCAAGACGATCCTAAATTTGCACTTGCAAACATTTGTACAAGCATCGTACATTTAGTTATCCACATCCTACTTCAGAGTGAGCTGATTTCTAACTCCGATGTTCCGCATGTCCAGGAGGTTGTGATACAACACGGCCCCCTACTGCTTGACAGGCTCATGAGGGTAAGTCGGCATTGGCGATTCTTAATACACCTAATCAGGACGCTTCATTCGTACATCATGAGAGTAAGTCGGGCATCATTATATGAGACCCGCCATGCGAATTTGCTGCCTAAGAACATGTGCAATTTTTCATGAAATATAGATGTGATATTTTCTGTAAATGACGTCGAAAGATGATGAGATTTTCATAGAAATACTATTCCGCATTTGCCATGAAAATTTTGTCATCTTTCAAAGTCATTTATTGAAAATAACATAACTTTTGGAAATATTTTTCATGAGATATCGCACATGTTCTTTGGTTCAAAATCGCATTCGTTGTCTCGCATGTAGTCTAATCTCGTACTCAAAATCAGGATGTTTGATTGGTCATGGTTGAGCTATGCTCAGTCTCAGCCAATTAAACTGCCTGATTGTGAGCACAATTTTAAGAATCTTTAAATTTTCCATTCCTGTGATTATAAAACTTTTTAATACATGTACTTGTACTTCAATATTATATTCCAACTCTGGATGTTTCATTGGTCGAGGCTGAGCTATGGTCATTCTTGACCTATCAAACAATCAAATTGCCTGATTTTGAGAAGAAATTAAGAATATGTTGCAGATAGTTTTATAATGATGGCCTAATGTTTAGGCGCGTGTTCATAAAACATTTGGTTGCCAGTAAATTTTAAATTTGTAAATTTTAAGTTGTTCCCTTGTGGGTGGATGGTCGGGGGAACGTGACTGAGTAAATTAATGGTGGGGTTCCTCCTTATAGGAATCACGATTTGCCTGGTTTGGCTCTCCGGTACGTTTTTATCTTTGGCTCTTTGTTACCTGGGAGTTGAATTGGGTTATTGCCCATTATAAAAGTAGCAAGATTATTACTGATCCTACTGCTTTTGGGAGGGGCCATGTGATTCTGGTGTGGCGAGGACCTGGCATCAGATCAGGATTATTCTGATTTCAGGGCTGATTTCAGGGCTGAATATATAGTTTTTTTATTGTAAATATTCAGTTCTGATTTTGGGATTTTCCCCCCATTTGTACATGTACTTGAACATGTACTTGTACAGGTAATATATGGGATTTAGTACTAAACCCATTGACTTAAATGACCTTAGCTGTTGATAGGCCGTTAAACCCCAACAAACACACAAACAAAGTTGTTCCCTTGAAATGTTCTGTCTTACAAATTCTAATGAAATGGGGGTACCAGCGTCCATGCTTATAAAACTTTCAGAATATTTTTTCATGTTCGAAAGTAAGAAGTTGATTTATCGAGGTTGAGCTGCGCTCAGTCTCGGTCAGTGAAACTTCATGATTTTAAGTACAAATTTGTAGAATTTAGTCCAAATGTTTTATATGTACCGATAATAGTTGTAGATCCTATAAGCCCCATTTCTGCAGTCACAGCCACATATGAAACACACCATGTGATTTTGTACCTTCGGACATCTGCGTAATTTCATTAAATACGTTTACAAAATTTACAATATTTTTGCATGTACATGTACTTTGAAAAGTTTTTGTCAACTTTTAACGCCATTTACATATTACATTGTAAATTTGTAAATGTATTTGTTGAAATTACGTAGATGTCCGAAGGTACAAAATCGGATGGCGTGTCTCATATAAGACTGGTCTAATCTAGTTACGTGTGTACACTGCAGGCTGTGGGAGGGGAGTCACCGAGGATGGTGATGGACAGTGTGTCCGACGTGCTGTTTACCCTCAGTAAACACGACCTGGAGCATCTACGGGGCTGGTTCCAGGAGGTCATCAACAAAGACGGCTACCCCTCCACACACTGCTCGAAGGTCGAGAAGGAGCATTTTGTTAAAGCTGTCCTAAGGTATAGTAATTGATACACAATTGAAGGGGCCAGTGGAAGGAGGAGGCTAAGTCCATTATTTTTTATGGACTTAGCCCCCTTTTTCTACTGACCCTTAAATTGCTTTAAAGTTTTTCGGTATACTATTAAAGCCTCGGCGGCGCGACATGCAGGCCAGAGGCATCTAGTAGTTAATCAACCCCTTCAATTATTGATTGGATTATGATTTGATAAACGTTGCCTGGTTCAGTTAATTAATCGCTGTGTATCGCTGTGTGATATTTAGGATGCAGCTGGCCGCAGGCAGAGCTGATTCTCATCCTAATAATAGACTGCGGTCTTGTCTACTTGCCAGGGATCAGGCATTTGTGTGCTAAGAAGGTTCTAACAAGTTACATTTTCTTGTTTTTGACGCATACCTTTAGCAGCAGGTGCAACTATAGTAGGTGTTTGCCCGTTGTCGTCGTCCACCGTGCTGCCAGTGCCCACAAACTTAATGTTTAGGTAAATTTCAAGGTCACACAACTGAATGTTCGGGTAAATTTCTTATAACTTCGGTTTCCTTTCACGGAACATCTTGATATTGCATACAATCACTCCTCTGATGGTCAGTTATCAGGCTGTAGCAAATCCACAAATCATGTCATTAATGCATTTTTGCACTGATAACAGCTGCCCGATAAACAAAAGTTATAACATGTCAATTTGCTTCTGGGCATGTGCAAAGTTTATCAGTCACTTCCGGTTTTTATCTGACACTTGCTGCCGGAACATGCAAATCCACAAATCTCGGGGCCCCAACGACCCCAAGGTGAAGGTCAGTCTTTGTGCATTGACAAGATGGGTTTTGTGATGCTTGCTTTAGCACATGCCTATGGTCATGTTATGATCAAATGCCTCGGCAAGCATGACACCACTTCCGTGGCAGAAATCTTATTAGAGGGACCTGCTCGATGTATCCCAGGACTCCAGATAAGGAATTAGTAATTGAGTAGCCTATTGTTACTCCATCGTTTTTGAAGCAATTGGGTACTTTAAAATTTTAATTGGGTAAAGTAAATTCGCACTACTGTTTACACATCAACAGACAGCAATTATTGAATACTTTGTTTCGACATGAAAACATGTCTTGGCATTTCATTAGAATTGTCTCCTTGGAGACAATTCTAATGAAATACCGAGATGTGTTTTCACGGAAAAATAAGAAAAATATGCTATATGTGTGGTCTGTTTATTGTTTTCTGCAGCATGATAAAGGTACCACAATTGTTGATTTCAATTGTTTTTTTGGCAATTTTAATTGGGTATTTACGCAAATACAGTGCGACTCCGATAGTCCACGGAAGTCCGGCGACATACAACATTCCGTGTTGCTTATCCGATCCGTGCTATATCCGCTCTCGCCCAAGACGCATCATAATGTCAACAAAAAATACATGTACACTGCCAATGTACGACGTCGCCAATGCCTATAATATGCCATACATTTTCACTGTTATCTTCACATGTAATAAATATATTGAATCCAAGAATTGTTAACGTCATGTTTTATTTAATCATGTAGAATGTAGATCTACGCAGATCCGTGCAATCCATTATTGTAAACGCGTGTAGAAAAAAGTGTAGTAAACGCGTGTAGCCATCATCATTCGATGACGCAATGACCCAATATGACCGATATCCTGTTCCATCAGCTGCAACGTCACGTGACAAGCTCGTGCGTTGCAATCTGTGTTTAGTCATTATGGTGAGCTCAGGTGGAAGACTCGGACCTATGACACCAAAATAAATGCCTATTAAAAAAATCCCATTATCCCACCCACCTGGTATCGTACTGTACATGATGTTAATAATAGAAGACAGTACGAGACCAAGTGGGTGGGGTAATGTATATTTTTATGCCCCACCACGATAGTGGAGGGGGCATTTAGTGTTACCCTTGTCCGTCCGTCCCGTCCGCCGTCCGTCCGTCCGTCACGAAACTTTAACGCTCGGGTAAATTTGGCCTCATTTATTATCAAAGCGATATGTGGGGCATCCGTGTTCTATGAACACATTTTCTAGTTGTAATAGTCATTTTCTTATGTGTCACACGTCCGACTATTCCACCTGTGGGTTTGAGTACACACAGAGTTAACCCTTTCAACACCACAGACCTGTATAGTGCCCCATAAACCTGTTGTCTGTCAGACATGTTTTGCCCGACGTGTTATAATATTGCGCCAGTTGAGTTAATCTGCGCGACTGATGCGCGATCTCCGATTGGTCAGCCTTTACACCTATTAGTAATTAATATTCCACCAATGGTGAGCGCGAACGCATGCCGGAAAAATGAAATCGAGCATGGAATTGTTTACATAACAATTAGCACTGCTTTATTACTGGGACCAATAATTTATCTTATTCCCAGTTTGCTCGGATTCATTTACGAAATGTGCAAACGTGATCAGTTGCACATTCACATCGGTGAGATAAAAGGAGGCTATTCATTCGTCCATTTTGGGTCTAATATGGGAAAGAACAAACAAACAAACAACGTCTCTAAATTTGGTCAATTATTTAATTAAACACAACAACTAATGTACGTACATACATGTACTACCTTTATTTCAACTTCAAACACACACAGATAATACATACCGCACATCAGTAATTAACAATATAATACCACTTTCGGCAGCAATATAATCGCAAATTTAACACGATTTCAGACAATAGTCGTGTTACAAATTTAACACGATTTTGATATACATGTACAAATAGGCAAACAAATCGGGAGCCAAGGCACAACCGTGTACTAACCGAAACTGTGTTATAGTGAAGCGTGTACTACTGGGGTCGCACTGTACGCAGCTTATCTGGAGTTCTGGTATCCTACATGTATGTGTAATTTCAGGGAGCGAGTGAATAAGAGGCGGGTGAAGGAACTAGTGAAGGAGTTTACGTTGCTGTGTCGCGGGCTGCTGGGGACGGAGTACGCCGCTCAGATGGCCGAACTCGTCTGACAGCGGGCAGTGTGGGATGCATGTCTCGGGGAATGGGGGTTTTGCGACCAGTGTAGATCCAGTAGCCTATTTCACCAACGTTGAAAAGTATACTTTGAGGGAGAAATTTATTAATTTTTAGCCAGGTTTTTTTTTAAAAAAATCCAGGCTATTGGATTGGCGAAAGCCGGGCGGGCGGGCGCGGGCGGGTGGGCGGGTGGCGTCCACAATCAATGTTAAGTTTTCGTGTTTGAGTCCATTTCTTTGTTACTGTACCACCTAGGACCACCAAACTTTCACAGCTTCATAATCAAGGGGTGCCCACCACATATCACTATCCAACATGTTACTTTTTTTTTAACTTCACCCATTTTTTCCGCGTAATCGACTTAGCCATTTTCAATGTTAAGTTTTCGCGTTTACAATGTTAAGTTTTCGTGTTTATGTCCATTTCTTTCGTACTGTACCACCTAGGACACCAAACTTTCACAGCTTCATAATCAAGGGGTACCCACCACATATCACTATCCAACATGTTACTTTTTTTTTTTTAACTTCACCCATTTTTTCCGCGCAATCGACTTAGCCATTTTCTTTGTTAAGTTTTCACGTTTACAATGTTAAGTTTTCGTGTTTAAGTCCATTTCTTTGGTACTGTACCACCTAGGACCACCAAACTTTCACAGCTTCATAACCAAGGGGTGCCTACCACATACAACTATCCAACATGTGACCATTTTTTTTACCTTCACCTATTATTTCTACGTAATTGACTTAGCCATTTTCAACGTTAACTTTTTAACGTACGTCTGGTTAGAGTTTTTTGGTTAAAACTTTTCGTTATACTATCTGCAATGCTTCGCATTACCTTGAAACTTCACATGGGTGTTTATCATCATCCATATTTTCATTCTAACCCCCAACCGTGCGGCCCCTGTGCCCAATGTCAAGGTCAAATTACTTTGAATTTTTTTGTTAAAGTTTTTTTGTGTACTATATCTCTGCAACTGCTTCACCCAATACCTTGATACTTCACATGGGTGTTTATCATCATTGTCGCACCTGCTTGCAGAAAGCGCGATCCTGTGCCCAATGTCAAGGTCAAATTACTTTGAATTTTTTGTTAAAGTTTTTTCGTGTACTATCTCTGCAATCTGCTTCACCCAATACCTTGATACTTCACATGGGTTGTTTATCATCATTGTCGCACTGCTTGCGGAAAGCGCGATCCTGTGCCCAATGTCAACGTCAAATTACTTTGAATTTTTTTGTTAAAGTTTTTTCGTGTACTATATCTCTGCAACTGCTTCACCCAATACCTTGATACTTCACATGGGTGCTTATCATCATTGTCGCACCTGCTTGCGGAAAGCGCGATCCTGTGCCCAATGTCAAGGTCAAAATTACTTTGAATTCTTTTGTTAAAGTTTTTTCGTGTACTATATCTCTGCAACTGCTTCACCCAATACCTTGATACTTCACATGGGTGTTTATCATCATTGTTGCACCTGCGGAAAGCGCGATCCTGTGCCCAATGTCAGATCAAATTATTTTGAATTTTTTTGTTAAAGTTTTTTCGTGTACTATATCTCTGCAACTGCTTCACCCAATACCTTGATACTTCACATGGGTGTTTATCATCATTGTCGCACCTGCTTGCGGAAAGCGCGATCCTGTGCCCTATGTCAAGTTCAAATTACTTTGAATTTTTTTGTTAAAGTTTTTTCGTGTACTATATCTCTGCAACTGCTTCACCCAATACCTTGATACTTCACATGGGTGTTTATCATCATTGTCACACCTGCTTGCGGAAAGCGCGATATCGTCAGCATTTTGGCATACGTCCGTCCGTTCGTCCGTGTGTCCGGTTAAAGTTTTTTGGTTAAAGTTTTTCCATCTACTATATCTATTTTTTTTAGTGTCCATGCCTCGCCCCAAGGCGCGACATGCAGGCCACGGCCATCTAGTCTACAAAAAGTGGGTATAATTATGTTATCCAAGTGTCTATGCTTGGAAAAAACCTGGCCTTCGTGGCTTTGCCTCGTTTCTTGTTATTATACTGAATTTATTACATTATCACAGCCATTTTGGCTGTGATAATGTAATAAATTCAGTATAATAATTCTGCATACTTTTAATCATCAAATATATGCAATGATTAGTTCTATATGAAATAATGCATTTCAGGGAAAATAAATGATTACCCTCTCAAAGTATACATTGCTGGATAAGTATACTTTGTAATTTTGATGAAATCGGCTACAGATCAGCCTGCATGGATGGAGAATAGGGCTTACAGCATTCATGGCCAGTCTAGCTCCTGATCTGTGACTGGCGTGTCACATTTATGGCCAGTCTAGGTCCTGGGCTGTGGCTGTCATTGGAGAAATTGGGCATGCCACATTTATGGCCCGGTATAGCTCCCGATCTGCTAGCGGAATCCTGCAGTCTGACGAAACCTATATTGTTTGATAGCAGCCTGACTGGGACAGGTGTTTCATGGATATAATTGAAACCAGGGTAGATCCTATGATTTGACTTGATGCGCATACTGATCTGGGTCTACACTGGCCGTAAAGGCTGAGCCCAATTCTTCAGTCAGTCAGGAATGGGTCATGGCCGAGGGGATATGGCATTGGACTTCAATATGGGAGGCTTTCAGTTCAATGAAAAATACTAACCTAGTGCAGTATTTCCATCGCACTGGTCTCTTGGACGAGACTTTAAACTGTGGTCCCGTCTCTATATGACCTAAGCTGTTGCTGGGACGTTAAACCCGTTCACTTTCTTAAGTCAGTCAAATATGTGGCTGTGACTGGAGAAAGAGGTCTTATGGTTTATACGATCAGTGCAGCCCCAGATCAACCTGCACATCCGCACAGTCTGATCAGGGTCGGTCTGCATTGTTCGCCATTCAGTCTGTGGAACACCAATCTTGCTTCTGATAAACATCATAGATCCTTATCGGGCTGCACGATTGTGCTATTTGATCAGGGACAACACTAGCAACGAACGTCAGAAAGTTCCTTTTGTCCGCTTTGGCCCAAACTCTAAACTCTAGCATGAAACCTATAGTTTAATTTGCTGAGGATAGCTCAGCAAATTATACTGCTGGTTTCGAGTACAACTGTGAAAGGATTATAATTGTGTTTGTGACTGGAGAAATAAGGGCTTATGGAATTTGCAATCAGTGTAGGCCCAGATCAGCCTGCGCATCTGCGCAGTCTGATCTCGACCTGCACTGTTCGCCATTCAGTCAGTGAAAGATCTGCCTTACTAAATTGCCTAAGCTTTAGATATTCTTATCAGGCTGCATGAGGGCAGTAACAGTGCTGGAGCGAGACTGGCCATGTATAGCCATAAGCCCCATTTCCCCAGTTACACTCACAATTATGGTATTCAAAAAGTATTTTCATTGCCAGCTGAATTAAGCTGCTTAATTTCAATCGGGCATAGCAAGTTTAACCCTTTCAATACCACAGGCCTGTATAGTGGTATTGGCAAACAGTGTAGATCTCATCAGAATCTCAGCAGAATCTGTACTTTTTGCAAGTAATTTTAATATTTTTCAGAAAGAAACAAACTTTTCATAAATGGACTAGTCTGAAAATTATTTTGTGACAATTGTATTGGTTGCAAAATTAACATATCAAAATCCATTCCAGTTACTTAATAGGGGTGAAAGGGTTAATAATCATGGTACCCGTTCCTAGCATCAGTCGATATGGTAACCAGACAAAAGTTGCGTCATTTAGTCGTCTGTCCAAAGGTTATCTTCATTATACTAAACCCATATATGGCTGTGACTGGAGAAATGTATATTGCTTGTTTGAAGCATGCCGGCTGTTTGATGGCAAGGCGAACAGTGCTGATCCTGATCAGACTGCGGATGCAACAGCTGATCGGGATTTACGCTGGTCACAAAACCAATAAACCCCGTATCTCCAGTGACAGCTACATATCACTACTGATTGTTCCACGTTTTGCTGCCGACAAACTTAATGTTTTTTGGCTATTAAATACATTAAATCTAAAAAATATTTAATTGTAAGTACTTTGTCATGAATAACAAAATAAGTCACCCTCTCCAAAAATATTTATTTCATGAAATTCCATCAAATTAGGGGATAACCATGCTTTGTTTTTGATTTGGAGCGGTATTTGGGAGGTTTTATGGTCTGTGAATCAGTTTTACGGCGATGCGTTAGCGGAGCCGTAAAACCGATTCTCGGACCATAAAACCTCACACATACCGCTCCAAATAAAAAAACAAAGCATGGTTATCCCTATTGTAATACAGCTAGTAATGTGCTCCCTACTTTCTGCAACGTTTGTAGCATATCACAAACAGTGATATTTTTCAATACGTTGGCAGGTTGTTGTCGTCATCGATAACTGCCTCACACCAAATGAATTTGAAGAAATGTAACTGCAGAAGAATATTCCCATTTCAAAATGAGATTAACGCGACTTTTTCTAAGACACGTAGACATGAATTCAACTTTAAAGTTTATTTTAACAATTGTATTGCGTGTGTAGTTGCAACAGTTAATTGCTTAAATTCATTAAAGAAATGTCAACATTTCTGCAGTGGGTTCGTGTTATTTTTATGCCACCGGGTTTCGAAGAAACGGGTGGCATATAGTGTTTGGACCGTTCGTCTGTCCGTCTGTCCGTCTGTTCGTCTGTCTGTCTGTCCGTCCGTCACACTTTTCGGTTAACCAATTTGTCACAGTTTCTCAAATATGCTGCAGGTGGCATCCGCATTCGACAGACGCATTTCTTGTTTAGTAAGGAAATGCAAACAAGAGTCAACAGGATTTATTCAGGTGATTACCCATCTACAAGACAGTTTATTATGTATAGTCAGTCATGTATGTGCATATTGGAATTCGTAAAGTTATAGGCTGGTACTGGCATATTGAGTTTGCATTTGAGCATTTTAGTAAATTCTTATGTGTTTTGAGTGGGTGGGGAAATATTTTGGGGAATTTGTTGAACGGCCACCCTGAAGTCATGTTTGTCAGTCATTGATCGATTCTCTTTTCCACTTGTACAGGTCAATATGGCAGAATGATACGGAGCCCCGCAGGGAGATTTTATATGCTGTGATTTTTCCTATTTTATAGGCTGTAATTTAAATTGACCAATCAGATGCGTGCTTTCTATTTTCTGTGCATTAGAATATTGATTTTATTGTGAAATAACGAATTTCCTATGGGAATTTAACATGTGGTCTAAAAATAGATTAATTTTTTTTTTTTTTTTATGTGTTGACCGATTTTCAAAATCTAACTTGTTTTCTTATTTACATCATTTCCAAGCTATCTCGCCAGGTTTCGGAGTCAATTTCCAAAATGTTCAATTCCCATAGGAATATCTTCTTTTTTTTCGCAATAAAATCAATATTTGATGGAATTTAATCAAATCAACTTTTTAGCTCACCTGAGCAAAGCTCATGTGAGCTATTGTTATGGCAAAGTGTCCGTCGTCCGTCCGTGAACATTTTCAATCATCTTCTTCTTCTCCCGAACTGCTGAGCCGATATTGGTCAAACTTCACAGGGATGATATATGGGTGATGCCATTTCAGATTTGTTAAAATGGAGGTCATCGACAATCCAAGATGGCCGCCATGGAAAAGTAGGTCAAATTCTTAAAAAATCTTCTTCTCACGAACCGCCAGGCCGATTTCGACAATACATTGGTATGAATGATCGATAGTTAGTGCTGTTTCAGATTTGTTCATATGGTGGCCCGTGGGTCAAAAATGGGCGTCGCCCGAGGGGTCAAATAGGGGTCAAATTTTATTTTTAACCGAATATAGTCATGTAATATATCAAATCGAAGGTATCGACGAGACAATCACTCTGGAAACATTTTTTGTCTAAATCATATGATTACGTCATCCATAAGATGGCCACCGTTAGTTCAAATGGTCATTCTTTTACTAAAGATTTCAAACGTCTTCTTCTTGTAAACTGCTTGACCGATATTGGCCAAACTTAACTGTAATGGTCTGTGGTTGAAGCCTGTTCATTTTTGTTAAAATGGAGGTCATCACCAAATCCAAGATGGCCGCCGTTGAGAAGTAGGTCAAATTCTTAAAAAATCTTCTTCTCACGAACCGCCAGGCCGATTTCGACGATACTGGGTATGAATGATTGATAGTTAGCGCTGTTTCAGATTTGTTCATATGGTGGCCCCTGGGTCAAAAATGGGCGTGGCCCGAGGGGTCAACTAGGGGTCAAATTATGTTTTTGCCTGAATATGGTCATATAATATATCAAATCGAAGGTATCGACTAGTTGATCACTCTGGACCATTTTTTGTCTAAATCAGATGATTTTGTCATCAAAGATGGCCACCGAAAGGTAAAAAAGTTGTTCTTTTACTAAAGATTTCAAACGTATTCTTCTTGTGAACTGCTTGGCCGATATTGGCCAAACTTAACTGTAATGATCTGTGGGTGAAGCCTGTCCATTTTTGTTAAAATGGAGGTCATCACCAAATCCAAGATGTCCGCCGTTGAAAAGTAGGTTTAATTGTCAAAAAATCTTCTTCTCACAAACCTCCAGGCCGATTTCGACGAAACTTGGTGTGAATGATTGATAGTTAACGCTGTTTCAGATTTGCATATGGTGGCCCCTGGGTCAAAAATGGGCGTGGCCCGAGGGGTCGACTAGGGGTCAAATTATATTTTTGCCCGAATATGGTTATATAATATATCAAATCGAAGGTATCGACTAGTCTATCACTCTGGAGCATTTTTTGTCTAAATCAGATGATTTTGTCATCCAAGATGGCCACCGAAAGGTAAAAAAGTTGTTCTTTTACTAAAGATTTCAAACGTATTCTTCTTGTGAACTGCTTGGCCGATATTGGTCTGTGGGTGAAGCCTGTCCATTTTTGTTAAAATGGAGGTCATCACCAAATCCAAGATGTCTCACAAACCGCCAGGCCGATTTCGACGAAACTTTGTATGAATGATGGATAGTTAACGCTGATTCAGATTTGTTCATATGGTGGCCTCTGGGTCAAAAATGGTCATGGCACGAGGGGTCAAATAGGGGTCAAATTTTATTTTTGACCGAATATGGTCATTTTATATATCAAATCGAAGGTATAGCAGTAAATCACATGCACATTCGCAATATATGTTAGATCAGAAGGTACCAACAAATTCTGTGGAACATTTGAAGTTGTAAGTGAAGAGTCTTTGTGAAATCAAGATGACCACTATGGAGACTTTTAGGTGAGCGATACAGGCCCATTTGGGCCTCTTGTTTGGGGAGGGTTACTTTTTTGTTATTGATGAAAAAGTACTTGCATTTAAATATTTATTAGATTTAATATGTTTAATAGCCAATAGTTCGTCGGTAGCAAATCGTGGAACAGACAGTAGTTGATATGATATATTTTTATTTATGTAGGTAGTCATTTTTGTCGACTCAGTCCACTTGCAGCGTGTTGATCAAAATGACGGCCATGTGTGTACATGTACTACTATGTGTGCGTCAGTGAAATATATGTTAATTTATTTCCACAGATCTTGTCTATCTGAGCTAGCTTGACCAGCTGGCCCTGACTGCCTCATGTTGTTTTGTTGAACTGCTATTTATTACACCATCGTAAGGCAACGAGGGGACATTGGAATGCCGGTGATTAACAGTTGCAACACAGTGTAGACCCTTGTTCTGAGTGCATACCTCTAATTACAGTACATGTTGTGAAGTAGTATTTCCTATATTGCAGAAAATATACAGCTATGTAGACCATAATAATTCATAGAAAAATTGAATTTCACTGTAACATTTGAATCACTGTAACATTTGAATCACTGTAACATTTGAACTGGTAGATCAGAGCTCCAGTTAAGATTTGGCGTAATTTGACCAAATATTGAGGTATTTTTTTTAGTTCTTCACCAAAAATGGTAAGTTGGGAGTTCTTTAGAATCGTCTCAATGAGACGATTCTAAAGCACTCCCAACTTGCCATTTTTGTTGAAGAAATAACAAAATTCCCCCCAAAGTTGATCAACTTACGCACCTTAACTGCAGCTCTGTGGTAGATCATGAACACATAGACTGTATACACGACGGACGTTGGTCGTGTTCTTTTGTTACTGTAATAACCCTAAATATTCGGATGCAAATTGTTTTGGGGCAATTTTAATGGGGTTTCCCAAAACAAATTGTATCCAAATACTAAAATGCTATTCTATACCAATGCAGCTATATTTATAATAGCTGTTTGTGGCGGATGTTACGTGCACTGGCAGTCTCGTGGACAAGTTTTAAGTTTATACAGTAAAAAATGAAGAAAAATTGTCATAATCAAATCTGTTGCTGTGACTTGAGAAATGACATATATGGCCTTTGCAACCAGTGTAGACACAGATCAGTTTGTCATTCAGTCAGTGAAGCACAGTCGGGTTTCTAAAGAACACTGCAGATCTGTAGGTGGCAGGAATGTGCCAGCAGACCAGGAGCGAGACTGGTTGCAAATGTTACAAAAGCCCCATTTCTCCAGTCACATATACTGGATTTACTGCGACAAGAACATGCTATTTTTGCATCTTGTGTCATTGACCAGTGAAACACGGATCATCATATAGTACCCACATGCCTGATACACTAAACCAAAATTGTTAGAAACATCACTCATTGTGAAATGATTGCAACGACGTGTAGATATCAACCAAACTACTTTGCCGGTTGGTTTGGATCTGCAGATCTATATCCTGGGCTGTTGGTTGTGAACATTGGAAGAGTAAATTTAACGATGGGCATGAACTGTAACGGAATACCTGGTTTGCCAATCAGGTACATTTTTGGCCTCCGTGTTACTTGAGGGAGTTGCATCCGGTTATACCCATTATATAAGTAGTAAGACCAGTACTAGTTGTATTACTGTTAGGGAGTGTGGCTAAGTGACCGTGACTCTTTTGTGGTGAAAATATGGCACCAGATTTGATTGTTAAATAAATAATACACTTACTATGAATAAGCCTCTTTTTCCCACAGCATATTGCAGGATGATGGGAGAGAATGTGATGCATCATTAAGGATTCATATTTTAACCCTTAGACCGCTACTCACAACAATTGTCGTCTGCTGTTGCTTTTATATCTTGCCTTATTTCTCAATAAAAAACATGGTTTGACAGCACATCAGAATCATTTCCATTGAAGTGCTGTCGAAGCATGTTGTAAATTATTCTAAAGTGCTGTCAAAGCATGTTTTTAATGATAAAAATGGAAAATAAAGAGCAGACGAAAAAATAAATATATTAAGATAGCGGTAAAGGGTTAACAGTGAATCTTGCTGGGATTCACAGCTGGGGCCAAGTGGTCTGGTGTAGTAAGGGCACCTGACACCAGATCAGGACACTCTTTCAGTGCTGAACATATGGTACCCCCATACATGTACATGTATATGACCTTATTCTCTTAAATGGACGTAAAATCCCAATCAATTGAGGCAGATCACAATCTGGCTGTGACTGAAGAAATGGGGCTTATGGGTTATGGTTGTGGGTGAATATCCAGATCAACCTGCAATATAGATCAGTATTAGGCTACATGAGTTACTTCATCAGGGGCTGCACTGCTCTCAAATCCCATAAGCCCTTTTTCTCCAGTCACAGACACATATGGGTCTGCATGTAGACGGAGATCTGCTAGTCGTTCACCCTTATGGTGTAGTTGCATGATACTGCGGTTTGTGAGGGAGCACCTATGGCTCAGTATCACTGACTTTCATATCTGTAGATGGAGATGATTATAGACCAATTAATTAGACCTGCTTTGATTACAACAGTGATGTCGAACAATGAAATGGTTTCTTGATCATAGAATATATTGACTGTGGCATATGTGCAATGTGATCATGTGTGGAGAGTGATAATAAAATCAATATTCAAATGAGAATTGTATTGTGTATTATAAATCCAATAATATTTATAGAAAATACTATAGGAATGAATGGCCTTTTTGTGGAATTTATCGGGGTATAAACTTGGAAAAGTCGCGGGAATACTGGACGAGGCTTTCCGCGGGAATACTGGCCGAAGGCCGGAAAGCCTCGTCCAGTATTCCCGCGACTTTTCCAAGTTTATATCTCCGATAAATTCCACAAAAAAAGCCATTCATTCCTGACAATTCCAGCATTTGAAATAAATTCATCAAGAAAATGTGTTTATTTTCCGTTTTCTTAAGAATTATTTTAACTGCGCCTCACGGTTACGGAAAGTTGTTCGGCGGGAGTTTACTGGGATATAAATTTTGGACAGAGACTTGCTACACGCCAATCAAATTGTGTAAATATTTTTGTGCTGGAATTATATACATGTAAACATGTGCTATCACTAATGGTGTAAAATGGAATGAAAACAGACTATAAAATATGGTCATACATAATCTAAAATACTATGATGTACACATGCGGTTGGCTTGGTGATAGGATGGTATAATATATACTGTTTTAGACATGTACATAGATAAAATAAAACGTGACAAAATATATGTAGCCTGAAAACGATCTATATTGCTTGTTAGAAGCATGACGGGTGTTGAATTGATGGAATGGCGACAACTGCAGATCCTGATCAGACTGTGGATGCAAAAATCTGATCTAAACTTCTTAAGACTAAAACGTTCGTAAGTGCAAAATTATGATAGTCTGTAAATTTCACATTAGCAATATTTTCTTGTAAACAATTATTGGATTTACATTTATTGAGCATAGGCTGCATATACAGCCTATGCTCAATAAATGTAAATCCACCAATTTAAATTTCCAGACGATCCTAAATTTGCACTTACAAACTTCTTGGTCGTACGAAGCTTAATGAAATGGGTCCCTGGATGGCAGCTCAACATAATGGTAATGGGGCTCTGGATCAAAGAGAGGTTGCAAACTGCTACTGATAAAGTTTGACGAACATGTATCGGGATATGTGAAATTTGAACTGTTGATAAAGTTTGGTAATGATCTGATTAACGGATAGATGTGCAAAATTTGGACTTGCGTCCAAAATTGTTGCCACCAGCGCCGCCGCAATTGTAACCGCTATGTCCCACTTTCCTCTATCGTGGGTGAGACAATAAATGATGTTCTCAAAAATATAGTTCATATAACAAGGCGATAATATGTACAATAAAGGTATAGATGAATAGTCAACAGCATATTCCTGAGAACTGATCTAAAATGTGTGTGAAGGTCCCCAGGGTGTCCTGTTTAGCGAGGTTTCACTGTAAATCAGGCATTTGATTATTCCGAGCCGTAGTTGAGTGCTAGACGAACAGGCATTATCACCCGAGATAAATGACCAAGAAACACATCAAAATTATGATCACATAAGTTTCTTGTTGTCTGGTTTAGAGATGTTCCACTGTATCTGCACGTCCTGATCAGGGCTCACACTGTTCGCCATTCAGCCAGTGAAAGGGCTTTACTGCTATCATCGATGCTTTTAGATTAAAATTTTGTTATACTGATAATTGTGCCAAAGGGGGTTGGTCTATAGCATATCTTTCAGCCAACGGCCCAGTTACCAGTGTGAAAGGTCGCACACCTAGACAATCTGTTCAACCCCACATACCATAAAGCCAACATCTGTAAACACTGTAGATCAAGATGAGCTAGCTCTTAACGACCCGTCTCCTCAGGATCTGCAGTGCTTGTCATTATTAAGATTTTGAAACAATACCCCTTTTTAATTAGAAATGTGTAGTTCTATGTGTGTTCCCTCCTCGCCTACACACAGTGAACAACAAAATAGAGGGAGAAAACTAATATGTTAGTAAGGTGAGTTAACTCGGAAATTAGTGAGGCTAGAGTTGTCATTCATGCACGCGACACACCGTTGGGTCGTGGTCTATGCAATCGTGAAGTTTCATGAAAATATTCCAACGGGTATTCGAGTTGTGCTCCGGGCAAGCAATCAGTGCGCATAAAAAAAAAAAAGAGTTAAACTCGAAAATTAGTGAGGAAAGAGTCGTCATTCTTGCACACAACACACCATTGGGTTATGTATGCATGTGTGAAGTTTCATGAAAATATTCCAAACGGTGTTCGAGTTATTCTCCGGAAAAGAAATTGTGTACAAAAAACAAAGGGAGATAACTAAAATATTTAGTGTGACAAGAGTTGTCATTCTTGTGCATGACACACCTTTGGGTCATGGTCTATGCATGTGTGAAGTGTCATGCAAATATTCATAAAGCTATTTGAGTTGTGCTCCGGACAAGAAATCAGTGCTCTAAAAAACAAAAGGAGATAACTTGACAATTAGCATGGTAAGTGTTGTCAGTCTTGCGTGTGACACACCTTTCGGTTGTTGTCTATGCATGTGTTAAGTTTCATTAATTTAACATATTCCAAATGGTATTCGAGTTATGCTCCGGACAAGAAATCAGTGTCTGCGATGTTCAATGTCAAATCCATAGTATCCCCAGACTTTCGTCCAGGGGATACAATTAATGGAATAGTCCAAAATTAATATGCAACAAGCCAAGTTATTTATTTTATGGGTGAAATGGTTAACATGACCGCTACATCTATATGCCATCCATGCCGTGAGCCAACGCCTGTAAGGTAGATTGTGTGGGTTCTATCTGCACTGTACAACGAGGCAAGTGGCACTTCATGTCTTCCACAGTGTGTTCCGAGACATCCTCCCCACACACTAGCATTTCCAGCTGTCTCAGCTTGTAGAGACAGCTGATGTCCGTATCATCGTTGTCCACGTCCTCCCCAATATCACGCGCAATGTTCAGGTACTTCAACTCCTTAAGCCCTGTTGATATTGTCGCGATACCAGATTTACTAACATTGTTGCATGCTCTGATGGTCAGTGAAGTTAATTTTGGAATTCCACGACATAAATGGTGAATTGCCAAGTCATCCACCTTGTGAATGCCAGTTAGATTGAGTGCTCTTAAGCCCGTCATATTATCTGCTACGACCTTCACACCTTTATCTGAGACCCTATAGCAATTGCCAAGGTCGAGACATTCAAGATTTGTGAGCTTGGTGAACGATGCTATCTCTGTGTCGTCAATCCTGGATGTATCAGATATGTCTAAGTATCGTAGGTTGGGCAGAGTTGCAGTTTTCATCCAGCCGACGGGCCATGTACATTTACTGATGGTGAGTTTGAGTAGCGACGCTGGAAGTCGTGCTGAATCTACGTTGTCTATATTCACTTGGTACAGTTGTACTTCCTGGATATTCGGACAGCGGTTTTGCAGATCTTCCAGCATTGCGTTCGACAACGTTGCTTTCTTCCATTTGGTGTGTTTATCTGGAAGAGATGGTAAATGGATTCCTGCTCATGACATGGATATACTTTTGTCAAATCTCGACATAATACTTTTACGCACATTTAAAGAAAATATTTATGATTTTCGCCAATCAAAATGACATATCCTCAGCATGAAATGGGTTAAAACCTGTGGCCAGTGTAGGCCCAGATCATCATCAGCATGAGCATCCGCAGTCTGATTAGGGCCTACACTGATCGCCATTCAGTTAATGAAGTACGTTTAGGTTACGCTCCCAACTGTGAATTTGAAAACGGATACAGGGATTAAGCCAGCTATTTTGGGAATCGGTGCCCTTTAGTTTTTGCACATTTTGGGAAAATTGTTAAACACCATTAAATAAATAATTAACTTTTTAGTTCTGCAAGTTCGGGAAGGAAAAATATCATCTAACATTGGAAAAGGGACTGGATAAATAGTAGCTTGACCACATTTAAATTAAATTACGTGAACATTCATCCATGTCATCAAACATTTGCATGACAAATATATATATTTATTATATACCTACCCATGAAATACATAGTTATACGATGTAAATAAAAGTCATATGTTCTCATCGATGAAATAAAACATCTTCCGTTGAAAATACGACTACTTCCGCTATCTATATTCATAACGCGCACCTGCAGTGTCGGACTGCAAATATGCTGCAAATACACATTCATTACCGTATACAGTCTAAAAAACTGCTAATTTCCATGGAGCGGTATATAATAAATAGAATATTCATATTTTTGCAACGAATATGACATATATATATTTTTTTTTTTTTCTTTCGAAAATTGTAATTGTTAGGCACTCGTGAAATATGGACATTCCACCCCACTCGATGAACATATATGTCATATTCGTTGCAAAAATATGAATATCCTCTATATATGTGGCGTGTGTGATACTTATTTAATTATGTGTTTAGCAATGTCACGTTACAGAGTTGCGTCCCAATCCATATATGTAGAGTATGATACAGTTGGGAAACATACATTACAATACAATTAGTGGAATCAGGCTTTATTCCAATATATATTGTGTGGAGGACCTTATCATACTGAGTGGACGCCACAAATGTAGACATGCATGCAGCCTGATAATAGTCCACACTGACCCCTGGACACCTCGACATTTCACAGACACAGCCCGGGCCACAGTGTACATACACCCGGCTCGTTCTAGACAAATTCCCACTTTTCTCTGAATGCGCAGGTCGCAAATAAATGTACAACAAATCCAATTTTGTCAAAAAATAATGACCCAAATAAATATAATTTTCAGTTCAGAATCCCATTAGATTATACATGTATGCCTTTTAGCCATGTTAGCAGCAATTTAAATCCTAAATTCCAATTTCGCTGAACGTACTGCCAAAATACATATACAGTCCACACTCGTTACCTCAAACTTTCTTAATTCAAACTACTAAAGTCAAATTCTTGGTCCCATGGTACATGTTTTCCTATATAACACTATCGTTAACTCAAATTTCCTCACTCCCCTGGACTTTGGTGTAAGCGAGTGTAGACTGTATATAGTTGTGGTCATCCCATACAAACTCCAAATATGTATGCATGAAAAGAAGGGCATCGGTATCACTAAGCTAATCCCCTTGTAGGCAGCCTTGATAATAATTTTTTTTTTTAACATTTTTGCCTTACAAACAAGGCAAATGCAAGTCCTCAGTGGCCTTGACCTTGGGCGGTCGGATGGGGGTCGTATAAAGCACCATTCCTAGACAATATTATCAAATTTGGTGAAGCGGTTCATTAGTTGTTGAAAAATGAAAGGTGTTGTACGTATGTATGTACATGGACTAATGCTACATCCCCTCTTGCCTATCGGCAAGGGGATAATAATACCAGACAATTCTTGTGAAAACTTACCTTTGTCCATGTAGCCCTTCAACTTCAATGTCACTAAACATTCTGAGAAATGACCTCTGATCAGCTTCCACACTTTCTTTATATTCAGTCTATATGGCGTAAGGTCGACATGCCTCCACAGGGAATTGTCTCGCGTAATATTCCGCCATCGTCTACAAACTCTGAAATTTACAAAGATGGTATTCCTGAATGCAATCTTTCAGACTTCAAATGATAATGCTTTTTAGTTTGATCTCCATTCTCATGCTCAAAATCACATTGATTAAACGAGACCCAAATCAAACTCGGGCAATCAAACTGTGTGATTACGAGTATGAATATGAGAACATGCTCATATGTCTGTTCTTGGATCACTGGATTCTGCACTGTGTTCTGTTCTGCACTGTGTTCTGTTCTGTACTGTGTGGAAAGGATCAACGTCTATATGAAGTAATTGCAAAAAGACTTGGATGCACTTGAATGTCACTGACATTTCTATTGGGGCAGCCATTGTCGTGCTACTCAAAAATGGCGAGTATGACCAAGAAAATAGTGCCCTGTGCCAACTTGATGTATGCTATGGCGTTTTGATCTGTCTTGCATTGTATCTAAAACACATGATATACTATTCTCGATAGTTTTCAAAGTTTTGGGCTCAGTTTCTCAGTTTAAATTCTGGAAAATACGAATCAATACACTTAGTGCGTATGAATACAGCAGCTATTATCTTTAGGTCTCATGGGACAGTGCGGAGCTAGCGGTATAAAATGGGGTGGACGATTTTCTATATATTTCAGTATCGACCCTGCAAGTAACACCAGATGTCCAGAAAGATAGGTTTAAGAATAATTCTTAACTTTGTGAGGCTTGACTAGGTGTACCGTATTTATTCTATTAAACGCCCACGGTGCGTTGCAAAATGACAATTGGGTGCGCTTAATAGAGCCAGTTTATCCCACATTCCTTAAAACCATAGCAGGTCACCGAAATACAATAGGCTCGTACAACCTATGCATCTGGAAACAACTCGCCTATTGTTAGAAATACATCGCAACAGCATATATATAGAAACTGGGGTTTTTGGACCAATTTTACAAACTTGTGTTCTCAATCCCTGAGGCTAGTAATTTTATATATATTTATGTACGTTTGTACATAAATATATACAAAATGTAGTAGTTTTGTACGTTGATATAAAAATGTAAATCATTTTACTGTTTTAGGCTTCTCTCAGCCCCTGTGGCTAGGAATTTGCAAAAACAATGCTTGCTGTACAAAATTATATAGGTGTTTTGTACGAAAATATACTAATATTCAATATTTCTTAGGTTTAGTAATATTAAAATATCTGTGTTTTTTAGATTATTTATTTTTATCTAATAGCCCAGTGAAACCATGCTTATTATGTGGAAGGTGTACTTGTGCTATGTATCAAGTGTGTACTAAATGCGGTGCTAATAGAATTTGGACATTAAATATATATTATAAAATCGAACGAGATTACAGAATTGAAACAAGGCGATTAGCAGAGGTAGAGGACCCTTGGAGCAATGCGTGTGTGAACAAGAAACGAGGCAAAGCCACGAAGGCCAGGTTTTTTCCAAGTATAGACACTTGGATAACATAATTATACCCACTTTTTGTAGACTAGATGGCCGTGGCCTGCATGTCGCGCCTTGGGGCGAGGCATGGACACTAAAAAAATAGATATAGTAGATGGAAAAACTTTAACCAAAAAACTTTAACCGGACACACGGACGAACGGACGGACGTATGCCAAAATGCCGACGATATCGCGCTTTCCGCAAGCAGGTGCGACAATGATGATCACCCATGTGAAGTATCAATGTATTGGGTGAAGCAGTTGCAGAGATATAGTACAGGAAAAAACTTTAACAAAAAAATTCAAAGTAATTTGACCTTGACATTGGGCACAGGATCGCGCTTTCCGTAAGCAGGTGCGACAATGATGATAAACACCCATGTGAAGTATCAAGGTATTGGGTGAAGCAGTTGCAGAGATATAGTACACGAAAAAACTTTAACAAAAAAATTCAAAGTAATTTGACCTTGACATTGGGCACAGGGGCCGCACGGTTGGGGGGTAGAATGAAAATATGGATGATGATAAACACCCATGTGAAGTTTCAAGGTAATGGGTGAAGCAGTTGCAGAGATATAGTATAACCAAAAAACTTTAACCAGACGTACGTTAAAAAGTTAACGTTGAAAATGGCTAAGTCAATTACGTAGAAATAATAGGTGAAGGTAAAAAAATGGTCACATGTTGGATAGTTGTATGTGGTAGGCACCCTTGGTTATGAAGCTGTGAAAGTTTGGTGGTCCTAGGTGGTACAGTACCAAAGAAATGGACTTAAACACGAAAACTTAACACTGTAAACGCGAAAACTTAACATTGAAAATGGGTAAGTCAACTGCGCGGAAAAAATGGGTCAAGTTAAAAAAAAAGTAACATGTTGGATAGTGATATCTGGTGGGCACCCCTTGATTATGAAGCTGTGAAAGTTTGATGGTCCTAGGTGGAACAGTACCAAAGAAATGGACTTAAACACGAAAACTTAACATTGTAAACGCGAAAACTTAACATTGAAAATGGCTAAGTCGAATGCGCGGAAAAAATTGGTTAAGTTAAAAAAAAAGTAACATGTTGGATAGTGATATGTGGTGGGCACCCCTTGATTATGAAGCTGTGAAAGTTTGGTGGTCCTAGGTGGTACAGTAACAAAGAAATGGACTCAAACACGAAAACTTAACATTGATTGTGGACGCCGCCCGCCCGCCCGGCTTTCGCCAATCCAATAGCCTGGATTTTTTTTCAAAAAACCTGGCTAAAAATGAAGCAAATCCAAGCATGGAAACAGAAAATATAGGCCATTTACCCGAGCGTCCGAGCGTTAGGTTTCGAGATGCACAAAGTATGTGACCTTGACCCTGGGCTTAGAAGGGGCAGAACGGACGTGGATTTGCCACAGCGCAGTAGAGGACCCTTGGAGCAATGCGTGTGTGAAATATGAAGCAAATCCAAGCAAGGAAACAGAAAATATAGGCCATTTACCCGAGCGTCCGAGCGTTAAGGTTTCGAGATGCACAAAGTATGTGACCTTGACCCTGGGCTTAGAAAGGGCGGCAATATGTGTGTCAAATATGAAGCAAATCCAAGCAAGGAAACAGAAAATATAGGCCATTATAATTTTTGAAGACAGACGGACAGACACACGGACGCCTACGACGCCGAGGGTATGCCATAAGCACTTCATCCTTCGGAAGGCGCACTAAAAACGAAATTCACGTTCACCCTATCTGTTTTCGTACAAAACACCTATATAATTGTGTACAGCTAGCATTGTTTTGGCAAATTCTTAATCACAGGAAATAATAGTAAAATGGTTTTACATTTTTATATCAACGTACAAAACTAAGTACTATATAGTTATGTACAAATGTACATAAATATATATAAAATTATTAGCCTCGGGGATTGAGAACAAAAGTAACGAACCGTCTCATCAGGATCTGCACTGTTTGAAAGTAATTTTCATATTTTTTAGAACAACAAATACCCCCTTTTTATAAATGGAATATAATCTCTTGTTATAAATGGACAATATTTTCTTCTCAATCAAATTTAAAATTAATTAAACGTGTTTAGTTCATTGTTATGACAAGTTTAACTATTAAAGGAAACACTTGCTAGTTTTTGATGTTTGTACATCGACCGCCGATTATCTGGTAAAATTGCATGTTCTACTCGGTGGTTCGTTTTACGACATACCGTAACTTCCGTAAGCAAGTCCAACACGGTATACAACAAGTTATCACTCGATGTTTGTGCTTGGAAACAGTTTTATAGCTGCTGAAACTCAATGCTAGCTCTGGTTGATTTTCACATCTTGGAAAATGGTGCATTCTATGCCGTCTCGCCGGTACAGTCTGAATTTAAGGTATATTTCGGGTATTCTAGCGAAGGTGGTTATGACCCCGCTTTGGAATTATTTTCAGGAAATGGTATGGTGTTACAAGTAATAGAACAAGTCATAACTACATAAGAAAGCCGCTGTGCCTCATATTTATCAGCGAGGCGTTTATTAGAAGATTGATCTGTTTTTGTGTAAATAACATATTTCAGTACTTTGATTAAAAGTGTAATGTGATTTTAATATCACCAACATGTCAGAATTATTTTGCACTGCATGCTTCCAAAACCGTTGAAAACGGCAGCACATAAATACAAAACAGGGGTTCCCCAACACGGGCACCTGTGGGTCAAATATTGAACGTGACAATACCTTGCAGAAATGCATCTCTCCTTCACGGGGAGTATAGTAAGTATATTTAGCAGTAGTAAGTCGGGAAGGTCATTCAACAGAGTTGAATGAAAGCCTGAATATTGTTCCATTGTCATTTATTTTTTAAGAAATAAACAAATGTTGTTGTTGTTGCTGTTGACAATCCAGTGACTTCACGTAAAACTTTAATAAAGCTGGGACTAGAATACGGAAAGGTCATTAAAAAAAACACATGTTTGGCAGACACGTTGCCATAGTACATATGACACACAAGCATTATAAAGTATAGTGGAATTAGAGGTACATACCCACTAAGTAGGCACAACATGTTCTTCATATCAGAGACATCACCTGAGACATTTCCTGGCAAAATAAACATTCATTCGCCATTTCCCCACTTATTGATTGGCATTATTATACATTTATATCAGACGTAAATTTCCACATTGATATCAGGGACGATAACCGTGTTTCCTTAAAATGTTAGCGAACATTATTCTCTGTATTATTTTTTAATGTGCTATGATCATATCTGTTGCAAATACTATTTTTTTTAGGTGACGCATTTAATTGGTATAAACAATTAAAAAATAGCATGCCTAATTTGCATATGAAAATAGCCTGATACCACCGCGCATCACTATCAGTAAAATAAAAAATACTAACTGATTATATGATTATCTGTATATAGCGGACACTCGTAATTTTTAGAACTGGCGGAATAGTGACACTCTTATACACTTATTTAATTCCTTTAAAGAACAGTTTGTGCCTATACTGAGTGGGCATGTACCTTTAAGAATACACATAGTACCTTTAAATATCTAATGCCATATGAGGCACGATGTGCAAACTTTTCTAAATGTCTGTTCTACCAAATCATCAACTCGTGCAACGCAAACAATATTTTACTAATATCAATTTAGTTTAAAGGATGCAGTTGAGTGATCCAAACTAATTACCATATAGTATTATACCTGTATTTACCTATGTACAACCTTGGTGCAAGCAATTTGGTATTACACGTATCTCTTTGTCGATACAAATTTACTTTCAGACTGCCCATAATATATACCCGCAATGGGAGTGCCATAGATATAATTGCTTTTTTCCAATCATCCGGTACTTTTCCCCATAATTATATTGAATGTTCAAACCTTTTTTCTTTTTTTTTTATCTTATATTTAAGGGTAGGAATTGGCTCGAGGACCTTCCAAACCCGGGCATTTGAACCCAAAAGTGGCAGGTCAATGACCGTTGGCCCGTTTGTTTCCGAATTTACTAATATCTGCCATACAGTCGAAATATGTGCATTAAATGAAGGAGGCAATGAGGCGGTTAATTTAACCTAGCTAGTTCATTCTCCTATCGCACGAAGCCGGTATGTAAGACCGTGAAAAAGGCTGAGTGTGAGTGCATGTGATATATGGAGACTCAGCCGTAACAGTGTTATCCTATATAATGATGATATTTGACGATTGGTCAGGGCATAACATATCATGCCGGGAATGATCGATATTTGGTTATGCAAAGTATGATGTAATATGTTTTCGGGCCCAGCTACTGTCGTTTCGCGGCTTATCGTTATATACGATTTGCAATTATTCGAGTTCAGGTGTGGCGTTTATCTGTTACTATTTGGTTATATGACAATGTGTTTCACATATTCTGAAGACGAAAGAAAAAGAGAAGATAATACACGGCGGTATAGCAATTGCCCATATATTAGTGAGTGGCCCATACCATACCGCCGGTCATGGTCCAACATGTTAAATTTGATTTCAGACGATGCATATTACAGTCAATAATGTTTAATAAGAGTAATGCGGGCGGCCAATTCCGGTCTCTTCTGCATTACTCCGTGAGATGAATGGTGGGGAAACCGGAGTACCCGGGGAAAACCACCTCCTCCGGCAAGTAATGACAACTTCACATACGTCGGTGTAGAGGTGAAGAGCTGTGATCGAACAGCTACCGGGGACCAATGCCGGCTCTTTACTGCCGGTCCAATGTTCAAACCGTAGTCCCACATGAAGTCACCAATCGAATCTTCAAATTGGAGATTTTAAAGTCTGTTTGTTTACAACAACAACAACAAACACAATTGGAGGCAATCCTAGCAATTATTTTGTTTTGTTTGTCATGTATCAGATAACACATTCAACAATTTAGGTCCATATCTCAGTATTTTAACCTTAGTCATGTCCGACGCAAATGTGGACGCTGATGGGGCTGTGTCAGTGGCAGCAAAGGTCCACTTTGCAGACCTGTGTGGAATGTTAGAGAAAATATCCAAGACACAAGGAAATGATAAAAAGAAAAGAATTTTGAGAGATTTTATTGATCAATGGAGAAAGTCACACAAAACGTTACATGGTACAACAAACAACATGGTATGTTCCTTGTAGTAATCAATCAATCATGCAATTTCTTTTTAGAAGGGCTAGCTGTTACTCCTTCACCTGCAGACGTACGTATCGTCGATCAATGTGAAATGGAACACGATGTGTTTCGGTAACACCATCGGATATAACATATAGCACACTTGATTTCATGAATTATACTGCCATTTTCATTCAACACGGAAAAAAGGTGGAAATTACCATCCAAAATGTGAATTATCCTTTGTTTTTGTACACAGGAGTTAAATATGTCCACAGCACTTATTTCCTTTTGTCATGACACACTTGTAAGGTCAACTAAACTAGCTTTTATCACATTAAAACTTTGGACAGCTTTTGCAGCTGTAAATTTCCGCTACTGGAGTGAACATTACATGCCTTACAAATGTAGCTTCGAGATAGGGTTAAATTCCGGGCCATCGGTTTGTATGCTACTCAAGGTTGTTATTTTGAACAAATTAACTGAGATGTGTAAAATTTGTGCATTTGCGGTTTATGTATAATGGTATTTTAAAGTAACATTGTCTGAATAATATATTTAATATGCCACTGATTATGTAAGAAACAAGTGGCAAACACTGTTATAGTCAGCGGCTAAAAAGTGGAATGTGTATCAGCATTATTCAGCCACCAGCATGACCAAGACATGAAAATAATTATAGAAACATTTTAAAGACTATATTTATACCCACTTTTTTGCGTATATTGTTTTTTTCCGTCCGTCCCGTTTCTTGTAAGAAGTAAAACTTTTTAACCGTAATAGGTAGGTACTTGAAATTTGGTGTTTGCCTTCCTTATGATGTGTAGATGCGCAAAGTGAATGTTAATTTTTTATTGGACCTCCAGTCATGGATTATCTCGCCCTTTTCGATTTAGGATTTCACAATTTTGCTTTGTAAGAAGTAAAACTTTTTAACCCTAATATGTAGGGACTTGAAATTTGGTGTGTGCCTTCCTTATGGTGTGTATATGTGCAAAGCGAATTTAGATTTTTGACTCGACCCCCGGTCATGGATTACCTCCACCTTTTTGACATTTTGCGACGGTTCGCCATCGACTTTGCTCTAGTGTGGTATTTAATACACCCATTAACATGTTTAAGGTGATTTGATATGTTGAATAATGTCTACAGTGTCAGTTGCTTTTTGCAACTCAACTAAGTGAATTTTCAACTTCATGGCAGTATTTTCACTACTCATTTTGAAAATCAATGCGTATTTTCACATTGCTGTGCGTATTTTGTACTCCCACTTTTGATAATAAATCCGTATTCAGCTAAAATAAATGCGTAAAATATGCCAAATACGCACCTTATCTGGAGCTCTGTATTACTTAAACTAATTTGTTTTGTTTGAAATTTTATGTTTCACTGAATGAAGGAAGCACATGACGTTGTTAGGTGTTCCGAAACTAATGGATCGAGGCTACTTGTTGAAACATATTGTTAATCCTCACTCAGGTAGATATTCAACTATATCACGCCATTTTTTCCTTTTTACAGGATTCATTCTATCCCGCTATGAGGCTGCTGCTCCCACACCTTGAAAAGGAAAGAGTTGCCTATGGAATTAAGGAGGTATAATGCACAGGATTTGTGTGTGTAAGACTTACACTGGTTATTGTACATGTATACAGTATATATGTGGCTGGGACTGGAGTAATGGGTCTTATGGGACTTGTGACGAGTGTTGCTTCTGATGAAATAGTACACCCCTGTAGCCTGATAATGACCAGTATTGCTTGTTAGAAGCATGATGGAATGGCGAACAGTGCATATCCTGATCAAATGCTGATCTGGATCTACACTGGTCACAAAACGTATTTCTTGAATCATAGTCACCTATGGGTTGCTGGCTGAAAAAAAGTACCTTATGCCATTTCCGGTGTATATCCTGATCATCACGCATACCCCTAGAATCACACTGAGATTGGTCTACTGTTATTCAATGACATAAACATTGTTCAATTGATGTAATGAGAGTTTTCATTCACTTTATTAACTGCAAATGACCTTTATCAACCAAACACACTATTTTATTAGATCAAATTCTAAGGAGCTTGTGTTGTGTTCTACTACACATTACTTTTTCTCAGCTGCCTGCCTATATAGAGAATAGTAGGTTAGTGCCGTGAATGGGAACAAATATCTGGCAAGGCTTAGCGGGATGGGCAAAGCTCTGCCGAGCCCATCCTGTTTCTGTGCCGCGCCAGATATTTTTTCACATTCACGGCACTAACCTACTATTCTACTTGTCACGTCAACACCTACAAATAGCTTTAAAATGCAAAAAAATAACCCCAGCCACATCCTCAATTCGGAGAACCGACTAGTATGACAACTGCACATATTCATACGCAGTGATTAGGTCGTATTGACATGATCACTGATAATTTTTCACGGCACATACGGGTCATGTGACCAGCGTAGCCCCAGATCAGCTGTGCGCATCTGCACAGTCTGATCAGGGTCTGCACTGTTCACCGTTCAGTCAATTAAACACCTGTAATGATCCTAACTTATAGTTTTGATCATTATCAGGCTTCACGAGTGCACTAGAAGATCAAAAATTTGATCATCCACAAATCCTATAAACCACACATATACATTGGACATTGTTCACAGGTAGGATTTCAAAACAAGCTACATAAAAGGTTGTATCTTTTTCCTGTTGGCCACCATAACAATAGTTGTCGGTACGGACAGATAGAAACATGGATGGACAGAGTGCACACTACATGGCTCCAGCAGGCGCGGATACAGGGGGGGGGGGGTCCGGACCCCGCCCTGCTCCCGGCAAAAAACTACGCCGATTTGGAACTTCAGACCCACCCACCCCCCCCCCCCACTGCAATTATTTCTGTATCCGCGCCTGTCCAGATAAGGAATTAGTAATTGAGTATTTTCAATCCATCATTCCTGAAGCAATTGGGTATTTCAAAATTTTAATTGGCATTTCATTAGAATTGTCTCCTTGGAGACAATTCTAATGAAATACCAAGATGTGTTTTCATGGAAAATAAGAAAAATATGCTATATTTGTGGTCTGTTTGTTGTTTTCTGCAGCCTGATAAATGTAGTACAAAATTGTTATTGCTTTTTGATACTCACTACTTCTGATTTCAATTTGGTTTTTGGCAATTTTAATTGGGTATTTAAGCAAATACGCAGCTTATCTGGAGCTCTGCACTATATGCTATTGACAACATACATTACACCTATACATGCATGGTAGTATGGGACATGATGCAGAATTATAAATATCTATTGTTTTCTTTCTGTTGACCAACTAGGTGATTGTGTCTCGGGTGGTAATTTCTTTGATCACAAACAATGGAATAGGACACCGCACACTTAAGATAAGTGGGTGCTGGTCGGGCGAACGAGACGGCGTAAATTAACGGTAGTGGTTCCTCCTTATAGGAATCACTGTTTGCCTGGTTTGGCCCTCCGGTACATTTTTATCTTTGGCTCTTTTGTTACCTAGGAGTTGAATTGGGTTATTGCCCATTATAAAAGTAGTAAGATTATTACTGATCCTACTGCTTTTGGGAGGGGCCAAGTGATTCTGATGTGGTGAGGACCTGTCATCAGATCAGGATTATTCTGATTTCAGGGCTGAATATATAGTTTTGTTATTGTAAATATTCAGTTCTGATTTTGGGATTTTCTCCCCATTTGTACATGTACTTGAAAATGTACATGTACTTGTACAGGTAATATATGGGATTTAGTACTAAACCCATTGACCCAGCCTTAAATGACCTTAGCTGTTGATAGGCCGTTAAACCCCAACAAACAAACAAATAAACAAACACTTAAGATAAGGTACACATATTTATCTGTGGGTGGAAGGTGGGTGCAAGCGATGGGTAATTTAACGATCGGGGTTCATCCTTACCGGAATTCCGACTGGAGACCTGGTTTGGCCCTCACATACGTCTTTGGCATTTTGTACATGTGACAGTTGAATCTGGTTATACCCCTTATGTGAGTATTACGATTATTCGTAATCCTATTTTAGGGGAAGGGGCCAAGTGACTTTGGTGTGGTATGGACCTGCCACCAGGTCAGGTTATTCTAATTTCAGGGCTGAATATATTGTTTCTCGATGTAAATATTCAGTTCTGATTTTGGAATTTTCCCCCCAATACAGCAGGTTAAAACGGGATCGAACCCGTTTGCCCGGCCTTACATGACCATAGCTGTTGATAGGCCGTAAACACCAATAAACAAACAAACAAACACATTTATCTGAATTCATTTTGATGATCTGTGGAATCATTTGACAAAGATTTCTGACCATTTGCAGATCTGTATGTGCTTGGAAAGTTTTGTAAACATTTTGCTCTTTAACCCTTTCAACACCACTGTCCTGTATAGTGGTATTGGCAAACAGTGTAGATCCAGATGAGCCGGCTCGTGACGAGCCGTCTCATCAGGATCTGTACTTTTTGCAAGTAATTTTCATATTTTTTTAGAACAAAAACACACCCATTTCATAAATGGACGAGTCTGACAATCATTTTGTGACGGTTTGATTGGTTTGCAAAATTAACATATCAAAATTCATTCCAGTTACTTAGGGGTGAAAGGGTTATCATATTCTCATTCACTGTAATTGGTGGACATTCACTGAATTTGAGGTGGAATTGTAAAAATTAATGAGAAATGGAAGTTTTTAAATCTACCCTAATAACATAATCAAATAAGAATGCTGACTTAGCGTTACAAGCCATTTTACACTGTTTGCAAACATCGGGTAATATACCTGTATGTTTGAATGGTTTAATACCAATACATCATCTACATGTATCGTGTTTTGTTTACAGAACATGTTGGCCAAGTTACTTATTGAAGTGTTGTGTCTGGGTAAAGACAGCCCGGATGCAAATCGATTGCTGCACTACAAGGCTCCCAAAACTGCTAAAGCTGTACGTACATTGCCACTACATTTCAACACTGAATCCATCCATCCTCCATTCTTATATGGGATTCACAGCTAACAATGAATCCATTCTAACATTGGATTTGCAGCTAACAATGAATCCATCCTTACATGGGATTCACAACTAACGGTGAATCCATCCGTACATGGGATTCACAGCTAACAGTGAATCTATCCTTACATGGGATTCACAGCCAACAGTGAATCCATCCTTACATGGGATTCACAGCTAACAGTGAATCTATCCTTACATGGGATTCACAGCCAACAGTGAATCCATCCTTACATGGGATTCACAGCCAACAGTGAATCCATCCTTACATGGGATTCACAGCTAACAGTGAATCCATCTTCATCCTTTCATGGGATTCACAGCTAACAGTGAATCCAACCTTACATGTGATTCACAGCTAACAATGAATCCATTCTTACATGGGATTCTCAGCCAACAGTGAATCCGTCCTTACATGGGATTCACAGCCAACAGTGAATTCATCCTTACACAGGATTCACAGCCAACAATGAATCCATCCATACATGGGATTCACAGCCAACAATGAATCCTTCCTTACATGGGATTCACAGCCAACAATTCACAGCCACCCAAGCACAGACACGTCCACCTGTGACGTGAATAAGCTCGCATTCCTTTTAACAAAAACACGTCACACAGATTACACACAGACATGCATATGTGTATTTGTAAACAGACCGAAAGTGTTTAAATATGATTTGTCTTAGAAACAGCATTTAACATGTATCCATGTACATTTAATTGCTAAAATAAATCATATTTACTACTCAAGGCTACATCAGCAAGTAATCATTTGGTTCTAACTGTCAATAAAATAGTTTGTTGTCCGACAGGTTGCGTACTACGGATACGTCAAACTACGGTTAACTCGAAGTATTTTTTTATCTCCCTTCGAATTCGAGTAAGTGAGTGTGGCCTGTACTTGCATCTTTCGTAGAATTAAACATTACATGATACACTTCCTGTTATATAGAATACCAGTCTCGTCTCTTTTGATATCAAGTTTATCAGGCTTGGTTTGAAAATGGCAGTACATTGTACATGTAATTTCTCGACATGCCTCAGAATTCCTACATGTTTCTCAGTCTTGGCTAATAAACTTGATACCAAAAGACACTAGCCTGGTTTTCTTTACTTTGGGAATAGAAACCTTATGACATATGAATAGGAACCCAAATCACAAATGACTTCCCTTAGAACTACTTCCGGGTCATCATCAGCATTAACCCATTGCATGCTGAGGTGACTCTATCTATTTTTGTTGAAAATCCTAAATATTTTCTTTATATGTGCTCAGAAGTATATGTCGTGGTCACAACATATATTTTCATTGAGAAATAACAAAAAATTAACTGATGAAACATTTCATTCCCGTAAATGTAATTGATTAAATTGGTGGAGATGTCTGTTTGACGTAACATTTCTTTAGACTAAGCAACATGATTGTGACTCATGTTTACATGTACTTGTATCATTATTATTTGTTAAATGTACGTGTACCGGTACTTGTAGATGATCTCAGGGAAGATTGGCTAGGCCAACTGAGCTTTTTCTATAAATAAAGACGTTACTTACTTACTTACTTAATTACTTACATGAAATAGACAAATTCCACCAATTCCAACATCAAGAATGCCCAGGATGTTGTTCTAGTGGAAGTTTCTCATGCTTTTCCAAGTTCTATAACCTAGATATTTGACGGAACTATTGACTGTGCGCACAATGATAATCAGAATTTATACTGGCCGAAAATTGAATAACGCCCCCATTCTTAGACAGCAACATTTCACCTGCAGGACGTGGGCGACTTTGCGAGTACAGCGTACTACGTTCTCCAGAACCGCTGCCCTACGAGGGGCACGCTCTCCATCAAGGAGGTGAATGACTGCCTCGATGGGATCGCCGCCAATAACGCCGCCAAGAAGAAGGATCTGGTGCGCAAAAATATTCTTCGACTCCTCACCAACCTGTCCGCACTAGAACTGAAATGGCTCACACGGATGATTGTGAAGGAACTGAAGGTACTATGCTAGTATGTCACAAAGTTTTCATAGTGCATCGTGCTGGTGGTTACCATAATGACCCTAAATATTCGCAAGCTTTCCACATTAATACAATATGCTGAGCGATACTTCATTAACCACTAACCCACTCTTACAACATTTCAGCCCATTGCCTTGGGCCAAAACGTTGGAAGAGTGGCACAATTTATTTTGAAAAACGCCGTATCCCAGAGCTGCAGATAAGCTTTGTGTCAGCGTAGTATACCCCCTGATTTCAAAATAATTGCGTATTTTACTTTTACAAATGGATTATTGATTTTCTTCATTACTAAATAGGGAACAAATGATAACAAAATATAACCAATGTAAACATTCACTTATTTGAGCTGCAAAAAGCAAATACTGTTTGCTTTTTGCAGCTCAACTAAGTGAATTTTCAACTTTTTAACAGTATTTTCACTACTCAATTTTAAAATCAATGCGTATTTTCACATTGCTGTGCGTATTTTGTACTCCCACTTTTGATAATCAATGCGTATTCAGCTAAAATAATTGTGTAAAATACGCCAATACGGAGCTTATCTGGAGGTCTGGTATCCAAATTCAGTGATAAACCAGTACAAACATACTATTCCTATACTAGATCTTTCATCTGCCAATTTATTCAGTACATTACGGGGTATACAGTTGAGTTAGCTGTTGTCATCTTTGTAAAATGAGGCAGTGCTGTGAATTTGCTACGGTAATAATCTTTACATATTTCTTCAACAAACTTTGATATTGCGATCACTCATTTAACCTGTACAGGGCCAAGTGATGCTGGTGTGGTGAGGACCTGGTACCAGGTCAGGATATTCTAATTTCAGGGCTGGATATATTTTTTTCCTGTAAATATTCAGTTCTGATTTTGGGATTTTCTCCCCATCACAACATGTGAAATATGAGCTTCAACCCTATTAACATAAAATAGCTGTTGACAGGCCGTTAAACACCATTAAATAAATAAATTGACCTGTTCCTCATTTCATTCTGTGACTGGTCACATGCACATCACATGAAACATATGTAGAGAATAGAATACCAGGGTAGAGTATTTTCATATCAATATATCAAGTCTGACTCAAAAACGGTCGGAATTCCTCCTCGAGCCTCATAATTCTTACATGTTTCCTAGCCTTGCCTGTAGTCAATTTCACCAACATTGCAAAGTATACTTTGAGGGAGAAATTTTCAATTTTAGGATATTTATTAATTTTTATTATACTGAATTTATTACATTATCACAGCCATTTTGGCTGTGATAATATAATAAATTCAGTATAATAATTCTGCATACTTTTAATCATCAAATATATGCAGTTGTTAGTTCTATATGAAATAAAGCATTTCATGAAAAATAAAATGATTACTCCCTCGAAGGTACTTTGCTAGAAAAGTATAATTTACAATGTTGGTGAAATCAGCTACTGGTATAACTGATAGTAAATATTTGGTATGTACATCTCTCTGTTTGTGTGTCCAGGTTGGACTGAGCCAGGCGTCCGTACTGTCCGTGTACCACGCTGATGCCGAGGAGTTTTACAATGTGAACAATAATCTGGAAAAGGTAATGCCACCATTACCGGTAAACACTCCATGCACAGTGGAGCTTCTCCAAACTGGACTGGCTTCCAATCTCAGCATTGACCGTTCAAACTTTCTGATTTTGAGCACGATAGTAGAGGAAAGATTCAGAAAGTTTTGTAAGCCTGTTTAACCCTTCGAATGCGGGAAATGAAAAGTGGTAGAAATGGGGCTTATGGCACTTGTGGAGACATGGGGCTTATGGCACTTGTGGAGACATGGGGCTTATGGCACTTGTAACCACTGTAGCTCCTGATCAAACATCACACTCCTGTATCCTGATAATCATGTGTATTGCTTGTTAGAAGCATGACAGGTGTTTCATTGATGAAATGGCGGACAGTGCAGATCATGATCAGACTGCGGATGCACAGGCTGATCTGGATCTACGCTGGCCGCAAAACCGGTAAATGATATTCACCAGCTACAGCCTCGCATTAGTTTCGAGCCCTAGATAATGGTAATACTCACAGTATACATGCTGTACATTTCATCACACTACTAGTAGATCTATGCAAAATTTTATAAACTTACCTTTTATTAACGGGTGCCGTTGATACCTGTAATTTTTACTACTACCTATTTAGGAATTCTATGGTTACCTGTATACATGTATTGTGTAATTATGACCCCTATGCGATAGGCATATAGCGTTGCTCTTGATGTTCCGCACGTCCGTCCATGTACATTTATGTTGAAAAGTCAAAAAGTTTGTAAGTTTCTCCAGTTAGAGTCCAGGGGGCCGTTTCACTAAATTTTGTACGACTAAAATGTTTGTTAGTTCAAAATTATGATTGTCTGTAAATTTCACATTAACACTGTTTTCTTGTTATTGGATTTACATTAATTGAGCAGCCTATGCTCAACAAATGTAAATCCATCAATTGGATTTTCCAGACGATCATAAATTTGCACTTACGAACATTTTAGTCGTACGACGTTTAGTGTGACGGCCCCCAGTATGGCTCATAGGCATATCCATGTTTTACAAACATAATGTCTAGTTTCCAAGCAATCTGTTTGGTCCTGAAGGTAGTACACCAGTATCTATAGAATCTTGTATATTCATTGTTGAATTTGAAACTGATACACAATTATTTTGTTCCAACTTCTAGGGAGGGATGGGCCGTGTCTTGTGGGATATGGCATTGGACTTCAATACCGGAGGTTGTTAGTTCAATCCTGACCATAGATGTGAAAAATACTTGCATAGTATTTCCATCACACTGGTCTATCGGATGAGACTTAAACTGTGGTCCTTAGCTGTTGATGGGACGTTGATCCTTTCACTTTTACTTTCTAACTACGGACCAATCAATATTATTTTGCAGGTGTGTAGATTAATGCTGGATTCCTCAGTGAGGCTACATGAGATTGGAATTACTGTCTTCTCCCCATTTACCCCCATGCTGGGGGAGAGGGCGTCGCCCGACAAGGTAGGTCACATGATTTTCTTCCATTTCAGAATGAGGTTTGCTGCCATTCGTGACGGTGAGTGGAAAACTGCGGCTTATGTAATATCAGGATTGATTTTTGTATATGTAGATTTATTTGTTGTTGTGATAGAAGGAATGAGGCTGTGTGAAATTTGGAATTCAGTTTCTTTTATGCGAATTACCACAACTAAAATGGGCTTGAATATTGTATTTGTGATAATTATCACTAGATATACATGAAAATCAATCAAATGATCCATTGATCTATTAAGCAGTCAATCAATAAATAAATCAATCTATCAATCATCCAATCAATTAATTAAGCATCCTTCCAATCAACCAACCAATCTTCCAATCACTCAACAAACCAACCAATCATCCGTTCCATTAATCATGCAACCAATCAATTGATCAATAAACAATCAATAAATCAATCAAATAACCAATCAATCGATGCTTGTGGTAGGTGGAGAAACTGATGGATAGTAAGCTGTACTACATCGAGACAAAGTTTGACGGGGAGCGGATGTTACTACACAAGTCGGACGATGAATACAAATACTACTCCAGGAGGTAATTACGCCAGCATGGGCTACAGCACCAGTGTCACATAATATGTCAGTCACAGGAGGATGAGAGCATTAACCCTTAGACCGCTATCTTAATTTTTTTATCGTCTGCTGTTTATTTTCTATTTTCCATTTGTATCATCAAAAACATGCTTTGACAGCACTTTAGAATAATTTACAACATGCTTTGACAGCACTTCAGAATCATTTCCATTGGAAATGATTCTGAAGTGCTGTTAAAACATGTTTTTATTAAGAAATAAGGCAAGATATAAAAGCAACAGCAGACGACAATTGTTGTGAGTAGCGGTCTAAGGGTTAAGAGTATCCATCATATGCTCTTGTGTGGAACAAGGATATTCCTCCCTAGTGTCAGAATATGTTGTCAGAAACGACGCTTTGCCGAGTTTCTGACAACATACTCTGATCTTATATGAACTATAGAAGCAGGACAAGTGTTTCACTAATAGAATGGTGATCAGTACAAATCATAATCAGACTACGTGGATGCACAGGCTGATCTGAATCTACACTGCTCTCAAATGACATAGCCCAATTTCTCCAGTCACATGCAAATGTGTAAAATTTACAGCAAAGTGAGCAATAAATAATTATTTTTCATTGAATTATCATGCTATATGAACCTGTACATGTCTGTTTCAGTGGCAATGAATACACCTACAGTTTTGGTGCCAACTCGTTTGACGGCACATTGACACCGTCTATCCACAATTTGTTCAAACCAGACGTGTCTACCTGCATCCTGGATGGTGAGATGTTGGGGTACCACCCGGAAACAAAGACATTTGGTAGGGTGGCGTGGCCCGTGCTTATGGAATTCCTGATCATGCACTCCATACTCGTACTCAAAATCATAAAGGTTTGATAGGTCGAGTGTGCTTAGTCTCGGCCAATCCAACTGTGTGATGTAAAAAGTACAAATTTCCAGTGTATATACTCCCTTCTCATGCTCAAAATCATGAAGTTTGATTGGTCAATCAAACTGCGTGATTTAAATAAAGTATGGATTTACTGATCATTAATAAGTTTATGGGCTATATTCTGGATGGATTCTGCATTTTGAACCTGAAATTAGAATTTCAACATTACAATCTTCTAAAGTAATTTTTACAAATGATGTAGATCTATATGAGCCGGCTCGAAGTGAGCCGTCTACATCATCAACATTACATCTTTTCTAACTAATGGAATACCGTAATAACCCTAAATATTCGGACACAATTTGCCTTGGGGAAACCCCTATTAAATAGGGGTTTCCCAAAGCAAATTGTGTCCGAATACATTGTTGTTGTGATGAAACCAGTACTGCCATATTAACCATAAATATTGGCATGCTCACTGTTAGAGGGAAACCATATATTGTAGGTGTCTCCCCAAATAAATGGTGTCCAAATAATTAGGGTTATTACGGTAGGTTTTAAATTCAACATAGAGTAGATCATTTAAATTACTTAGGAGTGAAACGGTTAACGTGACCGTTACATGTGCTACTGCTGTTTCTCTCCTGGTGGCGGCTATTTTAACAAACTGAGTCCGGTTGCTCAAATGCTCTGTTAGCTTAACTGACTGTTTAATCCTTAACACTGGATTTAGCAGTCCATTAAGCTAATAGAGGTATTGAACAACACTGTTAATGATTTAACAGTCGATTTAGCCAACAGAGGTTTTGAGCAAAGCAGCCCTGATGGTAAATTCCAGCAACCAAAGCGATGAACACGGACGTGAAGCGACAGAGCGAGAACGGTTTCCAGCCGTGCTACCACGTGTTTGACATCCTGTTCTACAACGACCGGGTCCTCACCAACCTGCCTCTCCGGGAGCGGCTCAAATACCTGGACAAAGTGATCTCCGCCTGTGAGGGGCGCGTCATCATTAGTGAGCACCGGGAGGCGAGGACAAAGTATGTTATATTGTTACATGGTTTCCGTTGTTTGCACATATGTGCAAACATATAGCACGTGCTGTTTGCACATGGCTTTAGGCAATGCTTATTACATCAGTTTTTTGTTGGAAATGTAACAATAACGTTGTTAGGCTTTAGGCAATGCTCATTCCGGGGCCGCGCGTAATGGAAGTGCCTTCATGACGTCACTACGCGGAAGTGCCTTCATGACGTCACTACTTCATGACGCGGCCCCGTAATATGAATACCGAAAATTATCTACGTGAATGGGACAATTTATAAAAGTACTGAAAATACTGAATATAATGCTCAAATTACATCAGTTTTTTGTTGGACATGTAACAATAACGTTCGATCATGTCCAGCCGTGTGCAAACGTTTGCTGTGGCCCGAGGGAACTGTTTGAACCCGCGGCGGGCCGCGGGTTCAAACAGTTCCCTCGGGCCACAGCAAACGTTTGCTGTGGCTGGACATGATCAAACCGTATATTGTGTCCCCTCTGTTATACTGTTCTTTTTAGTAAAAACAATTAAAAAAGTATTCATTTCATGCGCGTATGGGGCTGATTCATATATCCACAAGAGTCACAAAACTGTTGTAGCATGTCATCACAGTTAATCCCGATCAAGGAGAGGAACTCTATATGATAGCAATCTTTCGTTCCAATCCTCTTTACCCTGCTTGTATACCGAAAAAGATGTAATTATTATTTAATGAAATATGTTTATACCAATTCCGATCCTATGAAATGTGTTTATTGGGGCGCAGCAGTTTTGTGACACCATCGGTTGACTGCGTTTATCATATAACACGAGTATAGCCCCAATTCTCATGAATTCGTGCCTTCTCATTGAGTCGTGCCCCTAGAAAACAAGTGAATAAGCATATTCTAGGAAAAGTGTTAATTGAAAATTATTTTAAAAAGATATTTTAAGTTGTATCCCACTGTTTTCTAAGTTAGTTTTACATACAATTGTGATTTACCACCTATTTTGTGATTTTTCTACATATTTCCTTAATCTGAAGAGTGTCTGTTCGCAAATGATGCATAAAATGTGATAAATGTTGATTTCTAGGTGAATCTGGACTTCACTATATTTAAATTTGATTCATCTAGGCAGCAACACTTCTTTATTGTACGAGTGATCAAGGAATGTCACTCAAATGTGAAAAAGGTTGTAGGGCACGAACCTGATGAGAAGTTTCAAGATCAATTAGGTGACATGGGTGGGTTATTTCTAGGGACTCTAAGACTTGCATAAACAATAATTTTGGTGAATTCCTTATGTCCACTCGTAGTCAAGTGTTTGAACTTTATGTTGATGTATACATTTTCAGGAATTAATCAGAATATAACACACAATATGAATTTATGAGCTTAGGGGCACGGATCCATGAGAATAGGGACTAATGCATGTGCATGCATAAACATGCATATGTGTATATATTGTCCGGAGTGTATATCAATGTAGCTCCATACTATGCAACAAGTAGTATTGTCCATGCATATGTTGAAATGTAGTACTGTCTGCTCAACGCCTACAAATGGCTTTAAAATGCAAAAAAATAACCCCAGCCACCGCACATATTCGTACGCAGTGATTAGGTCGTATTGACAGGATATCAAAAATGTTTCACGGCACCGTGTTTCACGGCACATACTCACTGTGTTGACGGGATAATTTTTGTTTATCTCAGATCATGCTAGTCATAGGTTTAAATGCTGACAATGGTTAGACACAGGGATGAACCGACTTAAAAGTATATTTAAAAAAAAACAAATTGGCAATATGATTATTTGAGTTGGGCCGATTTTACCGTGTCGGCCTGGTGATGAGAAACAGACACCTACAGTGGCACAAAGAACACCAAGATAACGTCATTTTTGATGGGTTTCTTTGTCATTTATCTCAAATGATAATGTATGTTCATGATTGCAAATCATCCACATATATATCAGAATGGTAAAATGCCTGATTTACAGTGGAACATCTCTAAACCGTACACCCTGGGGACCTCCCAGGGTGTCCGGTTTTTAGAGAGGTTACACTGTATTTTGTTAATACTTCACATTATTATTTATAGCCAAGACTGCGCCACTGCCCTAAACGAGGCGATAGACACACGTGAAGAAGGAATCATGGTGAAGAACCCGGACTCCGTGTACAAACCGAACACAAGGAAAGGTGGCTGGTTCAAGATCAAGCCAGAATACATTGGTGGCTTGATGGATGAGCTCGATGTGCTGGTGATCGGGGGATTCTTCGGGGTGGGCCACCGTGCCGGCATGATGTCCCACTTCCTCTGTGGACTCGCTATTCCCCCTGCCGAGGGCACAGAACCCACGCTCTTTCATTCATTCTGCAAGGTGAGATTACACTCTTCCACTGATTCAGCACGGTTAGGTTACACTCTTCCACTCCTTCTGCAAGGTGAGATTGGTATAGCTGTCACTGTCCAGGTAACGGATTGGTCATGAATGACACTCTTCTGTGTCGACGGGCCAATACAAACATACAAATATGGATGACAAATAAACTAATAATTAATCTAGAGTAGAAAGGGTTTCGCGAAAAATTAAGCGCGGTAACAACAAGAGAATCGATTCCGAAACTGAAGATTGTATTCGTGCACCGAACCATGGAGTTACGAATCACGAATAATCAAGTATGGCGTTTAATTGTCATGCCCTTAGACTATCGAAATATTTGCTATAACATAAATTTAGCACAAAAAAGCAAACAAAACATGTATCACACTGAAAAGGCGATCAAGCTGTTGGAACTAGCTTATGGCATAAGACCTATGTTTTTAAAAAATTCAACCCACAAAATATTTGCTGCGACCGACATGCTCATTTGCAGAAAATTGGGCAGACCTGTAATTTGGATGTTGGTTGTAAAATTCTTTGCTAGCACTCGAATAAGAATAGACCTGCATATAGCTTAACTTCAATGTGTTCGAACCACTATGCATTTATTGTCACGCCCACTTGCGGAAAGCGCGATATAGTCGGCACTTTGGCGTACGTACGTACGTACGTACGTACGTACGTACGTGTGTCCGGTTAAAGTTTTTGGTTAAGTTTTTTGGTTAAGTTTTTTGGTTAAAGTTTTTCGTTATACTATATCTCTGCAACTGCTTTGCCCATTACCTTGAAACTTCACATGGGTGTTTATCATCATCTATATTTTCATTCTACCCTCCTCCCGTGCGGCCCCTGTGCCCAATGTCAAGGTCAAATTACTTTGAAGTTTTTGGTTAAAGTTTTTGGTTAAGTTTTTGTCGCGCCCGCTTGCGGAAAGCGCGATATAGTCGGCACTTTGGCGTACGTACGTGTGTCTGGTTAAAGTTTTGGTTAAGTTTTTTGGTTAAGTTTTTTGGCTAAAGTTTTTTGTTATACTATATCTCTTTTTTTAGTGTCCATGCCTCGCCCCAAGGAGCGACATGCAGGCCGCGGCCATCTAGTTTTATTCCTCATGTATATTACGAATCATATGGACATCCACCAAGTAAACTGCTGAAAAATTAAATAAGCCTGTTTTGCCATAGCAGGTCTTATTTTAGTGTACTCTCTATGTTCACCAGGTTGGTTCCGGGTATTCCAAGAAGGAGCTGCTTGACTTCAACGACAAGTTGGCCGGGCACTGGCAGCCATTTGACAAGAAGCGGCCTCCGACGTGTATAGAACTGGCCTCGGGATTCAAGGAGAAGCCAGACGCATGGATAGAACCGTGTAAATCTGCGATTATACAGGTACATGGCTTAGTTACATCTAACCCTTTCACTCCTAAGTAAGAGTGCCTTCCACATCTAACATACATGTACTATTTTACTATTATTTTTTATTCTTCATCTACATTGCTTGGCCCTAAATGATACTCTTTTGTCTTGATGGGCCGTTAAGCACCATTCCATTCCCTTCACTCCTAAGTAACTGGAATGGATTTTGATATGTTAATTTTGCAACCAATCCAATCGTCACAAAATGATTTTCAGACCAGTCCATTTATGAAAAGGGGGTGTTTTTGTTCTCAAAAATATGAAAATTACTTGAAAAAAAGTGTAGATCCTGATGAGACGGCTCGTCACGAGCCGGCTCATCTGGATCTACACGTTTTGCCAATACCACTATACAGGCCTGTGGTGTTGAAAGGGTTCAGTCTTACATGTTGTTTGTCACTGATAGCCCTGCGCACACAGACATTATTAATGACTGACCCTAGAACAGGACAAAGCTGGACAAAAACAAAATTGTGTTTAAATCAACAGTGTGTGTCAGCGGGAAAAAATGTCATGCACCCAACCCACCAACCAAATAGCCAGCCAGCCAATCAATCAATCAATCAATCAATCACACAGCTAGCCATAATCCATAAACTATCCATCACCATCACACAAGCGACCAATTAACATACAAACCAATCAATCAATAATTCAGTCAGTAAATCATTTGCTAAATAAACCAATCAGTTAGTCACTAAATAAACCAACAACAGTCACTAAATCAGTCATTCAGTAAACTAATCAATTGGTCACTAAACAAACCAACAGCAGTCACTAAATCAGTCTTTCAGTAAACTAATCAATTGGTCACTAAATAAACCAACAACAGTCACTAAATCAGTCATTCAGTAAACCAATTAATTAGTCACTAAAGAAACCAACAACAGTCACTAAATCAATCACTCAGTAAACCAATGAATCAGTCACTAAATACACCAACAAGTCATAAATCAGTCACTCAGTAAACCAATCAATTAGTCTGACTAAATAAACCAACAAGCCATAAATCAGTCACTCAGTAAACTAATCAATTGGTCACTAAATTAACCAACAACAGTCACTAAATCAGTCACTCAGTAAACCAATCAATTAGTCACTAAATAAACCAACATCAGTCACTAAATCAGTCAGTCAGTAAACTAATCAATCAATCAACTGATTTCAGATAAAGGCAGCAGAGATAATCAACAGCGAAAGATTCAAGACGGGTTTCACACTCCGGTTTCCACGGGTGGAGAAGTTTCGCGATGACAAAGACTGGTTTGAGTGTATGACACAAGCTGAGGTGACCGAACTGAAGGAGGTATGGGGCCACATATCGACCAGTCGTATAAATATGATATCAAATGTGGAAAATCATGAGTAACTTTCATTAGAACAACTTCCTGGACAGTCTTAACCTTTTCACCACCACATACATGTATAGCGGCATTTGCAAACAGTGTAGATCCAGATGAACCGGCTCGTAACGAGCCGTCTCATCAGGATCTGCACTTGTTGCAAGTAATGTTCATATTTTTAAGGAAAAATAACGCCCCATTCTTATAAGAGGTTGCACAATTATGTGGTTTCTCTGGCTTTACAATTACATATGTCAAGGGGTATATTGTTTTCGTATTCCGTCCGTCCGTTTGACCGTCCGTAAGATTTGTGTTACACTTTTCAGTTACCCATTATTTCTGCAAATGTAAGTCAGATTTACTTGAAACTTCATATACTTCTTTATCATGATCCATAGCTTCATTCTATAGCACACCCATGCAGCTTTCATTCGCAAGGTCAATGCCAAATGACTTAGAAAGTATTTGGTGATTGGACCAGGCATGGCCGGGTGTACAGATTCATCTCTGACGAACTATGCCATTGTAACGAATTCTGACTGTATCCGGTAGCCCCTGCTCACTTGCTCTAGTTGTAATTGTAAGCATACGTCTACATTTTGAGAATCCCCACCCCCCCCCCCCCTCGTGACACAGCATTTAGATACCCGAGGGTGGTTGTTTCAGAAATCTGGCGGGAAGCTGGCAGGTGGCTATGTTGAGCTGGGTGTGGAGGAAGAGACAACAAAGAAAAAGAGGAAAATTGTAACTAGGGCAGTTCGACCTACTTTAGCTAGTCAGTTCCGCGGGGCTGACACATCTGCAATAAAACAGGTACACGTTACAATGCTGTGTTAAAATTTGTTGTCTACTGTTGTTATGCCCTTCAGTCTCGGTAGAGCCGGAGGTATATGTTTTGTTTGTCCATTCTGTTTGCTTGGATTAAGAAGTTTGCCGGAGTTTCTCCATTCTGTCGTAACTTCTGTATCCCTTGAAGAATTATTTTAATGTTTCAAAAGATCAAACTTGTGCACAATGCCACACATAAATACTGCCATTAGTATGACCATTACCGATTGACCTTCAAAACTTTGCTTAAACATTTACAAATTTTGAATAAGAAGATTTCTTTAATATTTCAATACATCGTAGTTGTGCACAAATGCCACACAACCATGCTGCCCTTGGTATGAACTTGACCTTAAATGGCCTTCATAACTTTGCTTATGAACACTTGGCACTTTTAGTTAACTCCGTTTTCTAGAGTTTCTCCAATCTGCCACCAGGGACATTCGTGTGCAGACAGGCCACATTTCCTTGTTTCTCTCAGTTGTAACAGAAAGGAGATGATTCTCATGTGCTTCAAAAGCATGTTTTCCTAAAGAAATAAGTATATTATTTTTGTCGCGATTATCTAATGTGAAAGTAATAAATTTCCGGTTAAAGTTTTTGTTTAAGTTTTTTGGTTTCAAAGTTTTTGGTTAAGGGGGGGAGGATTTTTTTTTTTTTTGGTTTAAAGTTTTTATTGGTTCAGTTTTTTGGTTAACGTTTTTTGGTTAAGTTTTTTTGGATTAATTTTTGGTCGCGCCCGCTTGCGGAAAGTAAGCGCGATATAGTCGGCCTTTCTTCTGGCGTACGTACGTACGTGTGTCCGGTTAAAGTTTTTGGTTAAGTTTTTTGGTTTAAGTTTTTGGTTAAGTTCTTTGGTTAAAGTTTTTTGGTTTTAAGTTTTTTGGTTACTTTTTTTGGTTAAGTATTTGGTTAAGTTTTTTGGTTTTAATTTTTTTGGTTAAAGTTTTTCGTTCACTATAATCTCTGCAATGCTTTGCCATTTACCTTGAAAATTCCATGGGTGTTTATCATTCATCTGATTTTTTCATTCTTCCCCACTCCGTGCTGCCCCTGTACCCAATGTCAAGGTCAAATTATTTGAAGTTTTTGGTTAAGTTTTTGGTTAAAGTTTTTGGTTTCAAGTTTTTGGTTATAGTTTTTAGTTATTCTTATCTCTGCACTGCTTTTGGCCACTTACTTGAAACTTCACATGGGTGTATATCATCATCTATATATAAATTTCATTCTACCCCCCTCCCGTTGCGACCCCTGTGCCCAATGTTAAGGTCAAATTACTTGAAGTTTTGGGTTAATGTTTTTTTCGCGGCCGGCGTTGCGGAACCCTATATAGTCGGGCACTTTGGTCGTACGTATGTGGTACGTTTATTGGTGTTGTGTGTTGCCGGTTAAAGTTTTTGGTTAATATTTTTGTTAAGTTTTAGGTTAAAGTTTTTGGTTAAGTTTTTTGGTTAACGTTTTTGTTATATATTTTCTTGCAACTGATTGGCCCATTACCTTGAAACTTCTCATGGGTGTATATCATATCTATATTTTATTCTACCCCCCTCCGTGCTGCCCCTGTACCAAGTTGTCAAGGGTCAAATTACTTTGATGTTTTGGTTAAGTTTTTTGGTTTAAAGTTTTTGGTTACGTTTTTTGGTTTTAAAGTTTTTTGTTATACTATATCTCTGCAACTGCTTTGCCCATTACCTTGAAACTTCACATGGGTTTTTGTTTATCATCATCTATATTTTCATTCACCCCCCCCTCCCGTCTGCCCCCAGTACCCGTGTTCAAAGGTTCTAAATTACTTTGAAGTGGTTTAAGTTTTTTTGGTTAAAGGTGGTTAAGTTTTTTTGGTTAAAGTTTTTGTTATACAAATATCTTTGCAACTGCTTTTTGGCCCATTATTAAACCTTGAAACTTTTTTCCCAGGGTTTTGTTTATCACATCTATATTTTCATTCTACCCCCCTCCCGTGCGGCCCCTGTTCCCCAATTGTTAAGGTCAAATTAACTTTGGAAGTTTTTGGTTAAAGTTTTTTTCGCGCCGGCTTGCGGAAACCATGATATAGTCGGCACTTTGGTGTACGTATGTGCGTACGTGTGTCCGGTTAAAGTTTTTGGTTAAATTTTTTTGTTATACTATATCTTTTTTTTTAGTGTCCATGCCTCGCCACAAGGTGCGACATGCAGGCCGCGGCCATCTAGTTAAACCATAGAAAACCATGCAAGCCCTGATCAGACTTAATAGATGCACATGCTTATCTAGGGATAAACTAGTTGAAAATTCAACAAGCAACGTTTTGTTGTTTAATCTTTCACCTAATAAAGATATAAACTGATTAGAGTTTATTCAACTACCATTTTGAAATTTATTTCCCGAAACATCTGGAAATCCAATACAGAAACGAGTGCGGAGCACAAGTTTCTTTGATGGATTTACAGATGTCAAGGGAAATAAATCCTGTATTTCAAAATGGTACTGGAATAAATTGTATACTAGAGGCTCTTTGACCAGCTTATAACTTTGTAGAAATTTACCATTTTTACGGTACAGTAGCTTATGAATTGTTTCTTCGCCGGAAATGACGTCAAAACGTGACGTCAATTACGTCTTGCGAACGTCTAGGAGGTAAATCACTGGGTAGCATGTAATGTAGGTAATGATGAGTTAGTTACATTATAAGGCGGGTTTATAGGCACATTGTAAGGGTGCTGTAGCTACATTATAATGTGTATTTACACGTGTGTTGGTAGATCAGTAGACTAGCCACTAAGACCAAAAGCCCCATTTCTCCATTCTGTAGTTAGATAGTGACCATTTCTAGTTGCCCATTCCCCAGGTCTCCCAGCTGCTGCAGGACAAAGAGATTTGTGTGATAAACGGCCCGCCTGGTTACTCTAAACAGGACCTGGAGACAAAGGTGGTCGAATGTGGAGGCAAGATTGTGCAAAATCCTGGTTAGTAACATTCACTGTCGCGTAATGTACGACACGCACACCAGGGATTCCGATTTTTTTTTCTCGAAAATTGCAATTTTTGATCGCCAATTGTTTATTTTTTTTGAAGTGGCGATTTTTTTATTTTCCCCGGCGGAATCCCTGGCACACATGTTATTGAGATCCATTCCAATAGTCAAAATGTTTGTAACAGTTTCTCCATTGTACGATAACTTGAATATAACTTGAAGGATGACTTAAATAATAGGACACTTGATAGACCTGAACATATATGACACACTCATGCCACCATTACCATGACTTTGACCTTTTTTACCTTCACAATTTCACTGAAATACTTAGCCATTTTTAACGCGTCTTCTGAACATTAATGTAGTGTGAAACATTATAGTTATTTCATGGTCATTCGGGGAAGTCAAAACTATTGCCCTGAGGTGTTCTGGGCGACCCGAGGCACTATTGCCTGAGGCCGAAAGCCTTGGGCAATAGTGCTTTGGGTCGTCCACAGCACCAAGGGGCAATATGTTTTGACTATTCCTCGAATGACCATGAAATAACTGTTTTATTACTCAACCTGTAAACAGTGTATGTGACACAATGAACGTTAATTTGTCGTGGGGTGTGTTGACTGACCGATCTAAATTACATTGAATTTTATGATGTATCTTCGACAAAAATCATTACGTCATGATTTTCAGGTGTGAAATAGTTTGGATTATTACCCAACCTCCTATATAAATTGTAATTCATTAGTTTTGACTGTGTTCCTCATTTTTAGCTCGACTATTCGAAGAATAAGTAGAGCTTATGTTGTCACCCCGGCATCGGCGTCGGCGTCACCGTCACGCCTTGGTTAAGGTTTTTAATCAAGCTTGTATATGGAATACTACTGGCCCTACACCCACCATACTTGGACAACTTCATCTCCTAGTGATGTACATCAATAACCCCTGATCTATATTTGACCTTGGCCTACATTTCCTCTTGAATTACTTAGTTAATTCCCCTTGGTTAAGGTTGTTAATCAACCTTGGTTAAGGTTTTTAGTCAAGCTTGTATATGCAATACTACTGGCCCTACACCCACCATACTTGGACAACTTCATCTCCTAGTGATGCACATCAATAACCCCTGATCTATATTTGACCTTCACCTACATTTCCTCTTGAATTACTTAGTTAATTCCCCTTGGTTAAGGTTTTTAGTCAACCTTGGTTAAGGTTTTTAGTCAAGCTTGTACATGGAACACTATTGTGCATACACAAACCATACTTGGACAACCTTTTCTCATAGGGATGTACATCAATAACCCCTGATCTATATTTGACCTTCACCTACATTTCCTCTTGAATTACTTACTTAATTCCCCTTGGTTAAGGTTTTTAGTCAAGCGTGTATATGCAATACTACTGGCCCTACACCCACCATACTTGGACAACTTCATCTCCTAGTGATGTACATCAATAACCCCTGATCTATATTTGACCTTGACCTACATTTCCTCTTGAATTACTTAGTTAATTCCCCTTGGTTAAGGTTTTTAATCAACCTTGGTTAAGGTTTTTAGTCAAGCTTGTACAGTCAAACTTGTGTTAAGAGACCACTCAAGGGAACTGCCAAAAGTGGTCTCTTAACAGAAGTGGTCTCTTAATAGGGACAGCCATGTGGAGTGGGTACACGGATGATATATCAAAAACAACACAGTGACAACACAGTCAAGTAATAACATGTATACACATATATGTATGTTTATTAAAGTAATAACATGTACAATGGAAAACATAAGTTTGAATACACTGCAGCTCCATTATAACGCGGTGGTCGGGGTCCAAGATTTCAAACCGCGATCGAATCCGACCGCGTTATAAAATTTCGGGACATGCACGGGTACTGGTACTGCACGGGTTACTGGTATCATTCGCATTTCGGTTACCAACTATTGCGGGAATTCCATTAGCAACGGACCCATATAAAATCATGTCATTTGAACAGAAGTTAAAGTAATTATTAATAATGCCTATGACATACAAACTTGTATGTATTAATGTATTAAACATACGAGTTATTTATAAAATCATGCTTATTACGTTGTATAGTGCTCGCGATAGACAGACGCTTATTACAATGTATACTACTCGCGATCAACAGACGCTTAAACGGATTAATTGATAATAAATAATGCCTATGGTCACGTGTCCTGCCTATTCTTAATTACTTAATTCCCCTTGGTTAACGTTTTTAGTCAAGCTTGGTTAAGGTTTTTACTCAAGCTGGTACATGGAATACTATTGTGCATACAGACACCATACTTGGACAACCTTTTCTCATAGGGATGTACATCAATAACCCCTGATCTATATTTGACCTTGACCTACATTTCCTCTTCAATTACTTAGTTAATTTCCCCTTGGTTATGGTTTTTAGTCAAGCTTGTATATGGAATACTACTGGCCCTACACCCACCATACTTGGACAACTTCATCTCTTAATGATGTGCATCAATAACCCCTGACCTATATTTGACCTTCACCTACATTTCCTCTTGAATTACTTACTTAATTCCCCTTGGTTAAGGTTTTTAGTCAACCTTGGTTAAGGTTTTTAATCAAGCTTGTACATGGAATACTATTGTGCATCCAGACACCATACTTGGATAACTTTTTCTCATAGGGATGTACATCAATAACGCCTGACCGTTATTTTACCTTCACCTACATTTAACCTTGAATTACTTGGTTAATGTTTATAGTCAAGCTTGTATATGGAATACTCCTGGGCCTACATCAACCATACTTGGACAACTTCATCTCCTAGTGATGTACATCAATAATACCTGACCTATATTTGACCTTGACCTACTTTTATCCTTGGATTACTTAGTTATTTCCCCTTGGTTACGGTTTTTAGTCAAGCTTGTATATGGAATACTCATGGGCCTACAGAAACCATACTTGGAAAACTTCATCTCCTAGTGATGTACATCAATAACCCCTGACCTATATCTGACATTGACCTACATTTAACCTTGAATTACTTACTTATTTTCCCTTGGTTAAGGTTTTTAGTCAACCTTGGTTAAGGTTTTTATGCAGGCCACAGCCACCTTCTTTGTCAAGCTATGTGTACATCGACAACCCTCGTAGTCGAGCTATGCTGTTCTCCTACAGCTCTTGTTTTTCATTTGGCCGCTTGACTATGAAACAGTTTCACGCGCAGGCAATAGTACTTTAATTTCTTCACCCTACTATTGACTGATCATGTGACTTGCTTTGCCTTTGATCGAATCACATGATAAATCGAGCCAATGAAAACACGTTTGAGCACGCGAATCGTCATTTCCGTTTCATGGAGCGCGGACAGATGTAAACATTGGTATTGCACAGAACTGTCAAACGTCAACAATAAGGAGAAAAAGTCGCGCTTTGCGAGTGTTAGTGTTGTGGAATTAAACAAATTAATTGAAAAGAAGGATGCGGTAAACACGAAACATGTGATAAAGCACGCAGACCGGGTGTTTGAGGCCTTTTGTGACGAGAAAAATATTTGTTTCGACGGTGTTACAAATGAAGTGCTGGCAAGTTGTCTGCAAAAAGTTTTGGAACTTTGTTGGGTAATAAAACAACTATTTCATTGCCATTCGGGGAACAGTCAAAACTATTGCCCCTCGATGCTGTGGACGACCCGATGAACTATTGCCCGAGGCCTGCGGCCTCGGGCAATAGTTCATCGGGTCATCCACAGCATCGAGGGGCAATAGTTTTGAGTGTTCCCCGAATGGTAATGAAATAGTTGTATACTATTGACCGGGCACGCGGAACTATTGACCAGGCACACAGAATTATTGACTGGGCACACGCAACTATTGCCCAGACATGTCAAAACCCAGGGAATTAGTAAAAACAATGGAATATCAACTGATATAGGGATTTGGGTATTAATTATATTTACTTATGTACAGTCACTTGTGAACGAGCTATTCACATTCAGTTTATGTTTTTCAATTTACAAGACTTAGAACGGACCTTGAAGGTGTGTAAGTTGAAATGCATGAACCGAATGTAATTAGCTCGTTCACAAGTGACTGTACTTAATTAAATAGAAATGTTTCACACTACATTAACCCACATTAACCCAATATGAAGGGAAAAAACTAATAAAAACTCTGTGCCATGAAAAACACTAGGAAGAAAAGAATGGCAATGAAACATACTTAAATTTCTTGAAATTGACTGAGAAATGTCACAAAATGGTGAAATGGTGAAAAGGCAGGAGATTTCTTTCGTGTATAGAGATCTGACAGGGATGACTACCTGTGGTGCATCGTGTATACATCCTGTGAGATGTTTGACAGGTCATGAGACGTACTGCGTGATCGTGGAAAAGGTTGTGTTCCGTGTGAAGAGCATGATCAGCTCCAACATCTACGACATTGTCAAGGCCAGCTGGCTCGTGCGCTGTCTCGACGAAAAGACGCTCATTCCCTGGTAATGTTGCTATCAAACGTCCCCAGCTCATACTCCTACTCATCCCCAGCTCATTGCGACCAGTGTAGATCCAGATCAGCCTGTGCATTCACACAGCCTGATCAGGATCTGCATTGTTTGCCATTCTATCAATGAAACATCCATCATACTTCTGACAGTGTGTTATTTGATCTGGAGCTACACTGGTCACAAATCCCATATGCCCTTTGTCTCGAGTCACGGCCACAAATGAGGAATGGCCTGACAGTCTAGTGCGTAGATCATTGGACTTTAGTACCAAAGGTTTGGATTCATGCCCCACCTAATGCTGTCTTAGTATTGCCATCCCATTGGTCTTCCGAATGAGACTTGAAACCGAGGCCCCATCTCTGTATGAGCCTCTGCTGTTGCTGGGTCATTAACCCTTCCTACGCTGTTGACGGAAATTGCCATCTGCTGTTTTTCATTTTTGCTTTAATTCTTAACAAAAAACTGGTTTTGACAGCACATGAATCGTCTCCACTGGAGACGATTCTCATGTGCTGTCAAAACCAGGTGTTTGTTGAGAAATATTGAAAATAAAACATTTCCAGCAGACGACAACATTTAATTCAGCGTACTAAGGGTTAAACTGTTTCACTATTCACTTTTTTCGACTCCAACGTGGGTGTGGCTGATGAAATGGTGGTTATGACCTTTGCGACCAGTGTAGACCCAGACTGCACGTTCGTTTGGCAAATTACTATTGATTTATTGATGCCCAGCCACTACCTGCCATTCGACTGACACAAGGTCAGATTATTCTAATTTCAGGGCTGAATATGTTTATTTTTCTGTAAATGTTCAGTTTTGATTTTAGGATTTTCCCTAAAATCACAACAGGTGAAATATGGGATTTGACCCTGTTAACCCAGCCTAAAATGACCTTTAAAAGCTGTTTAGCTATTGACATGCCATTAAAACAAATCGACTGACATTATTACTGTTGATTAGATGTAAAAGTGCAATCAATCAATCAACTAACAATCTTTTTCATAGGTGAGATACTTTGAAAAAAGATTTGAAGAGCATATTTTTCCCATTTTGTCTAAAACCCATTGGCGGCTGTCAAGTGGAAAAGACAGTAGGTTGGTCACAAATGATGTGTGTATTGAATAGATTGCCAAAAATCATGTGTATTTTGTGTCTACTCAGTGCGGACCATGGATCATGCATTGGTCTGTGTGCAGATCCCCGGCTAACTAGACTGGTCACAGATTAGGTGTATTTTTTGTCGACCTAGCGCTGCCTATACATCATGGCCTGTGATTAGAGTCTCGACCAATCAAACTTGATTTTAAGCATATACATCATGGCCTGTAATTAGAAAACATTCTGAGCCCGTCCTTCAAACCAAGCAGTTTGATTGGTCGAGACTGAGTCTCGACCAATCAAGCTGCTTGATTTTAAGCCTAAAAATGGAGTACATGCTCAGAAAGTTTTATAATTGGTCCCTTGTTTCTGTATCCTATACAGGTCCCCAGCTGACATAATCCATGTGACACCAAAGACCCTGAAAGTGTTCCACCAGGACTTTGATAAACACGGAGATAGCTACTCCGAGGATACAACCGCAGAAAGGCTCAAACAAGTCTTCAGCAAGATGCCATTGGTAATACTGTACTGTATTGATGTGTCTGTTATCTTGATTCGCAATATGCCACTTGGCAATGGTGTGCCATGCGAAGTGACATAAAGGAGATTCGGTGTAGTGGATGTGGGAATGGCACATGGCCCTCATGGCACAGTGTGAAGACTGGTTTTATTGTCGTGCCTGCTTTAGCAGAAGGCGTCGCCGCTTTTTCCGTCGACCGCATCATCTTCTTCATCATGTCATAACTTTAATATTACTTTACGGATTGCTTCAATGTTTGGAAACTTGATACATGTAAGCATTAGGAACATACTATGCCGCCAATTCACATGACCTTGATCTATTTTACCTTCAAATTTTTGCTGAAACACTTAGCCATTTTGTCTCGCCCGCAAAGCGGAAAGCGAGACATAGGTTTTGCTTTTCCGGAGTCGGCGTCGGCGGTGTGATCATTCAATGTTAAGTTTTCGTGTTACGGTCATTACTTCAATACCTTATCAGCTACAGTCATCAAACTTTATACATACCTTTACTATGATATGTACATGAATATACGACTATTAAACACATTTTGGCGGGCCCCAGGGTCTTCAGGGTCAAGGTCAAACTCTATTTGTTAATACATTCAATGTTAAGTTTTCGTGTTACGGTCATTACTTCAACATCTTGTCAGCTACAGTCATCAAACTTTATACATACCTTTACTATGATATGTACATGAATATAGGACTATTAAAACATTTTTGGCGGGCCCCAGGGTCTCCAGGGTCAAGGTCAAACTCTATTTGTTAATACTTTCAATGTTAAGTTTTCGTGTTACTATCATTACTTCAACACCTTATCAGCTACAGTCATCAAACTTTATACATACCTTTACTATGATATGTAGATGAATATAGGACTATTAATTTATTTTTCTTGGGCCCCAGGGTTAAGGTCAAATTCTATTTTTTTAATACTTTTAATGTTACGTTTTCGTGTTACGATCATTACTTCCAACACCTTATCAGCTACAGTCATCAAACTTTATACATACCTTTACTATGATATGTAGATGAATATAGGACTATTAATTTATTTTTCTTGGGCCCCAGGGTTAAGGTCAAATTCTATTTTTTTAATACTTTTAATGTTACGTTTTCGTGTTACGATCATTACTTCAACACCTTATCAGCTACAGTCATCAAACTTTATACATCCCTTTACTATGATATGTAGATGAATATACGACTATTAATTTTTTTTTCTCCGACCCCAGGGTGAAGGTCAAGGCGGAACAAGGCGAGACATTTGATTCCGCGGAATTCTTGTTCTGTCAAAAACTTTGTACAAGCTTCCTCTTCCTGTTATAATTTTCATATTACTTGACGAATTCCTTCAATGTTTGGACACTTGATACATGTAAGCATTTGGAACACACTAATGCCACCATTCACATGACCTTTTTTACCTCCAAATTTTTGCTGAAACATGTAGCCATTTGTTTTGCGTCAAACAGTTTGTACAAGCTTCTTCATAATGGGATAACTTTAATATTACTTGACAGATTGCTACAATAGTTGGATACTTCATACATGTGAGCATTTGGAACACACTCATGCCACCATTAACATGATCTTGACCTTTTTCACCTTCATATTTTTGCGGAAAGACTTAGCCATTTTTTTGTGTCAAAAAGTTTGTACAAGTTTCTTCATCATCATATAACATTAATATTACTTGATAGATTGCTTCAATATTTGGACACTTGATACATGTAAGCATTTGGAACACACTCATGCTGCCATTATCATGACCTTGACCATTTTGACCTTCACATGGTTGTGGATCATGTTACGGTCAAATGCCTTGTCTAGTAACTGGTCTGTTGGTGAATAATTCCAGCACAAAAATATTTACACAATTCCCTAACATTTGATTGGTCCGTTGCAAGTCTCCGTCCAAAATTTATATCCCAGTAAACTCCATGCCGAACTACTTTGCATAATCGTCAGGCGCAGTTAAAATAATTCTTAAGAAAACGGAAAATAAACACATTTTCTTGATGAATTTATTTCAAATGCTGGAATTATAAGGAATGAATGGCCTTTTTGTGGAATTTATCGGGGATATAAACTTGGAAAAGTCGCGGGAATACTGGACGAGGCCTTCCGGCCTTCGTCTAGTATTCCCGCGACTTTTCCAAGTTTATACCCTGATAAATTCCACAAAAATGCCATTCATTCCTATAATAAACATGAAACTCTATCAGTCGATCAATCACAGATATGGTACGATCCGGGTTTTTGGTTAAAGTTTTTTGTTTGGTTTTGGTTTTCGGTATACTATCAAAGGCTCGGCGGGCACAACATGTGGGCCGCACCATCTAGTCTCAGCTTGCAGCATAAACATAAAGTGACTTAGCCAATGATCTCAACCTACAGTTGCTACAAATGTATCTTCCTAGTATGTCTCATTCGTCACTCCCTTAAAAACAACTATGTTTCAGGCCAAAGATGATCGTGTGAGCAGTATGGACATAGCCGAGACCGAGGACGCGTTCTTCCCGGACGATTCTCCATTCGGCCTGTTTAGGACGTGCAAGTATGTTGGTCTGGATCAGTAATATAAAACTCTCTGCATTTGCATCTCATTCTCAGGCCGCGACAAATTCTTTTTTTCCCACTCATCCAGATTGGATTTGAACTGGTACATTCCTGTATCATGTATATGTTTTAATGTTAATGCCACACTGTCTCTACAAATTACTACTTGTCCAGATCGAAATTTGACTCGCCAATACGATCGGACTTGTAAATTTGTTGAGGCCTACTTCTGAAACATTGATCGATTGATTCTGCAAGTCAAACTGTTGGATTCTATTGACCTTATGAACAATTCCTGATAACTGTACCAAACAAATAGGCCAATAGCAGGCTGCATCGGTTTGCTGGCTGATCACGATCTGCAATAGTTGAACTCTCTGTAAGCATCTTCTTGCCATGGCAGACCAGATATATAAGGACCAAGTTATTTCAGTAATTCTTGGTCAATCAATTGAAGGGGTCACTGGAAGAAAGAGGCTAACTCCTTCATGGAGTTAGCCTCTTTCTTCCACTGATCCTTCAATTGATGAGCCCGTCCCTAATAACCTTAGCTGTTGCTGGGACATTAAACCCCATTCATTTAATTTCATTTCAATTGATGAGAAGCAGTTAACTTGATAATTGCTTATTATCCCCTCGCCGTGTGTACGTTAGTAACACATTTCATTTTTCAATAACTCATGAACCGCTTCACTGATTTTGATAATATTTGGCCACAATGTGTGTCTAGGGATGGTGCTTTGTTTTTCATACGACCCACGTCCCACCACCGAAGGTCGAGGTCACTGAGGACTTACTTTTTTTTTTTGTGCCAGCGAGGGGATTAGCTTAGTGTTAACGATGCCCTTGTTTCAATTGTTGAAGTATTAATACTAATTGAACGGGTTACCATTGTCTAGTCTAACAAGGGGCTTAACTCCCTCATGGAGGTAGCCCCCATTTCTTCCACAGACTCCTTGGATTGTGATTTTGTTCCAGTATTTATTTAGACAACAACCTCAAAGTCGGTGATCCGAGTACACACATCAAAGATAGCAGTCTGGACCTACTGGCGTTGGAGTTACGGTTCTTTGGCGCCCAAGTTACCAACACCTTAGCAGCTGATGTGTCACATGTCATGGTGGAAAACAGGTAAGATTGATTATTATGCACCCGGAAAAAAACTTCTGTAGCCGATTTCATCAAAATTGCAAAGATTTTTAGAATCATGACGGGTGTTTCATTTATGGAATGGCAAGGGTAGATCCAGATCAGTGTAGATCCAGATCAGCCTGTGCATCCGCACAGTCTGCATCCGCACTGGTTTTGTGACCAGTGTAGATCCAGATCAGACTGTGCATCCGCACAGTCTGATCTGGATCTACACTGGTCACAAATCCCATAAGCCCCAATTCTCCAGTGACAGCCACATAACAAAATACACTGGCCCTGTATTCTCCATATGGCCATTCAGTTTCATTGAAACAAGGATCAATTCCTTCGATTATATAATATTTTCAGAGACTTGAGTCGAGTGGGTGAGTTGAAGGCCGAGCGTAGATTACGGAGGAAGAAGTTCCACATCGTGACGGAGGCTTGGGTCAGGGAGTGTATGGAGGAGGGGGCAATGACCAATGAACGACAGTACGAGCCTGTTGTGGACGTGGCCACTGGATGACATAAATATGTGCACATGTGGCTGTGACTGGAGAAATTGTGATATCTGGACATCGACAGCCACATGCAGTGACCAATGAACGATAGTATGAGGCTGTTGTAGGCATGGCGACTGGATGATATACATCTGGCAGTGACTGGAGAAATGGGGCTCATGTCATTTCTGTCCGGTCTACACCCACACGTAATTAATATGAAATAAAATTACTTCCTCCCATTGACATGATTGTACAGTGGAACATCTCTAAACCGGACACAAATAAAACACTTGTGATCAAATTTTTGAAGAGTTTCTTGGTCATTTATCTGTTCATGATGTCTGTTCATGATCACATAGCACACAGCACACATCTATGGTTCAGAATTATCTCATACAATGATCATATTCAATGAAATTCATACATTCACTGTAATTCATACATTCGATCATTCTGAGTCATAGTTGTGTGCTATGCGATCGCGAACAGACATTGGCACACAAAATAAATTACCAAGAAATTCATCAAAAATAAAAATAAGAAGAGGTTCCACTGTCTGGTAGCACATGTTGGTGTATTTCCTTACCTGTTCGCACACTGTTGCAAGATGTACCAATAGTTATGAATAGGATTTGTGCTTTTCTGCCTGGATGCCGATCAGAGCAGATACTGGTGCCCGTTTCACTAAACTTTGTACAACTAAAATGGTCGTAAGTGCAACATTCTGATAGTCTGTAAATTTCACATTAGCACTGTTTTCTTGTAAACAATTGCTGGATTTACATTTATTGAGCATAGGATGCATATGCAGCCTATACTCAATAAATGTAAATCCATCGCTAGAAATTTCCAGACGATCCTAAATTTGCACTTACGAAACATTTTAGTTGTACGAAGATTAGCGAAACGGCCCCCTGATCAGACTGTGGATGCTGGGTACAAATGGCATAAAAAAGCCACATTTTTCCAGTCATGGATGTGGCCATCGTACTTTGACTGTAGTATCAAAAGGCAGCTACTGTTGTAACCAATATATGGGAACAATTTTACATGTGTATAATGGCAGATATTATGGTCTATTACCCACATCCAGTCTGTTTTTCATATGTTTGTCTGTCTCTCCGACCATCTGTCTATCTGAATATATTAACCCTTTGAACTTGAAAGCCCACTTTAACGGTTAATATGAACAGTGCAGATCCAGATGAGCCGGCTCATAATGAGCCGTCTCGTCAGGATCTGCACTTTTTTTAAAGTAATAGTCATCTTTTTGAGAACAAAAAATACCCCCTTTTCATAAATGGACTAGTCTGAAAATCATTTTGTGACAGTTGGATAGGTTGCACAATTAACATATCAAAATATCTATTCCAGTTTCTTAGGGGTGAAGGTGTTAACTCATAAAACATTTGAACCATAATAGGCTTGGTGCTTGGTGTATACAATCTAATCTCCATAAACACTCGCCTCCTCATTGTAACAACCACTAGTTTATAACCACATTTGATAAATACTGTATCTGTACATGTATATTAGAACCAGCCACCTCTCAACTCCCTCTCTGTAACAGCTACTGTTTTACATCACAATTTGACAAATCACTAAATGTAACCTTTCTACACCACCCACCTCTTTAGAACAACCAGTTTTGTGTGTTACCATGTCGGTATGTTGTCGAGAGGCTGCACTGTACCTCCAGTATGTTGTAGAGAGGCTGCACTGACCTCCAGTATGTTGTAGAGAGGCTGCACTGTACCTCCAGTATGTTGTAGAGAGGCTGCACTGTACCTCCAGTATGGTGTATCGGTGTGCAGTGCGCATTTCAATTTTTTATTCAACCAACAAAACAGGTGGAAAAGTCACATAAGGATGCTTATTTGTGACATTGTATTTTTATCCCACAGCTGGCTGAAATAGACAAGGTAACTTTACTTCAGTGTTGGATACAATCCATGATAATGAGGATGATTTTATCAGTCCTAGTCCATATATGAGACATGCCATGTGATTTTGTACCTTCGGACATCTGCGTAATTTCATGAAATACATTTACAAAATTTACAATATCTTCCGTAAATGGCGTCAAAAGTTGACACAATTTTCAGAGTACATGCGGAATTATATTCCGCATGTACTCTGAAATCTGAAACTTTTGTCAACTTTTTACTTTGTTTATGAAAAATATTGTAAATTTTGTAAACATATTTAATGAATTTACGCAGATGTCGGAAGGTACACAATCACACGGCATGTCTCGTATGTGTGTGACTGGAGAAATGGGGCTTATGGGATTTGTGACCAGTGTAACTCCTGATCAAATAGCACACTTTTGTATCCTTATAACGGTATATGCTGCTTGTTACAAGCATGACATGCCTTTTCTTGATGGAATGGCAAACAGTGCAGATCCTGATCAGACTGTGCGGATGCACAGGCTGATCTGGATCTACACTGGTTGCAAAATCCATAAGCCCCATTTCTCTAGTCACACTCACTGTGACATACATATAACTGTGTGCCATATTTTACATGCTATTCTGCATGTGTAGAGTTTTATCATCAGCTGGACTCGGCATACTTCAGTGTTCATAAGTATTGTTAATGTGATTTGTGATGTAGATTATGTACATGTACAAATAAAATATAATAATAAATAATACAAACAAATGATAGTTCCAGAGTGTGTTTGACACCATCCTGAGTTCTCAATCAATGATGTACTGTAACTGCTGCTAAGGTCGCCATGGCGTGCCTGGTAAGTTGTGGTTGTACGCACGTGACGTACACCATGGATTAGCAGGCACCGGTCGTCACTAGACGTAACTAGCAATCATTGCATCGAAATGAAATCGTTGTTTGAACAAATTTTACAGAGCGTTATCTAATGATATGAATAATGATGCTAGAAGTATTAAATACCAGCGGACATTCTGGATTGCAGCAAATTTCAATTATATATTGGGAATGTACAGTCTCCGTACCGTGCAGAAAGTGATGAAACGGGTTTAAACTAATTTATTTGTATATTTGTATTGTATTTCTCAACACGTTTGCACTTATTGTTTACCCTTGTTTGTCGACCAATGAAAGAACAGCATTTCGTCTCAATTAATCGCATATTGCGACGCTTTCGCCAATATCTATTAAATTAATCATTAAATGTTCAGCGTTATATTTAGAACTGATTTTACGCCTTGTCATCAGTTCACGAGATGCAAAGCATATTACCGCCGACACACACACTCACTTCGTGTCACACCACCAATTACATACTAGTATAGCGATTCAAAATCACGTTTAAGGGCGGAGCTTCTCGACTGAGCTGGGTAAACAATAAGTAAGTTATAGTTCACATATTGAATTTTGAATAAACTAATTTCTTGCTCAATACCACTCGCTCGAAATTAATTTATTGAAAATTCAATATGTGAACTATAACTATTACTTAAGAGTTGCCTGAAAAATCTGTTTATCTTACTGAAGTATAAGTAGCGTTGCGAACGCTAGTTTTCTGCAATCTATAGTCACTAATTTAACCTATTTAAATTAATTTAAAGAAATGTCTGTAATGGCAAATTTATCATGTAACCTGTCCTGTATTGACTGATTACGCACTGACAGATAACATATTGTTGTATCTGGCATTGACTTAATAAAAACATCAGGGTTGCAATGAACTGAAAACTGACGTTTCGTTGGTCGGATGACGTAACGTGACGTTACCGAATGACCTCCGTGTAATGATGCAACCTAAACAAGTCTGCGTTATGTTCATAGATAACGACGTCATCTGTGCTCATTTTCGAGCATAAAACTTTACCTGATAAATAGAATACCAGGCTACTGTCACAGAATTTCTATGCCTTGCCTGATAAACTTGATATCAAAACACACTAGCCTGGTATTCTCTATATATATGTCTATAGTGGTATAGCATAATCCTTGTTTGCCTATTTGTGTTTCAGCATACAGTTATATCGCCGTCTATGTGGTCGTTCTATGACACCCTTGCGGCTAGGATGCCCAAAGTAAACTCAACTGACATGAACATTTGTAGTAAAGTTTTAACAACATGGCTACCAAATTCATCGGCCGACTTGAAAGGTGTGGCATGGCTATTTATTATCCCCTCGCTGATAGGCAAGAGGAGATATAGCATTACTGTCTGTTTCACGAAAGCTGCCCAAATTTTACGGCCATATAGACAATTAAAAAACAATATTTTTTTTTATAGTATTAAATTAAAGGAAAATTTAAGAATGAGCCTTCTTTTTATTTCGCGAAATTTGGTCAAATATTGGTTTTATTACGAAAAATTTATTTCTCTATGGGAATTTAACATGGGGGGAAAAGAGGTAGAAACATGGCTAGATAGTTTGACTCCGAAACATAGCTAGATAGTTTGGAAATGATCTAACTAAGAAAACAAAAGTTAAATTTTAAAAATCGGTCCAGTATTTCTGAAATTCTAAAAAATTTCCCCATGTTAAATCCCCATAGACATCTTCACTCCGTGAAGATGTCTATGGGGATATAACATGGGAAAATTTTGTTTTCGCAATAAAATCAATATTTGACAAAATTTCACGAAATAAAAAGAAGGCTCATTCTTAAATTTTCCTTTAATTTAATATTATCGAAAATAATATTGTTTTTGAATTGTCTATATAGCTGTACAATTTGGGCAGCTTTCGTGAAACAGACTATAGTGCATGTACATACATACGTGCGTAAGTACAGGACTTGCATGTATATTCACCTTGTTAGTAAGGCAAATGTGTGCTAAATTTATTTTTTATAATAATTATTTTTATTATCAAGGCTGCCAGCGAGGGGATTACCTTAGTGATAAAGATGCCCTTGTTAGTTTTAGGACTGCCTTTATAGATAAGAACACTCATTTGTTTCAAAGAAAATAGCTTGGTAAATGTGATTGAATATTTGTATAAGTATATCCGACATTGGCTGGTTCTTCTTAGTGTATTCAAAACTATGCATTGAGTTGCTATCTGGACCATCTTACATGGCCCATATGGCAATTCCATGCACCGTATAGGATAAAATAACAAAATGTTCACATAACTATATGCTGAAATATTTTTATCTCCTAATTAGTAGATACTATGTCCTAAATCATTTAGTTTCATTTCCTTTTCGAGTGCCGCTTCTATGATGAAGTTCAAAAACCGTATATCAAGCCATTTTATTTTAGAAGACCAAATACTTTAAAATTCGCACAGCTATTTGAGAAAAAATCTGGAAAGCAATTAAGAAATTTAGCTATTTTTATAAAAAATGCTTTATGGTTATAATGACTAGTGAGCTTATACATATGCATTTTGTATTTGTACCCATCGTTGTATTATGTAATCTGTTGTATATCTCGTGTGTCACGTATGTGGCTTAGAGTGAATAAAATGTATTGTATTGTATTTAGAAGATACTAAGTCCTAATAAGGAGATAGTAAGTCATTATCATGAGATACTATCTAATAGGGACTTAATATCTCCTAAACAGGAGTTACTAACTCCTAATTATAAATTATTATCTCCTAATTATACCCTCGCCCGGCGATAGGCAAGAGAGAATATAGCATTACCGGTAGTCCATGTATGTGCGTGCGTAACACCTTTCATTTTTCAATAACTCATGGCCACAATGTTTGTCTAGGGATGGTGCTTTGTTTTGCATATGACCCACGTCCAACAAGGTCACTGAGGTCTTATGTTCACCTTGTTTGTAAGGCAAAAATGTTAAGTGTTTTTCAGCCGTTTTTAAAAAAAAAATCTCGCCTATTGAATTGCCGAAAACTGGGCGGGCGGTGGCGGCAATTAATGTTACTGTCTGTTTCACGAAAGCTGCCCAAATGTTACGGCTATATAGACAATTAAAAAACAATACTATTTTCGATAATATTAAATTAAAGGAAAATTTAAGAATGAGCCTTCTTTTTATTACGTGAAATTCGGTCAAATATTGATTTTATTACAAAAAATTGATTTGTCTATGGGAATTTAACACGGGGGAAAAAGTGGTAAGGAAGTGTGGGAGGAGTTAAAAAACGAAAAATTTTGGAAATTGATTCCGAAACCTGACTAGATAGCTTGGATATGATCTAACTAAGAAAACAAGTTAAATTTTAAAAATCGGTACAGTATTTCTGAAATTCAAAATTTTTTCCCCATGTTAAATCCCCATAGACATCTTCACTCCGTGACCCGTGAAGATGTCTATGGGGATTTAACATGGGGAAATTTTGTTTTCGCAATAAAATCAATATTTGACCAAATTTCACGAAATAAAAAGAAGGCTCATTCTTAAATTTTCCTTTAATTTAATATTATCGAAAATAATATGGTTTTTGAATTGTTTATATGGCCATAAAATTTGGGCAGCTTTCGTGAAACAGACTATAAGTTTATGTGTGTTGTCCATTTCTCTGTTATTGTACCACCTAGGACCACCATACTTGTACAACTTCATAACCAATGGGTGCCCACCACATACCACTATCCAACATATCAGACAGCACAGATGTTCACTCGTATCTTGTACTTATACATGTATGCCAGCCTGCGACTGCATGTAGGTTTTCTCATACACTGGCTTCTGTTGTCATCTTAGGCCACTGGCCGTTGTCACTTTCAATTGTGGTCATAATAACATTAACACCCAATTATCTGTTATCCAAGTGTCTACGCCTAAAAGAAAATCCTATCTTCGTGGCTTTGCCTCGTCTCTTATTGTATTATCAAGGCGGCCAGCGAGGGGATTAGCTTAGTGATAACGATACCCTTGTTATGTCTTAAAACTATTTCAGCATCTCGCACCAGTAGCCTATTTCACCAACATTGCAAAGTATACTTATCTAGCAAAGTATACTTTGAGGGAGAAATTTTCAATTTAAGGATAAATTTATTAATTTTTATTATACTGAATTTATTACTTTATCACAGCCAATTACAATCAGTATAATCATTCTGCATACTTTTAATCATCAAATATATGCAGTCGTTAGTTCTATATGAAATAATGCATTTCAGGAAAAATAAATGATTACTCCCTCAAAGTATACTTTGCTAGATAAGTATACTTTGCAATGTTGGTGAAATAGGTTACAGGCACCACGACGCTTCCATACATATCTCATCACATTTACGAAGCTAGTATGTTTGAATCAAATGATTCACGTTGCGCTCTGGCTGATACATATCGCATTTGTACTATCAACCTCACCGAATATATTCCATGTACTGTTATATGCCAGACGGATCGAATCACTATGCTCATATATGGTTGTGATTGGAGAAATGGGGCTTATGGGTTTTCGGACCAGTGTAGATCCAGATCAGCCTGTGCTTCCGCACAGTCTGATCAGGATCTGCACTGTTGCCATTCCATCAATAAAACACCCATCATGCTTCTGACAAGGAATATACATAGTTTTCAGGCTACAGGAGTGTGCTATTTGATGAGGAGCTACGCAGGTGACAAATCCAATAAGCCCCATTTCTCCAGTCACAGCCACATATCACCGGACGGTGCAGTGGTCTGCTAATCCAGGTGCGACACTCAAACCTCGCTGCAAACCTCCCTTGATCTTGACTGATCGCTGCATTTGATTGACACCAAAAGTGCGATGATGCAGCTTATCGATGAGATGGTAGATACGTAGCTACACGAGTGGCCTACGATATGATGGAGAGATAGCGCAGCGGGGTAGCAATTTTGTTTCTAATAGATACGGTGTGGTACGTTGTTAAATCACATTGAAGGATAATGGGTCTTAACACCGGAGAAAGCACCATTTCTCATTTGTGACCAGTATTGACGTAGGTCAGCTTGTACACCCTCCCTGTCTAATAAGGTGTTACAATATACTACAGTGGAACCTCTCCAAACCGGACACCTGGGAGGTCCCCAGGGTGTCCGGTTTAGAGAGGTTCGACTGTAAATCGGGGCACCATGTAGTAAACAAATGGCGAACAGTAATCGAATATCGATTATGTTACATAGAGCATCGTGTAAGAGTAGTGATTCAATGTACAGGGGAACCTCTCTAAACCGAACACCGTTATGTTTGATTAGTTTATTGGTCATTTGTCTCCGGTAATAATGTCTGTTCATGATCGCACAACACACAACTATGGCTCAGAATTTTCAAATGCCTGATTTACAGTGAAACCTCTATAAACAGTGAAACCTCTCCAAACCGGACACCCTGGGGTACATATATGTCTACGTTAGGACAGAAGATGGTAGGATGACAACCGGTTTTAGACTATAACCTTTACCTCGGGTGCGTAATTGCCGTCTGTTGTTGTTCTATGTTTTAACTTTGTTCTCAATAAAAAACGTGAATTAGTAGCACTTTAGAGTCAATTACATTGTAAATGATTCGGATGTGTTGTCAAATCATGTTTTTCAATAAAAAAAAAGAAACATGAAAATAACAAGCATACGACAATTTTGAATTCATCATTGTAGGGGTTATTCGTCCTGCTTTTAAACAGGTTAAACAGGTCTACACTGTTGGCCATGGATATGTCGTGTAATTTCCCGGTCTGAAACACTGAGTATGTTACCTGTCAGTAGGTTTTTGAACCCATACGAGTTCCCAGCTTGAGGAGGTTGGCGAATTCCCATCCATTTCCATATTGCTTCCGGTATATACGAGCTATTCGCACGTATGCCATGTACACCGTGCTTTATCAGTCACCGTGGCTCCGTCTGCATGCCAATAGATGCAACCGCACCTGATGCAATCCGATACAAAAGTGCAAACATTATTATTTTTGTCTAAACTAAATAAATATGGAAGTGGTTTAAAACATTTAAAGGTACATGCCCACTCAGTAGGCACAAACTGTTCTTTACATCAGAGACATCATCTGAGACATTCTTTTGGCAAAATAAACATTTATTGACCATTACCTCGCGTATTGATTGGCATTATTATACATTTTATATTAGGCATACATTTCCACTCTGATATCAGGGGCGATAACCGTGTTTCCTTAAAGTGTTTAACGGACATTACCATTTATTCTCTGTATTTACTTTTTGATGTGCAATGATCATACTGTATAATCTGTCGAAAATATTATTTTTTCCGGTGACGTATTTAATTAGTATAAATAATTGAAAAATACCATGCCTCATTTGCATATGAAAATAGCCTGATACCACCGCGAGTCATTATCAGTAAAATAACTATTACTAAATGATTATATCTGTATCGCGGGCACTCGCAATTTTTAGAACTGGTGGAATAGTGACACGATTATACACTTATTCAATTCCTGTAAAGAACATTTTGTGCCTAATGAGTGGGCATGCACCATTAACACACTTACTAGGAATGGTATGTAAACCATTAACTATACGGTATGTCACACATGATTGAATGCAGATTTCAGCTTGTTTGTCACTTCTATAGGGGCGCACATGTCACGTTTTAGCATGATTGAACAACTAAGTCCATACAACAGCACACGTTTAAAACTTAGTATAGCAACTTCATGTAAAAGGTATACCAGTTTTGAACAAAAAAAGAAAATGTAATTTTATTTTTTTATTATTATATAAAAATGTTATATCTCGATGAAATCAAAATGGTACTCAATTTAATGAAGTACATGTACACTAATAAATTTAGTCTGAGTTAAATATATTGGCTGTCTCATCTAGCCAATAGGTAATTGTCCGGAATAACCACACACTTGTGTGAACAATAAAACACACATTCACGATTTAATAAGTTCGAAAGTCATTATTGTATAGGGATCAGCTTTGCATACTTCCTAAACCCAAAAGAACCTGACAGTCTGGCCTACGTGCGGCGGAATGTTGTTCTGACATACCTATCCGCAGGGCGTTCGGACTGGATCAGATATGAGACACGCCATGTGAGTTAACTTTGTACCTTTGGAAATCAGCGTAATTTCATGAAATATGTTTACAAAATTGACAATATTTTCCGCAAATGGCGTCAAAAGTTGACACATTTTTCAGAGTATAATTCCGCAATAATTCCGCATGTACTCTGAGAATTTTGTCAACTTTTGACTTTATTTATTAAAAATATTGTAAATTTTGTAAACGTATTTAATGAAATTACGCAGATGTCCGAAGGTACACATTCACATGGCGTGTCTCATATGTGGCTGTGACTGGAGAAATGGGGCTTATTGCACTTATGAACAGTCTAGCTCCTGATCTGGTAGCATCCTCATACAAATTGATAGGTATTTATGGCGGGTGTTTACATTCACTGAATGGCAAACTGGTCAGATGCGCATTATGTACAGGGTCTACAGTGGGGTCAGCGTGTAAGTGCACACACGAACGAACAAGACAGGCTGGAACCAACCTGTTGTGTTCGTTCGTGTGTGCACTTACACGCTGACCCCACTGTAGACTGGTCGCAAAACTTATAAACCCCATTTCTACATTGACAACCACATATCTGATAATCAGTATTGGAATATACGAACATCTTTTGCGCATGATCAAAACATCGATATAACGAGACAGGGTATGATAAAACCTTTAATTTACTGCAGCAGTCGTCGTATTAATGGAAGTTTGTGCTGTTCGGTATTCAAGGTGCATGATCACGTGGTTACAACAACAACAATGTCGGCCACACAAAGTAAGTATTATTTGATATTTTCCTTAATATGCAACGGATTTTGATGAAATATGGCGCAGCAAACGCGTCTTCATGAGCTGAATTTGATGGTCTAGGGAGTTTGACACAGACTTATGTCGTTTTTGCGAAGAATCGATTTCCGTGTCTCTCCGACACGGAAATCGATTCTTCGCAAAAACGACAGAAGTTTGGGCGAAAATAAAGAGACCACCAAATGCAGCTTAACAAGACAGTAGTGGAATATACGAACATCTTTTGCGCATGATCAAAACATCGACATAACGAGACAGGTATGATAACATCTTTAATTTACAGCAGCAGTCGGCGTATTAATGGTAGTTTGTGCTGTTCGGTATTGAAGTCGACCATCAGCGAAATAATGCAATTTTGAGTGAAGTTGCCATTTATAAATGCTTAAAAATTCCCATACACTCGCCGTCATATGCTTATCGACAATGCATATGATGTGTCAAGCACAGTTTTATCTGCGCCGTAATGTACGGAGCTTATTTGTATACTCGCTACATATGAAACTATGATCTCATAATATACAACACATGCAAACCATATACATATTTAATGTTCAGAGATTTTTGTACGTAACGTACTCGGAGTTCTCATCGCGTATAATTAGCAGATGTACGGCATCCAATAGAGCTTCAAAGAAACGTAGATTTTAACTCTTCCTACGCTGTTGACGGAAATTACCGTCTGCTGTTTTTCATTTTTGCTTTAATTCTTTACAAAAAACTGGTTTTGACAGCACATGAGAATCGTCTCCACTGGAGACGATTCTCATGTGCTGTTAAAACCAGGTTTTTGTCGAGAAGTATTGAAAATAAAACATTTCCAGCACACAACAGCATTTAATTCAGTGTAGTAAGGGTTAATATTTAGCAGTTCCAAATAAGTTTACTGCGCAAACAGCATTTGTTGCAAAATAACAACATGATCGCAATGTAGAGGCGAAATAAAACAATAATTTATGTTTTCTATTTTATGTTTTCCATATCTAAATTGTGTCTGGATTGCTTGTTGGTCTAGGGCTACATTGATGGCAAAGACAACACGGTAACTTATCATTGCAAGTCTGTAGTTTTTGTCCGCTATCATGTCATGTGGCGGCATTGGTTGTGAGCATGCGATGGGTAATTCAACGATCGGGATTCATCGTTACCAGAATTCCGACTGGAGACTTGGTTTGGCGCTCAGGTACGTCTTTGACTTACTTGTATCGGCGAGCTGAATCTGGTTATACCCGTTATATGAGTAATATGATTATTCCTAATCCTATTACGTTTAGGGGAAGGGGTCAAGTGACTTTGGTGTGGTATGGACCTGGCCGGGTCAGGCTATTCTAATTTCAGGGCCGAATATATATTTTCTCGATGTAAATATTCCGTTCTGATTTTGGGAGTTCCCCTTCCCACCAATGCAGCAGATTAAAACTGGATCAAACCTGTTTGCCAGGCCTTACATGACCATAGCTGTTGCAGCACGTTGAATACGGGATTGAACCTGTTGGCCCGGTAAGTTTTACTGGGATTCGCATCCGGAGCAAAGTGCTCTGTGTAGTAAAGGTGTCTGGCACCAGATCAGTACAGTATATTTCAATATCGGATGTACGTGCTAGATCCAGCTCCGTGATCGCGCATGCGCACTCAGTTGGTTGGCCCCCGATGCTCTGTTGTCATTATAAGTAGACTAAGTGTGAGTATAATAATTACAATAATTCCACTGGTGCTACACTCCGCGCCGGCGTACTATGTTTCACTTCGAAAAATGCACATGTTTCCTGACGAGATGCTCTACTTAGAACTATCGCATACACACACTTTTCTTCTAGTAACCGGCGCAAATGTCTTGCGCCGGTTACTAGACGAAAATGTGCTTGTGCAGTATCTTCTGCATGAAGCTGAATGGGAATCCAACGTGAACCATTTTACGCCGACGTGGAGTGCAACACCAGTGAATGTAACAGAATCACTCGTGCACACTTAATCATACGTGATAAAATCGGACAGCAATAAGTACGCCGGATTCCTTTGAATCAACTTTCTTAATCCCCCCCCATTGTACGAACCTGTCAACATTATCAAACTACTAGAACATAGCAACAGGCGGCCGTTTCACTAAACTTCGTACGAATAAAATGTTCTAAGTGCATCATTATGATAGTATGTAAATTTCACATTAACAATGTTTTTCTTGTAAACCATTATTGGATTTACATGTATTGAGCATAGGCTGCATATGCAGCCTATGCTCAATACATGTAAATCCACCAATTGAACTTTCCAGACGATCCTAAATTAGCATTTACGAACATTTTAGTAGTACGAAGTTTAGTGAAACGGACCCTTACTACGCCATGAAATATGGGACATGTTTGTAGCTGTGACTGGAGAAGTGGGGCATATGACATTTGCGACCAGTGTAGATCCAGATCCAGGATATGCATTGATCGCCATTCAGTCAGTTTCTGTTTCACTAAACTTCGTACGACTAAAATGTTCATAAGTGCACAATTATGATAGTCTGTAAATTTCACATTAACAATGTTTTCTTGTAAAAAATTATTTCATATTTTACCCGCCCCTTCTCTGACACTCATACATCATTCTGCAACAAACCTACGACCCCCATTTATGCCAGGGGTCAAGGTCACGGACTTAGAAACTTTTAAAAAAACGAAAACGTAACAATTGTAAATTTCCTTTTAACTTCTCTTTCCCTTTGCGCAAATCTTTCATATTTTACCCACCCCTTCTCTGACACTCATACATCATTCTGCAACAAACCTACGACCCCCATCATTTATGCCAGGGCTCAAGGTCACGGACTTAGAAACTTAGAAAAAAACTGAAACTTAACAAATGTAAATTTCCTTATAACTTCTCTTTCCCTTTGCGGAATGCAGTGATATTTTACCCGGCCCTTCTCTGACACTCATACATCATTCTGCAACAAACCTACGAGCCCCATTTATGCCAGGGGTTAAGGTCACGGACTTAGAATGTCTAGTTTGCTTTTTTCAACTGGATCCGCCATCGCACTCTCCATATGTGCTGACATAGTATTTTATCTGAAAATGATAGTAATTCATTCTAGGTCAGGGCTGACGCGGGGGAGGGGTGTATTCCGTAAGCCCCCGCTTACTGACAAATCTAGTTGGATTTACTTTTATTGAGCAGCCTATGCTCAATAAATGTAAATCCATCAATTGAAGTTTCCAGCCGATCCTAAATTTGCACTTACGGACATTTTAGTCGTACGAAGTTTAGTGAAACGGGCCCCTGGAGCTAGCTGATCAGGATCTGCGCTATTCGCCTAGCCGGACCACACAAGTCATACACCCCATTTCTCTAATCAGTCACATTTTCATGTGTTGGCGGATATAACTCATGACTATTGCGCTAGTAGAACCTAACGACTCTCTAAAACCTTCATCTAAAACCTGTGCGGCTGAATATAGGGTTTGGTGTGGAGTAATGGCGGCGCCCATGAGTCTCGGGTAAATCTTATTGTTCATCAGTACGACTGCGGTTTCTTCATTTCAATGATGACCATGTTCCAGCCGTTAACACCACGAGTCCGCCAATACCAAATTTAGCATCATTACTTGTGTAGTTAGTCTGAACATTATGCAGTGAATTTGAATCGGACGGAATCGAACGTTGTTGTTTTGGTCCGATTGATGAACAAATAAGTTTTACCTGATACCTCATGGGCGCCACCATTACTACAGACAAAACAACATATGTAACGTGATCCCATACCCTGAAATGGCAATCAATGTAGTACATGGCCAGTCCGTAGGAACGAGCAGTCTAGCATTCAATGGATGTTCGCAGCGTAACAACAAATCGTATTTAATACACTAGTGTAACACATATTGTTACATGGTTTCCGTTGTTTGCACATATATGTGCAAACAAATAGCGCGTGCTGTTTGCACATGGCTTTAGGCAATGCTCATTCCGGGGCCGTGCGTAATGGAAGTGCCTTCATGACGTCACTACGCGGAAGTGCCTTCATGACGTCACTACTTCATGACGTTCATGATACGTTCATGATACGTTCATGACGCGGCCCCGGAATATGCATACCGAAAATTATTTACATGAATGGGGCGATTTATAAAAGTACTGAAAATACTGAATATAATGCTCAAATTACATCAGTGTTTTGTTGGTAATGTAATAATAACGTTTGATCATTTCCAGCCGTGTGCAAACGTTTGCTGTGGCCCGAGGGAACTGTTTGAACCCAAGGCCGCAGGCCGCGGGTTCAAACAGTTCCCTCGGGCCACAGCAAACGTTTGCACACGACTGGACATGATCAAACCTTATAATTGAGACACGCCATGTGATTGTGTACCTAAGAATATGTGCTATTTTTCTTCATTAAATATATTTACAGAAACTGTGATATTTTCTGTAAATGACGTCGAAAGATGACGGAATTTTCATAGCAAGTGCGTAATTCTGTTCCGCATTTGCTATGAAAATTTCGTCAACTTTCGACGTCATTTACGGAAACCGTATCGTAAATTTTATAAATATCTTTCATGAAATATCGCACATATTCTTAGGTACAAAATCACATGCAAATGAGATCGCTACAGATAACACGTTAGGTGATCAGTACAGATTGTGTGTATGGTTTTGTACTTATATTACGCACTACATATAATCTAACATTTGTGTTGATTTAATATGAATCTTATTATACTCGCTGACTGGTTTCATTAGAAACTCCACGTGGTCTCGTTTCTTATGGAATCACTAAACTTGTTTAATTAAATATCGTTTTAAATCAATTCTAAGCTCTTCTATATGCGTAATACAATGACACTTCTCTAAACCAGACGCCCTGGGAGTATGGAAGGGGATATCCGCCACTACATTGCATGCTGCTTCATGACAATGCAGTCGACCATTGTTACATGTCATCCTGAACTGCGGCTACTCGTTACTGCTTACTGCTTAATGACAACTCCATCGTGCATTATTACACTTGTTTTATACATGTACATGTAGGTCTAAAGGATCAACTTTTCTTTTTGGAATATGAATTCAAAATGATCGCCAATACATTAGTACTGCGACTAAAAAAAATAACAACCCGATTGTGTTTAGTATTTAGGCTGTATCTAATTTAATTGTCAACATATGAAGAGCAAATATAAAACCTCTGCCCGAAAGGCTTGCGAAATACAGACAAATATACACACACTGAACATGTCATAACATCCGATTTTATTTTAAATGAATTGCAACGAGAATGTGTTCTTATCAATCAATCAATCAATCATGATTTTAACATTACTTACATTTCAATATCTCGGTACTCTGTACACGCTTACCGCATCGAAAAAGAAATATGAACGCAGGCATTATGAACGTTATCATGATACCGCATTGATATTTAACTCTTTCACCCCTAAGTAATTACTTAATGGGCTGCGATATTTAAAGTTTGCAACCAATCCAATCATGGCAAAATGATTTTCAGACTATTCCATTTATTGTTCTCAAAAATATGAAAATTACTTTCAAACAGTGCAGATCCTGATGAGACGGCTCGTTGCGAGCCGGCTCATCTGGATCTGCACTGTTTGCATAAACCGATATAGCGGGCTTTCGGGTTCCAAGGGTTAAAACGGGAGCAACATACATGAGATCATATCGTATTATATAGATGTGAATATTACTTGGGTAGATGCAACACCAGTTTATCATTTATTGGATTAATGTTGGCGCCGAAATAAATATAACTTAGTTAATGTTTATTGGTAGAAATCAAAGTGAATGTAAAATGGTTACATATGGATCCATCAACTTTATCAGATGACAGACGTCAATTTGTTTAAGTCTTAATTTCATGGTTTTTGTGTACTATATGTACTGAAATGCGAACTAATTCCGTTTCTTCATAGGTTTATTTTTAAATATCAACGCATTTAAAATCAGTGTGTATATGTCTCCTCTGATGTTTTCTATCTTCTTGAAAGATCTGGAACTATTTTTACAGGATCAGATGGGCAGCGGTTTGGAGATTAACGAATTGTCATTGATACAGTGGGGTCAGCGTGTAAGTGCACACACGAACGAACACGACAGGTTGGAACCAACCTGTCGTGTTCGTTCGTGTGTGCACTTACATTTCATGTACACAAAAAAAAGTAAATATTTTTCTGCATTTTTTCTCATTTCGCATCAAAAGTGTATGTTGTTACCACTCAGTTGAACCGTCTCGGCGAGACGGTTCAACTGAGTGGTAACAACATACACTTTGGGTGGGTTGGAACCAACCTGTCGTGTTCGTTCGTGTGTGAACTTACACGCTGACCCCACTGTATTCCTATGGTTTGCAGATGACATGGTCATACTTGGTAAATCGCCTGATGATTTACGGCAGAGCTTACATTTGTTAAATGACTATTGTGACACGTGGGGCATAGAAGTAAATTGTGACAAAACAATGGTATTTAGAAAAAGAGGCCCTACTAGGGTTAATGAAGTATGGACATGAAGCATGAAGTTGTGAATGATTTCAGTTACTTAGGAGTGGTATTTAATTACACTGGATCATTTGTATTAAACAACCAGGCACTGAGTGGAAAAGGTCTGAAGGCTATGAATGTTTTACTGATGAATGTTCGAAAAACACAAGATTCCTCCGAAATGCCTGGGCCAGCTATTTGACGCCTTTGTCTCATCAACGCTAAATTATGCTTGTGAAGTTTGGGGTTTTAGTAAATCAAAAGAGCTTGAACGGATTCAGCTCAAAATCTGCAAGTCTGTCCTGAGTGTCAAGGCGTCAACTAGCAACGTATGCATTTATGGGGAACTGGCACGTTATCCATTGTATATACAGAGATACATACGAATTGGAGCAAGCTGATCAGTACTGACAATTGTATCGTACATAACTTGTATATTGCTACTATGAGGGAAGCTGAAGATGGTAAAACAAATTGGGTATCAAGGTAAAAAGACTTGTTATATAGATTCGGTTTTGGAGATGCTTGGTTCAATCAGCGAACAAATCACCATAGTGCGTTTGTATGCGTATTCAAACAGCGTATAATAGACTGTTTCATACAAAAGTGGAGAGAAGATGTTGAGGCCAATAACGTAATGACGTTCTACAAACATATAAAAGTGAATTTTGAATTTGAGAACTATTTAAGTATTGTGTACAATCATGCGCTAAGGAAGTACCTAACTAGAATACGTTTGGGCTCACATGGGAGATATGGTAGGAATCGTATAGAGCGCAATCAAAGATTATACACTATGTGCGATTCAGGAGACATCGAAGACGCCTATAATTTTATTATCATACGCCCCTGTCTCACACACATTAGATCGCAGTATACTGCATCATTCTACATGTGAGACCAAGCGTATTCAAGTTTACGTCGCTATTGGCTACATATCATAAAAGGACGGTCGTAAATTTGTGTAAATATTTAAAAAAAGCATTCGAGTACAGACAATCACTCTTGAAATACTATCTACTACTTTGCATATACATGTATTTGTTTATATGACAAGAAACTTGTATGAGTTTAAGTCAACAAATTCTATTCTATTCTATAAGTGTATATATGGTACAGAACGGAATGTATGTTAGTTACTTATTTATATAACTTATATGTGGCTGTGACTGGAGAAATGGGGTTTATGGGTTTTGCGACCAGTGTAACGAGATCCTATCTCGTGGGAACGAGATGATATCTCGAGGGAACGAGATGCTATGTGGTGGGATCGACATAGCTAACTTGTGGTAACGAGATGATATCTCGTGGGAACGAGATGCTATCTCCTAATTAGGAGTTAGGAGATACAAATATTTTAGCATTGGCACCAGGACACTTCCATAATTTCGAGTAATTCGAGGAACTGCAACCATCAATAAGTATGTAAAATACATGTACCTAACGACCAGCAACTATATTTCTTGTCAGAAGCATGACGGGTGTTTCATTGATGAAATTGCGAACAGCCCAGATTCTGATCAGGCTTATCTGGATCTACACTGGTCGCAAAACCCATAAGCCCCATCTCTCCAGTCACAGCCACAAATAACGATTGCGCGCATGTTGTCTGATTTCATATATGTAAACAATTAATTCGAAACCATTCAATTGAAAGTTCAATTCCAATTTGTAAAACATTAATCAGTTCGAATAATTTGAACGATCATACTTTTCACAATGACATAGGAGCGACGCGCAATAAATAAAACCATGAGTATAATGAATAATAATGGTCACCGTGGTGATCAGTGCATGTCGTAGTTTACAATTCAGTACACCAGGGGCCCGTTCCACTAAACTTCGTAGGACTAAAATGTTCGCAAGTGCAAATTTAGGATCTGCTGGAAACTTCAATTGATGGATTTACATTTATTGAGCATAGGCTGCATATGCAGCCTATGCTCAATAAATGTAAATCCAATAATTGTTTACAAGAAAACATTGTTAATGTGAAACTTACAGACTATCATAATTTTGCACTTACGAACATTTTAGTCGTACGATGTTTAGTGAAACGGGCCACAGCTGATAAATCTGTACATCGAGACTATCAGGTGCCCGTTTCACTAAACTTCGTACGACTAAGAAGTTCGTATGTGTAAAACTTAAATCGACAACAAAATTTGCATTAGCAGCCGATTTTCAGAATTCTTTTGTGGATTTGTTCAGGTTCAATGTAGCTTAGGATAGCAGTAGACCGCCACGTTCGTACGAAGTTTAGTGAAACGGGCCCCAACAGGTTAGTATCGTTTGATATCAGGTTTATCAGGCAAGGTTAGGAAACGCGTAGGAATTCCGAGGCGAGCCTCGGAATTCCTACCGTTCCCGAACCGAGCCTGATTAATTTGATATCAAAGGACAAGGCACGTTAGTCTATTTATCAGGTAACGTTACATTACAAGAGGGTGTACATATATAACACGGGTTTGAAAAGAACGAGGTCATTTTTGCTTGGTTTCATTACACTGACGATATAGCTCCAAAATTAATTAGAGAGTTCTTCAAATGAATTGGAGCTAGCTCCAAATGTATTATAGCTAGCAATAAATCAATTATATATAGCTCAGCTCTAAGTAATTGAAGCTAGCTTTAATTAGTTAGAGATAGCATTAACTATTTGAGCTTATAATGTAGATTTGGCATTCCATAAATACAGCCTGAGAACATGTTTTCATTTCGTAAGAAGTATTACTGTGACATCGTTAACGGTCACGTGATCAATGTCCAATAGTTGAGCAGGATATCACGTGATTACACGCAGTGCTCAATAAACGACACCATATTAAGACTGGCATTTTCTTCTTCATTCAGAAACGTTCAGATGTGTTGCGTGAACAATCGTGATTGAAAGACAGGTTATATTACTCGTACAAATGCTGAATTAAAGTTTTGTCGTCTGCTGTTTATGTTCTATTTTAAATTTTGTTCTCATCAGAACATGCTTTGAACGTACGTTCGAATCATTTTCGTTGGAACTGATTCTTAAATGCTGTTAAACCATGCATTATTGGGAATGAAAGCAACACAAAAGTCAACAGCAAACGACAATTCCAGTTTCCGAATTTTAAAGGTTAAACAATTACTTAGAAGGACACGTCTTTTCGAACTCACTGGACGATATCCTCTACTAACATCGAAGAACAGTGTTCGCCGGACTAGATGAAAGAAGAACAAGAAAAGCTTGTGAGCCGGTTATGGGCTAGGATTACTCCGCGGTGCTCGCACAGCGTCGCCGTGTCTAGGCGCAGCGATATGCCCCCGCCAGAGGGCTGGCAGGTGGATATACAGCTGGAGGGCCCGCGAGATAAACGGGCATGCTGTGTGAAGACGATAGTCTGTAATATGATGGACAGTCCCTTCCATATAGTTAAGGTGAGTTGGTTTGTGTTGTATTTGTAAAGGCGTGTCCTTGGATTTGGTCAGGAAATCATACTGGTAACCATACCGGACTTAATTCATCATTCATCTCGTCTATTTATGATCATTTATGACATTAGTTGTTTCTGTGGCACAGCAACAACTATAAATGTCATAAATAGACGAGACCTCGGTTTCATCTATCATCCGAAATGAAAATATCAAATTATGTAAATACTATGGAAGTACTTTCCATACCTTTGAAAACAAGAGGTATACATGGGCATGAGTCGCTCACCTGAGATCCTGAGCAACGTTACTCCTGGGCTAATCAAATAATGACATTTCGACCTGTCCACGGTCATCTTGGATGGCATATGACTGCATTTTGACAAGAAACATATCGCGTCAGGCCGACCGGCTCATCCATACCTTCGAATTGATAGAGAATATCGCAATTTTCACACAAAAATGACCCACTCTCTATGCCCATTATTGACCACAGTGTCACAATTTTGACAATCATGAAACGCTATCAGGCCTTGATCATTTGTGCCGATTGTTCTCGAAATCCATCCATTTAATTGATGCATGCAGTTCAGGGGCGGATCTGGAGGGGGGGGGGGGAGGGGTTGCACCCCCCCCTCCGTTCAGCCACGGAGTTTACCACCAGTTGGAGTCTGAATTTAAATGCCGTAAAACACAGGAAAGTGCATTTCTGGACATCTAGATTTCAAAATTGGTCCTGGGGGGCATGCCCCCGGACTCCGCTAGCATATGCTAGGGGGATCCGGGGGGCATGCCCCAGGACAAATTTATATCCGTGGAGCTCGAAATTAGGACACCCCCACCCGTTACCCAAATGCTGGATCCGCCCCTGTAGTTGGAATGTTATGCTCTACTTTTCTCATAGTGGCTGCATATACTAGCCTCGGCGGGCGCGACATGCGTGCCACGGCCAACTAGTTTATAAGAAAAGTGTGCTATTCTTAGACGGAGGCCATCTTGGACTACGCGTCGACTTCATTTCATCAAATCTGAAAACGCTTCTCTCACGGACCATAACTGTGAAGTTTTGCCAGGATCGGCCAAGCGGACTTTCTTACATTACACTACATTACACTGTACCTTGTGCATCCATTGTTTTCGAACAAAGGATGACCCCCTACGAAACAATATGCTTCTGTGGTACGGGATACGTCATATTGCTTTTATTTGCCTTAGCTAGGCCACACCTCCAACCCCCTAAAATGTTGAATTTTGACCCAGTTCGTGAGAAGAAGACGTTTTAAATATCTAACAAAATGATGAATTTTGACCTTTCGACAGCAGGTGTCGACAACTATTATACCAGCGCGATCGTCTTGTCGATACCTTCGACTTGATATATGGCATAACCATATTCGGTTAAAAGTTAGAAAAAAATTGCCTCTATATGACCGCCACCACCGTCCCTCCAACACACACGGACGGCCATCTTTGGTTATGCGACGACTACCATTTTAAAGGTACATGTCCACTCAGTAGGCACACAATATTATTTATATCAGGGACATCATCTGAGACATTTTCTTGCAAAATAAACATTCATTTACCATTACCCCACATATTGATTGGCATTATTATACATTTTATGTAAGACGTAAATTTTCACACTGATAACAGGGGCGATAACCGTGTTTCCTTAAAATGTTAACGGACAATACTATATATTATCTGTGTTTAGTTTTTGATGTGCAATGATCATAATTTATAATCGGTCGAAAATATTATTTTTTCAGGTGACGCATTTAATTAGTAGAAATAATTAAAAACATAGCATGCCTCATTTGCATATGAAAATAGCCTGATACCACCGCTCGTCACTATCAGTAAACTATTCATCACTAGATGATTATATCTATGCCTACTGAGTGGGCATGTGCCTTTAATAATTCCAGCACAAAAATATTTACACAATTCCCTAACATTTGATTGGTCCGTAGCAAGTCTCTGTCCAAAATTTATATCCCAGTAAACTCCAATGCCGAACTACTTTCCGTAACCGTCAGGCGCAGCTAAAATAATTCTTAAGAAAACGGAAAATAAACACATTTTCTTGATGAATTTATTGCAAATGCTGGAATTATAAGGAATGAATGGCCTTTTTGTGGAATTTATCGGGGATATAAACTTGGAAAAGTCGCGGGAATACTGGACGAGGCCTTCCGGCCTTCGTCCAGTGTTCCCGCGACTTTTCCAAGTTTATGCCCCGATAAATTCCACAAAAAGGCCATTCATTCCTATAATAAATCTGAGAAATCTTCACCGATGCATCATCCCTGTGAAGTTGAACCATCATCGGCCCAGCGGTCCGGGAGGAACAGACGTTTGAAAATGTGGGTAGTGGGACGTTCCAGCATTTCGGTATTCCCATTGTTTGAAGAACAAAGCAAACCGCCCATAAACAACAATAGAAGTTAGGAGATTACGGGATTAGTGAAAGGAATATTGTGCACACGACCCTAACCTCTTACACTACCGGACATCCAGATGGACATAACGGCGATAATAATAGCTCACTTCTGCCTTTGGCTCAGGTGAGCTGAAAATAGAGAATAGTAGGTTAGTGCCGTGAATGGGAAAAAAAATCTGGCAAGACTCAGGAAACGGGATGGGCGAGGCTCTGCCGAGCAAATCCCGTTTCCGTGCCGCGCCAGATATGTTTTCCCATTCACGGCACTAACCTACTATTCTATTTATCCCGTCAACACCTACAAATGGCTGTAAAATGCAAAAATTGTATTGACTGGATATGAAAAATGTTTCACGGCACCGTGTTTCACGGCACATACGCACTGTGTTGACGGGATAAACCATGATCTAAAAATGAAAATGCAGGAATGTATATACAATTGAACATCTCTAAATCGGACACCCTGGGGGTATCCCCAGGTGTCCGATTTAGAGATGTTCCATTTTATATACATTCCTATATTCCTAAAAATAAAAATGTAAGAATGTATATACAATGGAACCTCTCTAAACCGGACACCTGGGGCGCATAATTGCTCCAAGACACGCATGTGTGCTTTGCGGTATTATTCAGATAGTATAACATGAAATGGATCACAAAGAAACACATTAAAAGTAAACTTATAGAGATGTTATGGACGTCCGGTTTTTAGAGACTCCACTGTAATACTAAAACAATGAGAAATTCAACAAGTAAACTGTTTCGATGCAGTGGATGTGCTGTAACGTCATTCCAGCACAAAAATATTTACACAATTCCCTAATATTTGATTGGTCCGTAGCAAATCTCTGTCCAAAATTCATATCCCAGTAAACTCCCATGCCGAACTACTTTCCGTAACCGTCCGGCGCAGTTAAAATAATTCTTAAGAAAACGGAAAATAAACACATTTTCTTGATGAATTTATTTAAAATGCTGGAATTATAGGGAATGAATGGCCTTTTTGTGGAATTTATTGGGGATATAAACTTGGAAAAGTCCATTACATTGCATTGCTAAGAATTTAACAGTCTGTTAAGCTAACATAGGTTTAGGGCAACCGGGCCCTGTTTTTTCTTTGTTCAGTTTGCTCAATACTGGTGGATTTGCAATTTTGACCCCATATGCTACTTTCCTTCAATCAACTCCGGCATTTTTAGTTTTTAATCATGATTTCTATTTGTATTACCACAGACTTAATATTAATTAAGCTATGCGATAGAACCTATTATATTTCAGAAACTAGTATAGTATGAAGTGATAGTATGATAAATTACACTGAATTATTGTGCATATAGTCTGAGGCGATTTGAAAGTTGGGCTCGTTTTATTTTATCCACTCAATATATGAGGAGGGACTTAGCCCCCTTCTTCCATTGACGCCTTCATGTATGAAGTTACGGGTATTGGAGACGCAGTGGTGTATTTTGCCCGAGGCCTGAGGTATGTTCAGCAGCCCTGGCGCTCGCGGGCGCTTTGATCGCTTTGCGTCTGAGCGACATTGATCGCCGAAGCGCCCGCGAGCGTCCGCGAGAGCCGACCATGCATCGAGGTAGTTCGAATTTACAGCGAGCGCCCGTCGTGGTTCACTGTGCGCACATTTTATGGTAGTTGCGAGCGCTCACGCTGCTGAACATACGTCAGTTCAGAAGGTCCTGGCCACTGAATACTATGACATGTAACTGTTACCCATTGCAGGGGCGGATCCAGCATTTGGTGAACGGGGGGGGGGGGGGGGGGGGGGGTGGGGGGGGGGGGGGGGGGGGGGGGGTGGGGGTGTGTCTAAGTTAACTCTTGCAATCTGCTCTCGTACGGGAGTAATTGCAATAGTTACCGTTCGCAACTACGGGGTTGTCCTATTTTCGAGCTCTTCGAAATGCACTTTCCTGTGTTTTACGGCATTTAAATTCAGTGTCCAACTGGTGGTAAACTGCGATCTATGTAAACTCCGTGGCTGAAAGGGGGGGGGGGGGGTGCAACCGCAGACCCACCCACCCCCTCTAGATCCGCCCCTGCATTGTTTCGCCACAAAACCTATTTATTGTCAGTTAGATTTCCCCTATATGCATATAACCTACCTAACTGCGGTTGTTTTTAGAATCCACTGGTAGGACGTAGAAGCTATAGTTCGATGCATAACGTTCACAATTTTAGAACTGTAAACACACATTGAACACGTCTTACATGTACCCCTTTGTAGCATTCTATGATAAAAGAGACAGTATTATGGCGGTGGCTGTGTGCTTTGTGCATTAAGAACCATACTTGTTGTGACTAGTATGCTTCGTACATGTTACAAATGGGTTCTGACGCTAATTGGCTTGAAGTGTAAACATGTGCTTGTGTCATAGCCGATGTGCTACACAACTGAAACAATTGTGTTGAGAGGAGAAACTACAGTGGGGTCAGCGTGTAAGTGCACACACGAACGAACACGACAGGTTGGAACCAACCTGTCGTGTTTGTTCGTGTGTGCACTTACACGCTGACCCCACTGTACATGTACATGTAACATAATTTTGTATGTACGTTTTGCAATTAGGGCATGAAAAGGAGATGGCGGTTGTGAATGGTACGAATGAATATGGCAAATAATGGCAACGGTATGTGTTGCTATACACGTCATATTTGAATTTCATGTTACGTTAAGGCTGGAATCGACGTAGATTAATGGATACCTACTTTTTATATTAAAAGTGTTGGAAGAATGTCAATATGCAATGAATATATTTTCAAGACAAGTAACATATGTGGATGATGTGGTACTTTATTTCCTATATGGTATTAGTTCCATGGCCTCGATCATGTTTTGTATCGTATCATTCTCCATGGTATAATAAACTATCCACCTCTTATCTCTTTATCGGATGATTCTCATTTATCCGCGGCGATTTTAAAAGCTCGTCATTCCCACTCATAACCACGGTTGTAATAGCACTCATGTGCGGATCTGGAGGGGGGGGGGGATCCGGGGTTGCACACCCCCCCCCCCCGTTCAGCCACGGAGCTTGCATTGATCACAGTTTACCACCAGTTGGACTCCGAATTTAAATGCCGTAAAACACAGTAAAGTGCATTTCGAAGAGCTCAAAAATAGGACAACCGCCTAGTTGCGAACGGTAACTCTTGCTATTACTCCCGTACTGTCCGTACAGTGGGGTCAGCGTGTAAGTGCACACACAAACGAACACGACAGGTTGGAACCAACCTGTCGTGTTCGTTCGTGTGTGCACTTACACGCTGACCCCACTGTAACTAGCTACGGACGGTATGGGAGTAGATTGCAAGAGTTACATTCGCAACTAGATACCCCCCTCCCCGTTCCCGAAATGCTGGATACGCCCCTGACACTACTATCATTTAAACATTGCAAAGTCGTCTAGTAAACAAGACCTTAACATGGAATACCTGGGGGATCGATATACTCGATTAAGCTCCATTATGGCCATTATGATTTAAAGTGTTTGGATGCTGTCTTGTGCACAGGCTACCCATCACAAAAAGGAGGTTTCCCGAGTTTGCAACAAGTAGAGCCCCATATCAACCGCATATGCTGTTTTTGGTAGTTTGTATGCTTTCATCATTGAGGCAAGCCTTCTGATGTTTACCTAAAATGATGTGCGACATCTAATGAAATATATTTACATAATTTACGTAAATTTCGTCGAAGTTGACGAAATGTCAGAGTAGAATTCCGCATTTGCTATGAAAACTGTGTCAACTTCCAACTTCATTTGCAGAATATAATACAGTTTCTGTACATACTTTTCATGAAAAATCCTTTTAGGTACACAACGACATTGCTTCACTCAATTGAGAGGGATTTAGTTATGACCGGTGTAGACGCATGACGAGTGTTAATTGATTGATGGAATGGTGAACAGTGCAGATCCTGATCAATTTGTGCGGACACACACACATTCCCCATTTCTCCAGCAGATGTTGCAGAGTTGAAACTTATGCTGAATATATGTAACTATAGTCTGTTTCACAAAAGCTGCCCAAATTTACGGCCATATAGACAATTCAAAAACAATATTATTTTCGATAATATTAAATTAAAGGAAAATTTAAGAATGAGAATGGGAATTTAACATGGGGGAAAAAGTGGTAAGGAAGTGTGGGAGGAGTCAAAAAACGAATTTCTTTTTGGAAATTGACTCCGAAACCTGACTATTGTCTGTTCCACGAAGTGCTGCCCAAAATTTATTGCTAGAAAAACACTCCAAACTGCTTATTTTTTTGTATAAAACAATGTAAAACTATTTTTTAGAAATGATCCTACTTTTTATTTCAAGAAAATCCGTCTAATAACAAAGTTATTTCGAATAAACAGTCATGGATGGGCTTTTGCCTTATAAATTAATTTCACCGAATTTTAGTTCTTGACAATAAAACAAGAAACTACTATTGCAATAATCACTTCCGGTAAACAACAACAACAACTAATATGAAATAGACACTACCTATGACGGGCGACGTTAGTATATGAAACTAAATTTACCAATTGATAGCTTTACCATGATGTTAGTATGCTATAAACGGTACCGTAGTATATTGCAGAACTACTTCCCGCAACTACCACGGTGTTGCAACTTCTCTATTATAATTAAATGGTGTCATTGTCGCACTTCTCTTATTTGAACCAGTGATACAATTTAGATATTTCCGTTTCATATATAGTACATTAATAGCCTAGGCATAGTGGAGCGCGTGGTCGAGCGGTCTGAGGCGTCGGTCTGCTGATCTTACGATCGTGGGTTCGAGCCTCGCGTCCTTGAGCAAGACACTTTATCCACACTGCTTCAGCCCACCCAATTGGTACCGGCTAAATACCGGGAACATCGATTGTATTTGATTGTATGTACATGTACTTATGAATACAAATATGATCCACTAGTGATAAGCCCATGAATTGAGGGTATACCAGTAGACTGGCAAAAGCAAAGCATAATAGAAACTGTATTAGTACATTTACGATCATTTTAAGAAAAAATATCAAGGCTAAGAATCTTCAGTGATATTATTCCCAATTTTCGCAATCTCAGTTTCTATCTAATGATGTTGAGCACGACTGTCACTTCGAGAGTTATACACATTTTGCCCATTTTTGGTATGAATTGTGTTAAGTTTTACATTTACTTTTTTTGATTAACCCATTAAATATTCCAATGCGCATTTAAGGCATTTCTACTCTCTCGGGAGACTCTTCAGCGTTGTGATAAAAGCAACTTTAGTCTTCCTAACGACAACACAATTTTGAAATGCAGTAACTTCGTAAGCTATATTATGTATACTTTCCGATGTTATCTACATTTTGTTTTAGAAGCAAATTATTCGTCGCCCGTATTAGTAATACCATGTGTCGTAAAAACACCTCCCGCTTGGTTTATCGGTTTACGGTAAAACACATTTTACACTTTCAATCATATGTTCAACCTTTTTTCACTGAATGGTAAGTTTTCATATACGCGTAACATAAAGCGGGCGACAAAGAGTCGCCCGTATTATTGCGAACTGAACACAAATTCTTAATAAATTTGTTTATTAACATCATTTTCTGGCATATAACTTAAACAATTTGCATTAAAATATACCAATTAATCATTTAATCTTCATATATTTAGCGAATATCATTCATCCATAAGGTTCCAAGTCGATCTGATACTATTGCTAATACGTCCTAATGTATTGCAAATTGTGAATGCTAACGAACTTGATTCGATTAAACTCGTGATCTTCACCAACCAATCAGCATTTAGTAAACCAAGTTGTCCGCCGGAAATTCGTCCGGCAAAGAAACTGGCTCACAGGAAGTGACTGTATACTTCCGCCGGAAATGACGTATATATGGTGTTCCCAAGTCATACCATTAGAGAATGTAGATTTACACCGGTGTCGATGTGCGAGGATATGTGCAATTAATTGTGCATGGTAGGAACAGCGTGCCAACCTCAGCTTGGCGTTGTCAATAGATACGAAAGCTGTAGCAGATGATGATGACATCATGTTGTATTTTGACCAAATTTTCTTCTGGAATTCTTGTACGAACACCGTGTTTAAATAGGTGTAAAAGTTGGGCAGGTTAACGTGAAACAGACAGTAAATAGCTTGGATATGATCTAACTAAGAAAACAAAAGTTAAATTTTAAAAATCTGTCCAGTATTTCTAAAATTCAAAAACAATTCTTCCATGTTAAATCCCCATAGACATCTTCACTCACTCCGTGAAGATGTCTATGGGGATTTAACATGGGGAAATTGTTTTTTTCGCAATAAAAACAATATTTTACCAAATGTTTCGAAATAAAAAGAAGGCTCATTCTTAAATTTTCCCTTAATTTAATATTATCAAAAAAAATATTGTTTTTGAATTGTCTATACAGCCGTAACATTTGGGCAGCTTTCGTGAAACAGACAGTAAATGAACACTTGTTTGCTTTGTAATCCCGTAAATTCGCGCAATAATACATTGCACTTGGCGTAATTCGTAAACTAGCAGGATGCAAGCCGGTCATGTGTAAATATAGGAGTTGTGAGAGCTTATCTCTGTATTGGATAACAAATAGCAATTAACGATGTTATTGTAAATGATTTTCTACGTACACATGCACTCGTCACAATTGACATCTTGGTGGAAATAAAAGGTATTAATGTTTCTGTTATTGAGTTTTCATTGGAGACAATGATCGTGCTCTGTAAAAACATGTGTTAGTTGCGAAAAACGAATGAATAATCAAAGGAATAAAGGTCCTGAAATTATTCGCCATATGTGTTTGTGGATGACACATAGACTAATAATTATTCTAGAGTGGAAAGCGTTTCGCAAAAAGAGAAGCGTGGGAATATCACAGCAGCAACAACATCAGCAATTAAAAATAGATTTTTGGAAAACCTAAAATGATAAATAGATTTATATTCTGAGAATGGAAACTGAAATCGAAGATTGTATTTGTGCACCGAACTATGGAGTTACGAATCGTCCCACCCTTATAATAACATAAATTTAGCACAAAGAAACAAACAAAACATTGTATTGCACTGAAAAGGCGATCAAGTTATTAGAACTATTGTTTCAACCCTCAACAAATGTGCTGCGACCGACATATGCACATTTGCATAAAAACTGTAAGAACTCAAATTTGGATGCTGGTTGTATAATTATTCGCTATGGCTCGAATAATAATAAAACCAGCAGACGACATTAAAGTCAGCATTTATACGTAGGTACGAGAGAACGTCTGGACCGTATTACCCCTTTCAATCATATAGCTGATACGGCCAACATTTGTAAACTACGTAGACCCAAATGTATGATTAATGGATATAATAGTTCAGAAATGAGCATGGAACTATCAATGCCAGATATTTAGGGGTGAAATCGTACATCGTTGCACCTGTGATATCTCGAACAGATAGTCTATCTGCACGGCATCCAGTCACTGAGTAGCCTCTGTATTACATCCCTCGACATCCGCTGCAACACTCGCTAAACACAACCATAAAAATATACAGTGGAACCTCTCTAAACCGGACACCCTGGGGACTCCCAGGGTGTCCGGTTTAGAGAGGTTCCACTGGAATTCTGAAATGCGAGTATTCCAGGACATGTTTGTTGGCTTTGCAATCATGAATAGACAGTAACATCAGATATAAACGTCAGCGAAACCAAACAAATTTAACAAACACATGTATTATCGGTGTCCGGTTTAGAGAGGTCCCACTGTATCTGTGACTGGCTGGAGAAATGGGGCTTACGGTGAACAGGCTGATCCGGATCTACATTTCTCCCGTCACAACCACAACGTTGGAACGTGTTTGCCAATGTGACATTTGCGACCAGTGTAGATCCAGATCAGACTGTGCATCCGCACAGTCTGATCAGGATCTGCACTATTCACAATTCCATAACGAAGCACATGTCATGATTATAAGGTCGTTAGCAGGCTACATGAGCGTGCCGTTTGATCAGGAGTCACACTGGTGGTCGCAAGTCACATAATCCCTATTTCTTCAGTTGCAGGCCCATATTGATACCTCTTGATTACGCAATATGTGCAGCATGTCACTATTATAATGCTCTGGCATTTGGCATCCATTCTCTTCCAATTCTTCACGGCGTATTGTCTTTCCTTTTTAATGAGGGCTACAGTGTTATTACACTGTGTTTTGTTTTCGTAATTGTGTTTAACACACACTGTAATTATTCGTAACATATCGATAGCTATTTTCAGTTTCTAAATTGGCGTTTGTCTGAGACGTTGCAGTTTGATACAATATTTGATCTTGTGTTGCTTTTGTGAAACAAACTGAATTTGTAGATTTTGTTTGATTCAGACATTCGTTCCAAACACATATGTGACTGTGACTGGAGACCATATGGCTTATGGGATTTGTGTCCAGTGTAGCTCCTGATCAGCTAGCACACTCTGGGAGCCTGGTAGTTTTCTATGCTGCTTGTTAGATGCATGACGGGTCTTTTATTGATATAATGGCGAACAGTGCAGATACTGATCAGACTGTGCGGATGCACAGGCCGGTCTGGATCTACACTGGTCGCAAAACCCATAACATATACCGCATATGCAGCCTATGTTCAATAAATGTAAATACATAAATTTAAATTTTCAGGCTATCCGAAATGTGCACTTACGAACATTTTAGTCGTACGAAGGTTAGTGAAACGGCACCCAGGTTACTGGAATGTTTACAAGAGTTAGATATCAGTACAGTAGTTAGACAACAAAGCCCAACAATTAGACAGCCACGTGCGTCCACTGATAACGCTGTTATGTAAATACATATAGCAGCCGTGAATCTCCAGCAATTGAGTGCGGTGATTGCACTACAGATACGGTTTCTAGGTGAATATATACTAATTGCATCTTTAGAGGTGTACAGTTATTGGAGTTTTTGATAAGTCATAAGCTTAAGTGTTTTCGATATGATCGCAATATCTTTTCCTGATAACATCCCCTGGGTCTGCGTTAGAAATGGACATTCAAGTACATTATACAGTCAAACCTGTGAATAAAGGCCAGCCATGGGAAGCAATACATATGGCCTTTGTTCACAGGTGGTCTTTATTTGCAGGGTCATTTATATACATGTAGTAATTCTGCCATTGGGAAAACAAAAATGTGGCCTTTACAGCCAGGTGATTGCTATTCGGAGGTGGTCTTTAGCACGGGTTTGACTGTACTTGTTATTAGCTTAGTATACCATATCAGCATGCACGCATTCATATTGGCCTTTGTATCCGTGTAGTGTGGTCAGGGCACGCACTGCTCGATATTCACTGACTGTAATATAGAGAATAGTAGGTTAGTGCCGTGAATGGGAAAAAATACCTCGACGAGCCAGATATTTTTTCCCATTCACGGCACTAACCTACTATTCTATTTATCCCATCAACACCTACAAATGGCTGTAAAATTAAAAAATTGTATTGACTGGATATCAAAAATGTTTCACGGCACCGTGTTTCACGGCACATACGCACTGTGTTGACGGGATAAAGTATTATTACTGTACCTTCATTAAAATGCAGATTGTGTAAAATATGCATCACGATAAAAAATAGTTCAATATCTGTGCAAATCGTCAACTACTTGTGATAACCCACCGTAAATTAAGGGCGGTGTTTGCTGAAGCTGAAAAACTTTGCAGCCTATCAAAGTATCATATTTGCATATCCAGATGTGCAGAATATGATTTATTGATATGAGCTTATCAGCTTCACTGTATTGTAACTGCTGTGCCGTATTGGGTGTGTTGCATATTGTATTAACCCTTTCAATACCACAGGCATGTACAGTGGTATTGGCAAACAGAGTAGATCCAGATGAGCCGGCTCGTGACGAGCCGGCTCATCAGGATCTGCACTGTTTGCAAGTAATTTTCATATTTTTGAAATAAAAAACACCCCCTTTTCAAAAATGTCCTAGTCTGAAAATCATTGTGTACCGGTTGGATTGGTTACATAATTAACATATCAAATTCTATTCCAGTTACTTAGGGGTGAAAGGGCTTTACAGTACACTACATCAGGGCAGTAATACAAACGTAACGAATAAGTACCAGGTTGTCGTTAACTGTGTATGCAATATCCGTTTCAAACGTCATCTCTGTTATCAAGTGTTGGAAGCAAGCGATCTACCATTTCCAAGGTGTATGATCACGTGGTACTAATACCAACAACAACAAGTACTGAAACTTCCAGAATCCATCTGATTCAAAGTACGTATTCTTTTATATTGTCCTTATTACGTAACGGATTTTGATGAAAGATGGCGCATCAAACGCGTCTTGCTAAGCTGCATTTGGTGGTCTTTGTATTTTCGCCCAAACTTCTGTCGTTTTTGCGAAGAATCGATGTCCGTGTCTACCGACACGGAAATCGATTCTTCGCAAAAACGACATAAGTCTGTGCCGAACTCCCTGGACCACCAAATGCAGCTCACGAAAACGCGTTTGCTGCGCCATATTTCATCAAAATCCGTTGCATATTAAGGAAAATATCAAATAATACTTACTATGGAATGGGCGAAGTTGTTGTTGTTGTAACCACGTGATCATGCATCTTGATTTCTACTGTTAAGAGCCTCTGGGATGTAGTTGCGTTTAATATACACATTCATAGTCATTGCAGGACTTATTGTGACGTCATAGATGACCCATACATACTTAGTTTTATTTATAGTAATTTCATTTTTAACAATTTTTGTTAATTACTTTCATATATTGATCAAGTATACATAAATACAATTTTGTTTTCGAAAAAGAAACAGCATTATCTATATAAAATACATATATCTATAACCTACTTATTGTTTACACTGCCCAGTCGCTAAGCTCCACCCCTAAACTTGATTTCTAATCGCTATTCTGGTATGTGATTGGCGGTGTAACACGTAGTGAGCGCGTGTGTGGGCGGTAATATGCTTTGTGTCATGTGAACTGATGGCAGCAACGCGTACAATCAGCTCTAAATATAGCGGCTGAACATTTAATTATTAATTTAATATATGTTGGCGAAAGCGTCGCAATATGCGATTAATTGAGACGTAATGCTGTTCTTTCATTGGTCGAGAAACTAGGGTAACCATTAAGTAATAGTTATAGTTCACATATTGAATTTTTAGTAAATTAATTTCATAGCGATCTCTAGCCCATAAACGTGTTTTCAACAACTATACTACTATTGCGTGATTGGGCGTGTGACACTGAATCGATCGTACACATGGTGCGTGTCACCTGGAATTACATCAACAAGGCGGGGCCTGTGGTGCTAAATATAACTGCTGAGTTATTGCAATATTTAATTATTAATTTAATGGATATTGGCGAAAGCGTCGCAATATGCGACCTATTGAGACGGAATGCTATGGTTTCATTGGTCAATAAATGAAATAACAGCTTGTCGTCTCGATTAATCGCATATTGCGACGGTTTCACCAATATCCATTAAATTAATCATTAACTGTTCAGCGCTATATTTACAACTGATTTTACGGTGTGTTGTCATCAGTTCACGAGACGCAAAGCATATGACCGCCCACAGACGCGCTCACGTCGTTTTACACCGCCAATCACATACTAGTATAGCGACTAGAAACCACGTTTAGGGGCGAAGCTTCGCAACTGGGCTGGTTAAACAATAAGTATGTTATAGTTCACATATTGATTTTTAATAAACTAATTTTTTTGCCCGCTAGCGCTCGCTCGAAATTAATTTATCAAAAATTCAATATGTGAACTATATCTTATACATCTAATTTGTTTCAGATTCCGATACGACTGGTGCCTAATTTTGAAAAGCATCGAACACAAGTCGTATGCAAATACATTGTAGTTTATATTTTAGTTGCTTTAGTTCCACTGCCAGTTCTGAATGCGATAGTTTTGTAACACAGTTACGAGCAACCACATATGTATGTACATGAAAAATATCCGTAACAGTTTCTTCAATCATTACAACTTGCACTGAATGTTTGTTTTTGTTTGATTGAACAACATTATTTAACTTCTTTCTACTTGCATTAGGTTTCTAGATGTTACGGAGCCCTGCAGGGGATATGGATTTTTTTTATTAATTCGTTCCCACGAAATAACAATTCGTTCCCACGAATTAACAATTCGTTCCCACGAATTAACAATTCGTTCCCACGAAATGGCAATTCGTTCCCTCAATTTAACAATTCGTTTCCTCGAATTAACAATTCGTTCCCACGATATAACAATTTGTTCCCACGAATTAACAATACGTTCCCGTGGGAACGAATTGTTATTTCGTGGGAACGAATTGTTAAATCGAGGGAACGAATTGTTAATTCGTGGGAACGAATTGTTAATTCGTGGGAACGAATTGTTAAATAGAGAGAACGAATTGTTATTTCGTGGGAACGAATTGTTGAATTGAGGGAACGAATTGTTAATTCGTTGGAACGAATTGTTAAATTGAGGGAACGAAGTGTTATTTCGTGGGAACGAATTAATAAAAAAAGAATTCTACGTCCCCTGTGGGACTCCGTAGTCGGTTACCGAACTGTATGACATGTGTAGGCTGTCTGCTGGCAGAAACTACGGTGGTTGGTTGCGGATATTTCGTCTTTTCTGCATGGAGACGGACATTAACGAGCTTAATTTTCTTTATGCCGTGGTAAATTCTTCTAACATGGTATTTATTCATATACTAGCAGCAGCACTGATGGGGTACAATGTATTTACTGAATAACAGACACTGCTTGCCCTGACATGCATTTCCGGATTTTTTGAAAAAGTACTATACAAAATAAAAACGTGTTATCATCATGGCCCTGTGTACAATGGTTTATTTGAAGATAATTCCAGCACAAACATATTTACACAATTCCCTAACATTTGATTAGCCCGTAGCAAGTCTCTGTCCAAAATTTATATCCTAGTAAACTCCCACGCCGAACTACTTTCCGTAACCGTGAGGCGCAGTTAAAATAATTCTTAAGAAAACGGAAAATAAACACATTTTCTTGATGAATTTATTTAAAATGCTGGAATTATAAGGAATGAATGGCCTTTTTGTGGAATTCATCGGGGATATAAACTTGGAATTTCCGGCCTTCGTCCAGTATTCCCGCGACTTTTCCAAGTTCATACCCCGATAAATTCCATAAAAAAGCCATACATTCCTATAATATATGAAGATACTAGGATTGTTTCTAGTTTCACCCATACAGGTACATACATCTTGTTCCGTTCAACAAGATAGGAACTCTGATACTTACGTACATACACCGAAATCGGTGAAAATTGAAACAACACAGCAGTCCTAGTATCTTCAATTAAACCACTTTACACAGGGCCATGATGAAATCACATTTTTATATTATTTGTTTTCCTGAAAAAGAGAAAAAAAAAGAGAGAAAAAAATCACCGGTCTTAGTATCGTCATATCTTCAATTAAACCACTTTACACAAGGCCATTGTGAAAACACGTTTAGTAACCTTTTTCTCAAACATCCTGATGTGGCCCTTTAAAATGTGCGCCCGAAGCTGCCACATACGATGGTGTCTCAGTGTTTTATAACTTATATAAGCCATAGACCGAACACAATTATTAATGAATTCTTGTATAAATCCTTTTTATTTGAACGAATGCTTCCACATGTACTGAAATTATTTCATGAAATTACGCAGATGTCCGAAGGTACATACTCACATGGTGTGTCACATATGCGGCTGTGACTGGATAAATGGGGGCTTGTGGGATTTGTGACCAGTGTAGCTCCTGATCAAATAGCACACTCCTATAGTCTGTGCAGATGCAGAGGCTGATATGGATATAAACTGGTCGCAAACCCATTAGCCCCATTTCTCCAGTCACAGCCACATATAGATGTTATTGTAAGAGTGATGATTTATGAAATCAGTTTACTGACTTCATAAGAAATGCGGCAAAGAACAACAAATAATTCCAGCACAAACATATTTGCACAATTCCCTAACATTTGATTGGCTCGTAGCAAGTCTCTGTCCAAAATTTATATCCCAGTAAACTCCCACGCTGAACTACTTTCCGTAACCGTGAGGCGCAGTTAAAATAATTCTTAAGAAAACGGAAAATAAACACATTTTATTGATGAATTTATTTCAAATGCTGGAATTATAAGGAATGAATGGCATTTTTGTGGAATTTATCGAGGATATAAACATGGAAAAGTCGCGGGAATACTGGACGAGGCCTTCCGGCCTTCGTCCAGTATTCCCGCGACTTTTCCAAGTTTATACCCCGATAAATTCCACAAAAAAGGCCATTCATCCCTATACAACAACTAAAACATAAACCGTGGCAGACTCATTACACTAATTACCAGGTAAACAAAAGCAAGAATAGGTGGGTTGGGTATTTACGTCGAATTATATGACGTCAGCAATATAACTCAGTTGTATATTGTTGTTTAGTCCCCACTTCGTTACACATATCATAACTAGTATCCAATGTCAAAATCCCACAACAAAAATGTATATTTTTGGTGCAAACTCGTATACCCAACTTTTTATTAGGCGAGTCAATAGCCAAGGTGTATGATCACGTGCTTACAACAACAACAACACCAACAACAAGTACTGAAACTTCCAGAAGCCCTCCGATGCAAAGTACGCATTCTTTTATGTTGTCCTTATTATACAACGGATTTTGATGAAATATGACGCACCAAACGAGTCTTGTTAAACTGCATTTGGTGGTCAGGTACGTTGACACAAACTTCTGTCGTTTTTGCGAAGAATCGATTTCCATGTCTGTACCATATTTCATCAAAATCCGTTGCCTATTAAGGAAAATATCAAATAATACTTACTTTGGAGTTGGCGCGCTTTCAACACTTTCAGCCATTGTTGTTGCTATTATAACAACGTGATCATGCATCTTGTAGCATTGAAGCTTATCACATATTTGATGCATTTTCGAGTTTTGTTTCTGCATTTACACAGCACATGGACAATGTATGGACATGATGATGTGATAGCAAAGTTAGATCACGTTCGTCCGCATGTACGAACGAAAATCTGCCCGCTAATGCTCGCGGATTATCTCCTCGTACATGCGAACGAACCGTGATCTAAATGTGGCATGTTGGCAGAAGGAGGTGCGAGAGACAGTAGTTAGATACCCTGGGCGAAACGACAATAAGTCATTTTTATCAAGGCGACTTACATACAAATGAAACGGCTTCTTCAAGGTGTATGATCACGTGGTACTAACAACAACAACAAGTACTGAAACTTCCAGAATCCATCCGATTCAAAGTACGTATTATTTTATAGTGTCCTTATTACGTAACGGATTTTGATGAAATATGTCACATCAAACGCGTCTTGTTAAGCTGCATTTGGTGGTCTCTGTACGTCTCTAGCGACACGGAAATCGATTCTTCGCAAAAACGACATAGGTCTGTGCCAAACTCCCTGGACGACCAAATACAGCTCATGAAGACGCGTTTGCTGCGCCATATTTCATCAAAATCCGTTTCATATTAAGGAAACTATCAAATAATCATTGACTTACTTTGGAGTGGGCAAGATTTCAACACTTTCAGCCACTGTTGTTGTTGTTATAACCACGTGATCATGCACATTAAGCTTGTTATTGCAAGCCATATGCGTCTGTACATATGAACATGTGCGACATGTTATGAAAAATATTTACAATATGTTCCGTAAATGACATCGAAAGTTGGCGAAATTGTTATTTCGCATTTGCTATGAAAATTTCGTCATCATTCGACTTCACTTACAGAAAATATCACATTTTCTGTAAATATATTTTATGAAAAATGCACTTGTTCTTGGCATGTCTCATATACAGCAAGTATGACGTGCTTGAACAATCTACGTTCATTTTCACGTGTAGTATGCGGCTGCGGCAACTATATACGATGGTGAGGCTAGGAAACGTGTAGGAATTCCGAGACTCGCCGAGAAATTCCCATGGTTTATGAGCCGAGCCTGATACACTTGATATCAAAGTACATTAATATATTATTATATTTATCAGGTAACTTTAAGTAAGCAAATTAGAAAGTATGAAACACGAACGAATATAATTTTCGAATACGGATTGACGGTGATACATTGTATCAACATCAAAGCTTTAAACAGTTAGTACCTGTTCCACGTTTTACTGCCGACGAACATTTGGCTATTAAACATATTACATATAAAGAAATAAATTTAAATGTAAGTAATTTTTCATCAATAATAAAAACTTCACCCTTCTCAATTTTTTTATTTCATTAAATTCCATAAAATATTGATTTTATTGCGAAAAAAACTATTTTCGAATGGGAATTTATCATGGGACAGAAAGGAGGAGGATGCTGACCAGGAGAGTCGAAAAACGAAACAGTTTGAAAATTTACTCCGAAAGCTGGCTAGATAGCTTGGGAATCATGTAAATAAGAAAACAAAAGATAGATTTGGAAAATCGGTCCACAAATAAAAGGTTATTTAAAGAAAATCTATGTTTAGCCCCATGTTAAAGTCCCATAGGAAAGTCGTTTTTTTCGCAATAAAATGAATATTTGATGGAATTTCATCAAATAATTATTTTGGGGGCAGGGCGACTTTTTTTGCTATTGATCATGTTGATGAAAAAGTTTTTTACATTTTATGTGTTTAATAGCCAAAAGTTCGAGAGCAGAAAAACGAGGTACAGACAGTAGTTATCGATCAGCGTGTTGCCTGATACATGGCAACAATGTGTATCTGTGCATGCTCCTAATTTGTCTTCCATTGGCACGTACAGAAGGTGGTATCATTCCTCGAAATACGGGACTGTCTTATCATTGACTTGCATTAGTCTATCTGCCGCCTGCACGGTGCAACAAACTAGCTATGTACGTGAGTGGAAACTTGGGTCGTTGACTTTTGCAGCCAGCGTGGACTCAGTTCAGACAGCGCGGGTGCACTATTCGACAGTCAGCAAAAATGAAGATGGTGTTTGGAAACACTATCAATACTCGTCAGCCTTCATTAATATGCTGGCAGATTATGAGCTGGACTGGCCACAAATGCCACAAGCCACCTTTCTCAATGGGCAACCACACATAGGAAGCAATACACGCGATGCCTTTCCTAGAACATGTGAAAGTCGACGTTCAATCAGCTACATTGGGTTGAAAATAATTACAACAATTGTTTCAATAAACACGTTAAAAATTAGCGAACTTTTCAGAACAAATGCGATATAAATCGCATTTGTCCTGAAAAGTTCGCTAATTTTCATCACTCTTGAGACGCCATGGAAATGGAACAGTTTTTGTTGTATATTTTCTCACTTTTCGCTGACTGAGGCGGATAGAAATGCGCAATGCCGTGTGGCGATAATGACAGTAAAACCTACCCACCGGTAATACATACCTATTACATGTAGGTGGCTCTATTCTAATATGTGATAAGCTTGTAATTCTGTAAATACTGAACCTTTTATGACGAATCCATAGGTTTGTTTTTCCTTTTCGTTACAATGGATATTGTCAATTTGTATGATTATATTATAGGAATGAATGGCGTTTTTGTGGAATTTATCGGGGTATAAACTTGGAAAATTCGCGGGAATACTGGACGAAGCGATAAAAAATTACAATTTTCGAAGAAAAAAAAAGGCCTCGTTTATATCCCCCGATAAATTCCACAAAAAGGCCATTCATTCCTTATAATTCCAGCATTTGAAATAAATTCATCAAGAAAATGTGTTTATTTTCCGTTTTCTTAAGAATTATTTTAACTGCGCCTCACGGTTACGGAAAGTAGTTTGGCGTGGGAGTTTACTGGTTTGTGCTGGAATTATTATTACTTAAATATTGTAGATCCATAGCAATATTGTTTGGCAAACACTGCCAGGGACAATCAACGGTATTTTATCTTGTCTGACGGTATAACCCGAGCTGGAGATATGTGAAAACAAAATCAAATGACCACTCTCTACACAGGATACACCTGCCAAGTTTCAACTGTGGCTGTGACTGGAGAATTTGGGCTTATGGCTTTTGTGACCAGTGTTTATCCAGATCAGACTGTTCATCCGCCAAGTCTGGTCAGGATCTGCACTGCTCGCCATCTCATCAATGAAACACCCGTTATGCTTCTAACAAGCAATATACGTATATCGTTATCAGGCTACAGGAGTGAGCTATTGGATCAGGAGCTGCACTGATCATAACTCCCAGCAGCCTCATTTCTGCACTCACAGTCACAAATGAGACACGCCATGTGATTTTGTACCTTCGGACATCTGCGTAAATTCAATAAATACGTTTACACAATTTACCACATCTTTCATAAATAGTGTCAAAAGTTGACAAAATATTTAGCGTACATGCGGAATATAATTTTTGACATTATTTATGAAAAATATTGTAAATATTGTGAACGTATTTCATGAAATTACGCATATGTCCGAAGGTACAAACTCACACGGCGTGTCTCAAATGTAGGCGTAAGAAAGTAGCTGTAAACTTGTAAGTCCGAGGTGGGTATAGTTCGTCATTCACGCACGCTATACAGGCCTTTTAGCAGTTTCGGGGTTATATTAGAGAAACATAGAAATACACAAATGTAATGTTTCTTTTCAACAAGCCTCCTAAATGGCATCACACACGAGGGCGGGACCATCAACAGATGCTACAGTAGAGTCTCTGTAAACCGGACACACAGGCAGTCTCTGTATTCTTAGTTTCATGGGTTCATTGCCACCTATCGCTGATAATAACGCCTGTTCAAGTTCGCGAAAGACATCCGCATGCCTGGGTATAGTCATATGTCCATTTACAGTGGAACCTCTCTAAACCGGACACCCTGGGGACATCCCAGGGTGTCCGGTTTAGAGAGGTTCCACTGTAGTATGCGATTATCTGGGATATGTGGGCTGTATTGTAAACCGGACACACAGTCTCTGTATCTTTAGTTTTAGCGGGGGAGGAACCTGTCAGAATCGTGCACTTCGTGACACCTTTTTCAAATTTGGCATGGTGTTAGGGCAGGCCATGATGTTTTCAAAAACCACCGGCTACAAGTTGGCGCACACCTTTGGTGACCTGTAGCTGCGAAATTAAAAATGGCCGCCGACGGACACGATATGCATCATTTCTCGGCTTCTACTGATCGTATCTTCAAGTATAATACCACTTTTCTGATGTTTTTGAGCATGAGGAATTAATTTATCTAGTCTATTTTGGTTTTAATGTTAATTTAAGGGTCATAGAGCCATAATTAGTGTACATTACGTGAAATAAACCTGGTCATATATCTTAATATGTGAATTCGATGAATATGAACATACAAATGAAAACAGAACACAGAACTGTCTTTAAATATAAGCAAAAGTAACATTATGGTATTCAAACCTAAACGATTGGGTATGCATGACGATATTGTGCTAATTATTAATATTGCACAAATTAAAAAGTATCATGTCTGAAATTTTGGAAATTGAATACAATTTAACACGGAAAAATGTGCTAAAAAAGTCGTACCTATTGGTAGATTAGGAATATCAAAATTACTATGCCATATAGGGCTAGGCATGACAAAACAGTTAGTCTTTTTGAAAATACCTCATATAATGCTCATACGTTACCTTTATTTGACGAACATAAATTAACGAAAAGTCTTGATACTTGTATGATATTCCTTCAACTAGCAACATAATTATATGATAAAAGCCTACCAACACTACTTCTAAATTTGTTTCAATCAAATTACAACAATCATTCTCACAATGAAAGAAACAGTAATGCACAATTATACCACAGCATAATTAAAAACTAAACAGAAACTGTAGAAAGATTACTAGTATCAATGGCATTGTCATCCTGACTCACGCTGACATCATAGCTATTTTCCTGCTAGATAACATCACTCAGCGTTGTTGCAGCAACCACCTTGACACTTGCACAGTGGTGTGCACCTCAATCCAGCTTTAAAACATTTACAATTCCCTTTGCAAGCTTTGACACAGGTGCAGTGAAGCATAAGTGCGCAGGCAGCACTAGCATCTCCCAAATCTGTCCAATACGGTACACATGTCTTGGTGCGTCCACTCCATTCCCAACCAAACTGTGCAGGATCTGGCAGACATAATTTTTTCTCCAAAGCTTGATGCCAAACGAAAGCTAACACAAGTTGCTGGTACAATGCTGCTTTCGCAGGTGGAATGCTCTCTAGAGATCTAAGACTGTGAGTGAGCATAAGGCGTCGTGCTTCATTTACAGTAACACTGGAACTGTTCTTACTGTACATGAGCACTGTAAGTTGCTAAATGCACTGCATTTGGAGAGAATCATCTGTCAGCTCTTTTGGATTTTCGATTAAGGTGATCATCGTTTCAGTTACGTTTGGAAAGTTCATCCAAGCATTCCATCCTGTCTTCTTCCCAATGCCTAGCATGCTACATGTTACGTCGCAACCTGTAACTGCATGGAAGAATGGTAGTGCCTTACACTTAGCAGGTCCAAGCTGCAAAGATACTTCATGAATGGGGATATCGGTGTACGCTTTTCCCCTTCCGAATTCAACCCACAACTCTGTAAGCCCCAGAATGTGACAGGTACCTCATCCAGCTGCCACTTGTCGTCAACCTTATCCTTCGTGCTCATGCTCGATACATGGGTCAACCACGCTTCCTCTTCTACACCCACATGTTCAGTTCTAGTTGCCCGTCCACCACCTTCTTGGATAGATGCAAGACTGATATCTCCCCCAAGATCTTCATCAGCTAGTTCAATTGGAGTGTCTTCTGAAACATCCAGTGTCAGCGGTAGAGGATCGGTACCTGTATTGTCCTTACTCAGATGACCAATCAGAGTGATGGATGTACCATGCATATCAGTCCTGCCGGAAACATCAATATTGTCGGTAGTCGCTGTTGAGAAAACTCCGCGTTTGCAGTTAGTTGGTACTACAACACCCTCCTCTTTGAACCTCTTTGAGACTGCTCGTACGAATCTTCTTCGTACATCCATAATGCGATCGTAGGAAACTGTAAGTCCCAGTTGATGAAACTCCCTGATAAGTATTTTCAGACGATCATGAGCATGTAACTTCAAGCCCATATATAGAGGCATCGGTGTTTCTCTGTCACGCGATTGATAGAGGTTATGTGCATTGGTAGTGCGTTTTGCTGCATTACTTATCAACAACTGAGAAAGAGTACAAGCCACACGAGTTCTGGAACTGGAACTAATAGTCTCGTGGTCTTCTGTATTTTGGATACTGGATGTACCCTCAAGCAAGACTCGCAGAAGAGTCAAAAGTGCATTGGGTACTGGCTCACTCAAGCATTGAGGGGAGAACGATCCCATAAAAGGGGCTTGAGATGAAAGTATGTGCTTTCGCAAGAGAAGCCCAACTTCAACTATTCATTTTGCCTCTTCTTCAGAGAGTTCCTGGATCAGAGATTCTGACAATAAATAACCTGCTTTTGTTTTAGTTGAGAGCAACACATCTCTGCCTTTAGTGAAGGCCTCCCATTCACCACCCAGCTTCAGCAGTAAATGTTCTTTGAATCGAGTTGGGTGTATTTCTACCATAAGCCATTCAGAACCAACTTGCTGCTGCAGTCGCTGACTATATAGCTTCCTAAGGTCTGCTAGTTCATCACACTTACGTTGTATTGAATAAATGCAACGAGCTCGGCCATAACAAGGGGGTCATATGGTAGTGCTGGAATCTTATTCTCCTTTGACTGTTTTAACTTCGCTGCCCGTGCTTCATTTGCAAGCTTGCGGTAGCACGTCTTATGATAGTAGAGATCACCAGCGGTAGCATCAAATGCAGCATTGACCCGGGTATAGACAATCCAGTTTTGAGCTTCCTTTGCCATCGCCTTCATGTTATTATCATCAGACATCGCCCTGCTGATCGGCTCGCTGTTGTCCTCCTGGTACAAGTGACAATAAACGCACTGCGGCCGTTTCCTATCACAGTTTGCATCAAAACTTGTCCGCGTTTTCTTCGGGCTAAATGTGGAGCAAGAAGCCTCCATCTCACCCTGTGTCCTTTTTTCAATTTGCGCTCTACAATGTGCGTTCGTATATTGTCACGACATGTCTTATGATACACGGCCTTGTTGTTCAGAAGCGACTTACCCTCTCCTTTAAGGCACTCCCGTGTCATACCATGTGGAAGCGTCACATTATTATCAAGACAATTAGTGAAGTCTTTTTCAATAGTGTCATAGGCTTGGTGGTAACACGCTTGTTTGTACGGATGCATCAGCTTCTTAGCTGTTTCAGACTGACAAAAGCAACAAAGTGCCCAATCAGTTTTCTTCCTCAAATCTAGAGGATTATCACTCATTTTCAAAGACATTAGTATTAAACAGAAATGGGATTATTATCGTGGTAGCTAATAAATTAACCATTCGTATTTGACAAATACCATGGCGGTGTTGCAAGATTATTGCCCAATCGCGTAATACATACAGACTGGGCGCCTGGGATACAACCTGTCACTGGAGCATTTAGATAAACATATGCGACCAGTGTAGACCCAGATCAGCCTGCGCTTCCGCTCAGTCAGGATCTGCACCAGTGTAGACCCAGATCAGACTGCGATTTCATGCAGTCTTATCAGGATCTGCACTGTTCAACATTAATTTAACTTCTAGCTTCTAGCAAACAGTTTATGACAAAAATAATAGGGATGTTCCAATATAAAGAGTGTTCCAAAATAAAGAGTGTCCAAATAAATAGGGTAAATATGGCACATTTTGAAACACCCAATAACATGTATATGACCTCTATTATATTTAAAATGACCTTAAAACCAGAAATAAACTTCAGAAATGAATTCTCCATCCTGAAAAACACCAGAAAAGTGGTATTATACTTGAAGATACGATGAGTAGAAGCCGCGAAATAGTGCATTTCTTGTCCGTTGGCGGCCATTTTGAATTTCGCAGCTACAGGTCACCAGGGGTGACCGCCTACTTGTAGCCGGTGGTTTTTGAAAACCTCATGGCCTGCCCTAATAACATGCCAAATTTAAAAAAGGTGTCACGAAGTGCACGATTCTTGTGTCTATGACAGGTTCCTCCCCCGCTATTTCATGTGTGTCATTGCCACCTATTGCTGATAATAAGGCCTGTTCAAGTTCGCGAAAGACATCCGCATGCCTTGCTATAGTCAAATGTCTGATTTACAGTGGAACCTCTCTAAACCGGTATTTTCAAGTTCGCGAAACGCATCCGCATGCAAATGTATAGTCATATGTCCATTTACAGTGGAACCTCTCTAAACCGGACACCCTGGGAACATCCCAGGGTGTCCGGTTTAGAGAGGTTCCACTGTAGTATGCAATTTTCTGGGATATGTGGGCTGTATTGCATTTGCATCATAATTACCGACATTTGACGAGATATCTAGCGGAAAAAATTGTGTATGGTTATCATGTTGATAGAAACATAATTTCAAGACATAAAACGATAAGACGATCAGATAGCATTATTTATTAGGCAAGTCTGCTAGTTAGGCAGCGCACGTAAACGACGTTGCATCTCATCCCAGACGTTCTCGATTGGTGTAAGATCGGGTGAGACTGCAGGCCACTGTAACACATCGATATTCTGCTGCGCTATCAAATTCCTTACCACCCGGGCGACGTGAGGTCTAGCGTTGTCTTACTGAAGCGTGATGTGACGTTGCTGTCCTTGCACAAATGGGATGACGTCAGCCTGGATAATGTCGTCACGTTCAAATTGCCATCGATGACCACAAGAGCTGTTCGTCCAGTTAACGTGATGCCACCCCAAACAACGACACTGCCTCCGCCAAATGCACGTCGCTCCACAACACAGGCGTCACTAAAACGTTCTCCAACACGACGATAGACTCTTGAGCGGCCGTCGCTGCTGTCTAAGTGAAATCTGTACTGAAACACAATACACGCACAGTCTCGGCGATTAAAGCGCAAGTGTCTTCTACACCAAGCCAGACGTGCTACACGATGACGTCTTAGCAAAACTGGACGGACAGCCGGACGTCGCGGACGGATGTGCCGTTCACGTAATCGATTCCGTATAGTTCTGGGGCTGATGGCACGCAATCCAGGAATGGTCTGCGCTGTCAGACTTGCCATTTGGAAGCGATTTCTGAGGTGCACAGGTCGCATATGATTGTCCTGCTGTCGTGACGTCACGCGTGGACGACATGTACGTGGTCGGTCTCTGACATTACCAATTTGTTGAAAACGTCTCCTCAAAACCTGAATAGTGTTTATGTGGACAACAAATTTCGAAGCAACAGCGCGATGCAGCATACCAGCCTGGATCATACCAATTGCGCGAAGGCGGTCATTTTAATTTAGCCTGGGCATGGCTCTACGACCACTTTCAACCGAAAAAAACACCTGCTTTTCTGTTCACCCGGTTGCCAAACAACGACCCGACAGTAGCCGAAGTCGACAAAAGCTGGCGCAGTAAAATGTTGTGCGGAAAAACGTGAAAACAGACCCATGTCCAAGAAGCGAAACGGCACATGTAAATACGGCATTGACCGAGCGATTGTGTGGTAGTGCAAAACATCAGGCTAAAATACTGAGCGGTTTTGATTTTATCTGATTGTTTAGGTTACATTGTTACTTTTTTTCCGCTAGTATATTTATGAATATGTAGTACAATGTAGGAGCGGGCGCAAATAGCAGATACACGTGACGTGTTTTATTCACCGTGTCGTCGTGTCTTCATTCCGTCCCGCGTGTAAGTGAAGATAATTACAGTATATAGTTTCGTTTCTACGCCATGTAGAGATGCAGATTCAAGGGCCCGTTTCACTAAACTTCGTACGACTAAAATGTTCGTAAGTGCAAAATTATGATAATCTTTAAATTTCACATTAACACTGTTCTATTGTATTCTTTTATTGAGAGCAGCCTATGTTCAATAAATGTAAATCCATCAATTGCTATTTCCAGACGATTCTAAATTTGCGCTTCCGAACATTTTAGTCGTACGAAGTTTAGTGAAACGGCCCCCAGGGGCCCGTTTCACTAAACTTCTTACGACTAAAATGTTCGTAAGTTCAAATTTATGATCGTCTGTAAATTTCAATTGATGGATTTACATTTATTGAGCAGGCATATGCAGCCTATGCTCAATAAATGTAAATATATCAATTGTTTACAAGAAAACATTATTAATGTGAAATTTACAGACTATCATAATTTTGCACTTACGAACATTTTAGTCGTACGAAGTTTAGTGAAACGGCCCCCTGAACCTTAAGTTTTGGTTAATTCGTTTCTCCGCCGCGTAGATACGAACATTAGGAAGATTCCATTTTTATGCCACGTAGAGACGAAAATTTTAATGATCTATAACACGACATGCAAGTTCATCGAGCCAATGCAGCCGTTAAATTTACGCAGATAGATAGATAAATTAATTTCCTTACTTAGTTTCGACGGCAATACTCCGACGCGTAGAGACGAAACGTATTACTGTTCGTCTATATGCGACGTAGAAACGAAGGAATACTATTCTTAATGCTCGTGTCTGCGCGGAGTAGAAACGAATGGACGAAACTTAAGATTCCCAATGTTGATCTCTACGTGGCGCATAAAAGTTAAAAAATAATAATTCCAGCACAAAAATATTTAACAATTCCCTAACACTTGATTGGTCCGTAGCAAGTCTCTGTCCAGAATTTATATCCCAGTAAACTCCATGCCGAACTACTTTCCGTAACCGTCAGGCGCAGTTAAAATAATTCTTAAGAAAACGGAAAATAAACACATTTTCTTGATGAATTTATTTCAAATGCTGGAATTATAAGGAATGAATGGCCTTTTGTGGAATTTATCGGGGATATAAACTTGGAAAAGTCGCGGGAATACTGGACGAGGCCTTCCGGCCTTCGTCCAGTATTCCCGCAACTTTTCCAAGTTTATACCCCGATAAATTCCACAAAAAGGCCATTCATTCATATAGTGAATGTTTCCAAAATGAGCCACCATACTTTCTGCATTACGTTGGGATGCAGCAACTGCTGCCATGAGTTTGGAGACAGCAGTACATCTAACATGCCGAGCAGAATAAGGTGGCTGCACCAATGTTTATATGCAACATGTGATCATTGAAACATGTGAATGTTACAACAAGGCGAACGTGTATTATTTGTGTGAAACTGAAAGTGATCTTAGAAACATCAACATGCTAGAACAGGGTGAAACGTGCACCATTTCTGTGAAACTTGTGAAACTTAAACATGGACTTGGACAAAGTTGGAATTTTACTTTGCAATAATACGATCATTATTCGGGAAATATTTCCCAAGTTGCATCTTGAGCTACTACAGGTTTCAAAAATCAGCAACATTTTCCAGAACTGATGTAGACATACGAGCACAAATTAAATTTTACCGGCTTTCTCTTATTTTTTCCTAACATTTTGTCAATTATGGCCAACATTATACGCACGATCAGTAATGCGATAGTGATGTAATTCCTAAGCCACGTCCTAATTAACTTTTTGCGAGGCTTCATGTCGGAAATTGTGCTATTTTTGTGAAAATGTATACATTGGTACATGTAATATATAAATATTAGACGAAGATGTAATCAAACGGAACACCGTGGGACTAAGTGAATGTGCGGGACCGACCGTGTGTGTGGTATTCTGACACAGGGACAGGTTGACCATGGAGAAAATGCTGAATGCTGTGAAGGTGGATATAGTGGAGCAGGTGATCTGTCTCATGAGTGATGGACCCTACTACATCGTCCGGGTAAGGATTTATATATGAAAACATATCTTGGTATTTCAATAGAATTGTCTCCTTGGAGACAATTCTATTGAAATACCAAGATGTTTTTTTCAGACACGTCCTGCGCTTTAGTACCTTCGGACATCTGCGTAATTTCATGAAATAAATTTACATAATTTACAATATTTTCTGTAAATTGTGTCAAAAGTTGACATAATTTTTAGAAAGTTTTGTCACTTTTTGACTTTATTTATAAAAAATATTGTCAATTTTGTAAACGTATTTAATGAAATTACACAGATATCCGAATGTACAAAATAACATGGCGTTTTTCTATTATGTTGTCGTGATTGAGATATGGGGCTTGTTGAGTTGTGATCAGTGTAGCTCTTATAGAGAATAGTAGGTTAGTGCCGTGAATGGGAAAAACTATCTGGCAAGGCTCAGGAAACGGGATGGGCGAGGCTTTGCCGAGCACATCCCGTTTCCGTGCCTCGCCAGATATTTTTCCCATTCACGGCACTAACCTACTATTCTATTTAACCTACACATGGCTGTAAAATGCAATAGTATTGACTGGATATCAAAACTGTTTCACGGCACCGTGTTTCATGGCACATACGCACTGTGTTGACGGGATAAAATTAGTTAGTACACTCGTATATTGATTTTTGAAGCATGAGTGTTTTATTTATGGAATAGCAATCATTGCAGATCTATCCTAATCAGACTGTGCGGATGCACATGCTGATCTGGGTATAACTGGTCGCAAAACCCATAAGCCCCATTTCTACAGTCACATCCACATATGAGGTTGTGACTGTGTAGAAATGGGGCTTATTCCACTTGTGACCAGAGCAGCTCCTGATCACATAGCTTACTTCTGTAGACTGACAATGATCTATGTTGCTTGTTAGAAGCGTACAATCATCCCGGGTGTTTCATTGATGGAATGGCGAACCGTGCAGATCCTGATCAGACTGTGCGGATGCACAGGCTGATCTGGATCTGCACAGGTTGCTAAACACATAAGTCCAATTTTATCAGTGATTGACCATATTGTATATTTCTTTGTACGTATAAATAGGCCACCGGCTAAGATAATGTACCTTATTGGAACAATTTACGATATTGGTCCGCTTGCTGTCATCCTATTATTTCGCTTCATTTACCGGCGAACAGCGTACGTTCTGATCAGAGGGCGCGAATGCACAGTCTGATCAGGGACTATGCTGTTTGCACATGTTGTAAGTACGCTTAATCAGCCTGTCACGGTGGTGATAGACCTCATTACATATGCTATACGCCATGTGATTTTGTACCTAAGAACATGTGCGTAATCTCATTTACGATATTTTCCGTAAATGACGTCGAAAGCTGACGAACTATTCATAACAAACGCGGACTACCTAAGTATTCCGCATTTCCTATGAACATTTCCTCATCTTTCGACGTCATTTACAGAAAATATCACTGTTTCTGTAAACATATATCATGAAATGTCGCACATGTTTCACATGTTCTTACTGTCTGTTCCACGTTTTTGTGCTGACGAACTTTTGGCTATTAAACACATTAAATCTAAAACATATTAAAATGTAAGTACTTTTTCACCAATAACAAAAAGTCACCCTCCCCAAAACAATTTGTTTGATGAAATTCCATAAAATATTTATTTTATAGCGAAAAAACGATTTTCCTAAGGGATACATTTTCTGTGGGATTTTCCTATGGGGAAAAAGAGGAGGAAATTGACTCCGAAACCTGTCTAGATAGCTTGGAAATGATGTAACTAAGAAAACAAAAGTTAGATTTTGAAAATCGGTCCACAAATAAAAAAATATTTAAACAAAATCTATTCTTAGCCCCCATGTTAAATTCCCATAGAAAAATAATTGTTTGGCAATACAATCAATATTTGATGAAATTTCATCAAATATTTTTTTTGGGGAAAAGTGACTTTTTTTGTTATTGATGAAAAACTACATACATTTAAATATATTTTAGATTGAATGTGTTTAGCCAAAAGTTCGTAGGCACCAAAACGTGGAACAGACAATAGGTACAAAAGTACATGGCGTGTCTCATATATCGTCCGGACACTCAGTCGGTAGAGCGATGGTACGGTAAAGCAGATGTTTTGGGTTTGAGTCCCGGGTCAGTGCACATTATTAAATGTCACAGGGCGAGAAAGATGGGCACCGGCCCGGGACACGAACCCGAGACCTCTGGTTTACAATATCATCGCTCTGCCGACTGAGCTCAGTGGTGCAGTTACACACTTCCTCCACAAAGCGAGTTACATACCAGCCGTGACATGTATATGGACTCCGGCTAAGGTGTACCTTATTGCAACATTCGACATTGGTCATTCTAATGCACTGTATAAATATCACGCAATCTGATTGGCTAAAGGCCACATATTACAGGTATATTATTGTTGTTGAACGGTCGCAAAGTGTTTACAATATATACCCTGGGGCACCTTACCCACGCGCGATGAATATATTCCTACGCCAAATTTGTTTACTTTGAAGACGCGAACATGTCATCGATCGAAAATCTGATTTTCGGAAATTTTAACGTTAAATCATAAGTAAGACTGAAAATGGAAGAACTGACGGACGAAGATGACGAGTTTCTGACTACGGCATTATTAGAAATCGAAAAGGAGCCGTCGCCGCCGCCGAAAATGGAAGTTGAGGGCGGGCGATTCCCAACGCTGACCGAATCTTGCATAGACGACTTGGTTACGTCTAAAGATTCGGCAAGCACCACAAAGATGACACGATGGGCGGTGAAGCAATTAAAACGTGATTATTGCCTTTATTTCCTGCCATTTGATTAAAATTTCAGCTTTACTGTCGTTAAAATTGCTGACCACAGAATCCGATCAGTGGGTTCATGACGTTTCGGACCCTGAACGTTTCGGACGAATCAAAACGGACCGTCTCGGGAGGTTTCGGGTCGTATCTTTTACTGAGCCATGTTTGTTCATGGTCTGAAACGTAATTGATACAATTTTGGGACATTGTCCGAAACATTAATGAATCTAAAAGTCCGTAATTCTGATCAGTCATTGAGTCATTTCTACCACACTAGAATATTAGAAAATGGTTGCTAAAAAGTGAAAATGGATGGGTTTTACGTCCCAGCAACAGCTAAGGTCATATAGAGACGGGTTTTCTGCTGAAATATTGCCAATCGTGTGCTTAAATTTACTTAAATTTTGTAGTTTGTGCGCTTAAATCTTCCCACAGAATTTGAAGTCCTGCAAGTAGAGGAACTCGACAAAATACTTAGGCGATACTATGCTAAGGTGCGAATTGCTGATGGGAAATTGTACGGCCGATCAACCTACAGCAGTATACGGGCAGCCATCAATCGCCATTTACGGTCTCCGCCTCACAATAGGACACTGAACTTGATGTCAGCTGACTTTCACCACGCAAATCAAGTGTTTAAGGCCATATTAAACAAATTATGTGTTGAAGGGTTAGACCGCACGACACACCACCAACCAATATCTATGGCTGACCTGACAAAGCTCCGACAATCTGCAGCTATGTCAACAGACAACCAATATTCATTACAGAAGAAGGTCTGGTTTGACCTGACAATTAACTTCGCACGACAAGGTTGCGAAAACATAAACACTTTAAAGAAAGATGCGTATGTGTTCAAAACAGACGATATTGGCCGGGAATATGTAGAAATGCAGTATAACGACCAAGGGTTTGAAAATACTGAAAACATTTATTCGAAACCTAGAATGTATGCTTCAACAGAAGACACAAAATACTGTCCTGATTCATCACTCAAGCTATACATATCTAAACCGAATCCTGAAAACGATCTGATGTTTCAGCAGACCAGACAGAAGATTGAAAATGAAAAACCAATTTGGTATACTACAACGCCGGTAGGGAACAAAACCATTTCTGGCTTCATGGCAAAATTATTTGCAGAAGCTGGATTGAGTCGGCGGTATACGAACCACTGTGTTCGAGCCACTACAATTACCATGCTGTCTCATGCCTGTGTAAGCAGTAGAGCCATTACACGGATTACTAAGCATCGAAACGAAACATCATTAAACACTACAAAATAGACAGCAGTGACCAACAGAAACGAGACTTTGCGGACATAATTCAGCAGAAAAGCAGCGTAAAAAATGAAAACAAAAGCAATGAGCAGCAAACAACAACATATATTCCCCATAGCTCTGTAGAATTACAACGACCGAGTGCATCAACAACAAATAATTCCAGCACAAAAATATTTACACAATTCCCTAACATTTGGTTGGTCCGTAGCAAGTCTTTGTCCAGAATTTATATCCCAGTAAACTCCATGCCGAACTACTTTCCGTAACCGTCAGGCGCAGTTAAAATAATTCTTAAGAAAACGGAAAATAAACACATTTTCTTGATGAATTTATTTCAAATGCTGGAATTATAAGGAATGAATGGCCTTTTTGTTGAATTTATCGGGGATATAAACTTGGAAAAGTCGCGGGAATACTGGACGAGGCCTTCCGGCCTTCGTCCAGTATTCCCGCGACTTTTCCAAGTTTATACCCCGATAAATTCCACAAAAAGGCCACTCATTCCTATAATGTCATGTCAAGTCAGCAATATCCGCAATTACAGAATCCATATACATTTAGTAACTGCTCAGTGAAAGTTCAAAACCATTACCATTGCAATTACAATTACTATATAGGCGCAGTTAAAATAATTCTTAAGAAAACGGAAAATAAACACATTTTCTTGATGAATTTATTTCAAATGCTGGAATTATAAGGAATGAATGGCCTTTTTGTTGAATTTATCGGGGATATAAACTTGGAAAAGTCGCGGGAATACTGGACGAGGCCTTCCGGCCTTCGTCCAGTATTCCCGCGACTTTTCCAAGTTTATACCCCGATAAATTCCACAAAAAGGCCACTCATTCCTATAATGTCATGTCAAGTCAGCAATATCCGCAATTACAGAATCCATATACATTTAGTAACTGCTCAGTGAAAGTTCAAAACCATTACCATTGCAATTACAATTACTATATAGGCGCAGTTAAAATAATTCTTAAGAAAACGGAAAATAAACACATTTTCTTGATGAATTTATTTCAAATGCTGGAATTATAAGGAATGAATGGCCTTTTTGTTGAATTTATCGAGGATATAAACTTGGAAAAGTCGCGGGAATACTGGACGAGGCCTTCCGGCCTTTGTCCAGTATTCCCGCGACTTTTCCAAGTTTATACCCCGATAAATTCCACAAAAAGGCCACTCATTCCTATAATGTCATGTCAAGTCAGCAATATCCGCAATTACAGAATCCATATACATTTAGTAACTGCTCAGTGAAAGTTCAAAACCATTACCATTGCAATTACAATTACATGTATGTTAATGTGTTACTGGTATCTTTTGAGGCACACTATTACAGAAATTGATTATTAAAGTGGTCGCACAACATAAATTACAAAAGAAGTTGTAATCCATTTTTTCTCGTTCTGAATGAAATTGGTGTGTTTTGTTAATTAAAATATTTGGTGTGCAAGTTTAAAACAGATTTGTAATTAAATGAAGATTTTTTTTCCAAATTTGACGTCCCTTAAAAGACACCATAACCAAATGTTTGACCCGCATTTCTCCTGATGCGATATCATACTCATGTCACCTGATAACAATCGATATAGCTTGTTAGAAGCACAGTGTTTTATCTACCGTTTTCAGTTGATGAATCAAATTTGTCGGTTTTTTAGAAAATTAAATGGCGTGTCATACAGTACTACATGTATTAGCAGTTGCGAACAATAAGCTGTTGCAATGTACTCGCATACAGTCCGTAGTACGCTTACGGGTGATACGGGAATAGATTGCACCAGTTACCGTTCGCAACTATGCTGTTACTTGCAGTTCATACTATACGGAAAATAATAAAATTTAATAATGTTTGTGTAAAATATCAAAACTATGAGTATTTGGCAGGAATGTTGTTTCATATATGGAATGGTGAACAGTGCAGATCCTAATCAGACTGTGCGGATGCAAAGGCCGATCTGGATCTACACTGGTCACAAAATACACAAATCCCATTTCTCCAATAACAGCCACATATGCGAAATTCATGTTCATTAAAATGATTTGGTAAAAGTGTAAATTGACTGACCTCCTAGTAAATTAAATATATAAAATTAGTCTGGAACTATGAAATGCATAACAAATGCATTCTTTGCATAAGAAATACATTAATATGACCCGGAATCAGTATGTAAAACACTTGCAGGGGGAGTAACAAATTTGGAGCAGGCGCGGATACTGGGAGGGGGGGGGGGGGCGGTCCAGGGGGTCCGGACCCCCCTTTTCTTCTTCTTTTTGTTCTTTTTTTTTGCCGGGAGCAGGGGGGGGGGGGGGGGGGGGGGGGGGGGGGGGGGTGGGGGGACCGGACCGGACCCCCTGGGGACCCTGCCTCCCCCCCTCCCGGCAAAAAAAAAAAGAACACAAAGAAGAAAATCTACAATACTCGAATAGTTGGATGACTTTTTTCGTGGCCTAGGTGTCAGGAAATCGCATCTGCGGCGATCTGGCATCCCCCCCCCACGACTTTACAATGCGCATCGCGCTTCTCGCTCGCAGAGGTCGGCTACACCGATTTGGAATTTCACACCCCCCCCTGCAATTATTTCTGTATCCGCCCCTGTGGAGGTTCGTGAAATTACTCTTGCACCAAATGATCAAACGTGGAAAAACTCACATATAATGGCTTGCATCTGAAATGTCCTCTGGTCCGAAACTTCTTGGTCCGAAATGCATTTCTCGCAGAAACGTGCAGCGGGCCAATTATTTCAAATATTCACCGGTATTGGCGTTAATCAGGCTTCATAATATTATGTCTTGTCAGTAATAGATCGTTCACACACACATAAATTGTGTAATGTTGCAGCTCAAATGGTAGTATGTGACGAATGATTAGACAAGTCATCACAAATTGACAAAGTCCGAGAGTTTTACAGGCTGTGTTGTTGCTAAGAGATCGCCACGGAGGGAAAGTTAAAAATTTAATCTTAAAATATTATATGTAGCAATTATAATTCTGACGATGTGTTTATTGAGTTTATTATTGAAATATTATGAAAGCATGAACATAACTTTATACACATTCGTTCAAACATTGCTAATATAATTATTTTGTATAATTCAATTGGAGCTATTTTTTGCTTGGCGGAACATTATTTGTGTGATTCGTCCGGTATGCCATGCGCAAACACCTTGCACTCGGTACGACTTTCACAAGAAGAATCGGTAAAATTTGCAAACTTTTCAATTTGTGCAATAGAAATAGGTTAACCGCATTGTAATTTTGAGATTTGCGGCGTATATCAGAAAATGATAGGTCGGAAAATCTGTTTAAAGGCGACGCTGGCATTGTAATTTTGAGATTTGCGGCGTATATCAGAAAATGATAGGTCGGAAAATCTGTTTAATGGCTCCGCTGGCGCGTCGCCTTTAAACAGATTTTCCGACCTATCATTTTCTGATATACGCCGCAAATCTCAAAATTACAATACAGTTAACCCTATATTTAGCACTGTCATATGATTAGAAGGCAATAGTTCGGTCGGGGACTACAATGCAATTACTGTTCTAGGTAGCACAATTTGTGAAACATGACATTTTTAGTTGTACAATTGTAATACTACATCCCCTATATAAATATGCTCCCTTATATTGACTACTGTCTGTTTCATGAAACCTGCCCAAATTATATGGCCATATAAACAATGAAAAACTATATTCTTTTCGATAATATTAAGAATGAGACTTCTTTTTTATTTCGTGAAATTTGGTCAAATATTGATTTTATTACGAAAAATTGATTTGTCTGTGTGGCATTTAACATGGGGAATAGGAGGTGGAGGAGCTGCTGTGGGAGGAGTAAAAATAAAACACGAACAACTGAAAATTAGCTCCAAAACTTAGCTAAATAGCTTGGAAATGATCAACTAAGAAAACAAATTAAAGTTTGGGTAGCTTTCGTAAAACAGACAGTAGTTTAATCTATATAAATACAACTAATTAGTAACCATCCATGGAACAAACACTCGGATTCGCAACGTTAGTTTCAATATATTCAGCATTTATTTTACCAAAATCCCGCTTTTTTCTGTTGCTTTAATTGGTACAATTGTAATTGCAAATCTGCAATAAATTAGTATTTGCCTATATATTTGTAATTTTCTGCTACCTTATGCATCAACAAAATAACGCCAATATTACTAGCTAACCGTTTATCGAAATATAGAGAATAGTAGGTTAGTGCCGTGAATGGGAAAAAAATATCTGGCAAGGCTTAGGAAACGGGATGGGCGAGGCTCTGCCGAGCACATCCCGTTTCCGAGCAGCGCCAGATATTTTTCCCATTCACGGCACTAACCTACTATTCTATTTATCCCGTTAACACCTACAAAAGGCTTTAAAATGCAAAAAAATAACCCCAGTCACCGCATATATTCATACGCGGTGATAAGGTCGTATTGACAGGATATGAAAAATGTTTCACGGCACCGTGTTTCACGGCACATACGCACGGTGTTGACGGGATAAAACACTTTTACAGAGGTACAAACATGATGTTTCAGCAGAATACGCATTACTATTATTTTGATAGAACAACACGTAAACCAATACGAACAACATTGGAGCGTTTAAAAGTACCGTGAAAGTTCCATGAACCTTTTGTTGTATGACTTATTGTTTTGCCAATTCTGACGGCAGTTTAGTTGTATTGGCAGGACCACAGTCACAGAAATAGTAATGCAATATAGCTGATTGTGAAACAGTCAGGCATGCAGTTTAATGCATTTTACGCATGTGTATTGGAGAGAGAAGACCACTAACCAGCCACACATGTGTCTGTTACGGGATAAATGGGGCTTACAGTGGGGTTTTTATACATGCAATACAGTGGGGTCAGCGTGTAAGTGCACACACGAACGAACACGACAGGTTGGAACCTGTATCTGTTATGTTACCAGTGTTGCTCATGATAAAATATCACACTCATGTAGCCTGATAATTATTTAAATTGCTTGTTAGAAACACGAAGGGGTGTTTCATTGATGAAATGGCGAACGGTGCAGATCCTGATCAGACTGTGTCGATACACAGGCTGATCTGGATCTACACTGGTTGCAGAATCCATAAGCCCTATTTCTTCAGTCACAGCCACAAATGCAGGCATGTCATACAAGACAGAACCTCTGTATTCGCGTTGTCCATAACAAAATATGCGTATCGGGAAATTAGTAGACGACACTAGACTAGAGTACTTGGACACATTTACTATTCATCCAACACAATCACGTGTCTCCCAATCCTAAATCACGGAATCCTGTATCTGTCTACCAGATACTTTACCATTTTACGTTACCGATTCACGTATCTGCCATCCTGACGCGAATGAATCATGCATCTGTCATCCTTTCCCGACGGAATCACGTATCAGACATCCTTACGCGATGGAATCACGTATATGCCAACCTTACGAGACGGAATCACGTATCTGCTATCCTTACCCGACGGAGTCACGTATCTGCCATCCTTACGCGACGGAATCACGTATCTACTATTCTTACGCGACGGAATCACTTATCTGACATCCTTACGCGACGGAATCACGCAACGGAATCACATTTATGCAATTCCTAGCAACATAATCATAATCAAAATTTGTCATTCCTACGCTACAAAATTACGTATCTAAAATGCATACGCGACAAAATATGTCATTAATATGCAACATAACCACATGTCTGTCATTCCTACACATACTTAACGGAATCATTCCTAGGCAACGGAGTAACGTGTTTGTCATTCGTACGCGTTAGAATCACGCATCAGTCGTTCATATCTGGCAGAACCATCTGTTTGTTGTGCTCTCACCTGTCTATAAGTGTTGCCTGGCACAGACACACACGTGCCTGTCATTACCATAGGAACAAGATGTCGTTTGTGGAAGGAAACGAACATCACATCATTACAAGTAAATTGAAGGGACCTCACAAATGACTTCGCTGATAGTGCACATGCGCAAACAAGTGACAAATTGGTGTTGATTGTTTACCTATTGCGCATTGACTTCATCCATTCAATGTGCATGCCATTGCTCTTAACCCGTTCACCCATAAGTAACTAGAATGGATTGTGATTTGTTAATTTTGCAACCAATCCAATCGTCACAACATGTTTTTCAGACTAGTTCATTTATGAAAAGGGAGGGAGTGTTTTTGCTATAAAAAAAAGAAAATTACTTGCAAAAAGTGCAGGTCCTGATGAGACGGCTCGTTACGACATGCACTGTTTCCAAACACCGATGTAGCGGGCTTTTGGGCTAGGGTTAATGCAGATGTCGCCAAAAATTCCGGAACGTTGGACTTGATCGGCAGTTTTTCGCCGGACCAAGTCTCGGGCAAAACTATTGGGAACTGTTTTTTGTTATGCCAGACTGCGCCGAAAGAGAACCAGTTGTAGTGTTACAGCATATAATCAAGTTCATGTCCTTCATAAACACGTGCACGTACTACCAACATGTGAAATGTAAGTATTTGAACATTAAGCTCCGGCTGTTTATTGCAATATCTGATATAAGGGTAATTATCGATGCGTTATGTGTAATAGGATCATGGAATAACATTTGATTCACATTGTGAGAAAATGGCTCTAAACAGATACAGATATATCATTATAACAACTTTCAACCCTGTTTTCCTTTCCAATATGTGTCTAGTGCCCAAATTATAATGGCCATTGCAACGTCCAAACTCGTATGGGAAGTTAATGCATGTTAGCGGACAATATAGAATCTGCGACCAAGGCACGTTTTCTCAGAATTAGCCTGTATCATATACAGTGGGGTCAGCGTGTAAGTGCACACATGAACGAACACGACAGGTTGGAACCAACCTGTCGTGTTCGTTCGTGTGTGCACTTACATGCTGACCCCACTGTATTTCATGTATAAAAAAAATGTAAATATTTTTCTGCATTTTTTCTCATTTCGCATCAAAAGTGTATGTTGTTACCACTCAGTTGAACCGTCTCGGCGAGACGGTTCAACTGAGTGGTAACAAAATACACCTTGGGTGGGTAGCGAACCAACATGTCGTGTTCGTTCGTGTGTTCTGTTTTTATTTCGAGTGTTTATATCAATCATGTGTTAGATTGTACAGCGGCATTTAGTACAGACCATGCATTAGCTTTTTTGCCGGCATTTGCCGACACGAACTGACATTTAATTGACCAGTTGACCAGATTTCACTTCAGTGTGAATACAACATGGCAGGGATGGTACAACGGTTAAACGTTCCATTACATGATTATATTTAAAACCTCTTTCAGAGAAATATAAAAGACATTCCAATACAAATTTAAAAACAGTTAATAACTGCCTATGATAATAGGGGCAGCTGTTGGTATCCATGGTAATTTTTATTTATCTATCTCTTTATACTGCTGCACAACATCACGGGTAATTTAGAGCAGGTATTTTATTTCATATATACAATGTACATACAAGTCAACATACAATTCAACATACAATCGAGGTTCCCGGTATTAGACGGTACCCATTTACAGCACAGCTGGATGGACTGAAGCAGTGTAGATAAACTGTCTTGCTCAAGAACACAACGCAAGCCTCCGGCGAGGCTCTAACTCACGAACATAAGATCAGCAGTCCGACGCCTCAGACCGCTCGAACACGCGCTCTTTCTCTAACTTTATTCTAGTTTATAAACATGATGAGAGAAAATGAAAAGATGATTTCAGGACATGTACTATAATACTAGAAAATACAGGAATCTACAGTTACTCTGGTGTTGCATTCTGTTTCCAATCAAATAGGTGCCTAATAAGCTTTACTTAAAGCTATCGTATAAACATATTTTCGTCTAGTAACCGGTGCAAATGTCTTGCGCCGGTTACTAGGCGAAAATGTGTTTATGCAGCATCATCTGAATGTATGTGAATGAGAATTGGACATGAATCCGGCGCCTATTACGACGTGAAACATTTTACGCCGTCGCAGAATGCAGAACCAGTAAGTGGGGCAAACACACACTGGTAAGTCCGTGTATAATGCGCATGCCCGGCCAAATTGCTCATACCACATAATGTATACCTTAGTTCGTGAGAATGTACGACATGTGGCGGTGACCTGTGACATGGGGCGTATGACACTTGTAACCAGTGTAGCTCCTGATCAAATAGCACACTTCAGTAGCCTGATAACGGTCTATATTCCTTGTTAGAAGCATGACGGTTATTTCATTGATGGTATGATGAACAGTGTACATCCTGATCAGACTGTGCGGATGCACAAGCTTATCTTGATCTACACTAGTTACATTAACTTAACCAGTCACAGCCACGTTTGGCATGTGTAGAATACATTGTGGTGACATAACGCTTGGTACCAATCACAGGTAACGGAAAATATCACAACACAATGCATTGTTACGCAACCGCCTGTGTTAATCCTGCCCAGATTATCAACGATTCTGAACATTTATTGGCAATTCCAACTCGCATTCAAGCAATTTGATTGCCTGATCATGAGCTGTAGCACAGCTGAAGCTCAGTCACGCAAGCTGCTTGAAGTGTTTTGAAATAACGAAAATATAACAAGTATTGGCAAGATTTGCACAGACGGTAGTGCACAGGGATATAGAGAATAGTAGGTTAGTGCCGTGAATGGGAAAAAATATCCGGCAAGGCTCAAGAATTTCTTTATTTCTCATCAGAAGTATATGTTGTGACCACTCATTTGAACCGTCTAGCCGAGACGGTTCAAATGAGTGGTCACAACATATACTTTGGTTCAGAAATAAGGAAAATAGATAGAGAATAGTAGGTTAGTGACGTGAATGGGAAAAAATATCTGGCAAGGCTCAGGAAACGGGATGGGTGAGGCTCTGCCGAGCACATCCCGTTTCCGTGCCGCGCCAGATATTTTTTCCCATTCACGGCACTAACCTACTATTCTATTTATCCCGTCAACACCTACAAATGGATGTAAAATGCAAAAATTGTATTGACTGGATATCACAAATGTTTCACGGCACCGTGTTTCACGGCACATACGCACTGTGTTGACGGGATAAATACGCATTCGTGTATCAAGATTTTCCCGTACTTTTACTCAATGTGTATGCGTGCCGTTTCAGATAAAAATAATAATCCGAAATATATTGGTATGCACGCCCACACTGCATAGCTCGCTGCGACTCGTTTCGCCCACCCCACAAGGTACCCCGGTCCCGGAATGAACAATGGACCAAACATCACTGAACTTGAAGAGTTATCGCATTATTCTAAGATCTATGACAGCTTATATTAAAGATACATCCGCATTAGCTTTTATCTTTTATCTCGTTCCCACGACACAGCGTATCGTGGGAACGAGATAGGATCTCGTTCCCACGACATAGCCAGCCAATCAAATTGTAGCACCATTCTCATTCAAGATGGTGGAGCAATATCTGTTGTTCTATTGGCTGATTATGATATAATATCTCGTGGGAACGAGATAGCAGCTACCTAGTGGTAACGAGATCGTATCTCTTGAGAATGAAATGCTCTGTTGTGGGAACATTTTGGACAATGTTCCTTTTAACTATTTCACCCTCAAAGTAACTGGAACGAATTTTGATATCAGTGTTAATTTTACAAAAAATCCAACCGTCACAAAATGTTTTCAGACTAGTCCATTGATGAAAAGTGGGTTCTCAAAAATATGAAAATTACTTTCAAAAAGTGCAGATCCTGATGAGACGGCTCGTTGCGAGCCGGCTCATCAGGATCTGCACTGTTTGCATAAACCGCTATAGCAAGCTTTCGGGTCCAAAGGGTTAATCTGCCGTCACTGCAAGCACTGTGCTGTTATTAATGCTGACTAAACAATGATCACTGTAGCTACAATCGGGTGTTCAAGGGCATCTACTCTCCTTCAGATTATGGTTACATTTTATCATGAGTTATGTTCTCCGAGAATACAAATAGACATGCTCGCATCTTGCAAGTACATCCGTGTTATGTTTGTCTTCCACGCCAACCTACAGTGTAAGGTGTTATTGCACTGGGCACTGTTGGAATCCTAGTATAGTTCACATGCGTGAATGTTAACCATTTCACCCCTACGTAACTGGAATGGATCTTGAAATGTTAATTTTCCGATCAATAATATCGTCACAAAATGAGGTGTTTTTGTTCTCAAAAAATATTCAAATTACTTGCAAAAACTGCAGATCCTGATGAGATGGCTCCTCGTGAGCCGGCTCATCTGGATCTGCACTGTTTGCAAACACAGCTATAGCGGGTTTTCGGGTTCTAAGGTGATCAGTTACTACATGTATTTCATTTATAATGTGTATTAATAGCATTATGTATGGAAATCGCTACACAATCATATTTGAAAGACTATGATAATTACGCTATGTAGTTAATTATATATCATGCTTGTCAATGTTAAAACAAATATTCGTTGCTATTTGAAGCAGGATAAGCCGAACTTATTTCATTCGTGACCAACGTAAATCCCGATTAAGCCGAACATTGAAGACGAATAGGCTAAGGAATGGGTTAGCATGATGTGTTGAGTGTTGATTGCGTGCCATTGCCAGGCTGGCTTTGGGTACACATGTCACACAGGTAATACGCCCGGTTTTGTCAGATCGAGGACTTGTTTCATCTTATGTATATGTTTCTGCTTCGTTGTGTTCGATGGCCTTTTGAAATTCATGTTTGGCAATTACGTGAAAATTCAATGCTTCTATCGATGTATGCTAAACAGAGATACCACGTTTTTTGACAAACGTTATATATACGAGTAGAGTACATGTAAGTGATACATTGAGACACGCCATGTGATTTTGTACCTTCGGACAGCTGCGTAATTTCTTGAAATACGTTTAGAAAATGTACAATATTTTCCGTAAATGGCGTCAAAATTTTCATAGTACATGCGGAATTCTGTCAACTTTTGAATTTATTTATGAAATATATTGTAAATTTTGTAAACGTGTTTAATGAAATTACACAGATGTCCAAAGGTACACAATCGCATGGCGTGTCTCACGTATGGAATAGCCATTTTGTCACCAGCGGTCACCTGTGGTGACCAAATAGCTATTCCATAATGCTTTGCTGACACAAGCGAGTACCTGTTTGCACATCACTCGTCGCCTTCCATTGAAGGGCGAATAACCCACAGGCTCTTGACCTGGCAGCAAATGGGTACCACACAACCGCCCGCGTTAATCTTGCCCGGGTTATCAACGTTTCTAAACATATACAGGCACTGCCAACTAGCAATCAAGTAATTTGATTGTCTGAGCCTGAGCTGTAGCACAGCTCAGGCTCAGTCAATCAAGATGATTGGTGTCGATCATAATATTCAAGTTTTTAGAAATAAAGAAATTTACAAATATTGGCAAGAATAGCGCAGGCGGTAATGTACGGAATGGACGGTAACTACTACTACTACAGGACCAGGGGACCGTTTCACTAAACTTCCTACGACTAAAATGTTCGTATGTGCAACATTATGATAGTCTGTAAATTTCACATTAACAATATTTTCTTGTAAACAATTGTTGGATTTACATTTATTGAGCATAGGCTGCATATGCAGCCTATGCTCAATAAATGTAAATCCATCAATTGAAATTTACAGACAATCCTAAATTTGCACTTACGAATATTTTAGTCGTACGAAGGTTAGTGAAACGGGTCCCTGGTTGCGAGGAGAGACAGAGCAACACCTGCAACCTCTGTAGATGATGATACTTAAAGCTTGAATTAAGATACTGTCTCTTTATTGACGGCAATAACGTTACTTCAGTAACTGAATGGCAAGCAGCATATGCTCCGATCAAACTGTGCGGATGCGCAACATGATCTGAAACTACGCTAGTCACAGACGCAGTATGGTTTGTTGTCTCAGTTAAAAGGAACGCTATCGCCTCGCCCAGTGTTGGCTACAGACAGCTACTGCGATAATGCATGTACGAAAGTATCCCGCTGTAAAGCCCCGGTCACATAACAACACTTTGCATGTAGTGACAATTTACATATATGCAAATGTTACCATCACCTCCAGGAAATTGCATGCTAAATTGAACATGGCTGTAGGTCTATTGCGTCACAGATCTATCGGAAAACCACGCGAGTAGTGAAGTAATTCGTTTCAGCGATTCATGTTTCCACTGTCTACCACTTTGTGGCAGATAAGACACAAAGACAAACTTGTTTGAAACACTTCATAAACTTATTATTTAGAATTCTGGCTATGTCGGCCATCTTAGTGTGCACAAGATATCAGTCAGTTTTACATCTTGTTGCGTTTGACACATACCACAAACAATATGACATATACATATGGGTTATTTTCGTTACACGTATATACATAGTCTGATTTCTGAAGAGTTTGTTGACCTGTTGTTCATTTTATTTGAGAATACAGTAATGGCTGTGTAACAGTCAGATAAATACACAGTGCTGCCAATATACACCTGTATTACCATGCATACTGTATCAAATCCAGTGGCATGCAAGCAGTTACCTGAGTATATTGTCCCTGTTGTCTATTCACCTGCTATGTGAGTAGATATGGCCTTACATATGTGTAACGTGTACGCTAGCAATAAACTGTGCATCAGATAGAAAAGTTTACACATTGACATTTAGTTTGAGATTGATGGGAAAAATGCTCAGATATCTCGTCTTTTGTATAGTTTTCTGCCATAGTATTTATAGCACGCTGTTTTCATATATGATGTATTGCCCCACATTTTATTAGTTTTGCTGTCCTACTATTGCTGTAGGTGTCAAACGGTCGAAGAGGTGAAACTATACGATGGCTTGTACATACAAAGATGGCTGAGATGGCAACTCAATGTACCATATAATATTCAGTAACAAGACTGTTTCTTTCTATGACATAATTCCTGAACTAGTGTTCATAATATCAAATGCTTTGGAAACTTGCGTATATTTTGTGACATCGAACTACGGAAATATTGGGTTTTGCAGGTTGGGACTCTATATATGTTTTGTTCCATAGCTGTATTGATCTGTGTTGAACTTAATCATCGTCTATACTGTGCATACATACATAGCGCACGTACAGTGGTGTCAGCGTGTAAGTGCACACACGAACGAACACGACAGGTTGGAACCAACCTGTCGTGTTCGTTCGAGTGTGCATTTACACGCTGACCCCACTGTAATCTCGCCACACTCCGTCATGGCGCCGAGTTCCTAGTTGCTTCAATTGCGCATGGAAATTGGGTTGTAGCTACATGGAACAAAACGGTAGCTCTCGGCATTTGCAACAAGTGTATACACGGGTATGATGATATCGTCTTTATCATGCAGTACTTTCACATATGAGACCATCCACGTGACTTTGTACCTTAGAGGATGCGCGATATCTCATGTAAAATATTTGAATTTGCTATGAACATTTCGTCAACTCCCTACGTCATTTACAGAAAATATCAGTTTCTGAATATTATGATTATAATCTGTAGGATCGAATGTGATGACATCAGGAAAGCTGCTCAATGGACTAAATCGCGAACAGTGCATGACGTGATCAGACTGCTACGAAGCCCCACAGGGGACATGGATTTGTTTTTATTAAATCGTTCCATCAATTTAACAATTCGTTCCCTCGAATTAACTTTGTTCCCACGATACCACGGGAACGAATTATTAGTTCGTGGGAATGAATTGTTAATTCGTGGGAACGAATTGTTAAATTTAGGGAACGAATTGCTATTTCGTAGGAACGAATTCTTATTTCGTGGGAACGAATTAATAAAAAACAGAATTATACTTAGCATACATACGCTGGCCGCAATCGATGCAATGATCCTTTTGTCGGCCGGCGGCCCATACAATATTTTGACGATGGAATCGCAAATTGCTACTCTCTCGTGTGCATAAACAGTATTCTAAATATTAGTGTATACGTGTCAGCTGAAATATCTATCAATGAAACATTTACAAATTGTATATACAATTGAATGAAAATGTAATTAGAATCTGTAGTTTCGTTGTTGGACGATTCCTCTGCCGTACCTGATAGTAGCGTAACCCCAGTATATAGGAGACAAGCCATGTGAAATTGTACCTAAGAAGATTTGCAAAACTTACGATATTTTCCGTAAATTACGTCAAATGTTAAAATGCATTTGATATGAAAGTTTCGTCAGCTTTTGACGCCATTTACAGAAAAAATACATATATATTGTTCATGAAAAATCGCACATCTTCTCTAAGGACAAACTCACATGGCTTGTCTCATTTACAGTAAACCGAATCTTCTGTTACCCTGCTCAAATTCCAGAAATTCGGATTTCCGTAGAGTCTGATATAATAAAATTCCGCATTACGGAAAATATGTTTCCTTTTCGAAATCAATACCGGCGAAACACTGTGATGCGATTATGAGTGTCATAACAGAGACAGACTAGTCTATTATATAAAGTGTACCATTTTTGACACTAAATATGTAATTTGACTGTGTTCCTTTACAACAGAAGTATGCTATGCGGGGCTTGTTTGATAATAGGGTATGTCTGTCTGACAAGCCATTTATCCCCTATTTCCTGTACATTTGACTGATGGAGTACCATTGAACCATTGCGATAAAAAAGTTCGTGTTTTAACACTTACAATGCTGAATTACATTTTGTCGTATACGGGTGATTTTTTATATTCCATTATCTGAAACTAAATGCCTTTAAAGGAGGCTGTACGTTCTCGGAGGCGGGGCCAATATTTTACGTCACAAGTGGGCGGTCTCGGCAAATTCCGGACGTCAGTTGTGCAATCAAGCGTAGGCTAATGTATGTTCGTGTGTCTGTGCTAGGGCAACCATCCGCGCAGACACATATACATATATGTGGCTGTGACTGGAGAAATGGGGATTATGGGTTTTGCGACCAGTGTAGATCCAGATCAGCCTGTGCATTCGCACAGCCTGATCAGGATCTGCACTGTTCGCCATTTCATCAATGAAACATCGGTCATGCTACTAACAAATAATTCCGATCAGGATACATGAGTGTGATGTTTGATCTGGAGCTACACTGGTCACAGTCACCGCCACATATTAATTAACCGTGTGCACGCTCGTGTGAGTACAATGTTTGGTTGCGAGATAACGTGGTGAGAAAACCCGGGGGTAACACTGGAAACATTTGCCTCGTCGTCTATTAATATTAGTTGATGACCAGTTGCGCTTTCAGTTGAAATAGGCTATGCTTCCAATCCAATTATAATTGCGTACGTCATATAGTTGCTCTATATATTCTGGCACGCGACATATTCCCTACCGATTCCTTTGGACTAAGTGGTCATGCTGGAGGTATAATTGTTTTGGACCGGTATATTACATTGGAACAAATAACTGTTGAGTTATATCGGAAAACATTTCTGTTCGTTTCAATCATTCATATGTGTCGATACATTACAATTTAACATAACACGTGTGTAAAGTAACTGTTTACGTGTGACGTGAAATGTACTGTTTAGTTCCATACATCCATCTGTGTCAACAAATGTCATCTCAAGTGTGTAAAGTCGTAAAGTAACAGTTGAAGTATGTCGTAAACACATTGCTGATTATAGGAATGAATGGCATTGTTGTGGAATTTATCGGGGTATAAACTTGGAAAAGTCGCGGGAATACTGGACGAAGGCCGGAAGGCCTCGTCCAGTATTCCCGCGACTTTTCCAAGTTTATATCCCCGATAAATTCCACAAAAAGGCCATTCATTCCTTATAATTCCAGCATTTGAAATAAATTCATCAAGAAAATGTGTTTATTTTCCGTTTTCTTAAGAATTATTTTAACTGCGCCTCACGGTTACGGAAAGTAGTTCGGCGTGGGAGTTTACTGGGATATAAATTTTGGACTGAGACTTGCTACGGACCAATCAAATGTTAGGAAATTGTGTAAACATTTTTGTGCTGGAATTATAGTTTGAAATATTCATGAAATAAAATATCAAATCGGGTTGAATGAAATATCTAGACTAAGTGTGCTAGGACAAATAACAAATATCAAGTGTGATAGAACGAATACAATATTAAAAGAATAAAATAAGTGTAATAGAACAAATACAACATCAAGTGAAGTCAAGTATCTACACACATCCGTGTAGCAGGGAGCGGCGGAATTTAGATGTTTTTGAAGTCAGTATTTCCAAAGAAAAGGAACATGCACCAGTGTGTGAAACTGAAGGAGGAGCCCGGAGGCACGCCACAGGGTTCGCTCAGACTGAACGCCGTCTGTTTACTGACTGACGCGCCGGACTACGCCCACGAGGTACGTCAACCTGGTATGATTTCATAGGTCCGTGCTAGTGAAACTTTTAAAGTATTTAAAATCATGAAGTGTGATTGGCCGAGGCTGAGCGCGCGCTCTTTCTGAGCGCCGTGCGCATGTTCGAATCTGGAAGTTTGATTGTGGAGGCTGAGGTGTACTCAGTCTCCTCCAATCACACTGCGTCATTTTGAGTATGAATGTTATGGACGGTTTTGATTATGGTATGACCACCTACATGCCCGTGTTTATAATTCTTTACGAGCACATACATGTATTCCGTGCGCATGCTCTAAATCGGCAACTTTGATTGGTCAGATTCTGAATTTTATAAACGGTTTAATGATGGTATATATCTTTATGAGCACACATAATCCTTTAGCATGCTTGAAAACCTGGCGTTTGATTGGTCGAGGTGTGAGTTGTAGCGGCGGTAGGGTATTCAGCAGTCACTCCGGCAGCCCGGGTTCGATCCTAGGCACTGGAGTTTATGAAATGCATTTGTATTTCCCGCTCTACTAGCTTGTTCTACCCAGGGTGTGCCATATAGTGGCTTGATCCGCGGGTATTCAATGTCGTAGATCCAATTGAGACCCTTAAATTGAACTACAAACGGTGGGGTATTCACATATTTTGCAAAAAATCCAGATAAGTTGTCACATTTAAGTGATGTATTTAAGTTGGCTATTCCAAAACATTGTCGATGAACACATGAATAATGTACCGCGATATGTGTAGACCCAGAGCTCCATGAGCACCACATATTCTTATCAAGTCTTCACCATTAGCCATTCATTCAAAGAAAATATTCTCAAACGTCTAACGCGAAATGGTGTAACTAGAATATTCCATGTGTGTCAGAACGTGGCAACATTATTTGAATCGAGCATCGCGTAACTGACAGAAGTTTTACAAAATAATATACTTTTTTAAATAATAGTTGTCCAGAACTGACTTCATAATAATTCGCTATTCCGTTTCCAATGCTGCTGGGTTAATGTACTAATAAAATAATTGCGATGATCGATTTTGTTATTGTCGTACGTTCTCGTAGCTTCGTAATTACTTTTCATAATCGTAGAATCTTGCATCTCTTGTGGCTGACTATCAAATATACATGTATATTACAATATATTTATTAATTTGATATGCTGGATAACGGAATGAATTTGCATTCACAAAGATCTACAATGGGATAAAACACCACTGACGGCGCAGTGCTGTTGGCATGTTTTTGCACATTGTTCGATGTTCGGTTGAATATGTTTCACTAAACTTCTTACGACTAAAATGTTCGTAAGTGCAAAATTATGATAGTCTGTAAATTTCACATTAGCAATATTTTTTTGTAAACAATTATTGGATTTACATTTATTGAGCATAGTATGCTCAATAAATGTAAATCCATCAATTGAAATTTACAGACGATCCTAAATTTGCACTTACGAACATTTTAGTCGTACGAAGTTTTGTGAAACGGGCCGCTGATTCCGAGCATACTGTTCGAATATGTATTTATGCTGTCTTCCGGTTATCCACGTTTGCGATGATCTAATACCACAGGTTCTTGAAGAACGGATCATACTTCGGTGCTTTTGTATGGGTTATTTCGGTATATCTGGTGGTTTGGGTGCATTGTTACCAACATACAAGTTACGTCACCTCTCGCGAATAACACGCATAACTAGAAGTACAATATTCTGACAATATAAAAGGGGCCTGGATGTTCGGAACGGTGAATGTGTAGATAATTGGCTATTTCTGTCGTGTGTAATGTTTGAACATTAGTAGTTGCACAAAACTATGTAAATTACCCAAAAACGAACGACATTCACCTAAATCTACCAAAATCCACCAAAAGACCAATATGACACCAACATACTGACAATATGTTCAAACACCTGTGTGTAATACTGCATTCGAACATCTTATGTTCTGAATCTGATCATATTTTAATATTTCACTAAACGTCGTATGACTAAAATGTTCGTAAGTGCAAAATTATGATAGTCGGTAAATTTCACATTAACAATGTTTTCTTGTAAAGAATTATTGGATTTACATTTATTGAGCATAGGCTGTCCTCTATGTTTCTGTCCTCTGTGAGTGGACTACGTTACTGTTCTCATGGTCACTCCATATACTGAATTTGAGTTGACCACTTGCAAGTGGTCCTCATGGTCACTCCATATACTGAATTTGAGTTGACCACTTGCAAGTGGTCCTCATGCTCACTCCATATACTGAATACACTCAAATGAGTACACTCCATATACTCAAATACAGCATATGGAGTAAACATGAAGACAGTACTGAGAACTCGCACTGTGCTTGTATAGATATCAGGAACTGCCGTTGGTATAGTTTCGTGTAATATATTCGAATACTGTCTCCTACTTATTTATTTGTATATCTCAATGTCATCGAAGCTCTGGAATACAATAGCACGAGTGTTTTGTCTTACACTAAATTTGACTTAAATTGTTGAATTATGATGTTTGTTAATTGCGGAATTTCAAATAAGTGTGCACATGTTACTAAGATATACTCGATGTAACCATAAATAGAGAATAGTAGGTCAGTGCCGTGAATGGGAAAAAATATCTGGCAAGGCTCAGGAAACGGGATGGGCGAGGCTCTGCCGAGCACATCCCGTTTCTGTGCCGCGCCAGATATTTTTTCCCATTCACGGCACTAACCTACTATTCTATTTATCTCGTCAACACCTACAAATGGCTGTAAAATGCAAAAATTGTATTGACTGGATATCAAAAATGTTTCACGGCACCGTGTTTCACGGCACATACGCACTGTGTTGACGGGATAATATGCAATACATGTTTTACATTTTTTTGAGACAAATTGTTTCATAGTCATCTATGTATATATGTACATGTAACAGGAATTGGTCAAACTGCGTAGTTGCACAGACTATTTTTAGACTAGACTTGTCGCGAATGTCTTACCCCTTGCAAAATATGTTGTGAAAAGGCAATACAAATATTCCAGCGTTATAGACCGACATATTTCATAAACATAAATCAGATACAGTAAATACTAGACATATGCTCGGAATTGTCCAATTTATTGAAGATCAAATATTTACTCTGGTAGACGAGCGTCCATAATTGTCAACATGCTGGAATAAACCACTGAAACAGCTAAGCCGCGGGTACACGCGATCAGTTATCACAGCTGGAGTTCTGAAACTGGGGACCGTTTCACTAAACGTCGTACGACTAAAATGTTCGTAAGTGCAAATTTAGGATCGTCTGGAAATTGATGGATTTACATTTATTGAGCATAGGCTGCATATGCAGCCTATGCTCAATAAATATAAATCCAACAATTATTTACAAGAAAACATTGTTAATGTGAAATTTACAGACTATCATAATTTTGCACTTACGAACATTTTAGTCGTATTAAGTTTAGTGAAACGCCCCCTGGTGGGCGAGAATCCCCTGTCTCAGTCCAACAGGCCATACATTATAGTAATCTCGTAGATTGACCTCACTACTGTGGAAGGATGGATGGAGGGTGTTGTCGCATATACTCAATAAATGTAAATCTACTAATCGTTTACAAGAATACGTGGTTAATGTGAAATTTGCAGACTATCATAAGTTTTCACTTACGAACATTTTAGTCGTATGCACTTTAGTGAAACGGCCCCCTGGTGAAAGACTTGGACCTAGGACTAGAAAATAGCCCGTTCAAAAAGTTACCCTACCCATTCACCTCCTTACACCAGCCTGGTATAGGGGTACATTTGTGGAATTTGCCATTTTCTGGGACATAGGTCCGAGTCTTCCACCTGTGGCTTCTGAGATTCTCTTCCCGCCTCTCCCACACAGACGTACCAACGTGTCATTTAAATCAAACGTATCGGGCAACGTTAGGTCCGACCAATGAAACGTTTTCCAAAGTAGTTTCTGAATTCAGATTGACCGAGATTCAAACGTATCAGCATGTTTCGTCATCGGTCTGCTTGCCTTCATCTACCTTTGCACAACTAGATACCAGGGGGCCGTTTCACTAAACTTCTTACGACTAAAATGTTCGTAAGTGCAAAATTATGATAGTCTGTAAATTTCACATTAGCAATATTTTTTTGTAAACAATTATTGGATTTACATTTATTGAGCATAGGCTGCATATGCAGCCTATGCTCAATAAATGTAAATCCATCAATTTAAATTTCCAGACGATCCTAAATTTGCACTTACGAACTTCTTAGTCGTACGAAGCTTAGTGAAACGGGCCCCTTGATAAATGAATGTGACTGCCATGTATTGTGTACATGTCTGACCAATGCGATGTGCCAGATAGTGGTAACGATACAATACAGCTGCTATCGGGCATCCGAATATTTTGAAATTACAAGACGAGAGATCCATGCTAATCGCTGAACACGACTACTAAAACATTAATATTATATATTTTTGCAAGTGTAGTGCCATTATACTTGTTCATTCGTGTCACTGGCATTGTCAGGTAGTGTCAAAGTATGTGACACACATTTATCCTAGCACCGGCTTCAGCGGAACTCAAAGAAAAATGGTACACAATCAATGCCACATGAATCTGCATGTGCACACATATCGAAATGACAGGCATACCGGAATCAGTGTAAGAAGGGGGCCAAGTCCATGCTCTTCCATTGACTCCATCAAATGATCGGCGACCACCTAGGATCAAAACAATACAGTGAAACCTCGCTAAACCGGACACGAAGGCAGTCTATGTAAATGTATATTTAATTGTATAGGTTTCATTGTATCTATATGTGATGATACTGCCTGTTGAAATTCACAAAGAACATCTGCATGCCTTGGCATAGTCATATGTCTGATTTACAGTGGAACCTCTCTAAACCGGAAACCCTGGGGACCTCTCAGGTGTCCGATTTAGAGAGGCTCCACTGTACTATCAGAACGCAATAGGAGACGGACTTTCGACAGCAGCCACACTGCACTGACGTTCGCATTCATTGAATCTGTTCATTAAATAAAATTGATAATATTATAGAGATCATATGAGACAACCCATGTGATTTTGTACATAAGAAGTTGTGCAATATCTCATGAAAACTATTTACAAAATTTGCGATATTTTCCGTAAATGACGTCGAAAGTTGACGAAATGTAAATAACAGAGGCCCGTTTCACTAAACTTCCTACGACTAAGAAGTTCGTAAGTGTAAAATTGAAACCCACAATAACATTGGTTCTGACATGCGCTTTTGGAAAATATTTCGTGGATGTGCTACACTTAATAATATGAACCCGTAGGTACAACATGGTAGCATTTGAGAAACACGTTAATGTGGGAAGCAAATTCATAGAAATCTTCGTACGAACATTTTTATCGTACGAAGTTTAGTGAAACGGGTCACCCTTCGTCAACTTTCGACGTCTTTTGCCACACATATGATCAGCTTCAGTAATTAGTTTGCATGAAAAAATCACACATCTTCTTAGGTACAAAAGCACATGGCTTGTTTCACATGTAGCTCAATACCAAGGTGCATGATCACGTGGTTATAATAACAACAACAATGGCTGAAAGTGCAGAAGTTTGGGCGAAAATACAGAGACCACCAAATGCAGCTTAACAAGACGCGTTTGATGCGCCATATTTCATCAAAATCCATTACGTAATAAGGACACTATAAAATAATACGTACTTTGAATCAGATGGATTCTGGAAATTTCAGTACATGTTGTTGTTCTTATAATCTCGTGATCATACACCTTGAATACGTTATATTATAGTCTTTGTTAGATAAGCTCGCTCTAAAACTATAGAACTGCGGCCACAAATCGCTGATGGAATCAGTCTCAGTAATTGCTGTGGTTTGAGTAGCGATCGCGGGGACTCGGGGGACGTGTATTAATGAGCGAAATTAGTGAACAAACAAACACGGCATTGGTTTCTATAGCATGTGCAGATTAATTTTAACTCTATACATCCTCCGATAACAAAGGATGGTGTTTTTCAAACTACCGTTAGTACGTTTACACTGAAGATCAAAATATGGAACATTGCGATATTTAGCAATGTTTATTGGGAGTAAATATGTTGCAATCGCATCTGAAGGCGAATAGGATGAAGCCTCTCTAACGTTGCACACAAACACCTGCGTTAATTTTGTTCATATTACACAGTTTCTGAACATCTATTGGCGAGGCCAACTCGCAATGAAGCAATTTGATTGCCTGAGCCTGAGCTGTAGCACAGCTCAGGCTCAGGCAATCAAGTTGCTTGATGTCAGGCACAATCTTCAAGTATTTTGAAAGTAAGAAATTGACAACTATTGGTAAGCAGGCGGTGGCGTATGTACATGTATATATTACGGCTGTATCGGTTTAACCCATTCCTTTCGGAATACACCTTGACGGGTATGAAATTTATTAAATATTTTATTTTTGTTATTTCTCAATGAAAGTATATGTTGTGACCACTCATATGAACCGTCTCGACGAGACGGTTCAAATGGTGGTCGCAACATATACTTCTGAGCGCATAGAAGGAACATATTTAGGATTTTCCGCAAACATAATAACGTATCCAAAGCATAAAAAGTGTTAAGTTAGTCACAGAAATATATTGCACAATATATTGCACAATGAGGTCATAATTTAGAATACGACAACAAAGGATCGGGAATATTCCAGAGGTCTCATTCATTGCTTAATGTGAAAATACTGGCATAATGTTACTGGCGAATGTCAGTATTTAGGACAATTTTATCAAATTCACACATTCTGTTATATTAGCATTCTTGAAAAATATCGTCGTTGTTACGACACCGTTCGAGCTGTGTGGAATGGCCACATTTTTCGTGTACCTCTACATCAGTTTATTTTTCGTTCAAATTGCATTCAAATGATTAAAATAATTAAAATGATCATAACACATACTAATTCAGTCAATTCAATGACAATGTATGGTATAAATATCCGCTAACGGACGTACAAGCCACTTCGAATAGCCTTTGTAGCCTTTCCCAGCCTTTCCCAGCCTTTCCCAGCCTTTGGGGTGTTTAGGGTGACCGATCAGGCGGATATGGATAGTATTTAACCATTAAAAGGGCGGGAAATTTATGTGTTCATCTGATTTATTTACGGCAGCTTTAAAGGGGCATGCGCATTTTTTGTTCGTTCCCACGACATAGCATATTGTTCTCACGAGAGAGAATATCGTTCCCATGAGATAGCAGGTCGTGACAAGGACATAGCATATCGTTTTCACGAGAGAGAATCTCGTTCCCATGAAATAGTATCTCGTTCCACGTGAGAGAAGCTCGTTTCCATGAGATAGCAGCTCGTTACAAGGACATAGCATCTCGTTCCTACGTGAGATAAGCTCGTTCCCATGAGATAGCAGCTCGTTACAAGGAAATAGCATCTCGTTCGAACGCCAATAAAATAGCAAATATGTGGCTGTGACTGGATAAATGGGGATTATGGGTTTTGCGTACAGTGCAGATCCGGATCAGTCTGTGCATCATGCGTCTGACCACCACTATGCATCGTTATCAGGCTACAGGAGTGTGCTACGCTGGTCACAAATCCCATAAGCCCCATTTCTCCAGTCACAGCCACATATTACTCCACCATACCGAATGCGAATATGTTACCTTTTGATTGGCTGACAATGTCGTGAGAAAGAGATAGCTAATTCGTCCAAACGAAATGTTATCTCGTGGGAACGAGATGTTATGCCGTGTGAACGAGATAGAATAAACTGCGAATGCCCCTTTTAAGCTTTAACCCATTTCATGCTGAGGATCGGTCATTTTGTTTGTGAACAAATTCTAAATATTTTCTTTATAATTGGGCCGCGCCATACGAAAACCGGGCTTAATGACAACGTTATGGAAAGCGGTAAAAGACGTCGGAAAAACGACGATTCAAATTGGCTAACGTCGCCGTAAAAGTTCACATTTTGCCCTCCCATTTACGTTTACTAGTGTCAGTTAACATTAAGTGTGAACAGAAAACGGAAATTGATAACTTACTGAAACTCCCACTAATATGAGACGCGATGCCTTGTACCTCAGTACACATATTATGACGTCATGACGTGACGTCACGTACTTGTGACGTCAGTGAACGTGAATACATGTTTGACGTTATGGCCATGGTGTCGTGACAAAATATTACAGCAAGGTTACTTGCACGTGTTCCTCGCAGCATCAATGACTAACTGTCGTTCTTTGACATTGTCACTCTTTTTCGTCGTTTGTCCTTATGAATTCAAAATGGTGAACGCATAATTTAACTGGTTACATATCAGCGAAGTATTCGCTTACACTGCACTTTGATTCATAAATAATCTTAAATATGAACAACCTAGTGTATGCAAACGATATTAGTAAATTGAGACTTTTGAACCATTCTATCCAGTACTTAGCGAACGATATGCCATTTAATGACACTTATTTTATCATAAACGGAGGTAGACACGCCGCTATGTAATTACATATATATCCGGTGTTTGTATTGAATTTGGAAAAATAAATGCATCAACATCTCTCTAATAGATTCAGAATCAGTGATTTCATTGCAGCTTCTTGATTGTTTGTGTATAAGCAAAACACACAGTGAGGTCGGTGGAGTTTTCGAAAAGTCTTGAAATTAATTTGAAATTTGATGGTCATAAACTTGTTTTTCGTACGATTTGTAGTATCAAATCATCAGCTTATCATTTGACTGCATAATCATAGATATCAGGTGATGGTAATGCGACAGTTATAAGGTAGCACGCTACCACATCTGCCCGACATCGTGTTTTGTCATAAAGTTAATGTTATAAGCGGCCTACTGCCTACTTTAAAATATGTCGTCGCATACGAAATGTTAAATAATGTCGCTAGTATTCCCCAAAATTATTTCAGACAGCAGCAAACAACAGGGAAACGCCAACACTTCTCACTCTGCCTTGTTTGAAAATTATTCATACGAAATTACGTTACTTGGGCCGCAATCCAAAACATGACGTTACATTAGCAACTGCAACACGAGCCATAAACATTATTTTCATACTTTGTCTTGGCCTAATGGGAGACACTTGGCCAGGCTACGAGATATACAAATTTGGTTGACATGCGATAACAGATGACAAATCTATAGGACTTGTCCGGGTATTTTATCAACACCCCTTGTATACGCCGATGATAAAGACGTAATTTCGACGGCATTGATCTAAAACGTCATATAAGTTTTTACCACGCGTCATAAAAATACTTCTAAAATGAAAAATAATTGGGATACATTGATAATCTTTGCGGCATATGGCTTTTCAAAGATGTACAATTCAGAATACGCGAAAAAGTAAAAACTGAAATTTGTGTCATTAAGCCCGGTTTTCGCACGGCGCGGCTCATATGTGCTTAGAAGTATATGTCCTGATCACCATTTGAACCGTCACATATAATTTCATTGATACATAAGAAAACAAATAAAAAACTATTTCACACCCGTAAAGGTGTATTTCGAATGCAATAATCATTTTAGATATTGAGTCATCTCAAGACGGACAAGGCCGTCCTTTTAGGAAATAACTGTCAAACAGCATGCTCGTTTTGCAATAACGGCCGTCAATTGCCGTTATTATCAATATAAATAGTGCATATTATGTTGTTATTAAACATATTTTCAATAAATTCACCATATAATCGGTTTGTTGTACGAGTTATACAAGTGTATGTGAGTGTATGCCAATATATGTCACGAAGACATGACACTTTGAAGCAGAACGGGATAAAACACTCATCCAATAAGTCGCAATATTACGGAGCCCCGCATGGGACATGGATTTGTTAAGTTTTATTTATTCGTTCCCACGAAATATTTCCCACGAAATAACAATTCGTTCCCACGATATAACAATTCGTTCCCACGAAATAACAATTCGTTCCCACGATATAACAATTCGTTCCCACAAAATAACAATTCGCTCCCTCGAATTAACAATTCATTCCCACGAAATAACAATTCGCTCCCACGAATTAACAATTCGTTCCCACGAAATAACAATTCGTTCTCTCGAATTGACAACAATCGTTAATTTGATGGAACGAATTGTTATTTCGTGGGAACGAATTAAAAATATTCTACGTCCCCTGCGGGGCTCCATACAATACAACCACTTCAGATAGTATGAATTTACCGTTTTCTCGTTATAAACTATCGGGGCCCTTGTTCAAAACCTCTGTTATCTTAACAGACTGTTAAATCCTTACACAGAACTTTTGAACAACCGGGCACAGGCTGTAAGCGTCAAGTAATATGTACATGTAGTACAGAAAGTAGACCAGTAGCCGATTTAACCAAAATTGCTAAGCATACTTATCTAGCTAAGTATACTTTGAGGGGAGTAATCATTTATTTTCCCGAAATGCATTATATCATATAGAATTAACCACTGCATATATTTGATGATTAAAAGTATGCTAACTTATTATACTAACTTTTTTACATTATCACAGCCAAAATGGCTGTGATAATGTAATAAATTTAGTGTAATAAAAATTAATAAATTTATCCTTAAAAGAAAATTTCTCTCTCAAAGCGTACTGAGCAACATAAGTATACTTTGCAACTTTGGTGAAATATGTTACAAGATCAAATGTCGACAACTCCAAATATACTAGGGGTGGAAAAGTGGTACATGTATTCTCATGCTGTGCATGCCGTCAAATGTTGGTTACACATTTTCACTATAATAGTGCGATGCAATATAGAGAATACTAGGTTAGTGCCGTGAATGGGAAAAAATATCTGGGAAGGCTCAGGAAACGGGATGGGCGAGGCTCTCCCGAGCACATCCCGTTTCCGTGCCGCGCCAGATATTTTTTTCCATTCACGGCACTAACCTACTATTCTATTTATCCCGTCAACACATACTAATGTCTTTAAAATGCAAAATAATAATCCCAGCCACCGCACATATTCATACGCAGTTAGTAGGTCGTATTGACAGGATATCAAAAATGTTTCACGGCACATACGCACTGTGATAAATTAGTTTACGGGATAAAGTAGTTTATTAGCATTACACACATGTAGCATAAACCACATTGAACATGTAAAGGTACATGGCCACCCAGTAGGTACAAAACGTTCTTTATATGAATTCAAGAAGTGTATACTGATTGTGTCACTATTCCACCAGTTCTAAAAATTACAAGTTCCCGCTCTGAATATATACTCAGTCAGTACTATTAAATTTTTTATTTTACTGATAGTGACGCGCGGTGGTATCCGGCTATTTTCATATGCAAATGAGGCATGATAGGTTTTAATTATTTATACTAATTAAATATGTCACCTGAAAACATAATATTTTCGACAGATTTTATAAAGTATAATCATTGCACATCAAACATTAAATACAGAGAATAAATAGTAATGTCCTTTAACATTTTAAGGAAACACAGTTATCGCCCTTGATATCAGTGCTGAAATTTATGTCTGATCTAAAATGTATAATAACGCCAATCAATACGTGGGATAATGGTCAATGAATGTTTCTTTTGCCACAAAATGTTTCAGATGATGTCTCTGATATAAAGAACAGTTTGTGCCTACTGAGTGGGCATGTACCTTTTTAAGCAAACTATCCTCATTATTGCAACCAAGACCAGCAATGGGGCGAGGAAACGATCAAGCTCAGTACCAGACTGACCCCGCTCCAATCATTACCTTCTAACACAGGAATTCATTCATTGTAATAAGAAACTAAAACATCTGAAAGATTTGCTCTGATATGAGCATCCCGTTTGCCGCTATTACGAGTTAAGTAATCGGTGTTGTGAGTACGGGTATCCGGACATATAGCCATAAATCACCATTAAGTCCATACACAGATAACACATACAGGTAACACGGGTAAACCGCTATATTTGTTACTCTTAAAGCTTTAAACAATTGTCGTCTGCTGTTTTTATATATAGTGTTTTATTTCGCAATGCAAATATGGGCATCACTTTAAAATAATCTCCAAATTGGAAATGATTCTAAAGCGATTCATAGTCATATTTGGAGGAGAGAAAAAATGGAAAATAAAAAATAACCAGCAGACGACAAGATTTAATTGAAACTTGTAAAGATTAACTACAATAGACTAACCATGTATTCACTGCACCGATTTCATTGTGGTATAATATGTAATATTAAAATTAAAACATACTCTAGTAAGTAAATATACAATTTTAAATATATATGTCAAGCCTCTCGTTTGGATAGTAGGCTGATAAAACATATCTTTTATCACACTCGCGGCAATGTCAAAAAAAGCACTGTCATTCAATCCTATACCGAGCTGACGTTTACTTTCGCATGCGCAACTCAACAGCGACCAGTGTAGGCCCTGGCCAGACTGCGCGGATGCGCAGGCTGGTCAGGGCCTACACTGGTCGCAAACCCAATTATCCCCATTGTGTCGTGGCGAGTCGCAATGGCAGTCAATAGACACGGTATTGAGAGACATAAAAAGACGGATTGACTGACTGGCCACACACGACATGAAGCCCCTTTTATCAACGCGAACCCATTATGTTAAAGGTACATGCCCACTCAGTAGGCACAAACTGTTCTTTATATCAGAGACATCATCTGAGACATTTTCTGGCAAAATAAACATTCATTCGCCATTACCCCACGTATTGATTGGCATTATTATACGTTATATATCAGACGTAACTTTCCACACTGATATCAGGGACGATAACCGTGTTTCCTTAAAATGGTAACGGACATTACTATTTATTCTCTGTATTTATCTTTTGATGTGCCACGATCATACTTTATAATCTGTCGAAAATATTATTTTTTCAGGTGACACATTTAATTAGCAAAAATAATTAAAAACTAGCTTGCCTCATTTGCATATGAAAATAGCCTGATACCACCGCGCGTCACTATCAGTAAAATAAATATTACTAAACGATTATACCTGTATAGCAGGCACTCGTAAGTTTTAGAACTGGTGGAACAGTGACACAATTATACACTTATTTAATTCCTATAAAGAACATTTTGTGCCTACTGACTGGGCATGTATCTTTAAGACAAAAAATAAATACTTCACAAAGCGTTTCATGAGGTCCCCAGTTGTCGGATTAACCCATACAGTGCTGAATTCAATATTGTCGTATGCTGTGCAATTTTTATTTTCCATTTTCATCAACTGACACATATTTTGACAATGCAAATGATTCTAAAGTGCTGCAAAACCATGTTTTATTAAGAGAAAAATGCAAATTATGGAACAAGATCAGACGACAATTTTCGTTTCCCGCATTCTAATTGCTTAAAAGTCTAGAAATCAAGGTGAACATATCTGAAACTTAAGACATCTAACTAAATACGTAGTTTATGGAACGTTTCAGTCATTTTCAATTGCGAAATAAACTTGTAGTCGCGAGAAAGGTGATTTTGTGATAAATTCACTTGTTGTAATATTCAACCAAATTGCGCAGACGGGCTCTCATGCGTGCATACAAGTTATTGTGTTGACATAGGAGGGGTATAAAATGCAAGTCGAGAGTGTTTGTTTACATAGTAAAGCGTTAAATTAGTAACATTTTATAGTTCGGTAACTGTCGTTAAATGATCATTTTCTTGTTTGGAATGTTCTGGATATGAATGTGCTTCTCAATATATGAACGGAGTTGTGTATTGAATGTGAATTTGTGGCAATATTCAGTTGATGTGGATATCATTAACGTTTCTGTTTGAATTGTATGAATCAAATCAGTTTAAGAAGATGGCTACTTCCGTCATGACGGGGACAATTGAAGAACAGGGCTAAATTCTCTCATGCTGGGGCCAGCGGAATAAGGGGCTAACTCCCTATTGGAGTTAGCCCCCTTTTTCCACTGACTCTTGCAATGAGTTTGATTAGTATCTGGTGTATCTGGATAGTTAGATAGACAAATACGACATATATGACGCCTTCATTTGTGTTATCCCCCTTCTTCCACTGATAAATTGAAGATGGGGGCTAAATTTCAAATGACGGGGTCAGTGGAAGAATGGGGCTAACTCCGCGACGGAGTTAGCCCCTTTCTTCCACTGACCCCTTCAATGGTGGTGATTATTGTCAGGTGTATCTGGATACAGTGAGATAGACAATATACGCCATGTCCGGCATAATCAACCGGGTCAACACAGCCAGGCTGGCAGACAGGGTCGGTGGTACATGTAGGTCCAAATCCACTCCATGTTGTGCAGGGGACGCCACCATGAGTCTTAGACTTCTGTGCCAGAGTGACGTAAATGACGCGCTCGTGAAACCAGAGAAACCGGAAGATGCGAACAATGTGCATGAACCGGAAGTAAAATTATCTAGGGCAGTGCGAGTGATGCGCGGAGTCCGCCGGTTCCGGAGTAAAAGACAGTTAGATGTCAACAATGAAACTATACAATGTCCGCAGAAGCCGGATGTGGTGTGCTATGTTTTACAAGTAAGAAACCTTCATCAAAATCCTTGTATAAATTCCCTTTACCACCGCATTTGATAAATGCCTCATGCGCAAGATGGACGCAAGTCGACCTTAACGCAACGTCTCGTGGCACGACGATTGGTGTATGTTGTGCGTATCATGCGTGGTGCTATACATGTACTTCTGTAGCCTATTTCACCAACATTGCAAAGTATACTTTTCTAGCGAAGTATACTTTGAGGGAGTAATCATTTTTCCTGAATTGCATTATTTCATACAGAATTAACGACTGCATATATTTGATGATTAAAAGTATGCAGAATTATTATACTGAATTTATTACATTATCACAGCCAAAATGGCTGTGATAATGTAATAAATTCATTATAATAACAATTAATAAATTTATCCTAAAATTGAAAGTTTCTCCCTCAAAGTATACTTTGCTAGAAAAGTATTCTTCGCAATGTTGGTGAAATAGGCTACTGGTATCATGGGCACATATAGTTTCCTTCTTTATTCAATTATTTTTTAAATACATTTCAAATAGTTGAATATAATAGAGATGTATACCACTATACTCACCAGACACTCCGGTACAACATTCTGAATTGAAAACAAAAGGTTGAACAATTGGGAAAGTTTCATCGCTACCTGAAAGACACGACCCATTTTGACGACCAAGATCACAAGCCCAATTACACGTTTACAGTACGTAGAAAGGTGCAATAGTTTTGTCTTCATCAAACAGTCAATGTGCACACAAATGGCCTTAATGTCGCTACAGCCTGACGTGACAACTAAATAGGCGGATTCTTTATTTGCATACTTTTCTGCCCCGGAAGTCAAATCATGTATCAATGCGCCCAAGCTACCTTGTCACAAGCATGCATACGATGAAGCTTCGCGGACCGAACTATACTGTTGCCATACAAGTCCATACTTTAATTGTATATGTTAGAGACAGTTTTAGTGAGAAACCTGGAATCGCCGACATAATACTGCTTATAAGTTAAATGAAGAGTGCGTTCGGTATTATAAAATAATTATTGCATTCCAGCGTGGCATACAATTATGTATTACCTCGGTAAAAACATTCACATTGGCGCCCTCTCTGCGGAGCACTATTTACAGTGGGGTTAGCGTGTAAGTACACACACGAACGAACACGACAGGTTGGTTCCAACCTGTCGTGTTCGTTCGTGTGTACACTTACACGCTGACCCCACTGTATATGATTGTGTCTGTGACTGGAGACATGGTGCTTATGGGATCTGTGACCTGTGCAGCTCCAGATCAAACAGTACAATCCTGTAGCGTGATGCTGATCTATATTGCCTGTCAGAAACATGACGGGCGTTTCACTGATGGAATGACGAACAGTGTAGGACCTGATCAGACTGCGCGGATGCGCAGGCTGATTTGGGGCTACACTGGTCGCATAACCCATAAGCCCAATTTCTCCCTTCACGGCCACATAATGTATAATAACAATATAATTGTCTACTATACTATATATTCGTCCATCCAGCTGATGCCTCAGCTATTCAATATGCGGTTTGCATAAGGTATGGACTGCAAATGGCAATTTTACTAAATGTAAATGATTTGATTTAACGACGGCACTGGCTCGATGACCTTGCATGTCGGGACCGACTATTTAAGTCCCCATCCGATAGGACTAGGCTATCACGAAGGTGTCTTGCCCAAGGACACGCCGAATCGGCCAGTGTCGGGATTGGAACTCGGGACCTTTCGATCCGTAGTCAGATGCTCTACCACTGAGCTATTGCGGTTAAATCTTGTGCATAACTAATGAGTTTATGCTTTATTATACTATGTACTATTATTGAATGTGATACACAGGGGAGATAATTTGGCAATGCTTTTCGCTATCGCATGTAAAATGATGCACCATGTGTGAATCATTACGCTTTTTAGTTTTTATTTGTGAGTGATCATACCATACAGCATATAAAAATGTGTTTCTATTCGAGACGTTAGTTGAATTAAATAAAATAAAATAAAATTAGTCACCATCAGTTGCACACAGACTACAGTTCGCAACGTTAGTTATTGTTCATCAGTATAGCCATTTATTTTTTTGCAAAACACGATTTAATTGCAGGCGACTCATTCAGAATTACGACACACACATATAATTGATATTATACTTACCAATCAATCCGCTTCACCACATTCTGTGCATACAGTAGAACCTCTCTAAACCAGACACCAAGAAAACATTTGTGATCTTATTTTTGATGAGTTTCTTGGTCATTTATCGCAGATGATAATGTCTGTTCATGATCGCATAGCAGACAGCTATGGCTCAGAATGATCAAATGCATGATTTACAATGAAACCTCTCTAAAAACCGTTCAACTATATCTGAAACCGTATGTCTGTAAGCATTAGTGTACGTCATTAGTATACAACATATCGATGGTCTAGTAACATAAGGTCGTAAGTGCTATGCTTTAGCATAGCACTTACGACCTTATGTTACTAGACCATCGATATATTACTCGTGGTGAAATTTCAGCATGTATATGTGGTTAAGAAGAAATAGCGATGATTTGTTCACTTAATAAATGATGAACACTAGTTTTAATCAGCAGGTGGGAGCTTGCGATGGGTTCATCCTTACCGGAATTCCGACTGGATACCTGGTTTGGCCCTCACATACGTCTTTGGAATTTTGTATGTGACAGTTGAATCTGGCTATACCCCTTATGTAAGTATTACGATTAATCGTGATCCTATTTTATGGGAAGGGGCCAAGTGACTTTGGTGTGGTGTGGACCTGGCACCAGATCAGGTTATTCTAATTTCAGGGTTGAATATATTTTTTTCGATGTATATATTCCGTTCTGATTTTGCCCCCCACCAATGCAACAGGTTAAACGAGATCGAACCCGTTTGTCTGGCCTTACATGACCTTAGCTGTTGATAGGCCATTACACACCAATAAAAACACAAACAAACAATCAATAGCTACGCTAGTTACCTGGGTATGGTATGAGTTTATGTTCTCATATTGGAGTAAATAAACATAGTATTATTATAGCTCATTGGTCATGTGATTATGTATGCATACACATACCGTGTTGGGGGAAATCATGCAGTTTGATTGGCCGAGGCTGTGCTGAGCCGCGGCCAATCAAACTTCTTGGTTTCGAGGTACACCTATTGTGGATAAGCTCAGATAAACAATTTAAACTAGACCACGACCAGTAGCCTATTTCATCAACATTGCAAAGTATACTTTAGTAGCAAAGTATACTTTGAGGGAGAAATTTTCAATTTTATGATAAATTTATTAATTTTTATTATACTGAATTTATTACATTATCACAGCCAAATTGGCTGTGATAATGTAATAAATTCAGTATAATAATTCTGCATACTTTTAATCATCAAATATATGCAATTGTTAGTTCTATATGAAATAATGCATTTCAGGAAAAATAAATGATTACTCCCTCAAAGTATACTTTGCTAGTAAAGTATACTTTGCAATGTTGATGAAATAGGCTACAGTAACCGATTTCATCAAAATTGCAAAGCATACTTATCTAGCAAAGTATACTTTGAGGGAGTAATAATTTATTTTCCCCGAAATGCATGATTTCATATAGAACTAATGACGGCATATATTTGATGAGTAAAAAGTATGCAGAAGTATTATACTGAATTTATTACATTATCATTATAATGGCTGTGATAATGTAATACATTCAGTATAATAAAAATTAATAAATTTATTTTTAAATTGAAAATTTCTCCTTCAAAGTATACTTTGCTAGATAAGTATACTTTGCAATATTGGTGAAATAGGCTATAGGAGTTTACATGTCAAAGTCGTATTAATTGATTGAAATATTGCGTTTGACTTTGAAAAGTATCTTGTTGCAAATCAGCTCGGCTTGTTTAGCTTTAAATGTATGCTTTATTCACGAAATGTAAATAATTATTTTCAAACAAGTTGCATAGTTTAATTGTCATTATCAGATATGGGCACATTCATCCTGTTCCCATTGGGAAAATCAACAGCCATTAGCTTTTACTGGTCGCAGACATATGACGAAGTAAATAACCACTGAACAGGTATGCATACAATGAACGCACATTAAAACGAATGATAAATTGCACGTTAATTTTCAAAAATACACAAAGCTTGCCTGAATATAGTAGCCCAGTATTAATCCATTACATGTGGAATACACCTTTACGAGGACGAAATTTTTAAATATTTTATTTTTTATTTTTGTTATTTCTCAATGAAAGTATATGTTGTGACCACTCATTTGAACCGTCTCGACGAGACGGTTCAAATGGTGGTCACGACATATATTTCTGTGCTCATATAAAGAAAATATTTAGTCGGTAGAGTTGAACGGGCAAAGTGACGTGAAAACATGTAGTCTATTTGTTTTAACTATGTTTAGTTCGACTTATTTGTGAAAGCGTACGATATAGCACATTTGGCTTGGTGGGTGTACATCTTTTATCAGTATTACTTTGGTTATCTAAACATGGAATGCGTCCATTCATACTTATATGTTACCCGTCACAACATCATGACAGTTATATTAAAATAATACGTGGCTACACAGTAAAGTATAAAGTAAAGTGTTTGTTTACTTATTACAGTGTCACCTCTATTGAAAGGGCAATGCATTTTGACAAATAAGACACTCTAGTCTTGAACGGCTCTACTTCACAAATACCTATCCTGTATACCAGTAGCCGATTTCATCAAAATTGCAAAGTATACTTATCTAGCAAAGTATACTTTGAGAGAGAAATTTTCAATTTATTGATAAATTTATTCATTTTTATTATACTGAATTTATTACATTATCACAGCCATTTTGGCTGTGATAATGTAATACATTCAGTATAATAATTCTATGTTTTATATTGAACTAAAGGCTGCATATATTTGATGATTAAAAGTATGCAGTCTTTAGTTCAATATGAAATAATGCATTTTGGGAAAAATAAGTGATTACTCCCTAAAAGTATACTTTGCTAGATAAGTATACTTTGCAATTTTAATGAAATTATTTCACAACCAAAATATATGCAGTCGTTAGTTCAATATGAAATAATGCATTTCGGGAAAAATAAATGATTAATCCCTCAACGTATACGTTGCCAGATAAGTACACTTTGACATTTTAATGAAATCGGCTATTGGCATCCGATACTGTAGGAAGGCACTTAGTATCATGTGTTTAACTATCTATCAGCATATCAACAGGCCATATCCGGCGCAATGTCGGCTCGAACCCCTGACCTCCCGGTTCCGAGCAATATGCCTTATCCATGTGCACTTTGCCAGGATGACTTGAGACAGTATCAATATATTTAAGGATATATTTGACAGAAAAGCATAGGTTTCATAGGTTTCCAATATTAAAATATAGTTCATGCATAAATATAGTCAAAAGTTAATAAAACTTTCAGAGTACAACGGGGTCAGCGTGTAAGTGCACACACGAACGAACACGACAGGTTGGTTCCAACCTGTCGTGTTCGTTCGTGTGTGCACTAACACGCTGACCCCACTGTACATGCGGTAATTCTTAACATTTTGTCAACTTTTGACGCTATTTACGGAAAATATTGTTAATTTTGTAAACGTATTTCATGAAATTACGCAAATGTCCGAAGGTAAAAAATCACATAGCGTGTCTCATATGGCATTATCGTGTCTTATTAATCATGTACAGTGGGATCAGCGTGTAAGTGCACACACGAACGAACACGCTGACCCCACTGTATTTCATGTATAAACAAAAATGTAAATATTTTTCTGCATTTTTTCTCATTTCGCATCAAAAGTGTATGTTGTTACCACTCAGTTGAACCGTCTCGGCGAGACGGTTCAACTGAGTGGTAACAACATACACTTTGGGTGGGTAGCGAACCAACCTGTCGTGTTCGTTCGTGTGTGCACTTACACGCTGACCCCATGTATTTCATGTATAAACAAAAATGTAAATATTTTTCTGCATTTTTTCTCATTTCGCATCAAAAGTGTATGTTGTTACCACTCAGTTGAACCGTCTCGGCGAGACGGTTCAACTGAGTGGTAACAACATACACTTTGGGTGGGTAGCGAACCAACCTGTCGTGTTCGTTCATATGTGCACTTACACGCTGACCCCACTGTACATTCATCGTTGTTAGCTTCTTGCATATTTCTGGCATGCTGGTGAAGTAAGCGGGATGTTGGCGGCCCTGCGCTAAACATAAAAAAACATCGGTTGACAAACGTGCAGAAGCTGCACCACCATAACACAACATTGACATGTCCACACATCCCGATTGTGTCGTCTGCAGGTGGCCGCCAAGGGAGATGTGGCACAGTTCCAGCGTCTCTACGACGCCGACGAGCGGCGGCTGCACGTGAAGGACCGCAAGGGGATGACGTCAGCACACAAAGCCGCCGAGAACGGCAGGATCAACATCCTCGAGTTTATTTACAACCACAACGGGGGTACGTACATGTTATTGTAGTTTACAGCCATAACGGGGGTATGTACATGTTATTGTAGTTTACAGCCACACATGTTATTGTAGTTTACAACGATAACGGGGGTACGTACATGTTATTGTAGTTTATAGCCACACATGTTATTGTAGTCTACACTCATAACGTGGCTCCATATATGTTATTGTATGTTATTGTAGTTTACACTCATGACGGGGGTACGAACATGTTATTGTAGTTTACAACCACAACGGGGGTACGTACATGTTATTGTAGTTTACAACCACAACGGGGGTACGTACATGTTATTGTAGTTTACAGCCACAACGGGGTACGTACATGTTATTATTGTTTACAATCACAACGGGGGTACGTACATGTTATTGTAGTTTACACCCACAACGGAGGTACGTACATGTTATTGTAGTTTACAGCAACAAAGGGGATAGGTACATGTTATTGTAGTTTACAACCACAACGGGGGTACGTACATGTTATTGTAGTTTACAGCCACAACGGGGGTATGTACATGTTATTGTAGTTTACAACCACAACGGGGGTACGTACGTGTTATTGTAGTTTACAGCCACAACGGGGGTACGTACATGTTATTGTAGTTTACAACCACAACGGGGTACGTATATGTTATTGTAGTTTACACTCATAATGGGGGTATTTATATGTTGTTGTAGTTTACAACCACAACGGTGGTACGTACATGTTATTGTAGCTTACAGCCTCAACGGGGTACGTACATGTTATTGTAGTCTACAGCCACAACGGGGGTACGTACATGTTATTGTAGTTTACTACCACAACGGGGGTACGTACATGTTATTGTAGTTTATTGTAGTTTACAGCCATAACGGGGGTACGCACATGTTATTGTAGTTTACAGCCACAACGGGGGTACGTACATGTTATTGTAGTTTACAACCACAACGGGGGTACGAACATGTTCTTGTAGTTTAAAACCACAACGGGGGTACGTATATGTTATTGTAGTTTACAACTACAACGGATGTACGTACATGTTATTGTAGTTTACAGCCACAACGGGGGTACTTACATATTATTGTAGTTTACAGCCACAACGCGGGTACGTACATGTTATTGTAGTTTACAGCCAAACCGGGGGTACGAACATGTTATTGTAGTTTACAGCCAAAACCAAGGTACGTACATGTTATTGTAGTTTACAACCACAACGGGGGTACGAACATGTTATTGTAGTTTACAACCACAACGGGGGTACGTATATGTTATTGTAGTTTACAACTACAACGGATGTACGTACATGTTATTGTAGTTTACAGCCACAACGGGGGTACTTACATATTATTGTAGTTTACAGCCACAACGCGGGTACGTACATGTTATTGTAGTTTACAGCCAAACCGGGGGTACGAACATGTTATTGTAGTTTACAGCCAAAACCAAGGTACGTACATGTTATTGTAGTTGACACTCATAACGGGGGTACGTACATGTTATTGTTGTTTACACTCATGACGGGGGTACGTACATGTTATTATAGTTTACAACCACAACGGGGGTACGTATATGTTATTGTAGTTTACAGCCACAACGGGGATACGTGCATGTTATTGTAGTTTACAACCACAACGGAGGTACGCACATGTTATTGTAGTTTACAGTAACAACGGGGATACGTACATGTTATTGTTGTTTACAATTACAACGAGGGTACGTACAGGTTATTGTAGTTTACAACCACAACTGAGGTACGTACATGTTATTGTAGTTTACAACCACAAAGGGGTACGTATATGTTATTGTAGTTTACACTCATAACGGGGGTATTTATATGTTATTGTAGTTTACAGCCACAACGGGGGTACGTACATGTTATTGTAGTTTACAACCACAACGGTGGTACGTACATGTTATTGTAGTTTACAGCCTCAACGGGGTAAGTACATGTTATTGTAGTTTACAGCCACAACGGGGGTACGTACATGTTATTGTAGTTTACTATCACAACGGGGGTACGTACATGTTGTTGTAGTTTATTGTAGTTTACAGCCATAACGGGGGTACGTACATGTTATTGTAGTTTACAGCCACAACGGGGGTACGTACATGTTATTGTAGTTTACAACCACAACGGGGGTACGAACATGTTATTGTAGTTTACAACCACAACGTGGGTACGTATATGTTATTGTAGTTTACAACTACAACGGATGTACGTACATGTTATTGTAGTTTACAGCCACAACGGGGGTACTTACATATTATTGTAGTTTACAGCCACAACGGAGGTACGTACATGTTATTGTAGTTTACAACCACAACGGGGGTACGTACATATTATTGTAGTTTAAAACCTCAACGGGGGTACGTACATGTTATTGTAGTTTGCAGCCACAACGGGGGTAGGTACATGTTATTGTAGTTTACAACCACAACGGGGGTACGTACATGCTATTGTAGTTTACAACCATAACGGGGGTACGTACATGTTATTGTAGTTTACAGCCACAACGGGGGTATGTACATGTTATTGTAGTTTACAGCCACAACGGGGGTAGGTACATGTTATTGTAGTTTACAACCACAACGGGGGTACGTACATGTTATTGTAGTTTACAGCCACAACGGGGGTACGTACATGTTATTGTAGCTTACAGCCACAACGGGGGTAGGTACATGTTATTGTAGTTTACAACCACAACGGAGGTACGTACATGTTATTGTAGTTTACAGCCACAACGGAGGTACGTACATGTTATTGTAGTTTACAACCACAACGGAGGTACGTACATGTTATTGTAGCTTACAGCCACAACGGGGGTAGGTACATGTTATTGTAGTTTACAACCATAACGGAGGTACGTACATGTTATTGTAGTTTACATGTTATTGTAGTTTACAGCCACCACGGAGGTACGTACATGTTATTGTAGTTTACAACCACAACGGAGGTACGTACATGTTATTGTAGCTTACAGCCACAACGGGGGTAGGTACATGTTATTGTAGTTTACAACCATAACGGAGGTACGTACATGTTATTGTAGTTTAAAGCCACAACAGGGGTAGGTACATGTTATTGTAGTTTACAGCCACAACGGGGGTAGGTACATGTTATTGTAGTTTACAACCACAACGGGGGTACGTACATGTTATTGTAGTTTACAGCCACAACGGGGGTACGTTACATGTTATTGAGCTACAGCATCACGTAAGTTACACCGTAGTTACAGTATTTCACACCAATAACGAGGTAGTACATGTATGTATTGTAGTTTACAACCACAACGGGGGTAGGTACATGTTATTGAGTTTACAGCCACAAAGGGGGTAGGAACATGTTTTATTGTAGTTTACAACCCAAAGAACAACCCCAAGGGTTACGTACATGTTATTGTAGTTTACAGCCACAACGTACTTACAGTTATTGTAGTTTACAGCCCACAACAGGGTAGGACATGTTTATTGTAGTTTACAGCCACAACGGGGGCACATACATGTTATTGTAGTTTACAGCCCACAACGGGGTACGAACATGTTATTGATGTTTAGCAGCACAACGGGGTACGTACATGTTATTGTAGTTTACAGCCACAACGGGGGTAGGTACGTGTTATTGTAGTTTACAGCCACAACGGGGGTACGTACATTTTATTGTAGTTTACAGCCACAACGGGGGTACATACATGTTATTGTAGTTTACAGCCACAGCGGGGGTAGGTACATGTTATTGTAGTTTACAGTCACAACGGGGGTACGTACATGTTATTGTAGTTTACAACCACAACGGGGGTAGGTACATGTTATTGTAGTTTACAGCCACACCGGGGGTAGGTACATGTTATTGTAGTTTACAGCCACAACGGGGGTATGTACATGTTATTGTAGTTTACAGCCACAACGGGGGTAGGTACATGTTATTGTAGTTTACAGTCACAACGGGGGTACGTACATGTTATTGTAGTTTACAACCACAACGGGGGTAGGTACATGTTATTGTAGTTTACAGCCAAACCGGGGGTACGAACATGTTATTGTAGTTTACAGCCAAAACCAAGGTACGTACATGTTATTGTAGTTTACAACCACAACGGGGGTACGTATATGTTATTGTAGTTTACAACTACAACGGATGTACGTACATGTTATTGTAGTTTACAGCCACAACGGGGGTACTTACATATTATTGTAGTTTACAGCCACAACGCGGGTACGTACATGTTATTGTAGTTTACAGCCAAACCGGGGGTACGAACATGTTATTGTAGTTTACAGCCAAAACCAAGGTACGTACATGTTATTGTAGTTGACACTCATAACGGGGGTACGTACATGTTATTGATGTTTACACTCATGACGGGGGTACGTACATGTTATTATAGTTTACAACCACAACGGGGGTACGTATATGTTATTGTAGTTTACAGCCACAACGGGGATACGTGCATGTTATTGTAGTTTACAACCACAACGGAGGTACGTACATGTTATTGTAGTTTACAGTAACAACGGGGATACGTACATGTTATTGTTGTTTACAATTACAACGAGGGTACGTACAGGTTATTGTAGTTTACAACCACAACGGAGGTACGTACATGTTATTGTAGTTTACAACCACAACGGGGTACGTATATGTTATTGTAGTTTACACTCATAACGGGGGTATTTATATGTTATTGTAGTTTACAGCCACAACGGGGGTACGTACATGTTATTGTAGTTTACAACCACAACGGTGGTACGTACATGTTATTGTAGTTTACAGCCTCAACGGGGTACGTACATGTTATTGTAGTTTACAGCCACAACGGGGGTACGTACATGTTATTGTAGTTTACTATCACAACGGGGGCACGTACATGTTGTTGTAGTTTATTGTAGTTTACAGCCATAACGGGGGTACGTACATGTTATTGTAGTTTACAGCCACAACGGGGGTACGTACATGTTATTGTAGTTTACAACCACAACGGGGGTACGAATATGTTATTGTAGTAACAACCACTACGTGGTACGTATATGTTTATTGTAGTTTACGGTTATAATTTAGTTTTGGGGGTAGTTTTTACACTACACGGATTGTACGTACATGTATTGTAGTACAGCACCACAACGGGGGTACTGTTACATATTATGTTTAGTTTACCAGGGGACAGCCACAAGGGGGCACAACCAGGGGTACGTACATGTTATTGTAGATTACAACCACAACAGGGGACGTACATATTAAATTGTGACCACCAACCACAACGGGGGTGCTACATGTTATTGTCGTTTGCAGCCACCAACCGGGGTATACATTGTTATATGGGGGTTAGGTTTACAAACATTTAGAACGTGGGGGTACGTACATGTTATTGTAGTTTACAGCCACAACGGGGTAACGGGGGTACAAGTTATTGTAGTTTACACCCAAACAAACGGGGGTAGGGTACATGTTATTGTAGTTTAACAACCACAACGGGGGTACGTACATGCTATTGTAGTTTACAAACCCCAACGGGGGTACGACATGTTATTTGTGTTACAGCCAACAAAACGGGGGTAGGTAACATGTTATTGTAGTTTTACAGCCCACAACGGGGGTAGGTACAAGTTATTGTAAAAGTTTATTACAACCACCCAACGGGGTACGTACATGTTATTGTAGTTTTTACAGCCCACAACGGGGGTATAACATGTTTTGAGCTTACAGCCAAACGGGGGGAGGTACATGTTATGGTGTTTAGACAAACCTCAACGAAGGAACGTACATGTTTATTGTAGTTTACAGCCACAACGAGGTACGTACATGATAGTTTTACAACCAACAACGGAGGAACGTACATTGTTATTGTAGCTTACAGCCACAACGGGGGTAGGTACAATGTTATTTAGTTTTAAAACCATGCGAGGACGTACATGTATTTGTAGGTTTACAACCCCACAAACGGGGGTAGGTACATTGTTTATTGTAATTTTAACAGCCACAACGGGGTAGGTACATGTTATTGTAGTTTACAACCACAACGTAACGTACATGTTATGGTAAGTTTTACAGCCACAACGGGGTTACGTACATGTTATTGGGTAGCTACAGCCAAACAACGGGGTAAAACGTACCTGTTATTGTAAGTTTAACAACCAAACGGAGGTACGTACATGTTATTGTAGTTTTACAGCCACAACGGAGGTAACGTACATTGTTATTGTATTTACAACCACAACGATGTACGTACATGTTATTTGTAGCTTACAGCCACAACGGGGGTAAGGTAGTATTGGTAGTCTACAACCTAACGAGGGACGTACATGTATTATAGTTACAGCCAAACAACCGGGGGTAGGTAAATGTTATTGTTAGTTTCAGCCACAACGGGGTAGGGAACATGTTATGGTAGTTTTACAACCACCAAAAACGGAGTTTACGTACAATTTATTGTAGTTTATAGCCACACGGGGTAAGTACATGTATTGTTGTTTAGTTTAACAGCCAAAAACAACTGGGGTAGGTACATATTGTAGTTTACAGCCAAAACAACGGGGTACTTACATGTTTATTGTAGTTTACACCCAGAACGGGGGTACGAACAATGTCATTGTAGTTTACAGCCACAACGGGGGTACGTACATGATATTGTTGTTTATTGCACAACGGGGTAGGTACATTTATTGTATTTTACAGCCACAAAACGGGGGTACTACATGTTATTGTAGTTTTACAGCCCAACAACGGGGGTACATACATGTTATTGTAGTTTAACAAAAAGCCACAACGGGGGTAGGTACTTGTTTAATTTGTAGTTTACATCACAACGGGGGACGTACATGTTATTGGGGGGGGGGTAGTTTTACAACCAACAACGGGGGTAGGTACATGTTATTGTAGTTTTACACCATCACCCAACCGGGGGTTAGGTCCAGGTCATTGTAGTTTACAAGCCACAACGGGGGTACGTACATGTTATTGTAGCTTACAGCCAGAACAACACCGTACAATGTATTTATTAGTTTTACAACCTCCAACGAAGGTACGACAAGTTATTGTAGTTTTACAGCCACAACGGAGGTGTACAACATGTTAATTGGTATTTTATAACAACCAAACGGATGTACGTACATGATTATTGTTAGCTTACAGCCACAACGGGTAGGTACATGTTATTGTAGTCTACAACCATTAACGGAGGTACGACATGTTACATTTAGTACTTACAGCCACAACGGGGGAGGTACATGTTATTGTATTTTCTGATCTGTTATTTATGCCACAACGGGGGTGTAGGAACATGTTATTGTAGTTTACAGCCAACAGGCGTTCGGTTACGTATTATTGTAGTTTATACCAAACGGGGGTAGTACATGTTAGTAGTTTTACACCACAACTGGGGTGTATACATGTTATTGTATTTACAGCCACAACGGGGGTGACAACAGTTATTTGTAGTTTCAGCAGAACGGGGGTACGAACTGTATTGTAGTTTACAGCCACACTATACGTACAGATATTGTTGTTTATTGCCACAACGGGGTAGGTACATATTGTAGTTTACAGCCACAACGGGGGTACGTAGTTATTGTAGTTTACATCCACAACGTACAACATGTTATTGTATTTACAGCCACAACGGGGGTGGTACATGGTATGTAGTTTGCAGTCACAACGGGGGTACACATGTTATTGAGTTTACAACCACGGGGGTAGGACATGTTATTGTGTTTACACCCACACGGGGGTAGGTACATTCTTGTAGTTTACAAGCCACAACGGGGTAACGTATGTATTGTAGCTTACAGCCACAACGGGGGTACGTACATGTTTATTGTAGTTTAACACACAACGGAGGTACGTACATGTTTTTTGTAGTTTACAGCCACAACGGAGGTACGTACATGTTATTGTAGTTTACAACCACAACGGATGTACGTACATGTTATTGTAGCTTACAGCCACAACGGGGGTAGGTACATGTTATTGTAGTCTACAACCATAACGGAGGTACGTACATGTTATTATAGTTTACAGCCACAACGGGGGTAGGTACATGTTATTGTAGTTTACAGCCACAACGGGGGTAGGAACATGTTAGTGTAGTTTACAACCACAACGGAGTTACGTACAAGTTATTGTAGTTTATAGCCACAACGGGGGTATGTACATGTTATTGTAGTTTACAGCCACAACTGGGGTAGGTACATGTTATTGTAGTTTACAGCCACAACGGGGGTACATACATGTTATTGTAGTTTACAGCCAGAACGGGGGTACGAACATGTCATTGTAGTTTACAGCCACAACGGGGGTACGTACATGATATTGTTGTTTATTGCCACAACGGGGGTAGGTACATGTTATTGTAGTTTACAGCCACAACGGGGGTACGTACATGTTATTGTAGTTTACAGCCACAACGGGGGTACATACATGTTATTGTAGTTTACAGCCACAACGGGGGTAGGTACATGTTATTGTAGTTTACAGTCACAACGGGGGTACGTACATGTTATTGTAGTTTACAACCACAACGGGGGTAGGTACATGTTATTGTAGTTTACAGCCACACCGGGGGTAGGTACATGTCATTGTAGTTTACAGCCACAACGGGGGTACGTACATGTTATGTATTTACAGCCCACAACGGGGGTAGGTACATGTTATTGTAGTTTACAGTCACAACGGGGTACGTACATATTGTTGTTTACAACCACAACGGGGGTAGTACATGTTATTGTAGTTTACAGCCACACGGGTAGGTACATGTTATTGTAGTTTACAGCCACAACGGGGGTAGGTACATGTTATTGTAGTTTACAGCCACAACGGGGGTACGTACATGTTATTGTAGTTTACAGCCACAACGGGGGTACGTACATGTTATTGTATTTTACAGCCACAAGGGGGGTACGTACATGTTATTGTAGTTTACAACCACAACCAAGGTATTGTTACGATAAAATATCACTGTGATCAGTATAGTCTGACGGTGCACTACGACAGCAGCCTTGTAACACGCATAGCAGCCTACAATACGATGCAGCGACACTTGCATATATAGTATGAGTGTTTTTCACCTGATGTTATGAACATTTCATTGCTTATCCATAGCAGAATTCACGTATGATAGTAGATGCTACTATGACTGTTCAAAACAGTGTATACTCTTGTTCAAAAGAACCTACTGTCTGTTCCACGTTTTGCTGCCGACAAACTTTTGGCTATTACATATAAAAAGTATCTAAAGGTAAGTACTTTTTCATCAATAACATCAAGTCACCCTCCCCAAATATTGATTTTATTGCGAAAAAAAGATTTTCCTATAGGAATTTAACATGGGGCAAAAAGGAGTTAAAGAGAGACATGGAGGGTCGAAAAACGAAAAAAATTGGAAATTGACTCCGAAACCTGGCTAGATAGTTTGGAAATGATGTAACTAAGAAAACAAAAGTAAGATTTTTTAAAAAAAAATTTAGCCCCCCTGGAAAATCGTTTTTTTCATCAAACATTTTTTTTTGGGGAGGGTGACTTGTTTATTATTGACGGAATACTACTTACCTTTAGATATTTCTGTGATTTAATGTGTTTAACAGCCAAAAGTTCGTTGGCAACAAAACGTGGAACAGACAGTAGGTGAATATTACGGAGACATGGACATGGATTTTTTTTATCAATTCGTTCCCGTTAAATTGAGGGAACGAATTGTTAATTCGTGGGAACGAATTGTTAAATTGAGGAAACGAATTGTTATTTTGTGCGAACGAAATAATAAAAAAAAAAGAATTCTACGTCTGCAGTGTACATAAATTGAACCGTTATAGCGTTGTGTGTAGACCAGAAATCCAATAATATCATTTGAATGTCATAGAATAAACAAATTATAATAATATTCACTTTTGTTGTTAATTTACTAAATTAAAATATTAATGACATCCACAGAATATATAAGCCACATGTTTGTACAAGTAAGATCCACAGTAGAATGCGCATTATTAATTGTTACATCAGTAGCCTATTTCACCAACATTGCAAAGTATGCTTTTCTAGCAAAGTATACTTTGAGGGAGTAATCATTTATTTTAGCTGAAATGCATTATGTCATATAGAACTAACCACTGCATATATTAATTGATTAAAAGTATGCAGAATTATTATACTGAATTTATTACATTATCACAGCCAAAATGGCTGTGATAATGTAATAAATTCAATATAATAAAAATTGATAAAATTATCCTAAAATTGAAAATATCTCCCTCAAAGTATACTTTGCTAGATAAGTATACTTTGCAATGTTGGTGAAATAGGCTACTGGTTCAACTCTATTCTAGCCTCCAATATACATGGTATTCCAAATCCAGTATGAACCTTCAGCTGTTACCAATGCTAAATATGCAAGGGCCGTGTTGTCAGATGCCTGCCCATTTACGCCATGTACATACATTTCAGACTTTGACGTGAAGGATAACGCGGGAAATACGCCGCTCCACCTTGCGGTGACGGCGGAGCTGACGGAGAGTATCAACTTCCTGTTAACTCACGGCGCCGATAGCGGCATCCTCAACGACGAGCAGTCGGCCCCCGTCCACCAGGCCGTCAAACTCGGCTCCACCAAGTCGCTTAAGGTATACGAGTAGTTGCTCACAGGAACTCTACACAAATATTAGTCTGTTTCACGAAAGCTGCCCAAATTTTACGGCTATATCCACAATGTAAAAACTATTTTTTTTATAATATTAAATTATAGCAAAATTTAAGAATGAGCCTTGTTTTTATTTTGTGAAATGTGATCCAATGTCGATTTTATTGCGAAAAAACAATTTTCCGATGTTAAATTAATTTAAATTCCCATAGACAAATAAATTTTTCGTAATCAATTATTATTATAATAATTACCATTATTAGTATTGTAGTACGTCTTACAACAAGGTGACATTCCCAATTGTATGTAGACTACGTGTGACTTATGGGGTTGGCTATGTGACTCTGTTGTGGTCAGGGTCAGTAGCCGATTTAACCAACATTGCAAAATATACTTTTCTAGCAAAGTATACTTTGAGGGAGTAATCATTTATTTTTCCTGAAATGCATTATTTCATATAGAACTAATGACTGCATATATTGGATGATTAAAAGTATGCAAAATTATTATACTGAATTTATTACATTATCACAGCCAAAATGGCTGTGATAATGTAATAAATTCAGTATAATAACAATTAATAAATTTATCCTAAAATTCAAAATTTCTCCCTCAAAGTATACTTTGCTAGAAAAGTATATTTTGCAATCAATGTTGGTGAAATAGGCTACATGCACACTATCAGGTTACTGTAAATTCAAGGCTGAATAGCGATGTCGCTCTCCATAGACGAGACAGACTGGCATTGTATGTGACAATGTATTGTAGCGCTGATGAAATTCCCAATTACAATGTATATGTAGACTACGTATGACTTATGGGGTTGGCTATGTGACTCCGGTGTTGTTAGGCTCAGGCTCAAAATCATGTTATTGAAATTTATCCCGTCAACACAGTGCGTATGTGCCGTGAAACACGTTGCCGTGAAACATTTTTCATATCCTGCCAATACGACCTAATCTGCGCTACAGTGCATGGTCGCAGAGCCACTGATTCAATAAAACGAAGTATAGCGATCCAATTGTTAGTCCTTCCGTTATATATACAGGTTATTTGATGTGTATGTTGATATATGCATGAGTTCCGTATCGTGCGACATCGCGCGACTTTAGGAGTGCAATATCGTTGCGCGGCGGAACGAGTGGCATATATCCACATACAAATCAAATAACCTTTTTATTATATACGTAAATCACTCACAATTTATATGCGCCTAAAATGTATACAAAATGTAAATAAAATAAACGAATTTGTTATAATTTAGAAGGAACTATTTTACGAGGTCGACCGTAGTTCCGGCACTGACCAATATTATAAACTCATGAGACGTCAATTTTTGGAAAAAATATTGACGTCTTGCGTTCCATTGCGTTTCAATGGGAAACGAAAGTACGTATATACTATCTGTTAATATTGTTATTATAGGAATGAATGGCCTTTTTGTGGAATTTATCGGGGTATAAACTTGGAAAAGTCGTGGGAATACTGGACGAAGGCCGGAAGGCCTCGTCCAGTATTCCCGCGACTTTTCCAAGTTTATATCCCCGATAAATTCCACAAAAAAAGCCATTAATTCCTTATAATTCCAGCATTTGAAATAAATTCATCAAGAAAATGTGTTTATTTTCCGTTTTCTTAAGAATTATTTTAACTGCACCTCACGGTTACGGAAAGTAGTTCGGCGTGGGAGCTTACTGGGATATAAAATTTGGACAGAGACTCGCTACGGGCCAATCAAATGTTAGGGAATTGTGTAAATATTTTTGTGCTGGAATTATTGATTGTTTTATACAGGCTTTGTTGAAGCATGACTGTGTCGATCCGAACATTCCTGGCGAGAAAGGCGGCCGGGCGCTCCACTACTGTGCCTATATGGACCGGGCGGAATGCGCCAAAATTCTGGTATGTTTTGGTCTGATGACATGGAGTTTTGTCCCCTGGTTAATAGGTTGGAAAACCCGACATGGTACGAGTATGTGGTTAGATAAATACCTTAGAGCACGGTTGTCTGCAACGATGGTCGATAATCCGCTAACTGTCGATGGGGGCCGTTTTACTATACTTCGTACGACTATTTTCGTAAATGCAAATTAGGATATTCTGTAAATTTCACATTAACAATGCTTTCTTGTAAACAAGTATTGGATGTACATTTATGTAAATCCATCAACTGAAATTTCTAGACGATCTGAAATTTGCACTTATGAACATTTTAATCGTACGAAGTTTAGTGAAACTTTCCCCTGGTGTATTATTTTCTCGTACAACCTCGGATTTCCTACACGGATTGCCTTGGATCGCCTTGGATCGCCTTGCCTGATAACTGATAAACTTGACACCAAACGACGCTAACCTGATAATATTATGTGTTTGTGACTGAAGAAATGGGGCTTAACGATCTGCATTTCTTGTTAGAAAGCAAGATGGGTGTTTCATGGATGGAATGGCGAACAGTGCAGATCCTGATCAGACTGTGCGTATGCACAGGCTGATCTGGATGTACACTGGTCGCAAAACCCATAAGCCCCATGTCTCCAGTCGCAGCCACATTTGCTCTATAAACCAACTCATCTTGTAGCGACAAATATCACTTGATAATCAAATAGTATATTCTGTTTTGTTTGCTTACGTTTAACAGCCGCGGTGGCTCAGAGGCCTCGCACGCTGTCCACCCGGTGAAGGCCAGTCAGGCGCCAATGCCTGCTGTCCTGGATTAAACATCGGGGGGGGGGGGGGGGGGGAGTATATACTTAAAAAGAGAGTTAAACTGATTCAGTTTCATGTTGATACCATTTGTTGAGGTTGCACTGCACGGGCCCTGTTGCTGGGTATATTATTTAACTTTTGGCATAACATTTATCAGGCGTGGCTCACAAACCCTGGGAATTCCTCGACGAGAATCGGAATTACTGCACGCTTAAATGTATTGTCTGATAAACTTGATATTTAAATGAGACTCGTCTGATATATTGTGCACAGACATGCACTTATTTCGTAGCAAATGAAATGTCACATGATACATAGAATATCATGCTGGTGTCTTTTGATCAGGCTCGGCTCGGAGATTATATGTTTAGATGCTCGACTAAGTGTATTTTGATATAAAGATTAAAGACCGCTTATCTCTAACAATGGTAGGACTTCCTTGGCTCACAGTAGGAATTCCTCGCCAATCCTATGAATTCCTATGCGTTTCCTAGCCTCGCCTGATAAACCTGATTTAAAAGGTAATTTGCCTGGTAGTTTCTATATCTGGCTGTGACTTGAGAAATGAGACCTATGGGATTTGTGACCAGTATACGTCATGCTCAAATAGCACACTCATGTAGCGCGATAGCGATCTGTAGTGCTTGTTGGAAGCATGATGCGTGTTTCATTGATGGAATGGCGAACAGTGCAGATCCTGATCAGACTGTGCGGATGCACAGTCTGATCTGGATCTACACTGGTCGCAAAACCCATAAGCCCCATTTCTCCAGTCACAGCCACATGTTCGTTATATATAACAGCTGGAGAACGGAGCCAAGCCATGCATCAAGTGTGACAATGGCTTCTTCCCCATCAACATCGCCGGCAAGTGTGCCGCAGCCAACACACTCGAGATCCTCATCAAACACGGTACGTGTAGTCACTGTTCAGTTAATCTTTCTTCTCTTTTTATTTACAAAATACAGTACAACCTCTCCAAATCACAGGTTCTTGAAGAACGGTTCATATTTCGGTGTTGAATGTGTTATTTCGGTATATCTGGTGGTTTAGGTGCATTGTTAACAACATACACTTTACGTCACCTCCCGCGAATTACACGTATAAAGTATAGTAAGTAATTAACTATTTAAATTACCTAAAACCAACAAAATCCACACAAATCTATATACCATATATGACACCAACATACTGACCATCTGTTCAAATACCTGTGCTCCAAATCAGGCACATGAGAAACGTGATTCAGATGTGGATGAGTCTCACTGCAACATCTCTATCGTGTCGTCTCAACATGTTACTGATGCTTCTAATGCGTTTTCTGTACATACTCGTTTACATAAGTATGTATTACACGTGTTGTTGCCATCCGAAAGCTACATTTAGGCAATATAGCATACTAGCTAATATGTACACCTTCCATAAATTCATCATAATAGAAACGCCCATTCAATGTATTGCCTTAGACATTCAATGTTTATACGCCGGTGATTGGTTAAATGTTATTTTACGTCATTTAAAATCTCAACGACGCGCTATTGATCGGCAGGAATTGCTACAAAATGAACTAAAAGAAAATTAATTCTTAATCTTAACACCATGTTTGGTAAACTTACATTTTTTAAAATAGCAGCAATTGCAATGTAAATATAAGTAATACAACGGGATGTTGTGTTTACTGTGTTACCAAAACATTTTGTTTGTTCAACGTTTACGAGGAGTACTTTGGTCTTCACGCACTTTAAACAGACAAAACGTGTTTCTAACCACAGTTAATGCAACCTCAATGAGTGTGCATGTATTTCTAGTGGAGGCGTTGGGGTACAAGCGAGAGGATGTGTTGTCATTCACAGACAAACAGAACAACATGCCCCTGCACTGCGCTGTCAACAGCGGCGATATCAAGGTTAGACCCTGCTGGAACCATCATCTCGATGCTATGAAAATTACAGGGCCGTTGATGCCAATGTCACCTTATTTGTTAAAGGATGTGTGCCATGTGTATCAAGTACCAAATCAACTAAAAAAGTGCTACTAAGAATTTGATTCAGTCGTATTTAATGCTTTATTTACCATCGTGTCTTTATGGAATGCCAAATCTACATAAACTCAAATAAGTATTGCTACATTTAGTGCTAACATTAAATAATTAGAGTTAGCATTTATTATTTGAGTTTATGTAGAGTCTACATAAACTCAAATAATTAATTCTGGCTCTAAATAATTAGAGCTAGCATTACATATTTAAAGCTAGCTCCAAATGATTTAGAGAGGTATTCAAATGATTTGGAGCTAGTTAGAGCTAGCATGACTTATTTGAGTTTATTTTATGACTAACGGTGAACTACCGAGATTTATTAGTGAAATAATTCCAGCACGAAAATATTTACGCAATTCCCTATCATTTGATTGGCCCGTAGCAAGTCTCTGTCCAAAATTTATATCCCAATAAACTCCCACGCCGAACTACTTTCCGTAACCGTGAGGCGCAGTTAAAATAATTCTTAAGAAAAGGGAAAAGAAACACATTTTCTTGATAAACTTATTTCAAATGCTGGAATTATAAGGAATGAATGGCCTTTTTGTGGAATTTATCGGGGATATAAACTTGGAAAAGTCGCGGGAATACTGGACGAGGCATTCCGGCTTTCGTCCAGTATTCCCGCGACTTTTCCAAGTTTATACCCCGATAAATTCCACAAAAAGGCCTTCATTCCTATCATATCACTTGTGTTGATATTACACTGTTTGAAACTGTGATAAATACGGTTTTGAACTGTGGGAATATGACTTTTCAACTATGAAGCCGAACTACTTTTTCATGGCGACAAGGGAGATAATTCCAGAGTCGGGCTCGTATTTAAAATATTTACCTGTTCTGATGATGCTGTCAAGTCCAATATCAATAAATGTCCTGTTCTTGGTCTGTAATACAACTACTTTAGCTTCCATTGGATATGACGTTACCAGGTGAATTACCTAATCTTATGGCAACTGTTAACCATTGTATGTACGAACAGTCGTCGCAAAATCAAACAATGACAGCCCGTTTATTCAGCCCTCGTGACAGTGGGAATTCTAGTCAGCTTCTCGAATTGCCTTTCAAACGGTCTGTTGCAGTATAGTGATACTGATAATGAGTAGATTCCTGTTGGGAAATCGTTTTACTTTCGTTTATCAATTATTTTAAATCCAGATCGACACGATCTTCAATCTTCACATGGAATTAATCACAGTAATCTTTGTGGCGGCCATTGTACATGTCGAGAATAAATTCCAAAGATAGTATTGCGCCATGGGGGCGTGGCTTAAAATGTCCACTCTATCAATAACATGTGTATTATTGTTAATCGTATTATGTTATTGTTTAATTATTTGTGTTAACTGTATTTTATCTATTATATTTTAAAATTATGAGACGAATATCAGCATGATAAATTACAAAATGTGGAATTATTTTTTATGCAATACTTGAAGTGATTTTAGTAAATTGGTCATGTTGAGAAATGAGGCCCACACTGGTTCCATAGCGAAGTCCTAGAGGTACGATGCGGGTGCTAATGTAAATATTAAATCACCAAAGACCGTAAATACTGTTATATGGTCATAAAATAAACAGAACATTTGTTGTTTTCAGTGTAAGATCGAATTATTTTTCATCGAGTGAACAGCAAACGTTAAATTTTCAATTTAACGTTTGGTGTTCACTCGATGAAAAATAATTCGATCTTACACTGAAAATAACAAATATCCTCTATTTATCATAGCATATATGGTTTCGTTCATGGACTACTAAAGTGTGTGTATGTATGTGATATTAAATTCCGTCCGCCATTCAGTGTGTTTTCTTCGTTACCTTTTAGGCTGTGTCTGTGTGCCTAAAGGCAGGAGCACCAGTCGATGCGAAACAGGTAATGCTATATGGCTGTGACTGCCGACATGGGGCTTATGAGATTTGTGACCTGTGTAATTCCAGTAGCAGATTTCATCAAAATTGCAAAGTATACTTTACTAGCAAAGTATACTTTGAGGGAGTAATCATTTATTTTTCCTGAAATGCATTATTTCATATAGAACTAACAAATGCATATATTTCATGATTAAAAGTATGCAGAATTATTATACTGAATTTATTACATTATCACAGCCAAATTGGCTGTGATAATGTAATAAATTCAGTATAATAAAAATTAATAAATTTATCATAAAATGGAAATTTCTCCCTCAAAGTATACTTTGCTACTAAAGTATACTTTGAAATATTGATTAAATAGGCTACTGATCTGCTAGAACATTCCGGTTGCCTGATTTCAAATGGTTTTGCTTGTTAGAAGCATGTGTAGTTCCTGCTTAGACTACGCGGATGCATCTGCTGAACTGGATCTGCACTGGCCGCAAAAACCCATACGCCCAATTTCTCGAGTCACAACCACATATATGACTTGGCATACACTATATATTAACAATTCGTTCCTACGATATAACAATTATGTTCCCACGAAATAACAATTGTTATATCATGGGAACGAATTGTTATTTCGTGGGAACGAATTGTTACATTGAGGGAACGAATTGTTAAATTGAGGGAATGAATTGTTATTTCGTGGGAACGAATTGTCATTTTGTGTTATTTCGTGGAAACTAATTAATAAAAAAGAATTCTACATCCGCTGCGGGCTCCTTAGAACTCATATAACACAATTGATAGGGAGTTGCAGACATGTTCAAAATCATAAGAAACTTGCAGCACTGCTAAACGTAAATTCGTCCACAAATATAAACAATTCACGTGTGTAGGCGTTTTGGTTGGAAAGTATCCGATGGATACCATTCATTTAAACCGTCTCGAGAAGAAATGAGGAATATAGGATGTTTTAACGCTTTCACGCCTAAGTAACCGGAATGGACTTTGATATGTTAATTTTGCAACCAATCCAACCGTCACAAAATGGTTTTCAGACTAGTCAATTTATGAAAAGCGGGTATATTTTGTTTCAAAAAATATGAAAATTACTTTCAAAAAGTGCAGATCCTGATGAGACGGCTCGTTACGAGCCGGCTCATCTGGATCTGCACTTTTTGCATAAACTACTGTAGGGGGCTTTCGGGTTCAACTGGTTAATTAACATTTCATATTATTTTAATAGTACCCCAATCTGTAAAGGGCTCAGTAGTCACGCATGTAAGATTCTCTATACAGGAAGACCTGTCGACGCCGCTACATTTCGCCTGCGCCCAGGGCAGCCTCGATATGGTGGAGACCATGCACGATATGCAACCCGAGCGGTTCGACAACGCCCTCGTCTCCCAGGACGTCCTCAAGATGACGCCCTTACACCGGGCCGCCCTCTTCGACCACGTGACACTCGTAGAATACCTTATATTACAGGTAATGCGTGAATTACAAGGCTATAACTATATGGAACTGTGTATATTGGCTAAGTTGCTTGTCCGGGCAACGGACTGTCATAAAACAAGTTCCATCGTTGGTATAAACATATTTTATTCGATTATAATTTACGTCAATTTTGGTGCAAACTAATGATAGTCTATAAATTTCACATTAACAATGTTTTCTTGCAAACAATTGTTGGATTTACATGTTCATTAACTGTCAATCCATCAATTGAAATTTCCCGACGATCATATATTTGCACTTATGAACAATTTAGTCGTACGAAGTTTAGTGAAACGGTCCCATGCATGTTGCTTTTGCTATCAAGTGTTTCGGCCTTAGCAGGCTTTTAATACTCGGAACCTGTAGGAATGGCTAGTCGAGCCTGGGAATTCCTTCGCGTTTTCCAACATTGTCTGATAAACTTGATCTCAAATGGCACTAGCATTGTAATGTCTATATATCATATTTCGCAATGTACTACATTTCACGTTTATAAATCAGTACAACTTTAATGTGTGATGATGTGCCTATGAAATAATCTAACATGTGTGTTGATTTAATATTATATTTATTAAACTCGGCGATTGATTTTGTGAGAAACTCGGCATAGCTGCATTTATTACGTATGAAATAAATAAACTCGTTTAATATAATTTATATCATGCTCTTAACCCTTTGAACCCGAAATCCCGCTATATCGGTTTATGCAAAAAGTGCAGATCCAGATGAGCCGGCTCGTAACGAGCCGTCTCATCAGGATCTGCACTTTTTGAAAGTAATTTTAATATTTATGAGAACAAAACACCCCCTTTTCATAAATGGACGAATCTGAAAATCATTTTGTGACCATTGGATTGGTCTGAACATTAGCATATCACAGTCCATTCCAGTTCCTTAGGGTTGAAAGGGTTAACTCATCACTCATTTAAGACCCTCTTTATATTTGTGGCTGTGACTAGAGAAATTGTGATTTTGGGGTTTGCGTCCAGTGTAGGTCCAGACCAGCCTGCGCATACGCACTGTCTGATCAGGATCTGCACTGTTCGCCATTCAACCAATGGAACACCCGCCATGCTTCTAACTAGCAATATAGATCGTTATCAGGTTACATGAGTGTGTTATTTGATCAGGCGCTACACTGACCACACATCACATAGGCCCAATTTCTCAAGTCACAGCCACATATAATAACGCTTTAAGTGGGTTACACTGAAAACTCGTTACAATCCGGCACTTTCGGTCCCGTAAATTGAGTCGTGCTTTTAACTTGTCCTTTTCAATTGCGACCTCGTGGGAAATCACGCTAAAATTTGCTGTGTATATTTTGGTGTAATTCACAATTAGATAATGTACTAATGTTTCCTGAAGAAATGAATGTCCTGTATTGTAATATATAGAGGATATTCATATTTTTGCAACGAATATGACATATATGTTCATCGAGTGGTGTGTCCATATTTCACACCACTCGATGAATTTATATGTCATATTCGTTGCAAAAATATGAATATTCTATTTATTATATACCGCTCCATGGAAATTAGCAGTTTTTTAGACTGTATACGGTAATGAATGTGTATTTTCAGCCCTTTTGCGTCCGGCACTGCAGATGCGCGTTATGAATATAGATAGCGGAAGTAGTCGTATTTTCACCGGAAGTTGTTTATTTCATCGATGAGAACATATGACTTTTATTTACATCGTATAGCTATGTATTTCATGGGTAGGTATATAATACATATATTTATCTAATATATGTCCCTTATTTCACGTTCAGCAAGCGGACATCAACGCACAAGACAGTCACGATCGGACGCCGTTGTTATTGGCGTCGTCCAAGGGCGGATGGCGAACGGTGCACGTGCTGTTAGAGCACGGGGCCGATATTAATATCAAGGACAAAGAAAACAGGAACTTTCTGCATCTAGCCATAAGATACGGCGTCTCTATTGACAACTTTGGCTGTGCGGTTCTTAAGGTCAGTCAATTAACCCTTTCACCCCTAAGTAACTGGAATAAATTTTGATATGTCAATTTTGCAACCAATCCAATATATACACAAACTTGAAAAGGGTGTATGTTTTGTTCTCAAAAATATGAAAATCATTTTCAAAAAGTGTATATCCTGATGAGACGGCTCGTTACGAGCCGGCTCATCTGGATCTGCACTGTTTGCATAAACCGCTATGCTATGGTTCCAACCTGTCGTGTTCGTTCGTGTGTGCACTTACACGCTGACCCCACTGTAACTTTTGTAATCTGTCGAAATTCTTTCAACGATATTTCAATTATTGCAGGACGTGAAGAACCTGCTGAACGAAGGAGATGATTTCGGCTGCACCCCACTTCACTACGCCTCCAAGGAGGGCCATCTCGTTGCCATTGACGACCTACTGAAACTGGGGGCCAACATCAGTCCTAAGGACCATGACAAGAAATCTCCATTTCATTTCGCTGCGAGGTATTTCTACTATCTTCCTATCTCTAACATGAACGTCCATCAATTGAAGGGGTCAGTGGAAAAAGGCATAATAATCGTAGTACAGTGCTGTTGGATCGCGAATACCAATGCAAACTAATTTTATAAAATAGATACGATGTACGCATCAGGCCCGTACGCAGGAATTATTTTAGGGGGGGGGGGGGGGGGGGGGGGTGCGTTATCGACGGCGCGAAGGGCTAAACATTGTTTTTGCACATCCACGGACAGACCTCTGTAGATTAACCCTTTCACCCATAAGTAACTGGAATGGATTTTGATTTGTTAATTTTGCAACCAATCTAAATCATCAGAAAGTGATTTTCAGACCAGTCCATTCATAAACATGGAGTGTTTTTGTTCTCAAAATTATGACAATTAATTGAAAAAAGTGCAGATCCTGATGAGACGGCTCGTTACGAGCCGGCTCATCTGGATCTACACTGTTTGCCAATACCACTATACATGCCTGCGGGTTAAGAGTGAAAGGGTTAAGGGGGATGCGTACGCACCCGTCGCACCCTCTCTGTGTACGGGCCTGCTCATAATTTCGTAATGAAAAGCAAAATTAATGATTAAACGTTGTATGCTCATTATTACGTGTTTACTTGGTAGTTTTATAAATACATTGTAAGTTAGTAGCATAAAGGTTATGAAGCAATTTTGTCACGAGTTACCGTGTTTCCCTAGATACGGACGTTACAACACATGTAAGATACTGCTGGAAAGTGTGATGGGACCAAACATAATCAACGAGACGGATGGCGATGGGCTGTCGGCCCTCCATATCGCCGCCGAGAATGGGCACACCAAGATCATCACATTGCTCATGCAGAAAGGAGCATACATCACTAAGTAAGTCGCGAACGAGTGCGTGGCTGTGACTGGAGAAATATGGCTGATTGGTTTTGCGAGCTGTGTAGATCCTGATCAGCCTGTGCATCCGCACAGTCTGATCAGGATCTGCACTCTTCGCTATTCCACCATTAAAACAATTGTGATGCTTCCAACAAGCAATGGAGATCGTCATCAGGCTACATGGGAGTACTATTTGATCAGGAGTTACGTCGGTCACAAATCCAATAAACCGAATTTCTCCGGTCACAGCCGCATAGCATTGCGTTGCTCATGTAAAAATGTGGAGGCGGCTAATTGACAACACCAGTAAGGCACGACCTCAATACATAGCTATGTAATATTATATAAATTGGGAGGGGTGCAACTACATCTATTACACTTTGTAACACATCTGAATGTTAATTGCATCATATCGATATTATTATATATACAGTAGTCTTATCTCTGCTCTTTACATTTGCAAATAAATCGTATTAAATTATAAACTAATCTAAGCTTCATTTGCAAATACATGTAGTTAGTAATGTATGTAATATGTTATATTTTGATTAAACATGTTATACGTGCGCTTGTATTTTATATATTGGTATAAACTGGGACCTATCTATTGTGAGTTTCGCTTAACCCGATTCTAGGAGACGTTTGTGTCATGGATTGACATTACTGGCACTGGCAGTCACAGCAATGGACACGTGCAGTAATACAATGTACCTCACTTGTAATATGAGACGCGCCATGTCAAGTTGACGGAATTTTCACAGCAAATGCGGAATACGTCATCTTTCGAAGTCATTCAGTTTACAAAAGTATATGACCGTTTCTGTAAATATACTTCATGAACAAATCTTACATGTTCTTAGGCACAAACTTACATGGCGTGTCTCATACGTATATTTGTGTTATTCGTATTACGCCGGTAAACCGGCGTAATACGACTAACACAAACATACGTATTAGATAGACTAACACAACCATACATATTAGATAGACTAACACAAACATACATATTAGATTGACTTTGATCTCGTTGATTTTGTAATTGCAGGGACAATTTGGACAACTCGCCGCTGCACCTGGCCGCCCTGAATGGCTACACGCGGAGTATTCGCCTCCTGCTCACCGTCTACCCCAACCTTCTCGATTGCACCAATAAATACGGGGTAAGTATTACATATACCTAGGGCGAGTGGAATTGTGGCCGAGAGGTTATGGCCTCCGATTGTCACTCCGGCTCCCCGGGTGGGAACACCGATCCCGGTACTGGAATCTGTGAAATACCACTGTATTTCCCGCTCTACCAGCTCGTGCTATCCAGGTGTGTCATGTAGCTGCTTCGTCCGTGGGTAATCAAGGCATGTGCGCCTAAATTAACCATTAAATCAAGAAACACACACAGTTTCATACACGATCTCTTTTACTGATTTCATAAGAAACGGGACTATGCTTTATAACTGTTGTTTATACAGTGGGGTCAGCGTGTAAGTGCACACACGAACGAACACGACAGGTTGATTCCAACCTGTCGTGTTCGTTCGTGTGTGCACTTACACGCTGACCCCACTGTACGTTCTTATCATGAAGATATGCGTGCAAGAAGGGATTGCCATAAAACCGCACATGTTACAGACGGAAACGTTAAGTCCGGCTCATATAACACCATGCTATCCATGATTCCGTCACTTGAAATAAGTGGTTTTGGGATCAGTAATGCATGTGCCATATTGGACTTTGAATTGAAATACGTACGAGTACTTATTGCGTAAGCACATTCAAATCCATTTATTGCCCTATTACATTCCATTCGTACATGTATATTACCAGGGTATGAGATCATGCGGTATATTATTTTGTCTGGAGTAATGGCGGCGCCCATGAGGTCTCTGGTAGATCTATGTTTCATCAATACGACTGCGGTATCTTCCTTTTAATGATGACCATGTTCCAGCCGTCAACACAACGAGTCCGTCAATACCAAATTTAGCAGCATTACTCATGCAGTTAGTCAGAACATTCTGCAGATACATTTGAATCGGACTTAATCGAACGTTGTTTAAACTTTGTCCGATTAAAATTTATCTGCAGAATGCAATCAACTGTAGTACATTACTTTGTGTTCTATACTCAATGTTTTGAAATTTTCCAACTCATGGTGGATTCAATCTTTTAGTTTCGTTTGCAATCGTTTCTAAAGTTTCGTTAGTTAAATAACTATATTTTATACAGTCTCATGTACACTTTCGTATACATGAGATTGAAAGAATGATCCACTTTACGTATATACTAGCGTAAATGTATATTGTTTATGCAGGACACAGCGTTGCACATCGCCTCACGTGCTGGTCACGTGTCGGCAGTGGAGCTGCTCATGTGTATCGGTGCCAAGTTCGAATACAATGGGGAGAATATGACATTCACGGATATCGCCATCACAGAACGGCATAGCGACACCGCCCACGCTATAGTCCGCAGCGAACGGTAAATGTGGTTGTGACTCGAGACATTGGACTTATGTGATTTGTGACCAGCGTAGTCCTGGCGCTGCACGGACACGGGATGTGCTCGGCAGGGCCTCGCCCATCCCGTTTCCTAAGCCTTGCCAGATATGTTTTCCCACTCACGGCACTAACCTACTATTCTCTATATATTATTTTAGAAGCAATGAATTCCGCATTTACTGTGAAAATGTCGTCAACTTTTAACGTTACAATGGGGTCAGCGTGTAAGTGCACACACGAACGAACACGACAGGTTGGAACCAACCTGTCGTGTTCGTTCGTGTGTGCACTTACACGCTGACCCCACTGTATGTACAGAAAATATCACAGTGTCTATAAATATGTTTCATAATAACTCGCACATCTTCTTCGGTACAAATCACATGGCTTGTCTCGTTTATATTTCTGGATTTTTGACTTAGTCTGACAATAGTTACCTCTACATGAGACCTCTATATGAGATTGTTTGTCTTCCAGGTGGGAGGAGGCACTGAACATGTGTTCTCATGTGTTCTCTAGTCCGATGAACGGCCTTGTGCAACATCTTCCCGATGTCTGCATGGTACGTTCTCTTTTGTACTCGTAGACATACAGCCCTGGGGCCCGTTTCACTAAGCTTTGTACGACTAAAATGTTCGTAAGTGAAAATTTATGACATATTTCATATTAACAATGTTTTCTTGTAAACAATTGATGGATTTACATGTATTGAGCATAGGCTGCATATGCAGCCTATGCTCAATACATGTAAATCCATCAATTGAAATTTCCAGACGATCCTAACTTTGCACTTACGAAAATTTTAGTCGCTTAGTGAAACGGGCCCCAGATATCTCCATTCAAGTTGGTCGGCACCTGACAATGACGTGTTTCATGTAACCATAGCTACTAAGTAAATCACCTATTCATTTCTTACGTACCAGTTGATGATCAACAGCAAATTCATATGCCACAATATATACATGCTGGAGATCTTAAATAAAATAAACATTTAGATATGATAAAGCTACAATATACATGTATGTATACAATCACGGTAAATGCTTAAGTTGTTATATTAAGTTTACCTCCATGTCAAATTGAAAATGTTACATCGTGTTTTATATACGTTAACGTAACCCGAATCCATTTTGGAAATTCTGTTCACGCATTAGTGTATATACCTAAAACCTATATAAGTTGGTAGAGGGGTACTCTGGGGATATGGAATGCCCGGTTTTAGTTCTGGATATGTGTGCATTACCGATTTATGGCCAATTTTATGCGTCCGGGTGTCGACGCGATTCGCGACATTTTAAAAATCATTAAAATACACCTAATCGTAATCATGTCCATAACTCCAAAAGTAGAACACCCACAGCCAAGTTTGATATATCAAAATCATTTCCAATCATTAGCCTTGAAAATAATACCAAATATTCATACAATAACCATACCAAACGTACTCTCATACACCGATATATAAGGTTACCCCCTTATTTTCTCAGTACTGTATAAAATCTAAGTTAAATACATTTTATTACATCAACACTGTTGTGGTGTGCCATTGTTTATAGTGAACTCTGATGAAATTAAATTCAAACACAGGTGATATTATTATCATGATAATCAAACTAAAAAGACATAAAAAGACAATCATTCATATAACTTCAATTCTTGTAATAACTCTATAGTCCAAAATTTGCTCTAATCGTCCTCCGACTCGTCCTCGTCCTGCAAATGACGGCTGTTGAGGCACTGTTGTTGGCACCCACATGCTGCGCTACATGACAGCTTGTATTTTCTGCATGTACATCGAGGCGTTCCACATTTTGTCCTACAGCCGCATGTCAACAGTTCTGTACATGCTGCTGCCAGCGTCATCAGTTGTGGCCGGAAGATCGTTGTCTCATCGAATTCCCATCCACTGTCCTCTGCTCGTGGAAGAGTCGGTTTGGCCACTGCGGCCTTGATCCACACCATGGCTTGGAAGTTACAACGTTGAATGTGCAGCTTCAAGGAATCCTGAGTGGGTGGGAGTCTTTCTGGGTCACTGATGCGATGGAACAAATCTACACGAAGGCAATTGATAGAAGTAGTTGTTGCTGTATAACTATACATCTTTATGACAAAGATCTCGATGTTTGTTGTGTCCAGGCCGATATGACGCCCAAGATCCTTGAGTAGCTGAGGGTACTTTATGAAAGTGTTCCAGGCAGTACGCTTGCCATGACCAGAGAACTGACTGGTGGAGTCTGATCCCGTTAGAGCATGAAACCCCAGAATATTGGTGACAACTTCTGGCTCTAAGCTTGAACGCACAGTACTCACGGGGATGAACTGCTTCGCTTTGGCTGTACCACTACTCATCCAGACTTCTTGTGCAGTATCATGGTACAGTAGGAGCAGGAGGATATCTGTGTCTCTGGCACAGACAACCATTCTGTGGAAGTTCTGTGCATTAGCATCTGCAGCATGTAGAACGATTTTGGTGTCAGCTTCTTCGTGGGTAGAGTTTAGATGTTCCACATTGCGTCCAGTAGAAGAGGCTGCAGGGAATTCATCTCCCCCTGACACTACAACTTCGTGATGTGCTGGTAGGTTGTGTGCCTTCAGTAGCAGTTGATCCCGCAAGAAATGAATAAGGTTCACTTTGTTCTCTTCCATTGATATGAAGGACAGCCAGACAGAAGGTAGTGGCACATCACGCCCGTCTATGATTCGACGTATCTTTCGTCGTTTCGTCGTTCTGTGAACCCTGTTCTGGCCCTTGATAGACGTTTTCCGATAGTCATCAAACACGACGTCCAATCGTGTCTGAGAGCCTTTCAAGTGGCAGAAGACTCTATCACAAAAACTATCGGCTAAATCACCGAAAGTAGACGCACCAGAAGGCTTTCCCAATGCTTGGACAGTCGCCATACCATCAACAACCACACATGTCCTTTCGTCTGTTTCTGGAAGAGTGTCCTTCGTGTATTCGTCGCACAGCAAATGATAGAGAACTGCCTTTTCTGTAGGTCGTAATGCCTGATCCGATGTTGCAATGGACAGTGGAACTGGAGACAGCTCGTGATGTAACAAACCTGTCAGATCTATGTTGGGACCACTGCTTGCTGCACTCAGTAATCTGCGGAACAGATCTCGATCGGCCCTGATTGTTTTACTTTTTCCAGCAGGAGTATGTACATTCACAGCATTCAGATTGGCAAACGTCTTTGACTTATTTTTGCTGATCGGATCATGAAGAGTTTCATGCGCATTTGGGAGCAATCGTTTCGCCACGAAGTCAGTGAGCAGTTCTTTGCCACGTTTTGGAGCTGTGAGTAAATCCTGCCTGATGTCATCCCGAGCTACGTCGTTAGTTGAAATGCAGACAAGTTCCTCTCCTTGACGACTGAATGGATTGAACCGCTGAATTTGCTCCTCAAGCTTACGTACATCAGCCTCATCTCGCTTCATTCTCTGGGTACCAGTATCACCATGGGATTTGGAGTCACTACATTTTGATCGCACCATCTGTTTAATGTCTTGGACAGCCGCGCTCGGTCAATGAAGGTAATCATCCATCTATTCATAGCGCTCTGGATCCTTGTTAAGCCTACAAGACCTCTAGCCACTTTGCACTGCTTGGTGATGTGCTCGAGCGCATGGTCAGTGGCGACTTGGTTGAAAGATCCATTGGATTCTTTTACCACAAAGTTTCCGGCCATGAATTCCTGAAACACACTGGGTGATGTCTGCTCAAGCTGTAGCATATCCAGCCGGTAGATGACACCCCATCTTGAGTAGTTGGTATGATCGTAGATCACCATAAGTGACAGCATGTCTTTGAATGCCGAAAGATGAAGAGTCCAGTCACCTTCTCGGTCTGCTCGGATGAATAGGAGTAGAGTCTCCACCATGTCAATGTACTGCTTCCAGAATGTCAGTGTGGAATTGTCAGCATTCTCTTTGAAGAACTCGTCCAGATCATTGGCCAAACCATCAACATGGCCGACAAGGTTTCTCACTGCTTCTAGTTTTTGCTCGTGGTCCTTTTCTCCGAAGTGGGTTGCCACTGAAGTTGTATACTGTTTGAGGTCTTCGATGCTGTGCTTCTCTTTGTTATTGTGCCAAGTTGTAATACTCTTGAATAGTGTTCTCCACATGGCTTCCATTGTTAGCTTATGGGCACGGACAGCACGGTTCCAAGATTTGCCTTGCAGGATTTTCTGTGCGACACATTCGCTGTACACTCCGGATTCAATCCAGATGTCGGCGAGACCAGATTGGGCAAAGTGAGATCCAATAACACCGAGATAGTTCATTGCTGCATGGAAGTCGCCAAGCAGGACAAGAACATTACACAACTTCACTGGATGGAGCCATACCAATTCCTTGGCCTTGTGATACAGCGCCTGGTCCAATGTGATGACGGTTGTTGTTTGGCCATGCTTCATGGTGATTGCCTTGCTTCTCAGTAGGAACGTCTCAGTAAGCCATTTGTGTGACATGAAGAGTGCCCTTTCCATCCAGAGTCTCTTCCTGCATATCGAAGTTATCAGCAGCAAAATGTATGAATTTTCCAGGAACTAAATTCTCTGGGATGAACTTGTTGTCGTTTTTCTCAAACCGTGACAATTGTGCTTGAGCAATTGATGAATCTATTCGGTTGATAGTAGGGTAACTTATGCTGTTCCCAGCATCGTGCAGATATTCAATCAATTGTTTGGATCTTGTCATGTGGTGTACAAACAGTCCTGTTCCTATATGTTTTGGTGTGTTCTTTCTACCCATGGACACGTTATATACAATGTCCTGGCCAACATTCAAGATTCGGTCATGTACTGCAGGACCAATGTCATCATCAGTACGTTGCCCTGATGTTTCAGTTGGATCGATGTCATCTTGCATAATCCATTTGATGAGTAGGTACACATAGAGTTCACTATAAACAATGGCACACCACAACAGTGTTGATGTAATAAAATGTATTTAACTTAGATTTTACACAGTACTGAGAAAATAAGGGGGTAACCTTATATATCGGTGTATGAGAGTACGTTTCGTATGGTTATTGTATGACTGTTTGGTATTATTTTCAAGGCTAATGATTGGAGATGATTTTGATATATCAAACTTGGCTGTGGGTGTTCTACTTTTGGAATGATGGATATGATTACGAGTCCGCGGAAGCTAACCCGAAATGTATTTTGGGGTGATTTTTGCTGTTTTATTTGTCTGCAAGAGGGGAAAGTTTAGATAGGGATATTTAATACTCTGGGATGCATGCAGTGGGTGATTGCCGTCAATATGATACCAAACAATGATTACTGTGGCATATATTAGTGTCTATAGGTGTATTTTAATGATTTTTAAAATGTCGCGAATCGCGTCGACACCCGGACGCATAAAATTGGCCATAAATCGGTAATGCACACATATCCAGAACTAAAACCGGGCATTCCATATCCCCAGAGTACCCCTCTACCAACTTATATAGGTTTTAGGTATATACACTAATGCGTGAACGGAATCACTAAATAGGCCACTTATTACACTATGGTTCCTGCACTAATGAAAAATAAGTGTATCATGCGAAATAAATATAAAGACTTATTTTACAACGTGTTTGATATACGTTGAACATTAGCTGTCAATGGTCTATATTCATCCGGTTTCCATTGACAGGCCGTCCTCGATAGATGTCAAACAACGTCGACAGATGACAGCAAGAGCAAGGACTTCTTTGTAAGCCTGGGTGCAGTTGCTCAAAACCTATGTTAGCTTAACGGACTGTTAACTCCTTAACTGTTAGCTTAACGGACTGTTAACTCCTAAATTATGTTAAAGATTTAACACTCCGTTAAGCTAACATAGCCTCATAGGTTTTAAGCAAGGGGACCCAGATGACTTATGACGTAGCTGGTTAAATACAAATGGCTGTTTATGTGATGTTCTGAAAAAAAAATCATTCTCACATGCTACATGCATACATGTAAATTATATTAATGTGTGATTTCCAATAAACTCCGAAGGAAGCACATTTAATACACATTGTTTTAAAGTCACTCTTTTTATTAAATTTTCGACCATGTGGTCGAATATTTAATAAAAGGAGTGACTTTAAAACAATGTATACATATTAATGTGTGTTGTTAAATAGTTGCATATGTGTTAAATGTGCAGTACGGTCAAGTGGCAAAACTAATATGCCAGGTTAAAGGTCATACGTCTCGCATATGCATGTACGTAGAGATTGATGAAGCATTCTGTAAATTGAAATGTAAATACTCATGCAGCTCATTCTGACTGCATAGGAAGACGTGTGTGTAAGCAGTAAGTGGAATAGCATTGGAGATTTTATGTTTCAGCATTATGTTAAATAGAACATCATATTCAAAGGAAACGTGCATTGTATCTGCCTTTATTTTGCAGATTGAATACAACTTCAAATACCTGCAATGTCCAATTATGTGTATGAAGGCGAGCGACAGAAAACAGAAAGAATTCACCCCAATGTTGGCATTAAATGTACGTATCTTATCATGCTGTAACATAGTTGTATAAGCTGAATTTTAAAGATCAAGTGTTTGTTTGTTTGTTTGTTTTATTGGTGTTTAACGGCATATCAACAGCTATGGTAATATAAGGCCGGGCAAACGGGTTAGCTATAGTTTTAACCTGCTGCATTGGCTAGGGGGTGGGGATCCCAAAATCAGAACGGAATATTTACATCGAGAACAAATATATTCAGCCCTGAAATTAGAATAACCCGACCTGGTGCCAGGTCCATACCACACCAAAGTCACTTGACCCCAGCTTCCCCTAAAATAGGATTACGAATAATCGTAATACTCACATACAAAATGCCAAAGACGTACATGAGGGCCAAACCAGGTATCCAGTCGGAATTCCTGTAAGGATGAACACCGAACGTTAAATTATCCATCGCATGCTCCCACATGCCACCCACATGCCACCCACACATATATAAAGTGTAGTAATGTGATGATTTGCAAACATTTTACACAACTTGATACTATGGAGCATATACGTGAGGCTGGATCTCGGATACAGTACACCACAACCCGAATGTTCTGGCTATTACGCAGGGCGACTTACTTAAGTTGCCTGCGTGGTAGCCAGAACATCCTGGTTACGTCAAATACTGGTCCCGGGACCCGTTTCACTAAGCTTCGTACGACTAAGAAGTTCGTAAATGTAAATTTAGGATCGCCTGGAAATTTAAATTGATGGATTTACATTTATTGAGCATAGGCTGCATATACCGCCTATGCTCAATAAATGTAAATCCAATAATTGTTTACAAAAAAATATTGCTAAGGGACTGGTCATTATTTATCGCCGGGGGGGGGGGGGGCTGGATGAAATACGGGGGGGGGGGGGGGGGGCCCACGAAAATATTGACTGCGCCAGAGGGGGGGGGGGGGTGGGGGGGGGGGGCCGAACATTTTCAAAGATATTGAGGGGGGGGGGGCCTCCAAATTTTTTCAAATAATTCATGGAGGGGGGGGGGCCTTGAAACACATCCGTGCACTCTGATCAGGGTCTACACTGGTTGCCATTCAGTCAGTGACACATCTATCATACACAGTTTAGATCCTTTTTAACAAAAAGTATTTGGATTGTCCCAAAATAGTGTCTGAATAATTATGGTAAATACCAAGTCCAAGAACTGGACATGCTGAACATTTGGTACGATTTTGATGGTAACAAGTCTTTATTACCCTACCCTCGGATCAGCTACGCAAATAGAGTAGATCCTTATGAGACGGCTCATCTGGATCTACACTGCTTGCAAAACTGCTACATGTATAGTCTAGATCGAGATCTGCATGGATATATAAATAAATGTCCCTTCAGAATAGGGGTGTTACAAATATTTCAGAAAAAAAAAACACAAAATGTATGGTGAAAATCCGAAAAATTGTTGCAAACAGTGCAGATGCTGATGAGACAGCTCGTTACTGAAACATAGTCATATAAACATGATAAATATCAAAGACATCTAGCACATTATGATTAAGTTACAGTACTACAAATGTACATGTATATATAATTATATAGATACATGTACTGCAATAAACTGTACTGTAATAAAGAGTGATGATCATGATGATAAGCATCATGCAATTGAATATATTACCATCCGAGGCCATTTTCTGGGGTGGGGTTAGTTGGGACATGGTGCCTCGAAAAATATCTATGATGGAATAGGGGGGCCCTGAAAATTTAGCTAAAGTTACTGGGGGGGCCCTAGAAAAAAATCAGATTATTGGCAAAATTCATCCCGGCGATAAATAATGACCAGTCCCTAATGTGAAATTTACATAATTTTGCACTTACGAACATTTTAGTCGTAAGAAGTTTAATGAAACGGGCCCCTGGAGCGCACATCGGTGGCACGGTGGATGATTTGTGATTTACTGTGGACGCTTACAACGTTAGCATAATGTGCCATTAGTTGTAGCTTCATTGATCCCATTCAAGTGTAATGTTTTTTCTTTATTTTAATTTTATGTCTTGTTGCTCATAAATAGCACACTTCTATCGTCTAATAGCGATCGACATGTACACCCCTTGTTAGAAGCATCACGGGTGTTTCAGTGATGGGACGATGAATGGTGCAGATCCTGATCAGACTGTGTAGTCACAAAACCCATAGGCCTATTTCTCCAGTGACAGCCACATATATGCATGTAGGTCATTAGAATAGGTTAAAGTGAGTGATGCTATTCTGTTTTACTATTTCAGACTATGGTTCGCCATGGAAGAGTACAGTGCTTGTCGCATGCGCTGAGCGAGGCGTATCTCAATATGAAATGGTATTAAACATATTAACACACATAGTATATGTTATTGTGATTAATTCATGTCGTTTATTGTGGCCCACATTATGCTGTTATTCTATTTATAAAGTTGTATAAGTGTGGCTGTTCATTATTTGTTGTCGATTATGTGTTATTTCCTTTGATCGGCAAATGTCAAAAAGGTGAATATCCATATCTGTCATTTCTATGTGGCTCATTGTGAATTGTTTTTCGCTGCATTTGTTGTATGCTTTCATATATTAAATATACTGTTGATTTCATTTTGGGACCGTACATCGCTGGTCGTGGAGTGCATTATTGCGTCGTGTTAAATGCCCCTCGAACATCATGTTATTAACATAGAGTATTGCGCTACATTCTTTCCATAGGTTCATTTGTCTCATTTCGTTACTATTTCTTTTTTTAAAACACATTCAAACTAAACGTCTGAATGTGATTTCGCATTTATTTCTCACAGCATCTGCCACTACTTGAGCGATTACTGTTTGAGATATGTATTCTGTGACTCCTGCATGATACGTGCAATGGCATTTATCCCGTCAACACAGTGCGTATGTGCCGTGAAACACGGTGCCGTGAAACAGTTTTGATATCCTGTCAAAACGACATAATCACTGCGTATGAATATGTGCGGTGACTGAGGTCATTTGTATTGCATTTTAAGGCTATTTGTAGGTGTTGACGGAATAAATAAAATAGTAGGTTAGTGCCGTGAATGGGAAAATATATCTGGCGAGGCACGGAAACGGGATGTGCTCGGCAAAGCCTCGCCCATCCCGTTTCCTAAGCCTTGCCAGATATTGTTTTCCCATTCACGGCACTAACCTACTATTCTCTATATAGTCAGACTGATACGAACATAGCGTTGCCAATATCAACACGTTACACAATATCAACGCGCTCCGTGTCAGAAATAACCCTTGTTACTGCAGGGCGGCATATGGTTCCTGGTTTCACATCTCGAACCTGATAGTATACGCCATATTCCTCGCCACTCTGACATTGATGGTGACGTCATGCAAGTGCAGAATCGATGCGCGTAGCGTGCCTGATGCTAATAACAACGGGACAGTGGTACAGACGGTAGTGGAAGTCACAGGATGTGAGGTTAGTACGGGAATAAATAACTCTATTACAAACCAATAACGATCGACTGTTTGTCATCAATAGGGTAACTGTAAGTGTAGGCACTATGTTAATATTGCATATTTATCCCGTCAACACAGTGCGTATGTGCCGTGAAACACGGTGCCGTGAAACATTTTTGATATCCAGTCAATACCATTTTTGCATTTTAATGCCATTTTTAGGTGTTGACGGGATAAATAGAATAGTAGGTTAGTGCCGTGAATGGGAAAAAATATCTGGCGCGGCACGGAAACGGGATGTGCTCGGCAAAGCCTCGCCCATCCCGTTTCCTGAGCTTGCCAGATATTTTTTCCCATTCACGGCACTAACCTACTATTCTCTATATATATACTCGTACTATACATGAAGATACTACACATGTACGTATGAAACTCTCAAGTTTGAGAATTTCCATAGCCATAGTTCAAGATCGGCAGAGAGACTGCCGTTACGTTAAAAGATACATATATTATACATTTGGGCTACATTGCACCTACCAAGTGGTCACTCTTTACGGACATTGTCAACATACACGTACAGTGTGTATGAGTTTGTTGGTCACGAATCTGAGCTGTCAGTTCATTCCGGTTTATGCATTATAACGGTGGCATGATGCAATGATACATCTAGTTCGTTTGATGAATGTTAGCCACTGAGATTGCTATTTTGCATCAACTCGTGTGAATACAACATTATTGGCTGAAATAAAATCTCCGGGTGTAGATTGTTTCATATGCTTATTATATTTTCAGAAGTCCACGATGCAGCGATTCAGTATCTACGTGGTATTGCTATTCTGTGGTTTGAATGTGCTGAAAGAAATACTACAAATGATACAGCAAGTATGTAGTTACGTTTATTTAGTTTTATACATTTCATTGTGTCAACGGAAATCACATTATCAGTCATTGTCGTAGTGTAGCAATTATTAAGTAATTGAGTTTTCTCACTTATCGCGTTGCCATTCCCAAATATGTCATATTGTGCTTGTACTTGTAGCTAAGTCCGAGATGCACTACAGTGGATTTCATTAACATATCATAGTGTCCTGTTTGAAAGTTTCAATTGTACTCACTGAATGCTATTTTACTTTAGAAAGTGAAGTACTTCACGGAGATGACCAACCGCTGGAGTGGGTGCTGTATATCACCTCCATCTTCTACATCGCCCCCTTCCTCACCGACCACGTCGTGGCCTGGCAGTGGGAGGCCGGCGCCGTCGCCGTATTCCTCGCCTGGTTCAACTGCTTGCTCTTTCTCAGAAGGTCTGTGTTGCGTCTTCTAATGTCCAGTATGTACATGTATTTTTTATTTCATTAATATTTAATGATCTTTGTTACATGTATATAATACAGTTATGTAATTTAGCTATTGTACAATGGGACTTCTCTAAAGTAGGTACAGTGACATAGTTTCTGGATTTGCCGGTCAGAGTGGTTCTAGTGTACTGTAAACAATATAACAGTTTAATAATAGGTCCGTAGCAAGTTTCTGTCCAAAATTCATATCCCAGTAAACTCCAACGCCGAACTGCTTTCTGCAGGTGCGCTGTCAGTGCTGTCAATGTAAACAAATGGCTGCCGTCTCTCAAAATAAACACATTTTCTTGATGAATTTGTTTAAAATGCTGGAATTATAAGGAATGAATGGCCTTTTTGTGGAATTTATCGGGGATTTAAACTTGGAAAAGTCGTGGGAATACTGGACGAAGGCCGGAAGGCCTCGTCCAGTATTCCCGCGACTTTTCCAAGTTTATACCCTGATAAATTCCACAAAAAGGCCATTCATTCCTATAATATAGTTTCAAACATCGTATATGGGTGGTGAGATGGCTACACCAATAGGAATATTTAGTTACTGTCTGTTTCACGAAAGCTGCCCAAATTTTACGGCTATATAAACAATTCAAAAACAAGATTTCTTTTGATAATATTAAATTAAAAGAAAATTTAAGAATGAGCCTTCTTTTGATTTCGTGAAATTTGGTCAAATATTGATTTTATTGCGAAAAAACAATTTCCCCATGTTAAATCGGAGTGAAGATGTCTATGGGGATTTAACATGGCGAAATTTTTCAGAATTTCAGAAATACTGGACCGATTTTTAAAATTTAACTTTTGTTTTCTTAGTTAGATCATTTCCAAGCTATCTAGCTAGGTTTCGGAGTCAATTTCCAAAAAAAAAATGTTTTTTGATTCCTCCCACAACTCCTCTACCTCTTTTTCCCCCCATGTTAAATTCCCATAGAGAAATCAATTTTTCGTAATAAAACCATTATTTGACCAAATTTCACGAAATATAAAGAAGGCTCATTCTTAAATTTTCCTTTAATTTAATATTATCGAAAATAATATTGTTTTTGAATTGTCTATATGGCCGTAAAATTTGTGCAGCTTTCGTGAAACAGACAATAGTCCCTTCAATTCACAGCTATTGCATATTATCTCGTCAACACAGTGCGTATGTGCCGTGAAACACGGTGCCGTGAAGCATTTTTGATATCCAGTCAATACTATTTTTGCATTTTACATCCATTTGTAGGTGTTGACAGGATAAATAGAATAGTATGTTAGGCCGTGAATGGGAAAACATATCTGGCGCGGCACGGAAACGGGATGTGCTCGGCAGAGCCTCGCCCATCCCGTTTCCTGAGCCTTGCCAGATATCTTTTCCCATTCACGGCACTAACCTACTATTCTCTATTTATGTTGCCTTCGTTTCAGATTCGACTTCTTCGGCATCTACGTCGTGATGTTCCTGGAGATACTGAGGACGCTGGTACAGGTCTTTGTGTCTTCTCTATCCTCCTAATTGCGTTTAGCATGGCGTTCTTCCTTCTCCTGAACAAAGAGGTTAGTACCAACCACTGCCATTGTGTTTATATTGATCTCATGCTTCCTGGATTCCGAGAATTTATAATGTCTCCCATATGCACCCTTTTCTATTGAATCGTCTTGAAGAGGTGCTAGCAGATATAATTGTATTTCATTTGTATTCCCTAAATTAATGTCAATAATTGAATTGCACAGATAAGTTAAGTTCGCAACGTGGACATGCAAGTATAAAGTATACCATATGAGGATGCTGTTCGGGTGGGGGAGGGGAGGGGGACAGTTTTGCTAATTATATGTTTCCGTTTTTGTGTGTGAATACATGGTAGTGTGCACGTTTCTGTTTTGTTGAAAATGTATCAATTTTCATTGAACGCCGGGCTGTTTCTGCAGATAAGATAATGTTTCGCCATTCAGTCAGGTGGCCTTGATAATAATAGCACCTTTTACCTGTGTGACTCCGCCGGATAATTACTCTATAAATGTGGTGCTTATTTTGACGGGTCCCTCTCTCAACAATCACCATTTGCAGGAGAACAGCGCATTTTCCTCGCCGTCTGACACGTTCTTTTCCGTTACCCTCAGAAATGGTCTGTCGGTTGGCTTACACAATGTACCATACGAGTTCCACGCTTCCGCTATTCACCAAACAGTCAGCTTTAACAAAACGATTATATTGTAATCTTACATAATGAATACGCAAGAGAGCCAGTACATATACTAGTTGAAATTGTCATAACCCCAATTGCTCTACCACATGTAGAATACTTGGGCCTGAGTTATGAAAGTGGCCATTGAAAACAATTCCATTACCCCCACCTACCTGATGTAGTTCTCTGCGCTACGTTATCAAGATAACGTACAGTACGACACCATGTGGTGTGGTAATTATATTTTTTTTTTTCACGGACGCCTTTTTATTCCACATGCCCGAGTCTTCCACCTGTGTTCTCAACAACGGTGCATTTGCAGGAGAACCGCGCTTTTTCTCGCCGATTGACATGTTCCCCCTTTCTTAAGAACAATCACCCATTTGTAGGAGAACCGCGCCTTTTCCTCCCCGTGGCTGGCCCTGCTGCGGACGGCGATGATGATGCTGGAGCTCGACTTCATGGCCTCGTTCAACGAGCCATACACGGACGAGGACCCCGCGTCGCTCTACTTCGGCGGCATGACAATCGTCCTCCTCATCATATTCGTCCTCCTCATGCCCATACTACTGATGAACCTGCTGGTATGTACCCGGTGATTCTCAACAAATACTGGAATTTGTGGTCCTCGTGCCCATACTGCTCATGAATCTGCTGGAATGTACAATGTACCCGGCGATTCTCTACACATACCGTAATATCCCGACATACATGTATAATGTGCGTTACAGTGGGGTCAACGTGTAAGTGCACACACGAACGAACACGAAAGGTTGGTTTCAACCTGTCGTGTTCATTAGTGTGTGCACTTACACGCTGGCCTCACTGTATGTCCTTCTTATGCCCAGACTGCAGATGAACTTCTTGGTATGTATCCAGTGTTCTCTCCAACATACATGAATTTGTGGTTCTCATGTTCAATTTGCTGATGAATCCCGTTCTAAGGTCCATACTACGTTCTTGTGTCGCTTTTGTAGTGAATTATCTAGAGAAATACCTTAATGAAATGACATATTGGCCAGAATGACTGACTACTATTTAGGAAGTACATACATGTAACATGCATCCTCATTTTGGTCTATTTATATCATACTGAAACATGTTTTTCTATATGTTTCAATTGTAGATCGGTTTGGCAGTAGGAGATATTGTGTCCGTCCAAAAGAATGCTACGCTAAAGCGATTAGCGATGCAGGTAAATGCAAATTGTTATTCCAATGATTGTTTCCCTTTGATAAATTGCAACTGTACAGTTACAGTGGGGTCATTGTGTAAGTGCACACACGAACGAACACGACAGGTTGGTTCGCTACCCACCCAAAGTGTATGTGTTACCACTCAGTTGAACCGTCTCGCCGAGACGGTTCAACTGAATGGTAACAACATACACTTTTGATGCGAAATGAGAAAAAATGCAGAAAAATATTTACATTTTTTTTATACATGAAATACAGTGGGGTCAGCGTTCCAACCTGTCGTGTTCCTTCGTGTGTGCACTTACACGCTGGCCCCAACTGTACGTACCTACCATGCTTACTGCGTTACAGTGGCTATTGCTTGAAACGCGTTACTGTGTGAAACCCTCTGGAAATAAATTAATGTACATGTGAAGCGTTTAATATATCGGGTGGATAAAAAAATTACACCAAATTTCAAATTGTCATATTCCATAGTAATTATTTGTAATACTTGCTGACATTATCGTTGTATGCAATTGTAAAAGTGCTCTGAATGCAGTATCTTTTGTTTATAAGCATGTGGTGATTACAATAAATATGAAGATCCAAAATCTGAAATGCCGTTAATGGAATGAGGGTTGGTAAAAATGTGTCTAGCCACTTCTATAGTGTCAGTTCCAGTTCGGATTCAGATTGATTTATTGAACCTACACTCATTTATATTAATACATGGCATATTGCAGGTCTATAATTTCAGAAGTTTGTGAGATATATAGTTTAGAACATCATAGCGGACAAAATCGAAAATCCAACAATAGTGAGCTAACTGAAAATTAGAGATTGATACTACACCGCATAAAATGTAAGTAAACGGTCTGAGCATATTGTCCAAATTCGTGCTCGAAATCAATTTTATAATTTTTTCCATATGAACGGAGTACATACTCGAAAATATTTATAAGCAGTCTGATGTTCATGTACTGTTTATTATCAGTTAGGGTAGTGTTTAATAGTCTTCCTCTCTGTCGGTAGGTGCAGCTGCACACGGACCTGGAGCGCCGCCTGCCGTGGAAGATCCTTGAGATGGTGGACAAACAGACGTACAGATATTACCCCAACCGGGCGGCCGGCCAGCTCAAACGGGTAAACCGCTACACACTAGTGTACCACGTGACCACAGCATGGGCCGAATGAAGTGACACACATATGCATGTATCATTCTTACCTGGTTAAATAAACGTTATATACAACAACAAATAGGAAATGATAATATCATACTATTACGGTGAAATCTCTCTAAACCGGACACCCTGTGAGGTCTCCAGGGTGTCCGGTTTAGAGATGTTCCACTGTAAATCTGGCATATAATAATTATGGGACATACTTATATATTTTGCAATCATGAAGATGCATTATTATAGGAAATTCGTTACAAAGCAACCTCTCAAAAGGTGTCCGGTTTAGAAAGGTTACACTGTATTATCAGTTAATTTATTGTATTTTGGACATTGCCCCGTATTTGGTGGATTGAATCCGATCTTGTCTCACTTTATCACAACTATGTTCTACGTCAACATGCATATTTATCCCGTCAACACAGTGCGTATGTGCCGTGAAACACGGTGCCGTGAAACATTTTCGATATCCAGTCAATACTATTTTCGCATTTTACAGCCATTTGTAGATAAATAGAATAGTAGGTTAGTGCCGTGAATGGGAAAACATATCTGGCGCGGCACGGAAACGGGATGTGCTCGGTATAGCCTCGCCCATCCCGTTTCCTGAGCCTTGCCAGATATGTTTTCCCATTCACGACACTAACCTACTATTCTCTATTTATAGGTGTGGACAACGTTATCCCTGGCGTCGGATACCTTCGGTTCCGAAATGGACGGTTGCGCAAGTCATAAAAACCATCTGTATGTAGAGATGTACAAACAGAAAAGAAGGTACCATTATTTGATATTATATTACTATTAAAGGTACATGCCCACTCAGTATGCACAAAATGTTCTTTATAGGAATTAAGTAAGTGTATATTTGTGTCACTATTCCACCAGTTCTAAATATTACGAGTGCCCGCTATACAGATATAATCATTTAGTAATATTTATTTTACTGATAGTGACTCGCGGTGGTATAAGGCTAATTTTATATGCAAATGAGGCATGATATTTTTTAATTATTTATACTAATTATAAAGTATGATCATTGCACATCAAAAAGATACATACAAATAATAAATAGTAATGTCCGTTAATATTTTAAGGAACCACGGTTATCGCCCCTGATATCAGTATAGAAATTTACGTCTGATATAAAATGTATAATAATGCCATTCAATACGTGGGGTAATGGCGAATGATTGTGTATTTAATGTGAATGTCTTATATGATGTCTCTGATATGCAGAACATTTTGTGCCTACTGAGTGGGCATGTACCTTTAAACGTTTGATTCGCAAACTATGTTCTACAAGTACAATACATATTCAAGAAACGCATGCTAATCGCTGACACGCCTACCAGAACAAGCATACATTGCATACATTGCACGTGCGGTTTTATAGCACTTGTTCATCGTGTCATGAACTGCTATTGTACCACAGTGCGTGACACAAACTCGTACTCCTAGCGCCGGCTTAACTCGTTCAACACCACAGGCCTGTATAGTAGTATTGACAAAAAGTGTAAATCCAGATGAGCCGGCTCGTGACGATCCGAGAGCGACAAATCCAGATGAACCGGCTCGTGACGAGCCGGCTCATCTGAATTTACACTTTTTGCAAATAATTTTCATATTTTTGAGAGCGAAATTCTCAGGACCTAGGTGTGTACGTACTTGCGTTAGCAACACATTTCTTTATAACATATGAACCACTTCATCGATATGAAGAACAGTTGGCCACACTGCGTTTCTTGCTTGTAAGGCAAATGCTTTAATGTTTTCAATGTCAATGCGACTAGAACTGGATTAGCTTAGTGACAACGGTTTCCTTGTCTGTCTATTAGATGCGTCGCTCTGGCACATGTCAGGGGTGACCTGCTTCTTTCAACGTCTCTTTATGCGAAATATGGTAACATTGAAGGGGCATGTGGAATAAAGTACCACTTTAATTATGTTCAGAATGAAGTATATGTCTACTAACCGCTTCAATTATATTATCATTGAACATGTTGAAAGGGCAGTAAAATAAGGGGTCTACTCAAGATGAATGCGCTAAGCTCCTCAATTATGTTCAATTATTTGAACGGGTCAGTAGAATAAGTGAGCTAACTCTCTAAAGGAGTTAACTCCCTTATTCCACTTACCCCGTCAATTATGTTCAGAATATTGTATTTGAAAGGGTCAGTAGAATAAGTGAGCTAACTCCCTAAGGGAATTAACTCCCTTATTCCACTTACCCCGTCAATTATGTTCAGAATATGTGAAGGGGTCAGTAGAATAAGGGAGCTAACTCCCTAAGGGAGTTAGCCCCCTTATTCCACTTACTCCGGGAATTAGCTCCCTTATTCCATTTACCCCGTCAATTATGTTCAGAATATGTGAAGGGGTCAGTAGAATAAGGGAGTTAGCCCCCTTATTCCACTTACCCTGGGAGATAGCTCCCTTATTCTACTTACCCCGTCAATTATGTTCAGAATATGCGAAGGGGTCAGTAGAATAAGGGAGCTAACTCCCTAAGGGAAGGAGTTAGCTCCCTTATTCCACTTACCCCGGGAGTTAGCTCCCTTATTCCACTTACCCCGTCAATTATGTTCAGAATATGTGAAGGGATCAGTAGAATAAGGGAGCTAACTCCCTAAGGGAGTTATCCCCCTTATTCCACTTACCCCGTCAATTATGTTCAGAATATTTTAAGGGGTCAGTAGAATAAGGGAGCTAACTCCCTAAGGGAGTTAGCCCCCTTATCCCACTTACCCCGTCAATTATGTTTAGGATGCAGGAGATGTCTACACAGATGACGAAGCAGTACGAACTGCTGCGATTGGTTGTACAGAAGATGGATATCCACACGGAGGACGACAACAGAGACGAAGGAAACAACACGGATTCCATGGATATCATTAAACCCGCCTCCAAGTGGACGCCCACAGTCACGCATAACCTGATGAGACAGAGCGGAGTTGTGGCCAAGTGGCAACGAAGCATGGACAAAGGAATGTGAAAATGGATTCCCACAGTAACTCATAACTTGAAGAGATAGAGTGCTTGGTAACTTAGTATGAGCAAGGAATGTGAAGGTTTTCAATGTCTACACACACCTTGATGTGATCACTGTCTGATCATGTTCTCCATTCCCATAATAAAATTCAGGAAATATGATTAGCTAATCAAACTACCTGATTTCGCGTACATGTGCAATGTAGTAGTGACAACGTGGAAACGAAGCATGGACAAAGGAATGTGATCAGTTACATCTTGAAATGATCACTTTCTGAGCATTTTCTCCATTCTCATACTAACAGTCAGCAACTATGATTGGCTAATCAAACTTCATGATTTCGCGTACATGTAGTAGAGACAAAGTGGAAACGAAGTGTGGACAAAGGAATGTGACGGGTTTCAATGTAAAACATTGATATGATAACATGTCATTCTCTGAGCATGCTCTCAGTTCTCATACTATTATCAGGAAGGATCATGGGATGTTGATTATTTTACAATCTGTTGTACAGTTGGTTAATCTTTGTTTGATTCAGTGTAGTTCATCATACTTTAATAAATATATTGTATTACGACTTAAGACGGACGGGTGTAACCTATATGTAACTAATTGATGCTATGCCGATATTGTTTACATGTTTTCCGCTGCACAATCATGTACTTACGCACCACACTATAGGAATGAATGGCCTTTTTGTGGAATTTATCGGGGTATAAACTTGGAAAAGTCGCGGGAATACTGGACGAAGGCCGGAAGGCCTCGTCAGTATTCCCGCGACTTTTCCAAGTTTATATCCCCGATAAATTCCACAAAAAGGCCATTCATTCCTTATAATTCCAGCATTTGAAATAAATTCATGAAGAAAATGTGTTTATTTTCCGTTTTCTTAAGAATTATTTTAACTGCGCCTCACGGTTACGGAAATTAGTTCGGCATGGGAGTTTACTGGGATATAAATTTTGGACGGAGACTTGCTACGGACCAATCAAATGTTAGGGAATTGTGTAAATATTTTTGTGCTGTAATTATTTGATAATGAAATCCGCATAACACAATCTACGTATGTACTGTTTTTTAAACAGTATATTAAATGCCTACACAATGCAAGGCAAGCATTACATACGCATACGGACCACAATTGATAATGAAATCCGCATAACACAATATACGTGAGACTCTGTACTTTGTTGACAGTATATTAAATGCCTACACAATGCAAGGCAAGCATTACAGAACGAGTATGCTAATATTTCTTAATATGTCATGCATAACAAATTGCTCTTTTTGTATATACATGCAATTGAATAACCTTAACTATAGTTAAGATATTATTAATGCGTGTTACACGTATGTCGGTATTTGTGATGAATGCATTTGGTAAGATTGTTATGAATGACATGCGAGTATGATCTCAATTATACCGCAATTCTCCTTAAACTAGCCCGTACGTGGTGTACGGGTGGCCAAGGAATTTGCCAACATTTATTTCCAAATAAATCGTTGTTATATTATCAAGGTGTATGATCACGTGGTACTAACAACAACAACAAGTACTGAAACTTTCAGAATCCATCCGATTGAAAGTACGTATTCTTTTATATTGTCCTTATTACGTAACGGATTTTGATGAAATATGGCGCATCAAATACGTCTTGTTAAGCTGCATTTGGTGGTCTCTGTATTTTCGCCCAAATTTCTGTCGTTTTTGTCTCCGACACGGAAATCGATTCTTTGCAAAAACGACATAAGTCTGTGCCAAACTCCCTGGACCACCAAATGCATCTCATGCAGACGCGTTTGCTGCGCCATATTTCATCAAAATACTTTGCATATTAAGGAAAATATCAAATAATACTTACTTTGGAGTGGGCGACGTTTTTGTTGTTGTAACCACGTGATCATGCACCTTGATTATGTTTGATGTTATTTCTGTGTGCTATAACTATATTGTGACATGTGACTTCACTACTTATTTTACACATGACCCACATGATACAAGCCATGCGATTTTGTACCGAAGAAGATATGCGGGTTTTCATGAAAAATGTTAACAGAACCTATGACATTTTCTGTTAATGATGTTCATTGTTCAAGCAAGTTTCATAGCAAATGCGGAATTCTGTTAAAATTCATAATAATTGCTTAACATACGTGCATACCATCGTCAATTTGTCTCGTGCAAGAAATACAAGTTTTGATTTTCAAACCAGAAAAGTAATTTATATTATCCCGTCAACACAGTGCGTATGTGCCGTGAAACACGGTGCCGTGAAACATTTTTGATATTTTGATATCCTATCAATACGACCTACTCACTGCGTATGAATATGTGCGGTTCCTGGGATTATTTATTTGCATTTTAAAGCCATTTGTATGTGTTGACGGGATAAATAGAATAGTAGGTTAGTGCCGTGAATGGGAATAACTATCTGGCGCGGCACGGAAACGGGATGTGCTCGGCATAGCCTCGCCCATCCCGTTTCCTGAGCTTTGCCAGATATTTTTTCCCATTCACGGCACTAACCTACTATTCTCTATTTTTATATCTTGTCACTTTCGGCTGCTACTGTGTTACGGAGTTCTTGTCATTCATGTATACATGTCCAAATCATTGAACGTGGCACAGTGTGGTGGTTGGTTGGGAGCATACAATGGATAGTTTAATGATCTGGATTCATCAATACCGGAATCCCGATCGGTACGTCTTTGGCTTTCTTGTATATGGTAGTTTAATCTGGTTATACCTCATATAAGACCAATCCTACCGGTATTACTTTTAGACGAAGGGGCCAAGTGACTTTGGTGTGGTATGGACCTGGCACCAGGTCAAATTATTCTAATTTCAGGGCTGAATATATATCTATTTCGATGTAAATATTCGGTTCTGATGTTGGACCCCCCCCCCCCCCCCCCCCCCCCCCCCCCATCCCCAGTACAGCAGGTTAAATGCGGAATCGAACCCGTTGGTCCGACCTTAAGTCACCTTAAAAGAAGTAAATAAAATCAATCTATTGTGTTGATAGTCAAACAGTGTACACCTCAAAACTGCGCCTAACGCATTTAACGATTTAAAATACGTGTATATTTCAACATACATGTACATTATTTAGGTGATAGCTATTGATTCCAACACGAGTACGTCTGTAACGTGTAACAGAGGTACGTCCAATTTATTAGCTCCGTTTTTATTGCGAAATCTTTGATAATCTTTATCACATGGTCAGATAATTTTCATTAATTATTACAAGTACGATATTGACATGCATTTTCGCGGACAATTATAATGATCGCTCACTGGTTATTACAAGCAATAAACTCTTATAAAATAAAATATTTGTATTTCTTTGCCCATTCGTGCATTTCAATATCGTATTAATTTGCTGTTCATTTATATGTCTCGACGATTGGAGATGGTACATGTATCACCAGATCTAGTGCAATGCTGATGTTGTGACAACATTAGTCCCCCTACAACAGTATATGGCGTATTAATATAACCTTGAGTGGATAAATAACGGATTCCAGCCTTTACATCCAGTGTAACGCTGATAAATAACATCGGTCACCACTCACAGTTTTGGATGTATGTCTGTGGACACACCAGAATCCCCTAGAGGGATTGTGGGGTGCACATCGGCATGCACACGGAACAGTGTCTAGTACTGCATTATGATAATTGCTTGAATAGAAACGGTAAACGTTGATAAATAACATCGGTCACCACTCACTGTTTTGGATGCATGTCTGTGGGCACGCCACAATCCACAAGTGGGATTGTGGGGTGACTCGGCATGCATTATGTCAACGAACAATGTCGAGTATGCATATGATAATTGCACATTGAATAGAACGTGAACGCTGATAAATAATCGTACCGCACTCACTCACTGTTTTGGATGCATGTCTGTGGACACACCAGAATCCCCTAGTGGGATTGTGGTGTGCACATCGTCATGCACACGGAACAATGTCTAGTACTGCATTATGATAATTGCTTGAATAGAAACGGTGAACGTTGATAAATAACATCGGTCACCACTCACTGTTTTGGATGCATTTCTGTGGACACACCAGAATCCCCAAGCGGGATTGTGGTGTGCACATCGGCAAGCACACGGCACAATGTCTAGTGCTGCATTAGGATCATTGCTTGAATAGAAACCATGAACGTTGATAAACAACATCGGCCACCACTCACTGTTTTGGATGCATTTCTATGGACACACCAGAATCCCCAAGCGGAATTGTGGGGTGCACATCGGCATGCACACGGAACAATGTCTAGCTAGTACTGCATTCTGATAATTGCTTGAATAGAAACCGAACCCCAATAACTTCTGGGTATATCCAAAATTGGTCATGGACAGTGTTACATATGGTTCATATTTCTCACTCGGTGTAGGTCGTGGTCGCCATTTGAACCGTTTGATTATAACGGTTTGAATGGCTTGTCGCGGCATGCAGCCTGGGTGAGAAAGATGAAAATAGTATATGAAATTTAATGAGGACAGAAAGAGTTTAGAATGCAGTGGACTAGCAACAAACTGATTGTGAAATGATTTAGCCTAATCATATATCTTGGCTAATATGTCTAGTGAGAACACATTTCCATGAAACCATCATACATGTTTGTCATATGGCTATAAATGTGCTGTTTGCTGTTTAATGCCAATAAACGAATTGAATTGTATACTTTGAGGGAGTAATCATTTTTCCCTAAATGCATTATGTCATATAGAACTAACGACTGCATATAGTTGATGATTAAAAGTATGCATAATTATTATACTGAATTTATTACATTATCACAGCCAGAATGGCTGTGATAATGTAATAAATTCAGTATAATAAAAAATAGTAAATTTATCCTAAATTTGAAAAGTTCTCCCTCAAAGTATAGTTTGCTAGATAAGTATACTTTGCCTCTTTGCAATGTTGATGAAATCGGCTACTCCATGGTCACGGTCTGCACTGAAATCAGTTATCCAATGGAAATCATGTCATTCTCCGAAATAAACAATGGCCCGTTTCGTAAGTGCAAATTTAGGATCGTCTGGAAATTTCAACGGATGGATTTACACTTATTGAGTATGTGATATTTATAATTTTGCACTTACAAAACATTTTAGAATAAACTCCAATCAGATCTGATACAAAACAGGTCGCCAGTCACATACACGTCATTCATCCAGTGACTGTTCGTTTTCATGCAGAGGGGAATGGGTCATTTGTGTGTGCATTTTTGGATATGTGAACAGTAAAAGCAGCTGATAGTGTCTCGACTCTGCAACTATTTTTTATCATGATTTGCTTATTATGCCACCGATTTTGATGAAATAAAGCGACGGTCCGCGGACCTATCTGATCTTTGCAGCCAATTCCCCAAACACTTGGGTTCATTTGGAAAATGTTATCTTGAATAAATGCAAATAAAAGATCAACTGTGACCATACAGGGCTTCCGTAGAATAATGAGAAAATAATACACGAGTCGAAATCAGCTGCTTTTGCTGTTCACATATTCAAAAACGAGCTTGTACAACGTCGAATCATTCTGTGCATGTTCGGGAAAATCAACACAAGTATATACGACGATCTGAGGGCGAGTGTCGCGCAATAATCACAATGGGTTATCAGCCTTTTAGTTTATGACTGTAAACTAGAAACAAGAAGTGTGTGTCGGTGACTATGGGCTAATGCTGTCTTCCCAGTTATGACTTGCAACCATTTAAATAAGGTACAATACAATACTCCTTTATTCACTCAATCCATATATATGGAACGTGAGGTATATAGTTTCAACAAATGTGAACAAGGCTTCAGGACATGGCATGTACATAAATCATGGGTACTTCTTAGGACTACATAGGTAGGAATATGTACTAATATTTACACTGTCCTTAAATTCATAATGGAAACGCCCATTCAACTTATTGCGTTTATATCCCAGTACATTACATTAGCCCCACGTGACGTCGCGCGACGTTATTGATTCGCTTAAGTTTGTTTGACGTCATTAGATTACATGACGTTCATCGTCGTTGTTAATAACGTCACGCTATTGACCGGCAACGTTGCTGTTCAATGAATTGCGACAAAACTACATAAAACAATAAGATTCCTATTGTTTACGCCGTATATGGTTATTTACATCTTTGAAACTATCCGAACATGCAGTGTAAATATAAGTAATAAAACCATGGGCAGTTGCGTTTACTGTAGTATGAAAAACATTTGGTCTGTTTAAAGTGCGCGCGCACTTTAAACAGACCAAATGTTTTTATTACTCCCGTAAACGCAACTGCCCATGGTTTTATTCCTTTAATGCAAGTTGCTCAATCGTGATTTAAATATTAATAACTAAATATGTCAGCAACGTGTCATTTTAATAAAAATAAAATGGGTGGGTTACATGCGGAATACACATCTACGGGTATGAAGTTTTCTAACTATTTTATTTGTATATATGTTATTTCTCAATGAAAGTATGTGTTGTGACGAGACGTTTCAAATGGTGCTCACGACATATATTTCTGAGCTCATATAAAGAAAATATTTATAATTTTCCACAAACAAAATGGCGTATCCTCAGCATTAAATTTGTTGATAACATTTAATTGTTTTTACATAATATACAGGGAAACTACCTATTGCTTTAATGGGTGGTTCAGTGGAGCCTCTCTAAACCGGACACCAAGAAAACACATGTAACCATTGACCATTTATCTCAGGTGATAATGTCTCAGAATGATCACAAGTTACAGTGAACATCTCTAAGCCGGACACCCTGTGGGCAGATTGTCCAGTTTAGAGATATTACACTGTATATAGTTTGTATGCGAAGCATGTGAAGTTGTCACGGTAATTTACCAATGTTATTTAATGACCCTAAATGGGTGTAAATTTATGCCGCCACACACACGACCTCACACATAGCATGGCTTACCTGGTTAATCCCACACCGCCGGGTGCCGCATCTACATTATAAAGTCTGTCCAGTAGCCGATTTCATCAAAATTGCAAAGTATACTTATCTAGCAAAGAATACTTTGAGGGAGTAATCATTTATTTTTCCGGAAATGCATTATTTCATACAGAACTAACGACTGCATATATTTGATGATTAAAAGTATGCAGAATTATTATACTGAATTTATTACATTATCATAGCCAAAATGGCTGTGATAATGCAATAAATTCAGTATAATAAAAAATAATAAATTTATCCTAAAATTGAAAATTTCTCCCTCAAAGTATACTTTGCTAGGAAAGTATACTTTGCAATGTTGATGAAATAGGCTACTGGTGTTTTCAGTTTTTATCATAATCAGTGTTCCTGATAACCCAGCTCACTTATGCAGCCTAGTCTGTTTTTTTTATGTACCCCTGAAAAAATTCCAGGGTATACATAGTCGCCACCCTGTCCGTCCGTCCGTCCGGGCAAACATTAGGGTTTATGGGGTTAGGTGCGTGGTATAACACACTAGTCCATTGACTAATTCCGTAAGCCACTACAGTCTATCGTTGGTTAGGGGCCTTTGATCTTCAAACAATGGAACTGCCACATAGACACACAATGGTTGAACCTCCGACCGTCAAGAACGGAACAGTCGTTGCTGTTAAAGCCCCGGTGAAGGCCCCGCACTGCGGGGCAACATGGTCGGTAAAAGCCCCGGTAAAATGCCCCGCACTGCGGGGCCATCTGGTGATTTTAAATGTGAAATATTCTTGCACGAAAATGATGTGTTGTAGAGCAAAATGTCACTTATAAATAGTAGATATCTGGGAACTTTTATTAGTATGGGAAGCCATTATTACAACCCAAGCAGCTTTATTCGTTGTAGATGTAATTGGTAGCACATTTGGCCTGTTACTCGTTCTATTTCTAGGGTGGTTGACTTAGTGATATAGTTGTTTTTGAAACCGTTACAGTCGATGATCAGCTGGGTAATGACCGATATGTTTAGTTTGTAAAAGTTCGAGTCTCCTAGCACTTTTTGGATTTCTTGACGAAACGCCGGGTAGGTCTGTTTCCGAACTTCGTGTAGTGCTGGGCATCTTAGTAGCATGTGTGACGCATCCTAGCTCCGCCTCCAAATGACAGTTAGGACAAGTAGGGTCGACTAAGTACAGGGTAAATATGTGTTTGTTGCTTTGAAATAGGTACGTTCCTGTTAATAGTAGTAACCAAATAAATAGCCGCTAACCTTTGGCACCACCCACGGACTCGGTAGAAGGAAGGTCGGATATGTGTGAATAGTATTAAATAGCGCAAAAGTGGACCCTTGCATGATACAAACTTCTTAACCGTATTAACGCACGGACACACGGACGGTGCAAACACTATATGACACCGGCTCTTCGAGACAGGGTTCATAAAAAGTACACCCCCCCCTATTAATAGTATAAAATGCAGCACTTTATAGTTTTACTTACATGGGGAGGGTGTGTGTGTGAGAAATAGGATTTTTCCGTGGGGGGGGGGGGGTCTCTTTTTCCGGGGGGGGGGGGGATTTTCTGTTTTCCAGGGGGGGGGGGGTTTGTTGGGTGAATCATTTCAGGTGGGGGGGGGGGGGGGTCTCGGGATTTTCCAGGGGGGGGGGGTCTCGGGATTTTCCAGTTTGTTGGGTAAAGAATCACTTTCCAGGTGGGGTCTCGGGATCCAGGGGGGTCTCGGGATTTTCCAGGGTTTGTTGGGTAAAGAATCTTTCCAGGTGGGTGGGGGGGTCTCGGATTTTCCAGGGTTTGTTGGGTAAAGAATCTTTCCAGGTGGGGGGGGGTTGTCTCGTGATTTTCCAGGGTTGGTCGGGTAATGAATCACTTTCCAGGGGGGGGGGGTGGGGTCTCGGGTTTTCCTTCAGTGTGTGTGGGGGGGGGGGGAATGTCGCAGAAATTTCCACGTGTTGGGGGGGGGGGGGGGGGGGGGCTGGGATAACGGATAACGGATAACGGCAGTGCAATATAAACAGAGGAATTATTTGAAAACAATTTTGCTTATATTAAACAAAATTTGCCAGTATTAAACAGTCCACAGTGAAAGTAGATCGTATTAAACAGTTTAAACCCATGTCACCCCTCCCACACAACAGTATTCAGGTAAACATACATGTACATATCTTGATAACAGTCTGATAAAACCCCGGTAAAGCCCCGGTAAAGCCCCGGGGTATGTCCCCGCTCAATTTTCAGCTAACAGTAAAGCGGTAAAGTCCCCGCAAAGTGCGGGGCATCATGAAAGGTAAAAGCCCCGGGTATGCCCCGGTAAAGCCCCGCCCCTCCCCCAGAGGGGGGGGGGGGGGGGGGGGGGGGGGCGGGGCGGGGATTTTACATTGACTGATGCATAATGAATGTGTATTTGCAGCATATTTGCGCTGTTTTCTTTCTAAATACAGAATATGAATATACATAGCGGAAGTTGTCGTATTTTCACCGGAAGTTGTTTATTTCATTGATGAGAACATATGACTTTTATTTACATCATATAACTATGTATTTCATGGGTAGGTATATAATAAATATAATTTACCTTTGAGTGTCCTAGAATAAATCCAAGATATTATTAAATGGAATTAAATTGAATTGATAATTCACAAAATGTCCATGTTTTTAGCAGCTTTGATCACAAAATTCACATTTTTCTTTATCCACATTCAGAATTAATCACTAAATCCACAGAATATGCAGGTCCACTTTTTTAACTAATAAGATCAACAGCAGAATACACTTAGTACTTTTCAACCCTTTGAACCCGAAAGCCCGCTATAGTGGTTTATGCAAACAGTGCAGATCCAGATGAGCCGGCTCGTAACGAGCTGTCTCATCGGGATCTGTACTTTTTGAAAGTAATTTTCATATTTTTGAGAACAAAAATTACCCCCTTTTCATAAATGGACTCGTCTGAAAACCATTTTGTGACGGTTGGATTAACCATTCCAGTTACTTAGGGGTGAAAGGGTTAATATTCTGGACTCTTCTCAAATATTTAATACAATATACAATTCGCTCATATTCCAGAATGTGCTACTTGGTTTTAATAAAATTTACCTGAACATCAATTAATAAACTTCTATGAGCTGGACATTTTTTTAGAGCTTTCTAGAAAGTCCTAAATGCAACTCAGCATACAATTGATACTAATTATATCACATCTCTCATAGATCATTCACATTGCAATGTGTCCAAAACTTTCCATGATGTTTAGCAATAGAAATAATATATGTACAAATGCACAAATAAAACAATATACATAAATGTTAATGAATACATAAACAAATACAAATGTACCGTACATGTCAGATATTTATCCCGTCAACACAGTGCCTATGTGCCGTGAAACACGGTCCCATGAAACATTTTTGATATACTGTCAATACGACCTAATCACTGCGTATGAATATGTGCGGTTGCTGGGGTTATTGTATTTGCATTTTAAAGCCATGTGTATGTGTTGACGGGATAAATAGAATAGTAGGTTAGTGCCGTGAATGGGAAAACATATCTGGCGCGGCACAGAAACGGGATGTTCTCGGCCGAGCGGAGCCCATCCCGCTTCCTAAGCCTTGTCAGATATTTTCCCCATTCAAGGCACTAACCTACTATTCTCTATATATTCATGTACCATGGTAAAATACGAGGAATGTGTGGCTATATCAATAGCCACAAAATGCAGCCCCTGATTATACTGCGTGGATACAATACAATACAATACATTTTATTCACTCTAAGCCACATACGTGACACACAAGGTATACAATAGATTACATAATACAACGATGGGTAAAAATACAAAATGCATATGTATAAGCTCACTAGTCATTATAACCATAAAGCATTTCTTATAAAAATAGCTAAATTTCTTAATTGCTTTCCAGATTTTGTCTCAAATAGATGTGCGAATTTTAAAATATTTGGTCTTCTAAAATAAAATGGCTTGATATACCGTTTTCGAACTTCATCATAGAAGCGGCACTCGAAAAGGAAATGAAACTCGTCACCGAGAGCACCAGCGCCACATTTGTTGCAGACCCTGCTTGCTCACGAGGTCATCAGAGGATATACTAATACGACTGTGTTTGTCACTGTCATCATATTTCACATTAAAGGCACATGCCCACTCAGTAGGCACAAACAATTCTTAGAGACATCAGCTGACACATTTTCTGGCAAAATAAACATTCATTCACCATTACCCCACGTATTGATTGGCATCATTATACATTTTATATCAGACGTATATTTCCACACTGATATCAAGGGCGATAGCAGTGTTTTCTTAAAATGTTAACGGACATCACTATTTATTCGCTGTATTTATTGTTTGATGTGCAATGATCATACTTTATAAACTGTCGGAAATATTATTTTGTTCAGGTGATACATTTAATTAGCATAAATAACTAAAAAATGTCATTCCTCATTTGCATATGAAAATAACCTGATACCACTGCGAGTCACTATCAGTAAAATAAATATTATTAGTGATGCTATTTATATTATGAATGGCACATGTGAACTGTATTGTAATATTTGTATGGTACTTGTTATAGGAATGAATGGCCTTTTAGTGGAATTTATCGGGGTATAAACTTGGAAAAGTCGCGGGAATACTGGACGAAGTGATGAAAAATTACAATTTTCGAAAAAAAAAAAAAAAAAAAAAAAATTTGTTTTTGATTCTTTTTTCGAAAATTGTAATTTTTTAAGGCCTCGTCCAGTATTCCCGCGACTTTTCCAAGTTTATATCCCCGATAAATTCCACAAAAAGGCCATTCATTCCTTATAATTCCAGCATTTGAAATAAATTCATCAAGAAAATGTGTTTATTTCCGTTTTCTTAAGAATTATTTTAACTGCGCCTCACGGTAACGGAAAGTAGTTCGGCATGGGAGTTTACTGGGATATAAATTTTGGACATAGACTTGCTACGGGCCAATCAAATGTTAGGGAATTGTGTAAATATTTGTGTGCTGGAATTATTATAGGAATGAATGGCCTTTTTGTGGAATTTATCGGGGTATAAACTTGGAAATGTCGCGGGAATACTGGAAGAAGGCCGGAAGGCCTTGTCCAGTATTCCCGCAACTTTTCCAAGTTTATATCCCCGATAAATTCAACAAAAAGGCCATTCATTCCTTATAATTCCAGCATTTGAAATAAATTCATCAAGAAAATGTGTTTATTTTCCGTTTTCTTAAGACTTATTTTAACTGCGCCTCACGGTTACGGAAAGTCGTTTGGCGAGGGAGTTTACTGGGATATACATTTTGGACAGAGACTTGCTACGGGCCAATCAAATGTTACGGAATTGTGTAAATATTTTTGTGCTGGAATTATTAATATGTACACATGTGATGAGACGTAAATAAACTATTAAACATACTAAATGATTATATATGTACAGCGGGCAATCGTAATATTTAGAACAGGTGGAATAGTGACACAATTATTTAATTCCTATAAAGAACAGTTACCTGAGTGGGCACGTAACTTTAAATACGAATATCGCTTACGAGTCTCATTTTCTTGACACGTGAACAAATGAGAATGGTGTCATAGATATGACAAACTATGCCCCTGTCACCCTAGTGACGATGCAATCTGATACATAGTTACGAACTATAGATTACTGCATTACTCCGCATAGCTACATGTAACATGTAAAGAATAAGGTAGGTGTAAGACGATAACTTTCTACGACCCACTTAATAGTGAGCATTAGCATGCAGTCGACACACATTTTGGAACCATATTAAACATTATAATATTACTCAATACATGTAAGATCCTCTGTATCACCACCTACGACCTGTTACATAAGGTAAGTTTTGGAACGTTGCTGAAGTAGTAACGGTACATGCAGGAGCGACGGCGTGACTGTGACTCGAGCCCGGACACTTCAAACCTCAATATTGCAACCGAGCGTGCCGAACCCTTTCACCTGCGTTCGCGACACCGGACAATTTCCCCCTAAGGACACACTCTGAATACTTATGCAAATGTACACAACCTGCACCCAGTTGCTCAAAACCTCAGTTAGCTTAACGGACTGTTAAATCCTTAACAAAACCTCAGTTAGCTTAACGGACTGTTAAATCCTTAACAATGTTAAGGATTTAACAGTCCGTTAAGCTAACTGAGGTTTTGAGCAACCGGGTCCAGGTTGTGTATATTTGCATAAGTATTCAGAGTGTGTCCTTAGGGGGAAATTTTCCGGTGTCGCGAACGCAGGTGAAAGGGTTCGGCACTCTCGGTGCTCTCAGTTGCTCAGTTGCACTCTCAGTTGCTCAAAACCTCAGTTAGCTTAACGGACTGTTAAATAGTCCGTTAAGCTAACTGAGGTTTTGAGCAACCGGGCCCTGGTGGCAGTTTTCACAATAATCAGTTGAGTGTGAGAGTAATTTATTACTGTGACGGTCAAACCACTTACATAGTCGGGTAACCAGTTTTGCATTGTCCTGATGCATGCTGACTGATAATACGAGGGAGATTCAACAAGTAATGTTAATATAGCAATACCATGGAAACAGCATTAGGCAATCTCAATTTGGTTTATTACACGATCTCAAAGCAACCCCTTTAAAGGTACATACCCACTCAGTAGGCACAAACTGTTCTTTATAGGAATTAAATAAGTGTATAATGGTGTCACTATTCCACCATTTATACCAATTACAGGTGCCGGATATACAGATATAACTATGTAGTAATATGTAGTTTACTGATAGTGACGCGCTGTGGTATCAGGCTATTTTTATATGCAAATGAGGCATGATATCTGTTAATTATTTATACTAATTAAATGCGTCACCTGAAAAATAATATTTTCTACAGATAATAAAGTATGATCATTGCACATCTAAAAATTAAATACAGAGAATAAATAATAATGTCCGTAACACGGTTATCGCTCCTGATATCAGTGTGGAAAGGTACGTCTGATATAAAATGTATAATAATGCCAAGCAATACGTGGGGTGATGGTGAGTGCATGTTATTTTGCCAGAACATGTCTCAGATGATGTCTCCGATATAAAGAACATGTTGTGCCTAGTGAGTGGGCACGTAATATAACAACAATGCATTTCAGCCACTTCCAGAATGCATTATCGTAGTCCGCTTCCGGTATGCATGCCAAACACTGAAATACTATTGACCCGAGTGCCTGTATGGATGTGTGGCGAGGTCCAGATAGGTCTTTGTCAGTCTAGGAAGTACAAAAAGTCACACGATGCGAGGCAGGTGAATACGGTGGACGAAGAAGAACATTCACTTTTTCATTGTTGAAAATCTTGGTAACAATGTGTGTAGGGGCGGTGTCGTGGTGTAAACGTACATATCCAATTCCCGTGACCTGCCGACGCTTCTGATGGTAGGAATTCAGTTTCATCAGTACAGAATACAAAATGAACCTGTAACCGTTCTGCGGTATGCTACTTGTTTCTGAATCGCTGGACTATTAAAGGTACATGCCCACTCAGTTGTCACAAAATATTCTTTATAGGCATTACAACATTGTATAATTGTGTCACTATTCTACCAGTTCTAAGCCCGCTATACAAATGTATTCATTTAGTAATATTTATTTTACTGATAGTGACTCGCGGTGGTATCCGGCCATTTTCATATGCAAATGAGGCATGATATTGTTTCATTATTTATACTAATTAAATACGTCACCAGAAAAAAATAATATTTTCTACAGATTATAAAGTATGATCATTGCACATCAAAAAATAAATACAGATACTAAATAGCAATGTCCGTTAACATTTTAAGGAAACACAGTTATCGCCCCTGATATCAGTGTGGACATTTACGTCTGATATCAAATGTATCATAATTTCAGTCAATACGTGGGGTAATGGTGAATGAATGTTTAGTTTGCCAGAAAATGTCTCAGATCATGTCTCTAATATAAATATATGAGTGGGCATGTACCTTTAATAGTGAAGAAAATAGCCTACATAACACTTCGAGTCTGATTGGCAATACGTGGCCTGCGCCCATGTTTGATAGCCCATATTTTATTACTGACCTTTATTGTTGCTGGTCCAAAGTAGTGCACCCACGTTTCATCACCTGGTACAAGATTTCTTAGGTCATATTTTGGGTACATTTTCCTTAATTTATGAGCGAGTAAAACACGACAATGTTAGAAAATTTGGTATCCATCTGGCTGAAAAACACTACCATGAAAAATATGTTAAATCCAATCATGTTTGACGAAAATCTGATGATTTTGCACGTCTAAAGACGTTATAGTAACTTTATAGAACTCATTCTTGTTGTTTGAGATGTTCGTCTCTGATTGTTTAAAACTGCAACTTGAAAACAATCTGAGACGAACATCTCAAGCAAAAATAAATAAAATATATTAAAAATATCCGCCCTCCCGCTTCACATTCCGCAAACCCCGTGTCTGAGAATCAAAGTACAGTGCAACCTCTCTACAACAGCCACCCATGGGAAGACGTAAAACTGGCTGTTGTAGAGAGGTGGCTGTTGTAGGGAGGTTTATGCTGAATTAAATTTTATCGTCTGATGTTTATTTATTTTCTTCGATAATTCTCATCAAATACATGCTTTGACAGCATTTCTAAAGTGCTGTCAAAGCATGTTTTATTGAGAAAGAATGCAAAAGCAACATCAGAGGACAATGCTCATGCTCAGCAGTCTAAGGGTTAGATACACAGGAAATCATCCATTTGGGATATAAAATAGCGGCTGTTACAGAGAGGGTGTTGTTGTAGAGAGGTGGCCGTTCGGGGAGGTTCGACTGTACTTATTTGTATGGCCTAACGTTAGAAACGATGAATTCACGGTGGGGAATTACGTATTGTTTGGCGCCCACGGGTTGTGAGGTAAACCATATTTCCCCTATATGACTGCGGTGTATTCCTTTTAATGATGACCATGACACTATAATTCCAGCACAAAAATATTTACACAATTCCCTAACATTTGATTGGCCCGTAGCAAGTCTCTGTCCAAAATTTATATCCCAGTAAACTCCCACGCCGAACTACTTTCTACAGATGCGCTGTCAGTGCTGTCAATGTAAACAAATGGCTGCCGTCTGTCAACATAAACACATTTTCTTGATGAATTTATTTAAAATGCTGGAATTATAAGGAATGAATGGCCTTTTTTGTGGAATTTATCGGGGATATAAACTTGGAAAAGTCGCGGGAATACTGGACGAGGCCTTAAAAAATTACAATTTTCTAAAATTGTAATTTTTTATCGCTTCGTCCAGTATTCCCGCGACTTTTCCAAGTTTATACCCCGATAAATTCGACAATACAACATTTAGCAGCATAAATTCCATAGATAGTCTGAGAAAGTTAACGGCTTCAAAATTCAAATTACGTTTATCCGAAATTTCTCTGCAGAATTGATGGGAACGAGATGATAACTCGTGGGAACGAGAAATCCGCATGTCCTTTTTGGTGGCATCTCGTATTTATCTCGTAATAAGCAGTAACGCTCAAGACATTTTGTATCATGATCAAACAAATATTGTGTGTATTCGCAAATACTAAGATCAAACAGTGACAATCGGACATGACCCTTATTGTCAAGTTTGCAGAGATAGCTGGTTTATCTTTATCTACGATTGTCATAGTTAAACCCGAGCGTGTGGTTCACTAGACAAGACACAAATGACTGACACGGTATTGTTGAACATGGTAGTATTTGTTTTCTAATTTACGACATAATTGGTGGTAATGTCCTTATTAATGTATTGTCATACTTGATATTTATTTTAAAGTAATTGATACCACCGTTTGACGAAAACATCTATTTAAAGCCTCTGAATTAACACGCGTTTCCTAGTTTTACTTTATGACCTTGATATTGGAGACAGTAGACTTGTGTTCCTATATGAGACACGCCATGCGATTTTGTACCTTCGGAAATCTGCGTAATTTCATTAAATACGTTTACAAAATTTACAATATTTTTCAGAAATAATGTCAAAAGTTGACAACAATTTTCAGAGTACATGCGGAATATGATTCCGCATGTACTCTGAAAATTTTGTCAACCTTTGACGCCATTTACGGAAAATAATTTTGTAAACGTATTTCATGAAATTACGCAGATGTCCGAAGGTACAACATCGCATGGCGTGTCTCATATATATGTACATCATGGACTGAGTACATCAGACGGTGTGACGAGCAAATCTGATCTGGCACTACACTGGTGGAAAACGACAGTCGGTGACGCAGATTTACCATAAAGGTGATAAATAATCATAAAATATTTTGCTTTCTTTTCGGAGTTTTCAGATTGATTATAAAACTGTCAGAACGCATGGTGTGACTTTCATATGAAATAGTTTATGAATAATAAGGTCACGAGTGTTGTTCAGAACATTTACGCAAGATGATTTCATAGTTTATTTATTGTATATGGTAACTACAGGGTGAACACGCAACCCTTATACAAGACTGGCGGAAATCTACGGAAGCCAACGACCGGGGACTGACTCTTCAGGTGATCACCCTTACTACAGTAATACGACCTGTATCACGTGTCCCCTGTGACAATATACAGTGAAACCTCTCTAAACCGGACCCCAAGAACATATATGTGATCTTATTTTGATGGGTTTCTTCATGTCAGATAATAATGCATGTTCATGATTGCAAAATACATAAGTGTGTCCCAGAATGGTCATATGTCGGATTTACAGTGGACCATCTCTAAACCGGACACAATGGGGACCTCCCAGGGTGTCCGGTTTAGAGAGCAACCACTGTATTGCTGTGAGTGGAAAAACGGGGTTTATGGGATTTATTACCAGTGTAGCTCCGTGTCAAATATACACCCATATAGATTTATATTGTTAAAGCATCACAGGTGTTTCATTGATGGAATGGTGCAGATTCCGTGCAGACTGTGCGGATGCACTGTGTGATCGCAAACCCCATAAGCCCCATTTCTGCAGTCACAGACACATATAGAGAATACCAGGCGACATGTAGCGTTATTTGATATCATAGTTATCAGGCAAGGCTAGGAAATGCGAAGAATTCCGATCCGATGCGAGCCTTGGAATTCCCATATTTTTCAAGCCGAGCCAGGTAAACGAGATATAAAAAATATCTGACATAAAATATGTACTTTTAGTACCTTGTACTTGTGTAATGGCATATATGTTGCTGTGACTGGTGTAATGGGGGCCTATGGGTTTTGCAACCAGTGCAGTACCAAATCAGCCTGTGCATCCGCACATTCTGATCAGGATCTGCATTGTTCGCCATTCCATCACTTAAACACACGGTTGTATAGATCGTTAGCAGGCTCTTAAACACCAAGGAGTATAATCGTTAGCAGGCTACATGAGTGAGCTATTTGACCAGGATCTACACTGGTCATAACTCATATACAAGTCCCAATTCTCCAGTCACAGCCACATGTGAATCGGTTTATCACACGCTTGCGACGAAAATATTGTTCGTGTATAGATGGCCTAATCATGGAAGGTAAGGTTTATGAAGATTCGTGGCAGGAGATCGTAAATAATCACACCCATGATAGCCATGTACAAGTCTCATATAGCATGGCATGATTATCAGTTACAACAAGTATACGGGCAGGTGTACAAATACGTATACACTAAATATGACATATCATCGTATCAATTAACAAGACACGCGATCGCTGTCTATGTTAATCATTGTCATAGTCAGTTAACCCTGTCAACCATGCATACATTGTATTAAACAAGCAGGTGCAAACGCTGCAGATCCAGATGAGCCGGCGTGTAACACGCCGTCTCATCAGGATCTGCAGCGTTTGCCAGTATTTTTTCAAATATTATTATATTTTATTACACTCTTGCAAATTATTTGCACGGGTTTCGCTGTGAGAGAAAACCCGTAAACAACTCCTTACAAATAATGCACCGTGAAGAGAACACCCGTAATTGCGCGCCTGGAAACCACGAGCTACCATGCAAAATGTTTAATTTTTATTACAATCCAAATAAATTTATTTGGTAAACGAACACATTCCAAACATGCACTCAAATATATCTGGTTCAGAGAAACAGCTGCGTAATTTGGATTTCAAAAAGTTTACATGACGTCACATTTGACGTCACACAACATAACGTCAAAACGCGGGAAAACACGTCATTGTATAACTATTCATGCGCACATCACAATTCATTGATTATAATCTCAAAAATAGACTAAATGTACATATGTACCCGCCGTGGAAGTGTAATAAATAGGGTATTACATCGTACATGTCTGAATAGCGGAAATAATACACTCGTGTCCGTCGGCGTCCGTGCAAGCAACTCGTTCGCTACGCTCACTCGTTGCTTACGCGGAAGCCGACGTACACTCGTGTATTATTTCCCGCTATAGCCTCTATATTTTATCTGATTAATAGAATAGTCCAGTTATGAGCATGGAAGGATCAACATCAGTAGCCTATTTCACCAACATTGCAAAGTACATGTATACTTATCTTGCTAAGTACACTTTGAGGGAGAAATTTTTAATTTAAGGATACATTTATTAATTTTTATTATACTGAATTTATTACATTATCACAGCCATTTTGGCTGTGATAATGTAATAAATTCAGTATAATAATTCTGCATATTTTAATCATGAAATATATGCAGTCGTTATTTCTATGTGAAATAATGCATTTTTTGGAAAAAGAAATGATTACTCCCTCAAAGTATACTTAGCTAGAGAAGTATGCTTAGCAGTTTTCGTGAAATCGGCTACAGAGGTTTAGGAGTGAACTGGTTAAATCAGATATATACATATATGTAGCTAGCTAGCTAGTGTTACCTGTTTACTTGCTTACTGCATGTACTTAGTGTGTCTGTTTATGCACTGTCGTTTAGTTTTTGGTTTTATCTCAATATTCATTTCAAAGTGTACTTTAAGCAGATATGGAAATGTGTTGATCTTCTTTGACGGTCATTTGTCCCGACAAACAAAATATGAAATAAATACTATTCTTATCCACATAATGCAAATATGAGAATGTTTTGATATGTTCAAACGTCTTCTTTATATCGCCCCCTTGGAATGAAAAGGTGCTATCTGACATTTTGGAAAAAAATGACCTTTTGATATCTTCGTGTTCACATAATGCATATCTAGTAGCTCACAAAAGATCTAAGCTATAACAGCAATATTGGTGAAAATATAAGAAAAACAAATTTGGTGCTATGTGCAAAATGCATTTTATGTTGGCAGTAAAAGGTGCTATTTGTCATGGGGTTTGCGGTAAAAGGTGCTATGTGACAAATAGCACCTTTTACCCTGAAGTGGTTTCTACATCCCAGAATATATTTAAAATGAAAAGGTGCTATGTGGCAGATATCACCTTTTACCCCAAAGTGGTTTGTAATTCCTGGAATATATTCAATGTTATAAGGTGCTATGTGGCAGATAACACATGTCGTTAAGGAAGTTGCCTGTGAAACGCAAACTCATTGAAGACGACAGTGATGAAATGCATGCAGATGCGATGTCTGATGATAGTTTAAGAGATGTCACCTATAAGCCCAGTGACGATTCTGCTTCGTGTAGTGAACCGGGGGAGTTTAATAGTGTCACTGTTGAAGCTGAACCAATTGCAAGTACCATACTAAAGAAAAGAAAGGTATACACAAAGAGATTACCAAAGGACAAAGCATGGAAGAAAAGGAAAGGCAGTTTAGCAGTACACGCAAAAAAAACATGCTGTAAACAAAGCAGAAACCGCGAACTTTTGGATAAAATACGGAAGAAAATAAAATCCTTAAGTTGTAAGCGACAAACCAATGATTGGAACCCGGAAAACAACATCAAACGAGTTATGAAGGCCAGCAAACGATCATATTCATTGAAACAACGTTTAGTTAATTTACATATGAACCGTATCGACCAACTACTTGCCAGTAATGAACTGAAACGCGTTCCTGTAAATGCTGGTGGGAACTGTTTCTTCGCAGCTGTAGCCCATGGGTTACACGATGACACAATAGGCGATATTGGGACTTTTAGATCGTCTCTGTGTGACTACATGTTGGAAAATGTGGACACATATTGTGTATTTACGAGCACCGACGCAATTGGCTCCACGCAAAAAGAAGAATTTAAGAAGGCTGTCGATGTTCTCCGCACAAGTGGTGAATGGAATACAAACATTGCTGACTGCTTGCCGCTAGTTGCGGCAGATAAATTCAACTGCACACTGCGGATATACTCGAGCTCCATAGCTACACCCGTAGTTGATGTGAAACCAAGCTCTCTAAGTGACAACCCTGTAAATGTTATAAATATTGCATATTTAGCAATATGAAATGAAGAACACTATGAAGGGACAATGAAAGTTCAGAAGAATGTCGCTGACAATCGTGTACAAACAGACAATCAAGACAAGACAAGCACATCATGTGCATCTGCAGTGGACTGCACAGTGCATGGTGAATGTCAAGCTAATGTAGACGCCAATGTAACTCCACATAAAAGAGCTGACTACCAAAGCCCTAAGAAGAGAATATCAAGCCGGAAAAGGAAACGGAACGTTGGACAATGGAAATCAAACATTCGGAAAAAAGCAAGGTGTTCCGGAACAAGTTATACATCAAAGTCTGGCAAACGTGTTGCTTCGAGAGAAGTGACGACAGCGAAGTTTTATCTGCGACATGATTTCAAAGGACACACCAGTACGTACCCAATCGAGACGCAAAACAAAATCGCTTAAGTACCATTTGGCTATCGGGGACAGAAAAGAACGTGTTTGCAAAGACTTCTTCTTGAGAACACTGAATGTTGGCCGCAAAATCGTCATGTATGCTATTGACAGAAAGATTCATGGAACATTTTCCGGACACGACCGGAGAGGTCGCCAAATACCAGTAACAAAAATTAGTGATGACAGACTGAATTATGTTCGCGATCATATAAAATCTTTCCCAAGAATGGAATCTCACTATTCAAGAAAGAATACCGCTAAGCAATACCTGGCAAATAATTTAAACATCAAACGTATGTGGTTACTCTATTCGGAGGAATGCGAAAAGAAAGGTATACATCCAGTCAAGCTAAGTAAATACAGACAAATTTTCTGCGATGAGTTTAATCTATCATTCTTCAAACCTAAGAAGGACCAATGTTCAAATTGCGCCCAATATAACAGGCATCAAGAGGCTGGAAGTTTGACGGAAGAAATAAAAATGAATTATCAAGAACATCAAAAACGCAAAGTTGAAGCCAGAGAAGAAAAGGAAACTGACAAATCTAAAGCCAAGAACGACAAGAAGTGTTATGTCGCTACATTTGATATGCAAGCAGTTTTGACAACGCCCTGTTCACTGGTGAGTGAACTGTATTACTCCAGGAAGTTATGTTGTTATAATCTGACAGTTTACTCCCTTGGAGATAGGAATGTAGCATTTCATCTTTGGGATGAGACACAGGGAAAACGCGGCTCCTGTGAAATCGCTACTTGTTTGATGAAAAATACTCTATCAGTATGTTCTACATCACCGATTGAAAATGTCACGTATTTCTCAGACACATGTGGTGGTCAGAACAGAAACAAATTTGTTGCAGCATCATTCTTGTATACGATGAGTAAACTCCCACGGCTGAAAATATTAAACCACAAATTCCTTCAGTCCGGTCATAGTCAGATGGAATGTGACAGTGTACATTCAACGATTGAGTCTGCGAAAAAGAAAACATCAATCTACGTCCCATCCCAGTGGAGCACACTGGTTGCCTTGGCCAGAAAGGTAAATCCGTATGTATCCATTCCATTGAAGTATGACCACGTGATTGATTTCAAGTTGTTTGTTCACAAGCATGGACTGAACTTTCAGAAGACAACATCAGGCGCCAAAGTAAACTGGCTCCTCGTTCGTTGGATACAAGTGCGACAAGATGCCCCAAAACGGTATTTGTGAACTACACATTTGATGAATCACAATTCCTTGAAGTGGCTGTCCAACATAAAGGCCTACGGAAAAGAGGTCGACAAATAAACTGGCCAACAACAGAAGCTGATCTGGATAAGTGTTACAATTCAAAATTGCCAATTTCCAGTCAAAAGAAAAAGGATTTGGTGAATTTGTGCATGAAATCCATCATTCCAGAAGACTTTCATGGCTATTTCCTGTCTCTGAATACGAGTGACAAAGTTGGGGACAAAATACCCATTAGTACCTCAGACGAGGAATCTGAGTGGGAATGACACACAACATAAGAGTTACAACTTTGCTGCAGTCTGACATACGTACATGTACATTGTATGATTGTTAATTAACCATTATTTTGCACACTGGTGTTTAAAAGAACGACCTGTTCACTTTTATGGTTATTTTTTGGTGATTTAATATGGAAAGTATTTGGAACCTGCCACTTTTGTTGCATGCTGGGTAAATAATCGCTAAAATAGTTCAAACTTGAGCAGCAGACGTCATTTCATATTTCTAGTGACTATGAATATACTTATATGGAATTTCATTGGAATTGCATCAATATTATTCAATTCCAATGGAATTCCATAAAATCCAGGCAGCTATATCCGCCAGTACCACCACTAGTGTGCAAATGGTTAAAACAATACACTCTTTTAAAAATGCAATGCAAGGACAACACAATAAAAAAGTGTCAGTGATTCAATATCCATTATTTCACATCCGGTACACATGGAAGAGGATATTTATTGATTTTTCTTCTTTCCATAATTTGTTTTTGCAAACAAAACATTTTTGCTAAGGCTTATAACTCGAAAAATTCAAATTTGGTTAGAAGACAAAGGTGCTATTTGCCACATAGCACCTTTGACCATCGTCTTTTATTCAATATTGATGTACGGTAAAAGGTGCTATATGCAAAAAGGGCAGACAACTCTTTAATAATAACTATATTCATCTGAATATGCATGGACTTCAAAGCTAGTTATTAGTTTCATATAATGGTGCTGATATATACATGCAATCAAGTTAGTCTGATTTGTTGTAGGGCCCGAAACCTTCAAATGCGATTATCTCAAAACTATCAAAAGTGCAGATAGCACCTTTTCATTCTAAGGGGGCGATATATATAAACACAATATGTAATGCCACTTATTACGAGACTACATGGGTGTACTATTTGATCAGGAGCTACACTGCTACACATCCCATAAGTCCCATATTACCAGTCACAACCACATAAGTATGTGAATACGCAAAGTCAGTGACCGTCTTAGTAGGTCACATGACATGCAGGAAACATTACCGTGCCATAAACATTTCGCGAAATTCTGCCAATTATTTATTTTATCGTGAAAAAAGGTAAAATAAAAACGTGAGAATGACACCAGGCTTCAATATGAACACTTTTGGAAACTGGTAAAGAAAAAGTAGATAAACTTTATCTACTTTCTTACTTATATAATTTTCGAGCTATTTTCTTTACCAGTTTCCAATATGGCATATAATACCGTTATTCATAGAGACCCGAAGTAGAAGACAAACTGATGTGCATTACGACGTTGCTCGATTCAAATATATATTCTCTTTCCACCTCTCTCTGGAAATAAAAAGTCAATATTAAATTTTAAAACAATCCATTTATAATAAAATTATTTTTTAAAATGTATTTAGCCCCCATGTAAAATCCAATAGAAAAATGTTATTTTACGCAATAACATCAATATTTAACGGAATTAGAGATAAAATACAGTGAAACCTCTATAAACCGGACTCCCAGGGTGTCTGGTTTAGAGATGTTCTACTGTAAATCAGGCATATGACCATTCTGAAATGTATATGCATGCTTTACAATCATGAACACACATTAACATCCGAGATAAATGGCCAAGGATCACATATGTTGTCTTGGTGTTCGGTTTATAGAGGTTCCACTGTAATTGATGTTGAACACGTTACTAATGTCACTACTCATCGCGACATCATCGACATGATGAATCCGCCCGCTGCTGATGAAAATACTGTTCTCGTATACAATTATACTGGTTTTGTGCAATCAGTGTAGAAATGGGGACCGTTTCACTAAGCTTCGTACGAATAAAATGTTCGTAAGTGCAAACGTTAACACTGCAAACATTAACACTGCTTTTCTTGTAAAAGATTATTGGATTTACATTTATTGAGCATGCAGCATATGCTTAATAAATGTAAATCCATCAATTGAAATTTCCAGACGATCCTAAAGTTGTACTCACGAACATTTTAATCGTACGAAGTTTAGTGAAACGGCCCCCTGGCGCCCGTTTCACAAAACTTCGTATGACTAAGAAGTTCGTAAGTGCAAAACTGAAATCCCCTATAACATTTTTTGCTAACAGCCGACATTGGAAAATGGTAGCATTAGAGAAACGCGTGGACTGAATTATAACCCGTGTGCCAGATGTTGGATACACATACTTCTACCTCGTCCTTTGGTTCACCTTGGAACACGAATAGCGATATGCGGTCATTATACATGAGGGTTGCTCAAAATGTGATAGCATTATAAGACCGCAATAGTCATAAATAACACATTTGGGAAATACTTGCTTCATCCATGTAGCTCGCTTGCAAATCATCAATTTGATTAAAAACAACAGACATAGTTACCAAACATGTCGGCAGAATCGTTTATGATTGTGTCTTCTTGTAGCGATGTGAAAGTTACAAAAACGACACAAGCATACTTTGTATTCCGCTGTCCGTTATATCTATTATTTGAATATACGACGAAACGCAACCATGAACTATTCAACAAACGAAACTACATTTAGTAGACGCATCACCTTTAAAGGTACATGTCCACTCAGTAGGCACAACATTTCTTTATAGGAATTAACCCTTTCAACACCATGTAACTTAATAGGATGTTCCATGCCAATGTTTCACGCTATTTCATTAATTTTGTTCATTCAAATTATCCCATTCTTCCAAAAGGGTAATCTGTACGACGTTTAAAATTATTAACAAACAGTGGAGATCCTGATGAGACGGCTCGTTACGAGCCGGCTCATCTGGATATGCACTGTTTGCAAACATTGTCTCTATAGAGGTCTGTGGTGTTGAAAGGGTTAAATAAGTGTATGATTGTGTCACTATTCCACATGTTCGAAACATTATGAGTGCCCGCTATACAGATATAATCATTTAGTAATATTTATTTTACTGATAGTGACTCGCGGTGGTATCAAGCTTCTTTCATATGCAAAGGCGGCATGATATATTTTAATTATTTATACTAATTAAATGCGTAACCTGAAAAATATAATATTTTCTACAGGTTATAAAGTATGATCATTTCACATCAAAACATAAATACGGGGGATAAATAGTAATGCCCGTTAACATTTTAAGGAAACACGGTTATCGCCCCTGATATAAGTGTGAACATTTACGTCTGATATTAAATCTATAATAATACCAATCACTACGTTGGGTAATGGTGAATTAATGTTTATTTTGCCAGAACATGGCTCAGATGATGTATTTGATATGAAGAACATGTTGTGCCTATTGAGTGGGCATGCACCTTTAATAATATACATACATGTACTATAATTATTTCCAGAGTGTAACTGCGGAAATAAGTTATTTAAGTGCGATATGTTTTTGATGTTTTCCATATTAATAATAATACATGTAAAGGATAGACATGCTCTTAACCCTTAGAATGCGGGAAACGAAAATAGTCATTGGCTGTTGTGCTATATTTGATCTTCTTTCACAATAAAAACATGGTTTGACAGCACTTTAGAATCATTTCCATTGGAAATGATTCTAAAGTGTTGTCAAAACATGTTTTTGATAAAGAAAAATAAAATATAAACAGCAGACGACAACAAGTAATTCAGCATTCTAATGTGTTAAACGAAGTAAATAATGCGTAAATACAGATCATGACCAGCATGTTGGTCTGAACGCATATAAATACGTCTTATCTCGATTAGTCACTCGATGATTCGATTCGACTTAGAGTTAAGGGTGGGAATTGGCTCGAACACCTTCCATACTCGGTGATTTAGTCACTCTCATCCATTGATATACATATATTTTATATATCGCAGGTGTTTATATTACATCAACGCTTTGCGTATCGAGATATCGTCCACTTTTTGAACATCCCTTCTGTGGAGAAATATTTCTTTTTCATTGTTTTGGAGCATAACGTATTATTATGTCGTGTCTGCATAATTTTCATCTATTATTTTACAGTATTTTTTTCGCTTGAGTTCATGTGGCGGTGACTGGAGAAATGGGCCTCTCTAGGTGACCGGATTAGCTCAGTAGGTCGAGCGTCGGTCTGCGGACTGCGGACCCAGAGACCCCGGGTTCTATTCCTATATTGACCACTGCGAATGGTCGATTCGGCGTATCCTTGGGCAAGACAACTTCGTGCTAGCCTATCGGATGGGGACTTAAATAGTCGGTCCCGACATGCAATGTCATCGGGCCAGTGCCGTCGTTAAATCAAAGCATTTACATTTAGAAATGGGTCTCATTACTTATGCACCCAGTGTAAACGAAAACAGTGAACATAGTACGACTTTCTCATTCAGCCATTGGAATACTAGTATAATTCCAGTATTATCTTTGGCGGTAGTTACCATATATAGAGGATCTTACATTATTGATTATAGTCTGTTTCACGAAACCTGCCCAAATTTTACGGCCATATAAACAATTCAAAAACCATATTTTTTTCGATAATATTAAATTAAAGGAAAATTTAAGAATGAGCCTTCTTTTTATTTCGTGAAATTTGGTCAAATATTGATTTTATTGCGAAAAAACAATTTCCCCATGTTAAATCCCCATAGACATCTTCACATGTCTATGGGGATTTAACATGGGGAAATGTTTTTGAATTTTAGAAATACTGGACCGATTTTTAAAATTTAACTTGTTTTCTTAGTTAGATCATATCCAAGCTATCTAGTCAGGTTTCGGAGTCAATTTCCAAATTATTTCGTTTTTTGACTCCTCCCACACTTCCTTACCACTTTTTCCCCCATGTTAAATTCCCATAGACAAATCGATTTTTCGTAATACAATCAATATTTGACCGAATTTCAGGAAATAAAAAGAAGGCTCATTCTTAAATTTTCCTTTAATCTAATATTATCGAAAATAATATTGTTTTTGAATTGTCTATATAGCCGTAAAATTTGGGCAGCTTTCGTGAAACAGACTATAGTTCACCCTGATATTGCTGAATTAAGTTTTGTCGTTTGCTGTTTATTTTTTATTTTCGATTTTCCTCGTCAAAATCATGATTTGACAGCACTGTAGAATCATTTCCATTACTGTAGAATCATTTCCAATGCTGTCAAACCATGTTTTTATTTGAGAAATAAGGCAAAATATAAAGCCGTGCTCAGCAGTCTAAGGGTTAATACGATATTGATTAAACGAATGTATTGATTTATTAAGAAGCGAAGCTCACGCAGTCTGACCAGTGCCTACACTGTTCGTCATTCAGTCACCGAAGTAACATTACTGTCGCCAGTAAATACTCATACTGGGTGACTGTGCCTGATTATCGTACACTCTCACCAAATGATGTAAGGTCCCTTTTCCTAGCCGGCGACCCGCATGTTGTACATAAAGAATATTTGTCCGGTGTCAGCTCACATGGTATTATCTCACAGAAGTCGCGTTATTCGAGTGTAACTCAACGCCCATTCAGGACCTCGTGTTCAGATGACTTGGATAGTCTCTAACAGTCTATAACCGCCACTACTATCTAGGACATAATGGACGTTACGACGAGAAGATTTGTGACGTGCCCGGATTCCCCCAAACCTCCGGGACCGTACAGGTATTATTTTACTTTATTTTATCCTAATAAATAAAAAATGTATGCAAGTAGTGCTTGATATATATTTCTTAAAATGTTTCTAAAACGTTCATATTCGCACCGTAACCCAGATTGTTGCAAACGTATGAATGACCTTGATTATAAACCAGGTCAGAACTGCCAAGCCAATCAGCATATTTATCTCGCGAATACACGTTCACTCCATCCACGGCAACATAACGTACCTGGCGGGATTTGACGCCACCGTAGCGTCCTCACAGTCTGGCACTCAATTGTTAGCCAGTTCGTTAACCCTTTCATCCATAACAACCACGATGGAATGTTCTATGTTAATATTCATACCGATCCAATCGTCAAAAGGTGATTTTCAGACTAGTTTAGCTATAACAAGATAAGAGGGTGTTTTGTCTCTAAAACATATGATAATTACTTGCCAAAAGTGCAGATCCTGATGAGACGGCTCGTTACGAGCCGTCTCATCTGGATCTACACTGTTTGCAAACACTGCTATATAGGTCTGTAGTGTTGAAAGGGTTAATCAAGTTTCTATTTTGATTCTCAATAGTAATACATTCGAACCCCTCTAAACCGGACAACGAGAAACAGTTAGTTCTGCTTAATATGTTTCTGGTTCGTTGCCATTTATCACCGATGATACTGTCTGCTCATGATCGCACATCACACACGCATGCCTTGAAGAAGACATCCGTCTGTTTTACAGTGGAATGTCTCTAAACCGGACAATACAACTCGTCTGCTGCCAAAACATATATTTTGTTAAAAAATTAAAATTGAAAAACAGCAGACGACAATATTCGGTTTCCTCCCTTTTTAATGGTTATGTGTGTTTGTGTTTTGTTTGTGTTTTGATCACCGGCGGTGCTTATTAATTCGTTAGCATGATCGACCCATAATACCATCATGGATAAACGTCACTCTGTCTGGTGTTGGCCGTGTGCATGATGGCCGTCACGGTACATTAAAATCAAATGTAGACCGCAATGCAAATGTTTATAAACAAATATCCATCTTATAGTATTCATGTTACGTTTTATAAATTCTCAAAATAACTTCTGCGAAAATAAAACATCGGTTATATGTTCAGCTGGTAGTTTCATGCCATTACCTAAATGGTAGTTATACTCGTACAAATGGAGCACACAGGTGGAAGACTCGGACCTAGGACCCAATAATTGGCTAATTTGAAAAAGAACTTACCCCACCCACCCATTTTCATACACAATACTATGTCCTAGGTCCGAATCTTCCACCTGTGGTAGAGCATGAATAACGTGAATTTAAACGTTGCTGTCACTGGGAAATAGGGCTTGTGGTATTTGTGATCAGTGTAGCTCCTGGTCAAATAGCAAACTCCTGTAGCCAGATACCGATCTATATTCCTTGTTAGAAGCGCGACGGGTGTTTTATTGATGGAATGGCGAATAGTGCAGATCCTGATCAGACTGTGCGGATGCACAGTCTGATCTGGATCTACACTGGTCGCAAAACCAATAAGCCTCATTTTGCCAGGAACAGCCACATATTTTTTTCATTCAATGATATACATGTAGGTCTCTAAACTGTATACAGTATGCCGCTAGTTTTATAATAGTACATTTTGAGCAATGTGTGTGTTTGTGAAAGCATATTACCTTTGTGGCTGGAGAAATGGGGAGTATTGGTTTTGCGACCAAAGTAGCCCAAGATCAACCTGTCTATCCGCACAGTCTGATCGGGATCTGCAATGTTCGCCATTCCATCAATGAAACACCTGTTCTGCTTCTTCTAACAAGCAATATATATCGTTATCAGGCTACAGGAGTGCCTGGGCTATTTGATCAGGATCTAGACTCCATGGTCACTAATTCCATAAGTTCCATTTCTCCAGTCACAGCCACAAAATAACAAATGCTGCATTACAAAATTAGTTGTATTGGGCAGTGTATGGGATGACAAAAACATGCTTATTTGCAGCTGTGTCTGTAGAACTGGGGCATTCAGTGGGGTCAGCGTGTAAGTGCACACACGAACTAACACGACAGGTTGGTTCCAACCCACCGAAAGTGTATGTTGTTACCACTCAGTTGAACCGTCTCGCTGAGACGGTTCAACTGAGTGGTAACAACATACACTTTTGAGAAATGAGAAATGAGAAAAAATGCAGAAAAATATTTACTTTTTTTTGTATACATGAAATACAGTGGGGTCAGCGTGTAAGTGCACACACGAACGAACACGACAGGTTGGTTCCATCAGCGTGTAAGTGCACACACGAACGAACACGACAGGTTGGTTCCAACCTGTCGTGTTCGTTCGTGTGTTGCACTTACACGCTGACCCCACTGTATGACATGAGCGACCAGCCTAACTCCTAACTGCGACAGCCAGATACGGAGATTCTCAAAAAATGTGAAAATTACTTGCAAAACGTGTAGATCCTGATCTAGATAGTCACGAGCCGGCTCATCTGGATCTACACTGTTTACACGGATATTTTCAAATTATTAGAGGTCTCATTTGCATATTTATGACACTAATACATTATGAATTTAATACACTGTATATGTAATAAATGTGAATGTTCTCATTCAGCACCCCTTTATGTTGTTCCAGCCATGCAGTGGTGGTGAATAATACGGCGTATATTGCGGGGCTGATCGGCACACTACCCGAGTCGAACCAGCTTGTATCAGATGACCCGGCGGAACAAACAGAACAGGTATGTCTTCATATATTTATTCATGTATTCATACATTATTCATGTATTCATACATGTATTCATATATTCATATGTTATATATTTATTCATATATTGCTTATTTCCTCTGCTCCTATGAAAAATGCAGACATTTGGAACATACGTACATACTCATGCAGTGATGACGGGTGTGTCATTGATGGAATCTCGACTAGTGCAGATCCTGATCGGACTGTGCGGATACACAGGCTGATCTGGATCTACACTGGCCGCAAAACACTTAATATTATTCCTCCGTCAGTCATATTATAATCAGCCATATAAACATCTCTGGCGATCGTATTATTCATAACATAATACCTACCGTATTACATATCTTTACCAAGTTACATGGTAGCTCATCGGAAGCCATACTAGTCATACATACGTATACGGCTAATGTTACGAGTATGCGAACTCAGAATCCGTCAATGATATAGCTGCATTATTATGTCGAATGCTCACCGAACACCTTGAGACGACCCCCACAATCACCGCGGACGTATTCGTTTCCTGCGGACGTATTCGCGCCTTAAAGCCATGCGAATACGTCCCCATGCGTATTGACTCTTGCGGACATGGTGGCACATAGTTGCGCGTTTTCCGCTTTATATGCAACATGTTGCACTGTATCGCTACACCACAGTCAACGTAAAAGATGTGCGTAATAGCATTTACATTTCCGCACTGAAATATGGAAAAAAACCTGCATGGCGTTGACGTTCATTCTTCGCCATATTGTTATTGAGAGACAATTCTACAAGATTACGTTACTCTCCACGAAGTAGAAAGTAAACAAACAACGCTTCAAACGTACATTTGGAAAGATTGCTCCGTCATAATTCCAGCACAAACATATTTACACAATTCCCTAACATTTGATTGGCCCGTAGCAAGTCTCTGTCCAAAATTTATATCGCAGTAAACTCCCACGCCGAACTACTTTTCGTGACCGTGAGGCGCAGTGAAAATAATTCTTAAGAAAACGGAAAATAAACACATTTTCTTGATTAATTTATTTCAAATGCTGGAATTATAAGGAATGAATGGCCTTTTTGTGGAATTTATCGGGGATATAAACTTGGAAAGGTCGCGGGAATACTGGACGAGGCCTTCCGGCCTTCGTCCAGTATTCCTGCGACTTTTCCAAGTTTATACCCCGATAAATTCCACAAAAAAAGGCGGGAAGGCCTCGTCCAGTATTCCCGCGACTTTTCCAAGTTTATATCCCCGATAAATTCCACAAAAAGGCCATTCATTCCTATAATAAACCATGCAAAAACAGGATTTTTTTTCGATAATATTACATTTTATAAAAATTTAAGAATAAACCTTCTTTTTATTTCGTGAAATTTGGTCAAATATTGATTTTATTACGAAAAATTGATTTGTCTATGGGAATTTAATATGGGGGAAAAGGAGGTAGAGGAGTTGTGGGAGGAGTCTGAAAAATTTGGAAATTGACTCCGAAATCTGGCTGGATAGCTTGGAAATGATCTAACTAAGAAAACAAAAGTTAAATTTTAAAAATCGGTCCACATCGGTCCAGTATTTCTGAAGTTATAAAAATCTGTGAAGATGTCTATGGGGATTTAACATGGGGAAATTGTTTTAACGCAATAAAATCAATATTTGACCAAATTTCACGAAATAAAAAAAAGGCTCATTCTTACATTTTCCGTTAATTTAATATTATCGAAAAATATATCGTTTTTGAATTGTTTATATGGCCGTAATATTTGGGCAGGTTTCGTGAAACAGACAGTAGGTGTATTGCTATGCCGGTTTACTTATGGATAATATGGATAGACGTTTATTGTTGGAAGCCACATACCAGCTGATTCAGTGATTGCGTGAACCACATTGCTCACCTTACAGTGTCGACTTTGCGCATATGTGGTTGTGGCTGGAGAAATGGGCCTTATGGGTTTTGCGACCAGTGCAGATCCAGATTAGCCTGTGCATCGCACAGTCTAATCAGGATCTGCACTGTTCGCGATTCCTTCAATAAAATTCATATTGACCCTAATTTTATATTCACAGTAAAAAATATGTGTATGCGGTGTCAGCATTTACGCGTAATAATTTGCCAAGTTTTGCCATGATTTATGTAAACATCGCCAAAGTAATATTTATTTACGGCAAATCTCGGAGATACACCCACTAAGACTGATGTTATCAAACTCGCCCACAATTATGGCAATTTTCCGCCATATGTCTATCTATAACCTAATTTGTATTCAAACCGCATTAAACCGCTATATGAGCCTCAACTGTTAACTCTTTGCATGCTAGCGGCGAAAATATCCGCCAAACGAATTAGGAGTATATGTTTTATTTCTCTCTGTAAATATGTCTTGACATTTCATTAGAATTGTGTCCTCCGGACACAATTCTAATGAAATTCCAAGACATATTCATGACATTTATAAGGAGAAATAAAAGAAAATATATTGAATTGTCATCTGTTATTTTTGAACTATGTATAGCAAATTTCCCAGCATGCAAAGAGTTAACAACCACACCGCGACATGTGTGTCCAGCGTAGCTCCAGATCCAGATGCGCATGTTTATGCGTAATATCGTTATTGATACATTGTGCAGATATATGTGGCTGTAACTGGATAAATAGGGCTTATGCACCTTGTAGATCCAGTCACGCGCACAAACTGATCACAATCTGCACGGTTCGCCTTTCCATCACTGAAACACATACCATGCCTCTAACAAACAATATAGCCTCTAACAAACAATATAGATCGTTATCAGGGTACATTAATGTGCTAGTTCGTCAGTAGCTGTACTCGTCACAACTACCATAAGCCCCATTTCTGCATACCTATAAGGATCTACCAAATATCATAAGCCACATTTCTCTATAACTGCTATGAGGATCTACCAAATACCATAAGCCACATTTCTCTATAACTGCTATGAGGATCTATCAAATACCATAAGCCACATTTCTCTGTAACTGCTATGAGGATTTACCATAGTAGTATTTGCCATATGATCCTCTTGTGCGACAATCATGAGGCAACGTGTATTCATGGTAAGAAATATCAATGTCGCCATGTTCTGATTGCATTTTGGTTTTGTGTTATTGAATGTCATTATACTTATCTTTATTGTTCGTCAAGCGCGTAACAAGTTAAATGTACAGCGAAATGCTAGACTAGCTTGCATACCACACTATGCCGCATATGCAGGCGCGTACGCAGGAATTATTTTAGGGGGAGGGGGGGGGGGGGGGGAGGTGCGTTATCGACGGCGCGAAGGGCTAACCATTGTTTTTTGCACATCCACGGACAGACCTCGGCAGATTAACCCTTTCATCCCTAAGTAACTGGAATGGATTTTGATTTGTTAATTTTGCAAATCATCACAAACTGATTTTCAGACCAGTCCATTTATGAACATGGGTGTTTTTGTTCTCAAAATTATGAAAATTAATTGCAAAAAGTGCAGATCCTGATGAGACGGCTCGCTACGAGCCGACTCATCTGGATCTACACTGTTTGCCAATACCACTATGCAGGCCTGTGGGTTAAGAGTGAAAGGGTTAAGGGGGTGCGTACGCACCCGTCGCACCCCCTCTGCGTACAGGCCTGATATGGAGATAGTCCATGTAGCTAATCCGTAACATGCTTTGACTGTGAAACACATCATCTTTTACTTTGATGAATTAATTAAGAGGCTACATGTAATTCGAGTATTAAGGATTATTAGCTTTCTAAAACCGTGTTGTCACGAGCTGAGCGACATGTATGTAACTGACTCGTGTATTATTCATTACATTGCTCATTTGTGGCTGTGCCTGGAGATATGTGGCTTACAGAATGTGTGACCAGTGTAGCCTGATAACGGTCTATATTCCCTGTTACAAGCATGATGAATGTTTCATTGGTGGAATGGCGAGCAGTGCGGACCCAGATCAGACTGTGCGGATGCACAGGCTGATCTGGATCTACACTGGTCGTATTCTATAAGTCCCATTTCTCCAGTCACAGCCATTGTTTTGCTTTTCTAGTCACAGCCATTGTTTTGCTTTTCTAGTCACAGCCATTGTTTTGCTTTTCTCCAGTCACAGCCATTGTTTTGCTTTTATCCCGTCACAGCCATTGTTTTGCTTTTCTCCAGTCACAGCCATTGTTTTGCTTTTCTAGTCACAGCCATTGTTTTGCTTTTCTCCAGTCACAGCCATTGTTTTGCTTTTCTCCAGTCACAGCCATTGTTTTGCTTTTCTCCAGTCACAGCCATTGTTTTGCTTTTCTCCATTCACAGCCATTGCTTTGCTTCGATATGTTTACATCTATTACAGATGCTCAAACGTCACCATAAAATCAAAATCATCATCAAACATGGAAACATACGGAGCCCCGCAGATGACATGGACTTTTTTTTTTATTAATTCGTTCCCACGAAATAACAATTCGTTCCCTCAATGAAACAATTCGTTCCCTCGAATTAACAATTCGTCCCCACGATATAATAATTCGCTCCCTCGAATTAACAATTCGTTACCACGAAATGACAATTCGTTCCCTCAATTTAACAATTCGTACCCTCGAATTAACAATTCGTTCCCACGATATAACGATTCGTTCCCACGAATTAACAATTCGTTCCCGCGGAAACGAATTCTTATTTCGTGGATCGAATTGTTAAATTTAAGGAACGAATTGTTAATTGAGTGAACGAATTGTTATTTCGTTGGAACGAATTAATAAAAAAAAGAATTGTACGTCCCCTGCAGGGCTCCGTACAGTTTCAACTTCATTAAATGTGTATTAATATACTAATATATTATATTAAAATCGATGCCCATTGTATGCATAGGAAACACGTTTGATAATAGTCGTGATATCTGGTGGCCATCTTGGATTTCTTAAAGTATCATGTTGGACAACTCCACAACAACCCAGTGTATTATTACGCAAAACAAACTGTACATATAGTATTATATATAATGGGTGTGTGAAGTTGGCTCTGACATCGAACATCGAAATTCGATATTCACCGGTTTGAATTTCGAGTTGAATATCGAGTTGAATTTCGAGTTGAATCCAAAGCTGCGAGGTCGATATTCACCGGAACTGACTTCGAGCTGGGTGTTTTGAATATCGAGCCAGCTGTGAGATCGATATTCGAGCAGGTTGGACATACGTATTTGAATTTCGAGCTGGGTTCTTTTGAATATCGAGCCAGCTCTGAGATCGATATTCGCGAAGATTGAGATGTGCATTTGAATTTCGAGCTGGGGTGTTTTGAATATCGAGCCAGCTCTGAGATCGATATTCGTGAAGATTAAGATGTGCATTTGAATTTCGAGCTGGGTTCTTTTGAATATCGAGCCAGCTCTGAGATCGATATTCGCGAAGATTGAGATGTGCATTTGAATTTCGAGCTGGGTGTTTTGAATATCGACCAGCTCTGAGATCGATATTCGCGAAGATTGAGATGTGCATTTGAATTTCGAGCTGGGTTGTTTTGAATATCGAGCCAGCTGCGAGATCGATATTCGCGCAAATTGAGATGTGCATTTGAATTTCGAGCTGTGTTGTTTTGAATATCGAGCCAGCTCTGAGATCGATATTCGACTACAAGATGGTAAATGCAATGCGAATTTCGAGCTGGGTGTTTTGAATATCGAGCCAGCTCTGAGATCGATATTCGAGCAGGTTGGACGTACGTTATTTGAATTTCGAGCTGGGTTCTTTTGAATATCGAGCCAGCTCTGAGATCGATATTCGCGCAGATTGAGATGTGCATTTGAATTTCGAGCTGGGTTGTTTTGAATATCGAGCCAGCTCTGAGATCGATATTCGCACAGATTGAGATGTGCATTTGAATTTCGAGCTGGGGTGTTTTGAATATCGAGCCAGCTCTGAGATCGATATTCGCGAAGATTGAGATGTGCATTTGAATTTCGAGCTGGGGTGTTTTGTTTTGAATATCGAGCCAGCTCTGAGATCGATATTCGTGAAGATTGAGATGTGCATTTGAATTTCGAGCTGGGTTGTTTTGAATATCGAGCCAGCTGCGAGATCGATATTCGCGCAAATTGAGATGTGCATTTGAATTTCGAGCTGTGTTGTTTTGAATATCGAGCCAGCTCTGAGATCGATATTCGACTACAAGATGGTAAATGCAATGCGAATTTCGAGCTGGGTGTTTTGAATATCGAGCCAGCTCTGAGATCGATATTCGAGCAGGTTGGACGTACGTATTTGAATTTCGAGCTGGGTTCTTTTGAATATCGAGCCAGCTCTGAGATCGATATTCGCGCAGATTGAGATGTGCATTTGAATTTCGAGCTGGGGTGTTTTGAATATCGAGCCAGCTCTGAGATCGATATTCCCGAAGATTGAGATGTGCATTTGAATTTCGAGCTGGGTTGTTTTGAATATCGAGCCAGCTGCGAGATCGATATTCGCGCAAATTGAGATGTGCATTTGAATTTCGAACTGGGTTGTTTTGAATATCGAGCCAGCTCTGAGATCGATATTCGCACAGATTGAGATGTGCATTTGAATTTCGAGATGGGTTGTTTTGAATATCGAGCCAGCTGTGAGATCGATATTCGCGCAAATTGAGATGTGCATTTGAAATTCGAGTGTGTGTTGTTTTGAATATCGAGCCAGCTCTGAGATCGATATTCGACTACAAGATGGTAAATGCAATGCGAATTTCGAGCTGGGTGTTTTGAATATCGAGCCAGCTCTGAGATCGATATTCGAGCAGGTTGGACGTACGTATTTGAATTTCGAGCTGGGTTCTTTTGAATATCGAGCCAGCTCTGAGATCGATATTCGCGCAGATTGAGATGTGCATTTGAATTTCGAGCTGGGGTGTTTTGAATATCGAGCCAGCTCTGAGATCGATATTCGCGAAGATTGAGATGTGCATTTGAATTTCCAGCTCGGTTGTTGTGAATATCGAGCCAGCTGCGAGATCGATATTCGCGCAAATTGAGATGTGCATTTGAAATTCGAGCTGGGTTGTTTTGAATATCGAGCCAGCTCTGAGATCGATATTCGACTACAAGATGGTAAATGCTATGCAAATTTCGAGCTGGGTGTTTTGAATATCGAGCCAGCTCTGAGATCGATATTCGAGCAGGTTGGACATACGTATTTGAATTTCGAGCTGAGTTCTTTTGAATATCGAGCCAGCTCTGAGATCGATATTCGCGAAGATTGAGATGTGCATTTGAATTTCGAGCTGGGGTGTTTTGAATATCGAGCCAGCTCTGAGATCGATATTCGCGAAGATTGAGATGTGCATTTGAATTTCGAGCTGGGTTGTTTTGAATATCGAGCCAGCTGCGAGATCGATATTCGCGCAAATTGAGATGTGCATTTGAATTTCGAGCTGTGTTGTTTTGAATATCGATCCAGCTCTGAGATCGATATTCGACTACAAGATGTTAAATGCAATGCGAATTTCGAGCTGGGTGTTTTGAATATCGAGCCAGCTCTGAGATCGATATTCGAGCAGGTTGGACGTACGTATTTGAATTTCGAGCTGGGTTCTTTTGAATATCGAGCCAGCTCTGAGATCGATATTCGCGCAGATTGAGATGTGCATTTGAATTTCGAGCTGGGGTGTTTGTAATATCGAGCCAGCTCTGAGATCGATATTCGCGAAGATTGAGATGTGCATTTGAATTTCGAGCTGGGTTGTTTTGAATATCGAGCCAGCTGCGAGATCGATATTCGCGCAAATTGAGATGTGCATTTGAATTTCGAGCTGGGTTGTTTTGAATATCGAGCCAGCTCTGAGATCGATATTCGCACAGATTGAGATGTGCATTTGAATTTCGAGCTGGGGTGTTTTGAATATCGAGCCAGCTCTGAGATCGATATTCGTGAAGATTGAGATGTGCATTTGAATTTCGAGCTGGGTTGTTTTGAATATCGAGCCAGCTGCGAGATCGATATTCGCGCAAATTGAGATGTGCATTTGAATTTCGAGCTGTGTTGTTTTGAATATCGAGCCAGCTCTGAGATCGATATTCGACTACAAGATGGTAAATGCAATGCGAATTTCGAGCTGGGTGTTTTGAATATCGAGCCAGCTCTGAGATCGATATTCGAGCAGGTTGGACGTACGTATTTGAATTTCGAGCTGGGTTCTTTTGAATATCGAGCTAGCTCTGAGATCGATATTCGCGCAGATTGAGATGTGCATTTGAATTTCGAGCTGGGGTGTTTTGAATATCGAGCCAGCTCTGAGATCGATATTCCCGAAGATTGAGATGTGCATTTGAATTTCGAGCTGGGTTGTTTTGAATATCGAGCCAGCTGCGAGATCGATATTCGCGCAAATTGAGATGTGCATTTGAATTTCGAGCTGGGTTGTTTTGAATATCGAGCCAGCTCTGAGATAGATATTCGCACAGATTGAGATGTGCATTTGAATTTCGAGATGGGTTGTTTTGAATATCGAGCCAGCTGTGAGATCGATATTCGCGCAAATTGAGATGTGCATTTGAAATTCGAGCTGTGTTGTTTTGAATATCGAGCCAGCTCTGAGATCGATATTCGACTACAAGATGGTAAATGCAATGCGAATTTCGAGCTGGGTGTTTTGAATATCGAGCCAGCTCTGAGATCGATATTCGAGCAGGTTGGACGTACGTATTTGAATTTCGAGCTGGGTTCTTTTGAATATCGAGCCAGCTCTGAGATCGATATTCGCGCAGATTGAGATGTGCATTTGAATTTGATTTCGAGCTGGGGTGTTTTGAATATCGAGCCAGCTCTGAGATCGATATTCGCGAAGATTGAGATGTGCATTTGAATTTCGAGCTGGGTTGTTTTGAATATCGAGCCAGCTGTGAGATCGATATTCGCGAAGATTGAGATGTGCATTTGAATTTCGAGCTGGGTTGTTTTGAATATCGAGCCAGCTCTGAGATCGATATTCGACTACAAGATGGTAAATGCAATGCGAATTTCGAGCTGGGTGTTTTGAATATCGAGCCAGCTCTGAGATCGATATTCGAGCAGGTTGGACATACGTATTTGAATTTCGAGCTGGGTTCTTTTGAATATCGAGCCAGCTCTGAGATCGATATTCGCGAAGATTGAGATGTGCATTTGAATTTCGAGCTGGGGTGTTTTGAATATCGAGCCAGCTCTGAGATCGATATTCGCGAAGATTGAGATGTGCATTTGAATTTCGAGCTGGGTTGTTTTGAATATCGAGCCAGCTGTGAGATCGATATTCGCGCCAATTGAGATGTGCATTTGAATTTCGAGCTGTGTTGTTTTGAATATCGATCCAGCTCTGAGATCGATATTCGACTACAAGATGGTAAATGCAATGCGAATTTCGAGCTGGGTGTTTTGAATATCGAGCCAGCTGTGAGATCGATATTCGCGCAAATTGAGATGTGCATTTGAATTTTGAGCTGGGTTGTTTTGAATATCGAGCCAGCTCTGAGATCGATATTCGACTACAATATGGTAAATGCAGTGCGAATTTCGAGCTGGTGTGTTTTGAATATCGAGGCAGCTCTGAGATCGATATTCGAGCAGGTTTGACATACGTATTTGAATTTCGAGCTGGGTTGTTTTGAATATCGAGCCAGCTCTGAGATCGATATTCGACTACAATATTGCAAATGCAGTGCGAATTTCGAGCTGGGGTGTTTTGAATATCGAGCCAGCTCTGAGATCGATATTCGACCAGATTGGAGATGTGTATTTGAATTTCGAGCTGGGTTGTTTTGAATATCGAGCCAGCTCTGAGATCGATATTCGACTACAAAATGGTAAATGAAGTGCGAATTTCGAGCTGGGGTGTTTTGAATATCGAGCCAGCTCTGAGATCGATATTCGAGCAGGTTGGATATACGTATTTGAATTTCGAGCTGGGTTGTTTTGAATATCGAGCCAGCTCTGAGATCGATATTCGACTACAATATTGCAAATGCAGTGCGAATTTCGAGCTGGGGTGTTTTGAATATCGAGCCAGCTCTGAGATCGATATTAGAGCAGATTGGAGATGTGTATTTTAATTTTGAGCTGGGATGTTTTGAATATCGAGCCAGCTGTGAGATCGATATTCGCGCAGATTGAGATGCTAATTTGAATTTCGAGCTGGGATGTTTTGAATATCGAGCCAGCTCTGAGATCGATATTCGCGCAGATTGAGATGTGCATTTGAATTTCGAGCTGGGTTGTTTTGAATATCGAGCCAGCTCTGAGATCGATATTCGCGCAGATTGAGATATGCATTTGAATTTCGAGCTGGGTTGTTTTGAATATCGAGCCAGCTCTGAGTTCGATATTCGACTACAAGATGGTAAATGCAATGTGAATTTCGAGCTTGGGTGTTTTGAATATCGAGCCAGCTCTGAGATCGATATTCGAGCAGATTGGACATACGTATTTGAATTTCGAGCTGGGTTGTTTTGAATATCGAGCCAGCTCTGAGATCGATATTCGACTACAATACTTCAAATGCAGTGCGAACTTCGAGCTGGGGTGTTTGAATACCGAGCCAGCTCTGAGATCGATATACGAGCATATTATACATACGTATTTGAATTTCGAGCTGGGTTGTTTTGAATATCGAGCCAGCTCTGAGATCGATATTCGCGCAGATTGCAGATGTGTATTTGAATTTCGAGCTGTGTTGTTTTGAATATCGAGCTATCTCTGAGATCGTATTCGCGCAGATTAGAGATATCTATTTAAATTTGGAGTTTGTGTGTTGTTTTTGAATATCGAGCCAGCCCTGAGATCGATATTCGCGCAGATTGAGATGTGCATTTGAATCTCCAGCTGGGATGTTTTGAATATCGTGCCAGCTCTGAGATCGATATTCGCACAGATTGGAGATGTCTATTTGAATTTCCAGCTGGGTTGTTTTGAATATCGAGCCAGGTCTGAGATCGATATTCGTGCAGATTGAGATGTGGGTTTAATTTGAATTTCGAGCTGGGTTTGTTTTGAATATCGAGTCATCTCGATGAGATCGATATTCGCGCAGTCATTGAGTTGTGCATTAGATTTGAATCGAGGTTGGTTGTTTTGAATATCGAGCCAGCTCTGAGATCGATATTCGCGCAGATTCGGATGTGCATTTGAATTTCGAGCTGGGGTGTTTTGAATATCGAGCCAGCTCATGAGATCGTATATTCGCGCCGATTGAGATGTGCATTTGAATTTCCTGCTGGGTTGTCTTGAATATCGAGTCAGCTCTGAGATCGATATTCGCGCAGATTGAGATGTGCATTTGAATTTCGAGGTTGGTTGTTTTGAATATCGAGCCAGCTCTGAGATCGATATTCGCGCAGATTGAGATGTGCATTTGAATTTCGAGCTGGGGTGTTTTGAATATCGAGCCAGCTCTGAGATCGATATTCAAGCAGATTGGAGATGTGCATTTGAATTTCGAGCTGGATGTTTTGAATATGGAGCTCTGAGATCGATATTCGCGTAATTTGGAGATATCTATTTGAATTTCGAGCTGGGATGTTTTGAATATCGTGCCAGCTCTGAGATCGATATTCGCACAGATTGAGATGTGCATTTGAATTTCGAGCTGGATTGTTTTGAATATCGAGCCAGCTCTGAGATCCATATTCGCGCAGATTGGATGTGTATTTGAATTTCGAGCTGGGTTGTTTTGAATATCGAGCCAGCTCTGAGATCGATATTCGCGGAGATTGAGCTGTGCATTTGAATTTCGAGCTGGAGTGTTTGGAATATCGAGCCAGCTCTGAGATCGATATTCGCGTAGATAGGAGATGTCTATTTGAATTTCGAGCTGGGTTGTTTTGAATATCGAGCCAGCTCCGAGATCAATATTCGCGCAGATTGAGATGTGCATTTGAATTTCGAGCTAGCTTGTTTTGAATATCGAGCCAGCTCTGAGATCGATATTCGCGCAGATTGAGATGTGCTTTTGAATTTCGAGCTGGGTTGTTTTAATTATCGAGCCAACTATGAGATCGATATTCGACTACAAGATGGTAAATGCAATGCGAATATCGAGCTGGGGTGTTTTGAATATCGAGCCAGCTACGAGATCGATATTCGAGCATATTGGACATACGTATTTGAATTTCGAGCTGGGTTGTTTTGAATATCGAGCCAGCTCTGAGATCGATATTCGCGCAGATTGAGATGTGCATTTGAATTTCGAGCTGGGTTGTTTTGAATATCGAGCCAGCTCTGAGATCGATATTCGCACAGATTGAGATGTGCATTTGAATTTAGAGCTGGGTTGTCTTGAATATCGAGCCAGCTCTGAGATCGATATTCGCGCAGATTGAAGATGTGTATTTGAATTTCGAGCTGGGATGTTTTGCATATCGAGCCAGCTCTGAGATCGATATTCGCGCAGATTGGATGTGTATTTGAATTTCGAGCTGGGATGTTTTGAATATCGAGCCAGCTCTGATATCGATATTCGCGCAGATTGGAGATTTCAATTTGAATTTCGAGCTGGGTTGTTTTGAATATCGAGCCAGCTCTGAGATCGAAATTCGCGCAGATTGAGATGTGCATTTGAATTTCGAGCTGGGTGTTTTGAATATCGAGCCAGCTCTGAGATCGATTTTCGCGCAGATTGAGATGTGCATGTGAATTTCGAGCTGGTTTGCTTTGAATATCGAACCAGTTCTGAGATCGATATTCGACTACAATATTTCAAATGCAGTGCGAACTTCGAGCTGGGGTGTTTTGAATACCGAGTCACCTCTGAAATCGATATACGAGCATATTATACATACGTATTTGAATTTCGAGCTGGGTTGTTTTGAATATTGAGCCAGTCCTGATATCGATTTCGACTACAAGATGATGAATGCAATGCGAATTTCGAGCTGGGGTGTTTTGAATATCGAGCCAGCTCTGAGATCAATATTCGAGCAGATGGTTGTTTACGTATTTGAATTTCAAGCTGGATTGTTTTGAATATCGAGCCAGCTCTGAGATCGATATTCGCACAGATTGAGATGCTAATTTGAATTTCGAGCTGGGTTGTTTTGAATATCGAACCAGCTCTGAGATCGATATTCGCGCAGATTGAGATATGCATTTGAATTTCGAGCTGGGTTGTTTTGAATATCGAGCCAGCTCTGAGATTGATATTCGCGCAGATTGAGATGTGCATTTGAATTTCGAGCTGGGTTGTTTTGAATATCGAGCCAGCTCTGAGTTCGATATTCGACTACAAGATGGTAAATGCAATGTGAATTTCGAGCTTGGGTGTTTTGAATATCGAGCCAGCTCTGAGATCGATATTCGAGCAGATTGGACATACGTATTTGAATTTCGAGCTGGGTTGTTTTGAATATCGAGCCAGCTCTGAGATCGATATTCGACTACAATATTTCAAATGCAGTGCGAACTTCGAGCTGGGGTGTTTTGAATACGGAGCCAGCTCTGAGATCGATATACGAGCATATTATACATACGTATTTGAATTTCGAGCTGGGTTGTTTTGAATATCGAGCCAGCTCTGAGATCGATATTCGCGCAGATTGCAGATGTGTATTTGAATTTCGAGCTGTGTTGTTTTGAATATCGAGCTATCTCTGAGATCGATATTCGCGCAGATTAGAGATATCTATTTAAATTTGGAGCTGTGTTGTTTTGAATATCGAGCCAGCCCTGAGATCGATATTCGCGCAGATTGAGATGTGCATTTGAATCTCCAGCTGGGATGTTTTGAATATCGTGCCAGCTCTGAGATCGATATTCGCACAGATTGGAGATGTCTATTTGAATTTCCAGCTGGGTTGTTTTGAATATCGAGTCAGGTCTGAGATCGATATTCGTGCAGATTGAGATGTGCATTTGAATTTCGAGCTGGGTTGTTTTGAATATCGAGTCAGCTCTGAGATCGATATTCGCGCAGATTGAGTTGTGCATTTGAATTTCGAGGTTGGTTGTTTTGAATATCGAGCCAGCTCTGAGATCGATATTCGCGCAGATTCGGATGTGCATTTGAATTTCGAGCTGGGGTGTTTTGAATATCGAGCCAGCTCTGAGATCGATATTCGCGCCGATTGTGATGTGCATTTGAATTTCGAGCTGGGTTGTTTTGAATATCGAGTCAGCTCTGAGATCGATATTCGCGCAGATTGAGTTGTGCATTTGAATTTCGAGGTTGGTTGTTTTGAATATCGAGCCAGCTCTGAGATCGATATTCGCGCAGATTCGGATGTGCATTTGAATTTCGAGCTGGGGTGTTTTGAATATCGAGCCAGCTCTGAGATCGATATTCGCGCCGATTGTGATGTGCATTTGAATTTCCTGCTGGGTTGTCTTGAATATCGAGTCAGCTCTGAGATCGATATTCGCGCAGATTGAGATGTGCATTTGAATTTCGAGGTTGGTTGTTTTGAATATCGAGCCAGCTCTGAGATCGATATTCGCGCAGATTGAGATGTGCATTTGAATTTCGAGCTGGGGTGTTTTGAATATCGAGCCAGCTCTGAGATCGATATTCAAGCAGATTGGAGATGTGCATTTGAATTTCGAGCTGGGATGTTTTGAATATAGAGCTCTGAGATCGATATTCGCGTAGATTGGAGATATCTATTTGAATTTCGAGCTGGGTTGTTTTGAATATCGAGCCAGCTCTGATATCGATATTCGCGGAGATTGAGCTGTGCATTTGAATTTCGAGCTGGAGTGTTTGGAATATCGAGCCAGCTCTGAGATCGATATTCGCGTAGATAGGAGATGTCTATTTGAATTTCGAGCGGAGTTGTTTTGAATATCGAGCCAGCTCCGAGATCAATATTCGCGCAGATTGAGATGTGCATTTGAATTTCGAGCTAGCTTGTTTTGAATATCGAGCCAGCTCTGAGATCGATATTCGCGCAGATTGAGATGTGCTTTTGAATTTCGAGCTGGGTTGTTTTAATTATCGAGCCAACTATGAGATCGATATTCGACTACAAGATGGTAAATGCAATGCGAATATCGAGCTGGGGTGTTTTGAATATCGAGCCAGCTACGAGATCGATATTCGAGCATATTGGCATACGTTATTTGATTTCGAGCTGGGTTGTTTTGAATATCGAGCCAGCTCTGAGATCGATATTCGCGCAGATTGAGATGTGCATTTGAATTTCGAGCTTGGTTGTTTTGAATATCGAGCCAGCTCTGAGCTCGAGATTCGAACAGATTGAGATGTGCCATTGAATTTAGAAGCTGGGTTGTCTCTTGAATATCGAGCGAGCTCTGAGATCGATATTCGCGCAGATTGCAGATGTGTATTTGAATTTCGAGCTGGGTATGTTTTGCATATCGAGGCCAGCCTCTGAGACGATATTCGCGCAGATGGATGTGTATTTGAAGTTCGAGCTGGGATGTTTTGATATCGAGCCAGCTCTGATATCGATATTCGCGCAGATTGGGAGATTTCAATTTGAATTTCGATCTGGATGTTTTGAATATCGAGCAGCTATGAGATCGTCCCAAAATTCGCGCAGATTGAGATGTGCATTTGAATGGTCGAGTGGGTGTTTTGAATATCGAGCAGCTCTGAGATCGATATTCGCGCAGATTTGGAGATGTTTATTTTGAATTTCGGATTGGGATGTTTGAATATCGAGCCAGCTCTGAGATCGATATTCGCGGCAGATTGAGATATCTATTTGAATTTCGAGCTGAGGATTGTTTTGAATTACTGTGCCAGCTCTGAGATCGATATTCGCACAGATTGAGATGTGCATTTGAATTTCGAGCGGAGCTGGGTTGTTTGAATATCGAGTCAGCTCTGAGATCGATATTCGGCTCAGATTGGAGATGTGTATTTGATTTCGAGCTGGGATGTTTTGAATTCGAGCCCTTGCTCTGATATCGAATATTCGCGCAGATTGGGAGATTTCAATTTGAATTTCGAGTGGTTGTTTTGAATATCGAGCCAGCTGAGATGAAATTCGCGCAGATTGAGATGTGCATTTGAATTTCGAGCAGGGTTTGTTTTGAATATCGAGGCCAGCTCTGAGATCGATATTCGCGCCTAGATTGGGAAGTGTCTGTTGATTTTTCGAGCTGGGATATTTTGAATATCGACCAGCTCTGAGATCGAAATTCGCGCAGATTGAGGATGTGCATTTGAATTTCGAGTGGGTTGTTTTGAATATCCTGCCTAGCTCTGAGATCGATATTCGCCAAAAAGGGAGATGTGCATGTCAAGCAGGGTTGAATAAACTTGAAACAGCACCTTACACTTTATTACAGTGACAAGGAAGCTGTATACCACTATGAGTAATCAAGTCATTATATATTATCGTTTAAACATTTTACTAATTACTAATTAACAAACAGGATTAAAGACAAGGTCTTACATTAAATGCCCCTCCATTATTGTGGTAGGGCATAACATAAACGTAGAAAAGCTAATGAGTAAGTTGCTTATGTCATGAACATATTCTTTCTTTTATGTCTAACATTTGTTTAGCTGGTTCTCTGTTGTGCAGGTACATGTGTAGACATATAAAGATATTTTTACGTAATTGTAACTATCTGCACAATGAGTTACCTCAGTAAACAAGGGCTTCCATACAGAAACAAGGGCACCGTTATTACGAAGCTAATCCCTTCGATGGCAGCCTGATATATAATACAAACAACACACACAAGTCTCAATGACCTTTCACATTGGGTGTCGAGACGTGGGTTTCGTATGAAACAAAAACACATCCTAGATATCATTGTGGCACTTTTGATCAAAATCGATGAGTAGTTCATTAAGATATGGGATTAAAAAAACAAAAAAACATTTAACATTTTTTTCCTTACAAACAAGGTTGACATTAGAGCAGTCGGATGCGAGTCGTAGAAAAAAACAGAGCACCATCCCTTGACATACAACTGTCTATAACCTTTCAATCTTCAAAATTAATTTATATACATATTGTTATGCGATAGCAAGGGGGCATTATTGTTGCTGTTGAGGTTATGGCTCCGTTCCGTACTTGTATATTTATGTGGACAAGTTGAAAAGTTTCTACATCATGTAATATCTTCAATAATACAAAAAGGATTGCTTTAATATTTGGAAAGTTCATTTCACCTGCACATGTGTGATGACACTCGCACCAATGACAAATGACCTGTGACCTTGTGACCTTTGAAATGGTTGTCTGAAACACTTATGTCCCTTGTTACGTTCGAAAAAAGTTTATAAGAGTATCTCCATCATCTATATCTATCATATTACTTGAAGGATTGCTATAATATTTTGGACATTCTTTTACGATGAATATGTGTGATGTTACTCGCACACAATAGCATGACTTGACCTTTGTGTCTTTCGAAACTGATGCTGAAACCACTTAGCCATTTTCTTATGTCTCAAAACAGTTTGTAAGTATTTCTTTAATATTGGTACTTCATTCACCCTGAAACATGTGTGACGCAATCACACAACCACCAATGACAGACCTTGACCTATGTGACCTCAAAATGGTGCTGACATACTAGCCATTTTATTAAGTCAAAAAGTGTGTAGACTTTCTCAAATGAACTTTGATATTTATTGTAAATTTAAAGTTTTCTTTTGTGACACTCAATCTCAGTTAAGAGTCCCAGTATGCCATGGGGGCATACCCATGTTTTACCAAACATTATGTCATTGTCGATTTGCCGGAGTCATGTGTGTCAATTCTGTTGCTTTTTACTTCTGCATTAGCGAGCACATGTACATGTATAGATATAGTTTCGGTTCTGGAAGGACAGTTTATGTGCACTCTTGTTAAATGAATTTTGATTTTTGTTGTCCGTTGTCTTTCTTCTTAGTTTCTGTAATCTTTCTAGAGCCGGATTCCCTCTTTTGCTGCTGCCAGATTTTGCTTTATTTTTCTTCCCATGCTTTGGTACTGAAAATTCAATGTATTGACCTCAGCTTGATAGGGGGGGGGGGTACTGCCATTTGTCACAATGGAGCAAGTGAGCAGGTGCTCACGGATACCCTCGAACAAATATGGGGTTGATAACTTGAAATTAGTGAGACAAAGAGTTATTATATTGTGTGCGCGACACACCTTTGGGTCGGGTCTATGCATCGTGTGACGTATTGCAAGTTACGGTTCTCATTAGTTGCGAACAGTAAACTATTGAAATCTACTTCATGTACCGTCCGTAGCAGAGTTACGATTCTCACTTATAGGCTTCCTCTGCAGAATAGCGAATCACATCTGATTCGCACTTTAGCATTAATGGTGATATACATTGTACGTTTATATATTTCCCATCTGAAAAATCAATATTAGTATTATAAAAAACTAGTATTAATAATGGAAACAAAATTTTACAATTGTAGAAAGTTTAGAAAATTACATTTTGCTCTTTCAGACAATAGACCCTATTTTAAATTGTTAATTGTTAATTTGGCTGCAACTGACAGTAATTGCTGATCCCCTAGCTTCAATTTACGTTATCACTATTCAGATTTTACATTACAATTACATACAATAATTGCTGGAATATTTAATTTCATAATGTTGACACTCATTTCAGTTCAAATATATAGCAAATCTTCATAATTAACTGCTAAAGTGCGAATCAGATCTGATTCGCTACTTTTACAGAGGTATCCTATCATTGGATTCATAACTAGGCTACGCACGGTACGGGAGTAGATTACAGAGTTATGTTCGCAAATAGGTTCGCAAATAATATTATGGCAGAAACAATGGGAATTATTCTATATTTCTTTATTATGTAAGTACAGTCAAAGCATCGTATTCATAATTATTATGATTGTACATGCATACAGCTTTTATTTGTTAACAAAATTTTTATACATTACATGAAGATTTGGGGTTTACATTCAGGTTAAGATTTGGGTAAATCGTGCCACTCTGCATCAACACTGTGCCTTATTCAAGCTATCGGCCGGCAACCTGGAATGAGTGCAGTGGCGGGGATACAGGGAGGGGGGAAATATATTGAGTATTATAAACGTAATACAAATAATAATTCTGAAAAGTTATTATAAAAGTACATTAATACAAACTAATTATTCTGAAACAAAATGTTCCATTGTAGAATGCCTAGAAAATTATAATTTTGCCCTTTCCAGAAAATGGACCCCATTTAATTTCACATATGAATTTGATGCCATTGACTGAGCACTTGTGATGCTAAGCCATAAATTTACTTTAACATGTCATCTACATATGTTAAATATTTATTTAATAATTACTTGAATATTTCATAATGTTGACACTCCTTTCAATTAAAACACAAAATCTTTCACAATTAGCTGCTAAAATGTGAATCAGAGATCTGATTTGCTAATTCTGCAGGAGGAAGCCTACGAGTGGGAAAACCGTAGTTAACTTCTGGCGGCCTTACGGACGGTACGGGTAGATTGCAAATAGATTACTGTTCGCAACTAGTAAACTACTCAAGGCTTCCTCTGCAGCAGAATAGGCAAATCACACCCAGATTCGCACCTTCAGCAGTTATTTGAACATACATTTTTATATATTTTCATCTGAATACACATTACCGGTAGTATTAACATGTAGAAGTAATACAAACTATTAAATTTGAAAACAAAATAGATTTGGACCATTGTACAAGGTTAGAAAATAACATTTTGCCGTTCCAGGAAAATTGGACACATCTGAACTTGTACATGTTAATTTGGCTGCCACTGGCCGAGTCCAATTATTGATACAAGTTAATTTAGTCCATGATAGCGAATAGCTATATCAGGTTCATATTACATGCATACATTTATGTCATAATTACTGTAAATTGTTATTTTTAAAATGTTGACTTTGTCATTCGAGTTTAAAAAAATATAGGAAAATATTTCACAAACTAATGCTAAAGTGCGAATCAGATCTGAGGAATCAGATGAGTGGAATCGTCATCGAGCTATGAACCGTACGGTTAATAAAATTGCTAGAGTTACGTTCGCAACTAGTATATTGCCAGTTACGAACGGCAACTCTTGCAATTATTCCCTACGTCGTAGCCAGACTTACGAATATAAAAGTAATACAAACTAATAATTCCGAAAAAACTTTTACGTTGTAGGTTTAGAATTATTTGTTTTTGCCTTTACAGAAAAGCACCACATCTAAACTTTTACATGTTGAACTTGAATGCACTGACTGGGTCATTGTTGACTCTAGCTTAAATTCACTATTTCAGGGTCATCTACATAATTTAAATTTGTGTCTACTTGAATATGTTTATTTTCATTATATCTAACACTCTTTTGAGTTAAAAAATATAGAAATCTTATCACAATTAACTGCTAAGTGCGAAAATCAGATCTGATTCTCTATTCGCAGAGGAAGCCTATGAGTGGAATCGTCGCTCTAGTACAGGAGTGCAAGAGTTACCGTCGCAAACTATTATAATCTGCAACAGTTACTGTTCCGCAACTATGTTCAGATCAAGGTCCCAAAATATTTTAGTGAGCTCATTCAAAGGACATTGCCACAATGTTACATTGGTCACATGAGCATTATGTTAGGACACTTAGTCGTCTAATTTCGACCTGCCCCCCCACCCCCCCGCCCAGTGAAAAATATGGAGGCGCCACTGGTGCGCATGCTTTTATAATGCCCCACACTTTTGTCAGGTATTTTACCTCTAGTGAATGATTACTCTTTCCATTCTTGGAGTGGTATCTTTTGTTTCTTCTGGGTGGCAATGAACCTGCCATGATGCTCCGGATAACGAAAGATAGTTAATAAGCGAGACTTCTTGGAAACTCCAACGGATTCTACTTGCGCGTGTTGTTGTTGTGTTGTATGACTGATTTTCAGCCGCTTATTTCGTCTGAATACCTTCTTACAGCAACAAAGACTGCGATAGCATTGTTTCCACACATACCCAGTTGACTTTATACCTTGTCTAAATACCCAAGAACAACGGGGTTTGCGATGTAACAAACGACCAGCATTTGGTTTCTGCTCTATATTTGTTTTTCATGCGCATATTTTTCATTCATGCTGGACACAGAGTCTCCGTGTAGCCGCGGCATGTTTTTCATGTGTAGGAAAACCTGCGTGCCCGAAAAAGACAAGACCGTACGTCATCATCAGTACAAGTACGAGGACACTGGTCCAGCTGGACCGGGCATCCAATAACCCACACAGACAATCGGGGCACCGAATCATCTTACTCAAATCTCTGCAATATTTAGTTTACATCAATTTTCTTGGTGTTGAATGTAACATTGTCCGTTCTACACGAATACCGTACATTTTTAACATAAGTAGCTTTTTGGACACATCAAGGGGGCATGCATCCAGGAACCAATTATTTTCATGTCTACACATTCAAAGGATCATGCCTATTCCTTATAAAGTTGACTACATACACAAGTTTGGTCGTAAAAAATAGGACACTTTGACTTCCGCCCGTGCCTCGTCTGAAACAGTATCTGTTCTGCAGTTTTAAATTAAGTGTGTTTGAAAATTTAATGATCCTTTTTCACCTCCATTTTTCATTTTGTATTCTAGATAGGACGGATTCATGTATTAATGTAACGGTTAAACTAACTTTCATATGTGACAGTTATGATTAAAGCTTTGAAAACGCCTTTAAAAGTGCGATTTAAGGTTGTTCAACGCTTACATTTCCGAAAAAGTAAATATGTTGATGTAACCAAACCCAAACATAACATTGAATTGAATGCGATGAGCTACACATAGTCAGCAGGAATGGATTATGATGAAAGTTGCAATCTATTTTGGGTGTACAGTTCCTTTAATGCGAAACATATTAGAATTCTGTGCTATACACAACCAGAAATTAAACATTTCCAAAATGCTACTGCATTTGCCAAACTGCATTGGTTGTGTTCTAGTTTATAGTTACTTTGTAATTTTTTACTTTTTAGTTATACAATTTCCTCCAGTTAAATTATTAGTGAGCGGAGATTATCGTTGTACTTTGGCTATTATAATTATCAAATACTTATTAATTTATCTGGCGTATTTTGTGGGAATTTGGGTCGTTCGGTAATTTGTGAAAAATATTGTCATCATAACAATTATTACACAATGTATTTGCTAAAAAAAGATATAATGCTACATTATCAATAGCAAGTAGTCGTCCATTCGCAAAACGATTATTCAGTAAGTAACTGCCATGAATAATGAAAACAATCCACTACAAACAAAGTCTGCTTTTCACTGATGTAAAAGTGGAAATTGTATTTATTCACAGAGCAAGGATAGCATTGTTTCATCACATAGCGTTTTAGTACACCTACACACATATTACATTCGGTTAACATGTGTTATGTTGCAGGGAAATAATCTATATAAAATAGGGAGTTAACTCCACCCTTAACTATACTATAGGTTTTTTGTATTATGCATCGAGAAACGGCTTGGTTTGTGATGAACACTACAGGAGTTTCGTGAACATGCGCACGCTATTTCTATCGAAATTCAACAGCCTAATCGTGTATGTTGTCCAATATATGTTGAGAGAGCTGGCTTTTTATTCGAAAACACACTGCTGGAGCTTTTAGCATGTCATATCTACTTGATGTCAACCTCCATATTTAAACACACAGTCGAAATGCAAATGCTATCTACAAATTTGCTCTGAATATCGATATCAGAGCTGGCTCGTAAACCAAAAACACACATAGCTCGAAATGCAAGATGCCACATATCATTTCCGCTCGAAAAAATCGATGTCAGAGTGGCATCATATTAAAAGCAAAAAGCAGACAGAATGCAAATACATTATATACAATTTTGATGGTCACGATCTGGTCCATATTCAAAACACCATTAGCTCGAAATTCGCATTGCATTTGCCAGTCTTGTAACCCCGCTCCAAATTTAAAAATTACACATCTCCTATCAGCTCCGAATTAGAATGTCCGAGCTGGAAAAACATATTGAAATATCAGACAGCTCGACATTCAAATACATATATATCTACAATCTCCGATCACAGAGCTGGCTCGATATTCAAATAATCCATAGTCTCGAAGCTTGTGAAATTAATAACATAATCTCACAATATCGATCTCAGAGCCTTGCTCGATCTTCAACAACCGTGCTCTCGAATTACATATTTCATAGCTCGAAATTCTGAATACATATCTACAAATTATCGAGCTCAGAGTTAGCTCGATATTCAAAACAACCGAGCTCAAATTCAAATACCATCTACAATCTGCTCGAATTATCGATTTCTCTGAGCTGCTCGATATTTCAAACAACCCGGCTCGAAAATCTTCCATATACATAAGCTCGAAAATTCAAATACTTCTTACAATATCTAGCTCAGAGCTAGCTCGATATTCAAAACTACGGAGCTCAAAATTCAAATACAATCCACAATCTGCCAGAATATAGTGTTCAGAGCTGGCTACGATATTCAAAACTTCTAGATTGTCGAATTCAAATACACATCCCAATCTGCTCGAAATACCGGATCTTAGAACTGGCTCGATATTCTAAACATTCCAGCTGATATCGATCTCAGAGTCTGGGCTCGATATTCAAATATCCATAGCTCGAAATTCAAATACTTATTACATTATCGATCTCAGAGGCTGGCTCGATATTCAAATTCCATAGCTCGAAATTCAAATACATATCTCAAGTATCGATCTCAGAGATGGCTCGATATTCAAAAAAACCCAGCTCGAAATTTAAAATACACATCTCCAATTGCGCGAATATCGATCTCAGAGCTGGCTCGATATTCAAACATCCCAGCTCGAAATTCAAATGCACATCTCAATCTGCGCGAATTTCAATCTCAGAGTGGATCGATATTCAAAACAACCAGCTCGAAACTCAACTAGACTCTCCAAATCTGCGCGAATATCGATTCAGTGTGGCACGATATTCAAAACATCCCAACTCGAAATCAAATGACATTCAATCTGCGCGAAATCGATCTCCGAGCTGGCTCGATATTCAAAACAACCCAGCTCGAAATTCAAATTCACATCTCAATCTTCGCGAATATCGATCTCAGAGCTGGGCTCGATATTCAAAACAAACCCAGCTCGACATTCAAATGCACCATCTTTCTATCTTCTCGAATATCGATCTTCAGTGTGGCTCGATATTCAAAACACTCACCAGCTCGAAATGCAAATGCACATCTCCCAAATCTTCGCGAATATCGATCTCACAGTGGCTCGCTATTCAAACACCCCAGCTCGAAATCAAAATGCAAATCTCAATCTCTCGAATATCGATCTCAGAGTGGCTCGAATAAACAAAAGACCAAGCTCGTAATTCGCATTGCATTTACCATCTTGTAGTCGAATATCGATCTCAGAGCTGGCTCGATATTCAAAACAACCCAGCTCGAAATTCAAATGCACATCGCAATTTGCGGGAATATCGATCTCAGAGCTGGCCTCGTATTCAAAACACCCAGCTCGAAATTCAAATTGCACATCTCAATCTTCGCGGAATATAGATCTCAGAGATGGCTCGATATTCAAAGGAAACCCAGCTGAAATTCAAATACGAATGTCCATCCTGCTCGAATGTCGATCTCAGAGTGGCTCGATATTCAAAACACCAAGCTCGAAATTGCTTGCATTTACCATCTTGTAGTCGACTATCGATTCAGAGCTGGCTCGTCATTCAAAAAACCCAGCTCGAAATTCAAAGGAACATTTTTTCAATCTCAATTTGCGCGAATATCGATCTCAGAGCGGGCTCGTTATTCAAAACCCAAGCTCGATATTAAAAATGCACATTCTCAATTTGCGCGGAATATCGACTCTCCAGTGGCCTCGATATTCAAAACATCCAGCTCGAAATTCGCATTGCATTTCCATTTGTAGTCGAATATCGGATCTCAGAGCTGGCTCGATATTCAAAACCAACACGCTCGAATTTCAAAATGCCACATCTCAATCTTCGGCGAATATCGATCTCAGAGCATGGTCGATATTCAAAAAACCCAGGCTCGAAATTCAAATGCACATCTCAATCTTCGCGACTATCGATCTCAGAGCTGGCTTCGATATTCAAAAAAGAAACCCAGCTCTCGAAATTCAAATACGTAATGTCCTACCTGCTCGTTATCGATTCAGAGCTGGCTCGATATTCAAAACACCCGGCTCGAAAATTCGCATGGCTTTTACCATCTTGTAGTCGAATTCGATTCTCAGAGCTGGCTCGATTTCAAAACAACCCAGCTCGAAATTCAAATGCAATCTCAATTGCGGCGAATATCGATCTCACAGCTGGCTCGATATTCAAAAACAACCAGATCGGAAATTCAAATGGCACATACAATTTCGCGATTATCGATCTAAGAGCTGGCTCGATATTTAAAAACACCCCAGCTCGAATTTCAAATGCACATCTCAATCTGCGCGAATATCGATCTCAGAGGCTGGCTCGATATTCAAAAGAAACCCAGTAGCTCGAAATTCAAATACGTAAGTCCAACCTGTCGAATATCGATCTCAGAGCTGGCTCGATATTTCAAAACCCCAGCTCGAAATTCGCATTGCATATACTATTCTTGTTGTTTCGAATATCGATCTCAGAGCTGGCTCGATATTCAAAACAACACAGCTCGAAATTCAAATTGCACATCTCAATTTGCCGCGACTATCGATCTCACAGCTCTCGATATTCAAAACAACCCAGCTCGAAATTCAAATGCACATCGCAATTTGCGGCGAATATCGATCTCACAGCTGGCTCGATATTCAAAACAACCCAGGCTCGAAATTCAAATGCACATCGCATCTTCGCGAATATCGAGTCTCAGAGTGGTCGGCATATTTCAAAACCCACCCCAGCTCGAAATTCAAATTGCAGATCTCATTTCTGCGCGAATATCGATCTCAGTGCTGGCTCGATATTCAAAAGAACCCAGCTCGAAATTCAAATACGTACGTCCAACCTGCTCGTATATCGATCTCAGAGTGGCTGATATTCCAAAACACCCAGCTCGAACTTTCGCATTGCATTTACATTTGTAGTCGAATATCAGATCTCAGAGCTGGCTCGATTAAATCAACACAGCTCGAAATTCAAATGCACATCTCAATTTGCGCGAATATCGATCTCAGAGCTGGCTCGATATTCAAATCAACCCAGCTCGAACTTCAAGATGCACATCTCAATCTTCGCGAATATCGATCTCAGAGCTGGCTCGATATTCAAAAACAACCCCAGCTCGAAATTCGCATTGCATTTACCATCTTGTAGTCGATTATCGATCTCAAGAGCTGGCTCGATATTCAAAACAACAAACAGCTCGAAAATTCAAATGCACATTCTCAATCTTCGCGAATTTCGATCTCAGCGCTGGCTCGATATTCAAAAAACACCCCAGCCTCGGAATTCAAATTGCAATCTCAATCTTCAGAGCTGGCTCGTATTCTAAACAACACAGCTCGAAATTCAAAATTGCACATCTCAATTTGCTGCGGAATATCGATCTCAGAGTGGCTCGATATTTCAAAACAAACCCAGCTCGAAATTCAACTGCACATCTCAATTTGCGCGAATATCGATTCTCACAGTTGGCGATATTCAAAACACCAGCTCGAAATTCGCCATTGCAATTACAATCTGTAGTCGAATATCGATCTCAGAGCTGGCTCGATATTCAAAACAACACAGCTAGAAAATCAAATGCACATTCTCAATTTGCGCGAATATCGATCTCACAGCTGGCCGATATTCAAACAACACAGCTCGGAAATTTCAAAAATGGCACCCCATCTTCAATCTTCGCGAATATCGATCTCAGAGCTGGCTCGATATTCAAAAAAACACCCCAGCTCGAAAATTCAAATTGCACATCTCAAACTTCGCGAATATCGATCTAAGTGTGGCTCGATATTCAAAAGAACCCAGCCTGGGAATTTCAAATACGTATATCCAACCTGCTCGATATCGATTCAGAGCTGGCTCGATATTCAAAACACCCAGCTCGAAATTCGCATTGCATTTACCATCTTGTAGTCGATTATCGTCTCAGAGCTGTCGATATTCAAAACAACCCAGCTCGAAATTCAAGATGCGCATCTCAATCTTCGCGACATTATCGATCTCACAGCTGGCTCGATATTCAAAAACCAGCTCGAATTCAAATGCACATTTCAATCTTCGCGCACTATCGATCTCGAGCTGGCTCGATATTCAAAACACCCCAGCTCGAAATTCAGATGCACATCTCAATCTTCGCGAATATCGATCTCAGGCTGGATCTGTCCGATATTCAAACGAAACCCAGCTCGAATTTCAACATACGTATGTCCAACCCTGCTCGATTAATCGATCTAGAGCTGGCTCGATATTCAAAACACCCGCTCGAAAATTCGCATTGCATTTACATCTTGTAGTAGAATATCGTCTCAGAGATGGCTCGATATTCAAAAAAACCGTCGAAATTCAAATGCACATCTCAATTTGCGCGAATATCGATCTCACAGCTGGGTCGATATTCAAACAACCCCAGCTCGAAATTCAAAATGCACATCTCAATCCTTTCGCGAAAATATCGATCTCAGAGCTGGCTCGATATTTAAACACCCCAGCTCGAAATTCCACTTGCAATCTCAATCTTGCGCGGATATCGATCTCAGAGCTGGCCTCGATATTCAAAAGAACACAGCTCGAAATTCAAATACGTAATGTCCAACCTGCTCGAATATCGATCTCAGAGCTGGTCGATATTCAAACACCCAGCTCGAATTTCGCATTGCATTTACTATCTTGTAGTTCGAATATCGATCTCAGAGCTGGCTCGATATTTCAAACAACACTGCTCGAAATTCAAATGCACATCTCAATTTGCGGCGAATAGCGATTCACAGCTGGCTCGATATTCAAAAACAACCCAGCTCGAAATTTCAAATGCCACATCTCAATTTGCCGCGAATATCGATCTCACAGCTGGCTCGATATTCAAACAACCCAGACTCGAAATTCAAACTGCACATCTCAATCTTCGCGATATCGATCTCAGAGCTGGGCTCGATATTCAAAAAACCCCATCGAAATCAAATGCACATTCATTCTTGCGCGAATATCGATCTCAGAGCTGGCATCGTATTCAAAGAAACCAGCTCGAAATTCAATACGTACGTCCAACCTGCTTCGAATATCGATCTCAGGCTGGCTCGATATCAAAACACCCAGATCGAAAATTCGCATTTGCATTTACCATCTTGTAGTCGAATATCGATCTCAGAGCTGGCTCGATTATTCAAAACAACACAGCTCGATATTCAACTGCACTTCTCAATTTGCGCGAATCGATTCAGAGATGGCTCGATATTCAAATCCAATCCCAGCTCGAAATTCAAATGCACATCTCAATCTTTCGCGAAGATCGATTCAGAGCTGGCTCGATATTCAAAACACCCAGCTCGAAATTCGCATTGCATTTTCCATCTTGTAGTCGATATCGATCTCAGAGCTGGCTCTGATATTCAAAACTACCCAGCTCGAAATTCAAATGCACATCTCAATCTTCGCGAATATCGATTTCTCAGGAGCGGGGCTCGATATTAAAAACACCCCAGCTCGGAATCAAATGCACATTCTCAATCTCAGAGCTGGCTTCGATATTCAAAACAACACAGCTCGAAATTCAAATGAACATCTCAATTTGCGCGAATTAATCATCGATTGTCAGAGCTGGCTCGATATTCAAAACAACCCCGCTCGAATTCAAATGACATTCTCAATTTGCTGCTGGGAATATCGATCTCACAGTTGGCTCGATATTCAAAACACCCTGCTTCGAAATTCGCATTGCATTTACCAATCTTGGTAGTCTGATTTCGATCCTCAGGAGTGGCTCGATATTCAAAACAACACAGCTAGAAAATTCAAAATGCACATCTCATTTGCGCGATGAATCGATCTTCACAGATGGCTCGGATATTCAAAACAACCAGTCGAAATCAAATGCACATCTCAATCTTCGCGAATATCGATCTCAGAGTGGCTCGTTCTTCAAACACCCCAGCTCGAAATTCAAATGCACATCTCAATCTTCGCGAATATCGATCTCAGAGCTGGTCGATATTCAAAAGGAACCCAGCTGGAAATTTCAAAATACGTATATCCAACCTGCTCGAATAATAATCGATCTCAGTGCTGGCTCGATATTCAAAAACAACCAGCTCGAAAATTCGAATTGATTTACTTCTTGTAGTCGAATATCGATCTCAGAGCTGGCTCGATATTCAAAACAACCCAGCTCGAAATTCAAATGAGCATCTCAAATCTTCGCGGAATATCGATTCTCACAGCTGGCTTTTCGGATATTCAAATCCAGCTCGAAATTCAAATGCACATTTCAATCTTCGCGAATATCGATCTCAGAGCTAGGCTCGTATATTTCAAAACACCTAAGCTCCGAAATTCAATGCACATCTCATTCTGCGCGAAATATCGATCTCAGAGCTGGCTCCGTATTCAAAGACCCAGCTCGAAATTCAAATAAGTTACGTCCAACCTGCTCGAATATCTCGATCTCAGAGCTGGCTCGATATTCAAAAAACCCAGCTCGAAATTCGCATTGCATTTACATCTTGTAGTCGAATATCGATCTCAGAGCTGGCTCGATATTCAAAGCAAACAGCTCGAATTTCAAATTGCACATCTCAATTTGCGCGAATATCGAATCTCACAGCTGGCTCGATATCAAAACACACAGCTCGAAATTCAAATGACATCTCAATCTTCGCGAATATCGATTCGGGCTTGCTCGATATTCAAAAACACCCAGCTCGAAATTCAAATGCACATCTCAATCTTCGCGAATATCGATCTCAGAGCTGGCTCGATATTCAAAAGAACCCAGCTCGAATTCAAATACGTATGTCCAACCCTGCTCGAATATCGATCTCAGGAAGCTGGCTCGATATTGAAAGAACCCGGTCGAAATTCGCATTGCATTCTTACCATCTTGTAGTCGAAATATTCGATCTCAGAGCTGGCTCGATATTTCACAACAACCCAGCTCAAATTCAAATGCACATCTACTTTGCGCGAATTATCGATCTCACAGCTGGCTCGATATTCAAAAACAACCCAGCTGAAATTCAACTGCACATCTCCTATATTCGCGGAATAATTGATCTCAGAGCTGGCTTCGATATTCAAAACACCCCAGCTCGAAATTCCAAATTGAACATCTCAATCTGCGCGAATACGATCTCAGAGCTGGACTCGTCGATATTCAAAGAACCAGCTCGGAAATTCAAATACGTACGTCCAACCATTGCCTCGATATCGATCTCAGTGCAGGCTCGATATTCAAACACCCAGCTCGAATTTCGCATTTGTTTTACCATCTTGTAGTCGATTATCGATCTCAGAGCTAGGCTCGATATTTCTAAACAAACACTGCTCGAATTCAAATGCACATCTCCCAATTTGGCGGAATATCGATCTCAGAGCTGGCTCGATATTCAAAACAACCAGCTCGAAATTCAAATGACATCTCAATCTTGCGAATATCGATTAGAGCCTGGCTCGATATTCAAAAACACCCAGCTCGAAATTCAAATGCACATCTCAATCTTGCGAATATCGATCTCAGCGTGGCTCGAGATTCAAAAGAACCCAGCTCGAAATTCAAATACGTATGTCCAACCTGCTCGAATATCGATCTCAGAGTGGCTCGATATTCAAACACCCAGCTCGAAATTCGCATTGCCATTTTACCATCTTGTGTCGAATATCGATCTCAGGCGCTTGCTCGATATTCAAAACACCCAGCTCGAAATTCAAATGCACATCTCAATTTGCGCGAATATCGATCTCACAGCTGGCTCGATATTCAAAACAAACCCAGCTCGAAATTCAAATGCACTCTCAATCTTCGCGAATATCGATCTCAGAGCTGGCTCGATATTCGAAACACCCAGCTCGAAATTCAAATGACATCTCAAATCTGCGCGAATAATCGATCCTAAGAGCATGGCTCGATATCAAAAGAACCAGCTCGAAATTCAAATACGTACGTCCAAACCTGCTCGAATATCGATCTCAGGAGCTTGGCTCGATATTCAAAACACCAGCTCGAAATTCGCATTGCATTTACCATCTTGTAGTCGAATATCGATCTCAGAGCTGGCTCGATATTCAAAACAAACACAGTCGAAATTCAAATGCACATCTCCAATCTGCGCGAATATCGATCTCCACAGCTGGCTCGATATTCCAAAACAACCCAGCTGAAATTCAAATGCACATATCCAAATTTGCGCGAATTTTCGATCTCACAGCTGGCTCGATTTCAAAAACAACCCAGCTCCGAAATTCAAATGCACATCTATTCTTCGCGAATATCGATCTCAGAGGCTGGCTCGATATTCAAAACACCCCAGCTCGAAATTCAAATGCACATCTCAATCAGCGCGAATATCGATTCAGAGGCTGGCTCGAATATTTTAATTCAAAAGAACCCAGCTCGAAAATTCAAATACGTAGTTAACCCCATCAACCTGCTTCGAATATCGATCTCAGAGCTGGCTCGATATTCCAAAACAACCCAGATCGGAAATTCGCATTGCATTTTACCATTTGTAGGTCGAATAGCGCTTCAGAGCTGGATCGATATTCAAAACAACACAGCTCGAAATCAAATGCACATCTCAATTTGCGGCGGAATATCGATCTCACGCTGGCTCGATATTCAAACAACCCAGCTCGAAATTCAAATGCACATTCTACAATATTCGCGATATCGATTCAGAGCTGGCTCGATATTCAAAACACCCAGACTCGAAATTCAAAATGCACATCTCAATCTAGCGAATATCGATCTCAGAGCTTGGCTCGATATTCAAAAGGAACCCAGCTCGAAATTCAAATACGTATGTCCAACCTGCTGGAATATCGATATCAGAGCTGGCTCGATATTCCAAAACACCCAGGTCGCAATAGTTCCGAGGAATATCGACCTCGGAGCTTTGGATTCAACTCGAATATTCAACTCGAGTATTCAACTCGAAATTCAAACCGGTTGAATTTCGATGTTCGATGTTCGATGTCAGAGCCAACTTCACACACCCCCTATATAATACGCATTTGGGTAACAATAAAACATTTTGTTTATTGGCGGATTATTTGGACCAGGGATTTATCCATGGAAATGGACCATGTGCACACTTAGTGTTCTCTCTGTTTATTTATTCACAGACACTCAAGAATCTGGGCACGGTATTTACACACGAGTGGTGCATCTTATAAAATGAGTGGTATATGACTGTATTTCCATCCGATAATGTATGTCCGAACGGTTCCATTTGAGATCATTGAAAACAACAATTTGTCACATACTGAGATACAGTTGAAACTGTCTGCCATGGTGTCCGGTATATACATATTGCACTGTCAATGAAGGGGGGGGGGAGCATGGAAGTTAGCCATTTACAGTGGGGTCAGTGCACACACGAACGAACACGACAGGTTGTGCACTTACACGTTGACCCCACTGTAGTCCGTTGACCCTTTCAAATACAATGTTTACTTAAAACTAATTCCTTCCTCTGTGGACATTTGACCTTTTCACTATTGTGCTTTAAATTGCTGAGTAACATGAGCTGGTTGCGCAAGCTGATTCTGCCCGACATTGCCTAATGTTGAAATATATAGGCGCATATTAACAGCACATGTGGAAGACTCGGACCTAGGATCGAGTACATTTCCTGTTTCGAACCGTTGCCAACGACCCTTCAATTTATGTTGACTATATACATGTACGGTAAAGAAGTGTGCCAATTTCTTTCGCATGGGCCATTTACTTCCATGTGCATAAATTGTGTCCAGATCAGCGTAACTTTTTCTGGAAATTAGCGTATCCAATACGTTTTGGCGTCGCTTTGACTGAGTATTTGTTAGTATGGCCATTTTGAATGTATAATGTTATGTTCATTTCATATGCACTGAAAATGGCCATCGCGGACCTATTCATCATAAATGAAATCCTGTTGACTGATAAAGGCTTCGTACGACCCAATCGAACATCCCATGACGATTGCCTGATACGTATTTAAATTGATTTCAGGGTATCATGATCACTGCTGATGGCGATGTTGAGGGACTATCCAAAAAGTCGATGAGCGGTGTATTCAAATGTTAAGACGTTGCACGCCGAAGTAGTTCTAAGGGATGGTACCCTTGATTTCCAAAATTCTATAGCGATTTTTGAATCAAGCGTTAAATTCCCTTAGAACTACTTCGGTTAGCGTAACTTCCCTTAGACTACTTCGGGTTACGAATTTTGGAAATTCAAGCGTAATTCCCTTACGAAAACTACTTCGGTTACCGAATTTTGGAAATCATAGCGTAACTTCCCTTAGAACTACTTCTAGTGCACTACCAACGTAAGATGCGGCGAGGTTTGTCCGTTTGACGTTACGGGGAAACGTAAGAAGTGGCGAAGTTTGTACATCGACGTTACGTTGGCGTCAAAACCGACCCAACTCTCCTACATTCTAAAGTCAACGCTGCCTCCGGAACATTGTTGGGACAGTCACTCCAGGGTCTTGTAACCTATTAATTTTATTACTGATATATTGCAGTAGATGATACGATAAGTACTTCCTTTTAATGTTCGGATAACGTCATTTGTTTTTGTGTAGTGTAGTAGATACAGCCAATACAGAACAAAATCACAAGCGAAGCCGTAATCCCTAGGACTCCAAACCTGGTTTCTTATTAGACTGATGTTATTTTATTAATAAATTAATCTCACACATAACAATTCTCAATATTCGTTTTCGTGGTCTCAGTCGGGCGACTAAAAACCACATTTTAAGATCGTCTTGGAAATTTCAATTGATGGAATTACATTTATAGAGCATATGCGACCTGTGCTCAATAAATGTACATCCAATCATTGTTTACAAGAAAACATTTACAGACTATCATTATTTTGCACTTACGAACATTTTAGTCGTACCAAGATTAGAGAAACGAGCACCAGGATCCTCTGGCGTAGTCGTGTACTTTCATAAAGTAAAGCATCGTTCTCTCAATTCAAAATAATTTACGTAAAGTAGAACATATGTGACCATCGGTTTTACTTTTGCAACATATATGGTGACCATCTTGAATTTCCGAATGGTACCAATGTGTAGTTACGCGGTAAACCAATGTATAAGACGCTATATTATTGGAAACTATGTTTCCAGATTTCTCGACAACCATCCTGCCAGAACATGTTACTCAGTACGAGCTTTGCCGAAGGTATGTCCATAAAACCTCTCTAAACCGCCATAAATCATTACCGAAGCACAATCTGTTAACCCTTACAGTGCTGATTTAAAATTTGATCGTCTTGCTGATTAAATGTTATTTTTCATTTTATTATGAAAAGACATGTTTTGACAGCACTTTAGAATCATTTCCAATGGAAGTGATTCTAAAATGCTGTCAAACCTTGTTTTTATTAAGATAAACAACGAAATAAGAAATAACAGCAGACGACAATTTTCGGTTCCCGCCTTCTAAGGGTTAAGACATTAGCACACGTTGCAAAACTAGCTCGTTTTAACAGCACCATATTTTCATTGCATACTTTTCAAAACATATTATTGTTATTTACTTGAAGCAGTCGTTATATTAGTATCTAAATTTCCCATAACGTTCGATGTCATATGTTATCATATAAGTACGTGTACATTTCTTGCGTGATGTCGGCAGTTGCTGAGTACATTGTTAATACGAAATTCGGCATAGCCTGGTTTGTTGTGGTATCAGCAAACTCGTTTTATAAACAACTTATGCAATCGTTGCTTTATTTCAGGATGCCAAGGTGGAGATAGAAACGATGGCCATTCTGGGGGAAGTTAAAGACATCTGACGGAAGACAGTGTAGACATTCCAGGGAGCATTTCAACGACGTTCCGCTTCGGTGGACACGTTCTATAACCTGTATAACCCTTTCATCCCTAATACATATCATGGTTTGCTCCTGGTTATGTTGGAATATTCCATTAATAAAACAATCTTAATAGTAATGACAAACGCTGCAGATCTTGATGTAACGAGCCGTCTCATCTGGATATACAGTGTTTTCATATGATCATTAAGTCGGCGTTTGAATAGTTAATTTGCCATACAATGTAACAAGTGGTATACGGTGTCATATTGGTACTTGCTGAAGTATAGACCACTTTGGTGAAACATTCGGATCATGTCGACAATATATAAATATATAACATAGTTTTCAGACCAAATGCTATAACTGCTGCCGTTCATATTATGACGGCAGAAGTTATAGCATTTGTCTGAAAAACTAAACAAATACACGTGTCGTTACCGTTCTGATCTAACTAAACTACTGTATTACATATGGAAATAACATGTTTCATATTACTAGTAAGACAATGTATTAGGTTTTTCTCGTGCGGTGACATAGAGTCAGTTCCTCCGGCCTGGCCTCAGCAGTATTTGTGGAGTCGCAAATGTACTCATCGGTTACAATCTCACCAATCAAAGTGACGGTCATCAATCAGAAGGTCCAACGGTTCATATTGAAGTTTGGAATTCCAATGTGAGATTATTAAAATGTTTTCAGGCGTTTTGGTTTTGTAGACAAATGATTAGCAACAAATTGCAATGGCAACAAATTATCATACGGAAGATGAAATCATGTTTCATGTGTCGTATTAGTGGAACCACGCTTACTGGTTGTGTAGCATTCATGACTATATAATATCAAGGTCAACATTTACAGAAAATTGTCACCTAAGCTGACGCAACCTACTGTCTGTTTCACGAAACCTGCCCGAATTGTATGGCCATATAAACAAAAATTGGTTAAAGTTTTATTTTTATTACGAAACATTAATTTCTCTATGGGAATTTAACATGGGGGAAAAGGAGGTGGAGTAGTAGCTATCTGGAGGGCAGGCAGCCGCAAAAACAAATGAAACTTTATTGAATATTATACAAAAAGAAACAAGACGCGAATTTTGAAAGTCGGTCCACTATTTCTGAAATTGGAAACATTTTCCCTTGTTAAATCCCTTCTGTGAAGATATCTATGGGGATTTAACATGGGTAAATTGTATTTTCGTAATAAAATCAATATTGGACCAAATTTCACGAAATAAAAAGACGGCTCATTCTTAAATGTTCCTTTAATTTAATATTATCGAAACACATATTGTTTTTGCATTGTTTATTTAGCCGTAAAATTTGGGCAGCTTTCGTGAAACAAACATTAACTAACTAAATGTAACCGACCTACAGAAGCCTGGTTCATCCGCTGCTGACTATTGTTAAATATAGCCGGATTCTCCACCAATGGTAGCCTACATGGCTGTTTATTTAAGAAACATCCATTATATTAAATTGTAACTTCTTTTATTTATTCTTTCCCATCTAACCTCTATCGCTATAACTTAACAACTGTCTGTATGAATAGTGTCTCACGATTAGCGATTGTATAAAACTCAGGTTAAAATTTAACCATGATATTTCTGGTTAAATTTAATCGACCTACAGAAGCCTGGTTAAATTTTAACCAGGCTCTTCGGAGAAAACAAAATGGCGGTCTTTCGTTAAATTCGCTCCACATCAATTAAATAAGTTGGTGTTTTTACGCATTGACAACATCGTAAACTTCAGCTGCGAGTATCAGTGAGTCCTATTCCACTATAACAACTGTCGCTAGTGTTAAACTCCAGTACACTCCGCGCGGTAACGACAAGAATTCAATGCACGCGATCAATATCAGTGTTTTAGAAGGCAGTTTCACGGACTTTATGGCTGATTCAGTGACTGTCAATTGTAGCAGCTACAACTTATTATTGTTTATGGACATTAAGAAACGTGTATGGAGTTTGAAAACAAAGCAAAGTATTATTATTCCATGACGACATGAACATGATGAAGCATGGGCCATGGCTGGCAGGCACATAGGTGGAAGACTCGGACCTATGACACCAAGAAAATGCCTATTAAAAAATACCATTACCCCACCCACTTGGTCTGTACATTCCATCTTCTATTTATAGAAAGGTGGGTAAGATAGGGCTATTTATACAAAGAGCCCTCTCTTTACGGTTCGCACAAACACAATAAACATCGATTTACATGTATACAATATGCTCTCTGGCAATCGATATGGTTTTAGGTTCGAGATGGTGTGAATATACTTCACTTCAAATCGCTTGTTTTTCAGCATTTATTGAGTTATTCGCGGTTTTGTTACCTCATTCAAAGCGAAAGTTGCGTTGCAGGAAAGAATTCACAACAGAATCGGAGCGTCCGGCGTGGATTATCGGTATATTTGGCGCTAGCTTGTCGCCAGCTAAAAACTAATGACGTGGCACCCATGACCATCTACATTAGAAATTCCAACCATTACAACGTTCGGTCAATTCTGATCGTTTCACCGATCTAAAAAAACACTTTTTTTGTCTCATTTCGTTCATTATCGGGAACCGGGTCAATGGCACCATCTTCCATATACAAACCGGAAGCGTCTATGTAAGGAACATCTCTGATTGGCTAATTTAAACTGTGATGACGTCATTCAACCTATTTCGGGATTCCGGAAGACATAAGCTGATGTACGCGAATCATGAACGAAAGTAGAAAAATGTGTTTTTTAGATCGGTGAACGATCACAATTGGACGAACTTTGTATGGTTGGAGTTGCTAATGTATATGGTCATGGTGCACGACGGACGTACGGATGGACGGACGGACACACATGACAAAAGCAATATACTCATGTTTCTTCAAAAGGTGGATAGGGCCTCTATTTGGCATGTAACCAGAGCCCTTAGTTGGCAGTTTACCAGGGCCCCTATTGCTGGTAAAAAGGGCACCTATTTGGCGGGTTACATGGGACCCCTATTTGGCGGGTTACCTGGGTGCCCCTATTTGGCGGGTTACATGGGTGCCCCTATATGACAGGTGAAGGGCCCCTATTTGGCGGGTTACCTGGGTATCCCTATTTGGCGGGTTACATGGATGCCCCTATATGGCAGGTGAAGGGCCCCTATTTGCGAGGCGTTACCTGGGTATCCCTATTTGGCGGGTTACATGGGTGCCCCTATATGGCAGGTGAAGGGCCCCTATTTGGCGGGTTACATGGGTGCCCGTATATGGCATGTGAAGGGCCCCTATATGGCAGATGAAGGGCCCCTACTTGTCGGGAATCTCTACAAACCATACACATGATACAGAAGCGACATACCAAGTATGACACCTGCGGCTATTACGGTTTCAAAAAGTTTCACAACTTTTAAGACAAAATTGCCAAAGTCTAATTAAAAAAGGGGGAGGTAACCTATGAACCGGGGAAGGAATCGACAATCAAAATGTACTTTGCCACATGTACACTACCATAAGGATGTTACATACCAAGTATAACAGCTGCAGCTATTATAAATTAAAAGGGTTCAGACTTATAGAAAGGAATGAACGTACCGATGGACGGACGGACACACATAACCAAAAGCATTATACTCACGTTTCTTCAAAAGTGTGATATTAATTAACCAGGGCTCTAGTTTGATGTAACCAGATGTCTTATTTCCAGTAGTACCAGGGCCCTATTTGGGCGGGTAAAGTAAAAAGGGCCCCTATTTGGCGGGTTACCAGTGTGCCCCTATGGGAGCGAGTAACGTTGCTTGCCTACTGGAAAGCGAGGGTTAACGTGGAGATGTATACACAGAATCCTACAAGATACAGGTAGTAGGTAATAGAAAAACATTCGTATAATTTAAGGGGACCCAGTGGTGGGGTTGAAGGGGGAATGGATCTTTTGGTGTTGACTGTAGTGAGGTGGTGTTTTATACTTTTCTTTCTTTGTGTTTTATAAGTGGACCTTTCAAATTATAAATCCAGATAGAGATACCGTAAGTTTGTAAGGTAAGGCTTGAAACTGAAAAACTTCCCATACGTCGGACAATGTGCAAGGTTTTGCAGAAACACAAAATATGTCCCCACAATCTTTCAAATATCTATAGTTCCAATCCTTATACATAGGCGGCGGAAACCGGACATTAATTTGGCGGGGGGTGGGGGGGGGGGCAATCGCCCAATTCGAAAGTGGGCCCAAGGGGACACGATGTTGCTAGGGGTTTGTCCCCTGGGAAATTTTGCCCAAGCTTGAGGACCCAAAAGGGACTGATGTTTGCTAGGGGGGGTCCGGGGGTTTTGAGGATTGAGACTATTTGCTTGATTCAAAAGTATTGAGGGGGCCAGGACAGCCCCCCCCAACAAAATGATTGTATACCCAACTTTGTCTGCGGGGAAGTAAACTTGAGAATCAATATTATGTAGCTCCCGTATTGTCCGTACCAGAGTATGTACATGGTATTTTGAGAGGTACTTCCCAAATTGATGTAAAATATTAAAGATTGTGATTTATATAAATGATATTGTAGATTTCTAAATCAATGCATGTTTGTACTAGTACCAAGAAGTTACTCTGAATACTCCCGTTCGTCCGTGATCAGCGTATTCTGCAGAGTTTCTACCCGCAACTAATTTGGTACCACTTTTTTGGTGGAAAAAATAAATGGGTTATATTCTGTTTGTCACAATGTCTCCGTTCGTACATACGTCTCACGCTCCGTACCTGTATGTCCATCACGTTTTCTTGTCAGAGGCAGAGCTACAGATAAGCTGCGTATTTGCTTATATACCCAATTCAAATTGCCCAAACAAACCAATTGAAATCATACTAAAGTAGTGAGTATCAAAGAGCAATAATAAAAATGTGGTACCTTTATCATGCTGCAGGAAACAATAAACAGATCAAAAATATAGCATATTTTTCTTATTTTCCATCAAAACACAACTTGGTTATACTATTTCATTAGAATTGTCGCCCAAGGAGACCAATTCTATGAAATGCCAAGACTGTTTTCCTTTCGAAGCCAAAGTTGCTTCAATAACTGCTGTCTGTTGATGTGTAAACAGGTAGTGTGATTTTATTTTAACCCAATTCAAATTTTGAATACCCAATTGCTTCAGAAATGATGGAAGTGAACAATTACTCAATTAACTTTCTTTATCTGGAAGCCATGGTCAGAGGTAAAACTTTTTTAAACCATAACAGACATTGGGGGGATAGATTAGTTGCGAACAGTAAACTCTTTGCAATCTAATCCATACGTCCGTAGATGTGCGTTCTGAGTAGATTGCAAGAGACAAATTTGTACTCGTCCTTACTATCACATGAATGGCAAAAATTAAGAAAGTACATTACAAACATTGAAAGTTCCACCCTTCTGCTGGCATTTCCCTCGCCAGAGACGAGCGGAATTTTTATGCCCTGTACTCATTACAACTCTGATGGTAGGAGACTTTGAGATTCGGTATGTGGCTTACTTATAATTGCAAAGTTACGGTTTGTACATACATCCGCAAAGTGTTTTTATGCCCCGCTACCGAAAGGTACGGGGGCATATAGTGTTACCGGCTTTAGGCGTCCGTCCGTACGTCCATCCCGTAAGTCCGTCCGTCCGTCCTACGTCCCGATATTTATTCTTTAGTAATGTGTTTGTACATGGCTTCACATGATTATGCCAATATTTATACACTGATTACATATGAACATCCCTTACACACTCCAACCCGCCCGGTACTTCCACCTTGGACCTTTGGCCTAGACCATTTCCATTTTTAAATGTTTGCTTGGCACGTTGGGACAAATCTAAGTGCACGTTTCTCAATCCTACAATAACTTTCTCAATACTGTTTGCCAATCCTTTAATAATTATGCACATGATACCTATGAACATGCCCTACACACGCACCACCCAGTACTTCGAACCTTTGGAACTTTGACCCTTCACCATTCTACTTTAATGTTTACTTACCACTTTGTGAAAATCTACGGCACGTTTTCTCAATCCTACAATAACTTCTCAATACTTTACCAATCCTTAAATATTGATACACATGATACATATGAACATGCCCTACACCACTCCACCACCCAGTACTTCGACCTCGACCTTTGACCTTCACCTTTTTACTAAATGTTTATTACCACTTTGGGACAAATCTACGTGACGTTTCTCATTCCTACCATAATTCTCAATAATTTGCCATTCGCTTAAATAGGTATTACACATGATAAATATGACATCTTGCCCTACCCACTCCACCACCAGTACTTCGACCTTGACCTTTGACCTTCACCTTTTCTACTTTCGATGTTTACTTACCACTTTGGGACAAATCAACGTGCACGTTTTCTCAATCCTACAATAACTCTCTCAATACTTTTGCCAATCGCTTAAAAATATTTATACACCTATGATACTATGAACATGCCCTACACACTCCACCACCCAGTACTTCGACCTTGACCTTCGACCTTCACTTTTTTATGCCCCCGCAACCGAATGGTGAGTGTGGCATATAGTGTTACCGGCGTCCGTCCGTACTCGGGTAAATGGCTTGTAATCAAATATGCCTCGTTTTCTTTGGCTGCCAGCGGGGGCATTCGTGTGCCGACAGGCCACCTTTCTAGTTCATCTGATTTCCGGCTCGTGGATTATCTACCCATTACAGACCTTGAAATTTGGAAAATGGGTACATTGCGATAAACTTTTGTCTAGTTTATTTTTGCAAATGGGTTGTTGATTTGTTTACGTTATGCAATGTGCAGTGGTAAAATGAAAGAAATGCTGTTCTTTCATTTTACCACTGCATATTTTTTAATAGCTGTTCTAAGTAATCACTGGATTTGATAAGATGTCTACTTTTAATATTCAAATTGCTGTCATTAAATATAACTTTTTAATTCAACCTAGTTGTATCATATTTTTTAATTTATATTTTTTCAGGAATCCAATGATGAGAACATCCCTACAGAGATTGGCTGGATCTGCATTCGTACTACATGTATCAATCTATTGGGGGACTTGAATAAGAGGAATGAATATGCCTTCAGCATACCGCCATGATCTTGTTTTAAACTTGTTGTGCACCAACTCTTCACACCATCATTTCACTGACATATATAGGATTCTGTGGTGCAAGGATACTCTCAGACTTTATATGATGGTTATTCACCCTTAGAAACCACTATCTTATATTTTTTGTTCGTCTGCTGTTTATTTTTTATTTTCAATTTTTCTCATCAAAACAACATGCTTTGACAGCACTTTCATAATCATTTCCATTGGTTGGAAATGATTCTTGAAGTGCTGTCAAACCATGTTTTTATTGAGAAATTAAGGCAAGATATAAAAAGCGAACAGCAGACGGACAATGTTTGTGAGTAGCGGCCTAAAGGGTTAAAGCGTCTCGGCATGGTACTTCCGAAGATGCGCAGAAAAAGAAACAGTTGAGTATGTCACTCAATGTTGATGAATTCAGGCGCAACTGGTCACTGGTCATAAACAGGTTGTGTTTGTTAGTTAATCGAATGTCAGCTGTCGATATAGTAAAACATCAACTCCAGGAAATTTTCAGAAATAAATTGAACTATGTTGTAGGCCTATTGCGTTATAGATTTGAGCCGCGCCGTGCGAAAACGGGCTTAATGTTAACATTTTCAGTTTTTACTTTTTCACGTATTCTGATTGGACATCTTTTAAAAGACATATGCCGCCATCATTTATCAATGGTATCCCAAATAATTTTTTCATTATAGATGTATTTTTTATGAAGCGTGGTATAAAACTTTAAATGCCGTTTTAGTCAATGACGTCGAAATTACGACATTTTTATCAAAATAAACGGCGGTTATACAAGGGGTGTTAATCAAATACGGACAAGTCTTGATTTGTCATCTTTTATGCATGTTCAACCAAATTTTGGATATCTCGTAGCATGGCCAAGTGTCTCTTAGGCCAAGACAAAGTATGAAAATAAATGTGTTATGGCTGGTGTTGTCAGTGCTAATGTAACGTCATAATGTTTTGGATTGCGGCCCAAGTAACGTAATATTTCGTATGAATATTTTTCAAATAAGGCAGCGTGTGGGTTTCCTGTTGGATGTGCTATCTGAAATAATTTTGGGGGAATCCAATTGCGCATCATTTAACATTAACGTATGCGACGAAATTATACTGAAAGGGATATAGAAACGCAGGGTAAAAATATACGCAATATTTATTAAATGGCTTGGCCCAAAATTATGAAAAACCGTCAGTGGACTATTCTTGGTCACTGTGCACCAAACCGCTTGCCTAAAGTTACTCAACCGTGTAATGCACCCGACCACATAGAGGAAGTGATATAAAAAAACCAAAAACACGTTGCCAGCATGATGATGATAAGTTCGTCAAACCATTTGTCATACCACTTGATACGCTTGAGCGCTAATACATCGTTTTCCGCTATTTACACTGAGTTTATAGCTCTCACAAATCATGGTTATGTCCTGACGGAAGTTCAGGGGTCAGGTCATATGCATTGCTTAGCCAAGGTCAACGCAACAGTCGGTTGCTATGCAGTTTCGGTCGTGAATATTTTTCCACCATAGAAGTCTTGTCCGTCGTCTGAGAGAGACCGAGAAAGGTGGCCGACCGACCGAGATCGGTACGTCCGCGCATAACGTCGCGAGTCAAGACAGGGGCTATTGTCTCGCCCACCTACGTAATCGCTCGTATCCACTGAAAACGCTATTTAACACGGGGTAGGCAATATAATCGCCACATTCACCCCAAAACTGTAAGAATTGATTGCGCGAGGTGTCTGCGTGCACGTCGTCCGTATACGTTGGTCTGCCTCTCACTCGTGCACGTCGCGGCGCGTCGTATGGCTTGGTTGGCGGCACATGTGCTCCCAGACGATTTTCAATGAGGCAAATGAGGACATGTCTTTTTCACAGATGAGTCCCGGTTCACTCTTTTTCGTCCGGACGGTCGACGTTGTGTACGTTGTGCATAATAATGCCCGGCCCCATGTAACCGACGTCGTGGGGAACGCTTCGCCGACGCTTGCGTTCTTGAGAGGGATAGGTTTGGGGGTGGCTCGGTTATGGTCTGGGGAGGGATATCTCACGGGGTAAAGTCACCGTTGATTGTGGTAGCCGGGAAATTAACCGCCGTAAGATATAGGGATGAAATCCTCCGTCCGGTTGTTGTTCCATTTGTGCAAACAGCGTCAATAATTTTCCAGCATGATAATGCCTCGGCCCTTGTAGACCAGAGTTTTGTCAGACTTTCTCGCTGACCATAACATTAAACCCCACTCGATGGCCAGCGTCAGTCCCGATTTGTCCAAATCGAACATCTGTGGGCACGAACATGACAGGAGGATAAGGGGGTGTCGGAATTACCCCTTCTAATCTCGACCAACTAAGGACTGCATTTGTTGGAGAGTGAAACATTATTCCCACTAGAAGGATAAATGCACTGATAGAATTCCATGCACAAGAGATTCAGGGCTGTGACAGGATGCGCGAACGGGGGGCATACGATGTTACTGACAAACAGTGGATTTACTGTTGCGATATTGGGGGTACGTCAATTGTGATTCAATTCTAATGTATTATCGGTCAAAACCTAATGCAATTTTGGTTAATGTGTGGACTAAAGATATTTTTTTAATACTCATATACAATATTGTTATAACAGCCAAAACTCTCACTTTAAATCTACGGTGGCACAGAGGTGACATTGGCAACATTGATTTTATCTCGTGTGCCACGAACTTAGTAACTCGTGGCCACGACTTAGTATCTCGTGGCCACGACTGTAGCTATGTTGTGGCCACGACTTACAATCGCGTGGCCACGGATCTTAGTAACTCGTGGCCACGACTTAGTAACGTTGGCCACGGGACTTAGTAACTGTGGCCACGCTTAGTATCGCGTGGCACGACTTGAGCTATGTGGCCACAGAGTTGCCATTTGCAACATTTATTTTATTCTCGTGGCACGAGATGTAAGTCGTGGCTCGAGTTAGTAAGTGTGGCCCACGTGCTAGGAAGTCGTGGCCCACGAGTTAGTAAAGTCGTGGCCACGACATAGCTAAGTCGTGGCCACGAGATACTAAGTCGTGGCCACGAGTTACTAAGTCGTGGCCACGAGTTACTAAGTCGTGGCCACGAGTTACTAAGTCGTGGCCACGAGATAAAATAAATGTTGCAAATGTCACCTCTGTGCCACCGTAATAATGACATAAATATCCGGGGTTTGTATTGAATTTAAAATAAATGCATCAACATATGAATTGGAAATGTGATGGTCATAAACTTGCTTTTGTAGTCGAAAGTGCTTTTGTAGTATCAAATCATCAGTTTATCACTTGACTGCATAATAATCATTAATGTATATCAGGCGATGGTAATGTGATCCTCAAGAAAGACCAACGGCGACAATTATAAGGTATGACGCTACCAAATCTTCCCGGTATCGTGTTTTATCACAAAGTTAATGTTATAAGCGGCCTACTGCCTACTTTAAAATATACTGAAAGGATAAAGAAACGCAAGGTAAACATTTGAGGTGATTTATACGGTGGCACAGAGGTGACATTTGCAACATTTATTTTATCTCGTGGCCACGACTTAGTAACTCGTGGCCACGACTTAGTATCTCGTGGCCACGACTTAGCTATGTCGTGGCCACGACTTACTAACGCGTGGCCACGACTTAGTAACTCGTGGCCACGACTTAGTAACTCGTGGCCACGACTTAGTAACTCGTGGCCACGACTTAGTATCTCGTGGCCACGACTTAGCTATGTGGCACAGAGGTGACATTTGCAACATTTATTTTATCTCGTGGCCACGAGATAGTAAGTCGTGGCCACGAGTTAGTAAGTCGTGGCCACGAGTTAGTAAGTCGTGGCCACGAGTTAGTAAGTCGTGGCCACGACATAGCTAAGTCGTGGCCACGAGATACTAAGTCGTGGCCACGAGTTACTAAGTCGTGGCCACGAGATAAAATAAATGTTGCAAATGTCACCTCTGTGCCACCGTACAATTTACCAAGATAATAGATGGTAATATCGTTGGCATACACTAGGTTGTTCATATTTAAGATTATTTAGAATCAAAGTGCAGTGTAAGCGAGGACTTCGTTGATAAGTAGCCAGTTAAATTATGCGTTCACCATTTTTAATTCATAAGGACAACCGACGAAAAAGAGTAAACATGTCAAAGAACGACAGTTAGGCGACAATGTACAGCGCCTGAAGCATTTCTAAGTCATTGATGCTGCGAGGAACTCGTGCAAGTATCCTTGCTATAATATTTTGTCACGACACCATGGCCATAACGTCAAACATTATTCACGTTCAATGACGTCACAAGTACGTGACGTCAAGTCATGACGTCATAATATGTGTACCGAGGTACAAGGTATCGCGTCTCATATTAGTGAAAGTTTCAGTAAGTTATCATTTTCCGTTTTCTGTTCGCACTTAATGCAACAAACAAAAAAGTAAACGTAAATTGGAGGGCAAACTGTGAAATTTTACGGCGACGCTAGACAATTTGAAACATCGTTTTTCCGACGTCGTTTACCGCTTTTCATGACGTTGTCATTAAGTCCGGTTTTCGTATGGCGCGGCCCATTTATGGAAAACCATGGGAGTAGTTATGTAATCCCTTTTACCGATTCATGCTTACTACTGACCCCACTTTGCTGCAGATAACACACAAAGACATACCTGCTTGAAAGTCTTCAAGAACTGTATTAAAATATGTTTTCAGCATTTTACATGCACTTGTATACTGTACGTGTATAATCACCACAAACGCTGTAATACCTTAAGGACCCGTTCTATACATGATCATCGTTTGATTCAAAGATATCATTATTGCTTCGTAAATGTGATGGAATATATGTATAACATAATTATATGTCAGTATGTGAACACTGCCTTGTTGCGGCACATGGAGTGGCCAAGTTGGCCATCTTTGTGTGTTCCAGCCATTAGCCAGTTTCACCTGTTCTGTCGTTTGACAAAGAACACAAACTGTGAAGTAGAACCAGGCCGGTAGCGGTGCCTAAAATAGTGCCACGGCCAATTCACGGACGGGGGGTCTGGGGTTCCTCACCCTGAATTTTTTTTTTTCAACTTAGACCCTCTAAATGGCATATCCTGCATTCTAAGTGAACGGTCGAGCAATTAATTGACATGAGATTTTGAACACACACTAATGGAAGAAACAGAAATTTGGCCAAATGTGCTTTATGAAATAACATTTACTGAGACCCGAAACTATAAATCAGAGAGTGGGCTAAAATAGTGCCATGGCCATATGTTGTACAGGGGCTCTGGGGGTCCTCCCCCAGATTTTTTTCTTCAACTTAGACCCTCCAAATGGCATGTCCTGCATTGTAAGTGAACGTTCGAGCAATTAATTGACACAAGATTTTGGACACACACCAATGGAAGAAACAGAAATTTGGCAAAATGTGCATTTATCAAATAACATTTACTGAGATCCGAAAAAACTATAAATCAGAGAGTGGCAGACTCCCGCCCGAAAAGGTATTGACTTAAGGCGGGAGCGTAGTCTTACAACTAGTCTACATCCCTTGTCATTTGAGGTAACTCGTGAACTTGCAAGGGATGTAGACAGGTTGTACGAAAGGTATAATATACTGAGTTTAGCAATGTATAAGTGTTCGTCTAGATCTGGCAGCCAGACAGACAGACAGACAGACGTTGAGGGCAATCGCTATAACCCCAAACATTTTCGGTCTGGGGTTAATGAGGTGGGAGCCATCACGTTTTGATCCACCCACGTACTGCCTGCAACAACTGTTTCTCACTTAGCTCGTTCTAATCTGTTCTTTCCTCCTTGGGTGACAACTTACAAATTCCATCAGGAAGGCCGAAAAATCTCCGACAACAGCGCCGCGCCAGGCATGCATAAAGTGGAGTGGGGGGGGTGTAAAAAAAATTGGGCATGACCCGTCTTTGGGCGGAGCCATTTCATATTTTCCCCCACCCTTTACCCAGGCATGTATGAAGTGGAGGGGGTGGGGGGTGAGACATCCGCTGAAATGGCTCAAAATTGGCTAAGTCATATTAAATGTAAAAAAAAATTGGGCATGACCCGTCTTTGGGCGGAGCCATTTCATATTCCCCCAAACCCTTTACCCAGGCAGGCATGTATAAAGTGGAGGGGGGGGGGGGGGGGGGGGGGGGGGGGGGGGGGGGGGGGGGGGGGGGGGGGGGGGGGGCGTTGAGACGGAACAAAGATGGGGGGTGGGGTACTTCATGCTAATTTTCGTTTTGCGATTCTCCGACAGATTTTTTCATGGTTTTTTCAATAGTCCGAACTACCGACTGGAAGGATTTGGTAGTCCGAGCTGAATATGCTACTGCTAATTTCGAGCCACCGGCCTGACTGCATGACGGCGACACCAATAGCACATGTTTATTGAAAATGAGCCTATATTCTAGCGACTCATTCAATGCATGGGTTTGTAGATTAAATCGGCATTTTTCAAGTTTGATGACGAAACGGTAGTTATTCAAACAATTTAAAATGTGTAGATGGCGCATTCCCTTCCGACTGTAAAAACCATAATCACCTGAAAAAAGTCGCTAATTTTACGCTTTTTTACTTTTAGCAGACATATTTTGGTTGTTGTTGTTATTGCTTAGATTCGCTCAATGAAATCGCTGCGTTTACTTTTCGCCGGACAAAATGGCAATAGATGCAATGCCAATGATGCATGGACGAGACAATGCCAATCAATTAGGCAGTGGTTATGCGCTACAACTGATTTGGCATGCTTGGTTGTAGACTATTGGAAGCTCAACCTACAACATTTAACAGCTTAAAAAAAAAAAAAAAAAAAAATAAAAAAAAAACGGCCAAAATAGTTCTACGGCCTGGCCGTGGCTGCCGTGGCGTCCGCTACGGCCGTGACTGAACATATCATATAATGTACATGTAGCTACTCACATCTGTCTATGATGTATTGCACACAAGTATTTGTTTCACTGTCATATTATTTCTGTATGTGTCAAAAGCTCGAAGTGGTGAAACTGTAGAGATAGCTTGTACAAACATGGCGGAGATGGCAACTCAATGTACCATATAGTATACAGTAACGAGAGAATATTCACATAATCTTATGTTCATAAATCGCATCACTCTTATGAAATAAATATCATTGAAGGGAAGTGTATCTTTCTATGACCTAATTCCTTAACATACGATGTGTGTAGGATATGCAAAACTAAACAAATATTTTACAGAGCGAAAACTGAATGTTATCGTTGACATTGTGTCTAGTCAAAACAAGTTTGTGTGTGACTACATCTGCGAGAAATATGACAGCTATTTTTTGCAAAACTAGTTTGCAACTCTAGTAATGTTTTCAATAATATATATATTTTTTACTATAATTTTCATGTCATTCACTGGGTCATATATATTGCTGTGAATGGAAAAATGGGGCATATGGATTTTGCGACCAGTGTATATCTAGATCAGCCTGTGATTCTGCACATTCTGATCAGGATCTGCACTGTTCACCATGCCAAAGTAAACAATATAGATCATTATCAGGCTACAGGAGTACGTCATTATCCCCTAGGGGATGTAACGTTAGTCTATGTACATGTACGTACATACGGACGTTAGTAACACCATCATTTTTCAATAACTCCTGAACCATTTCATCGATTTTGATAATACATATTTGTCCACAATGTGTGTCTAGGGATGGTGCTTTGTTTTGAAGGTCAAGGTCACTGAGGACTTATGTTCACCTTGTTTGAAAGGCAAATTTGTAAGGCAAAACTGTTGTTGTTGTTTTTATTTTATTTTTATTATCAAGGCTGTCCGTACGACGCGCGTTCGACTGCCATAGTTCACTGAGGACTTGTGTTTTATTTTTATTATCAAGGCTGCCAGCGAGGGATACGCTTCATTTAACGATGCCATTTAGTGTTTGACCAGGAGCTACACAGGTCACAAATTCCATAAGCACCATAATGCATTTCTCCAGTCACAGCCAAAAGACATGTTCAGAAACCCAATACAACTCTAACCACTGGGAAATGCCATTTGATACCTCTGCAAATTTAGGTTGGGTTGGTTTGAAACTTTATACATGTATAATATGCACAGCTTTTTCATAGGTAGTGTGCCAATTATTTGTCCTGTTTACAATATACCATGTTTATCACCATTTATGATAAATAGAATACCAGACTAGTGTATTTTGATATCAAGTTTATCAGGCTCGGCTCGGAAACGGTAGGAATTCCTCGACAAGCCTCGGAATTCCTACGCGTTTCCTAGCCTTGCCTGATAAACTTGATATCAAAATACACTAGCCTGGTTTTCTCTATATATTTCAGTGGCGAAATTAGGTGGGGGGGGGGGGGTGGGGGCGCCCCCTCCCCCTTTCAGGATTCCAGCAAGCACCGTCAAATAAGGGTAATTTTATCAGATCAAGGTCCATATAGTATAGACAGCCCATTCAGAACTGAAGATATGTGCCTTATTATAGTGCTGAAAATTAGTCGTTCAAATGTTGGGTTGTTCTCTGTGTGTGTCATGTACATACTTTTTGGATACATGTCATACTCATGATACTGTTTTGTTTGCTTTTCTTCAATCCTTTCATGTGTGAACGTCATACCTACAAGCTTACATTAACTAGAGGAGTGAGCAGGTGCTAAGGGATACTCCCCCACCCCCGCAGGGTGGGCAGGGGTATAATAATTACAAAACTCCCTGAAAATGCTCAAGTTCGCAGGTATGACATCCCTACCATGTGTGCTGAACACCGTGATCATGAAGCCACTCTCCGCCCACCAATTAATCTTAGCTTTTTCATTGAGCCTCCTGATAACATGACGTAAACTCGCAGTGAAATACTGACATCATATGTAATAGTGACGTCATAGTAATCACAGCGGTAAAATTATGCCGTTTGTTAGCAAGTCGTTTTAGCAGTATATATATATGGGCCGCGCTCTGTGAAAACCGGCCTTAATGACAATTTTTGGATGCGGACACCTTTCACAAACAATATGCTGAAAAGAAAATGCAAATATGTTTCATAGTTTTTGTTTTGTCTCACTTTTTGTAGCACCATGTCAATCACGCCAGGAAAACAAACATCATCGAGAAAATGACGTTATTGAAACGCTGACGTTTGTACAATGCAACACAACAGCCTACAGTAGAAATGCGTGTTCATAGACTCATTGACTGTGCTTGCTGTAAACTGTATTTGCTGATAAGTTGCACTAAATGTATCTACAAGTGTTAGTATGAATACTATCAAACATTGAACAGAATAAAACTATGATAAGTACATGTAGTGAACAAACCAAACGCACCACTATCAATGTTAAATTTATAATTAGCCGACATGTGACCTCATAATTTGCTACTATCGCCAACTATCACATATTATTCATATACATGTACCGTCAGAAAGATACATTGTAATTATTTGAGAATTTAATTCAGAATCTAATTGACGTTATTTACGTAACAGTTAATTGTGACGTCATTTATTGATGTAGACATTACGTCACTCACCAAGGACCAAACACAAATAACTAAACGACGTTCCTGGTGTTTGAAATTGAAACAATCTGTGATTGAAACAAATGTACTATTTTCTGTAGAAATGAATGGCCTGAATTTGGTTAGAATTTGGATAGGCCTATGGCTCCACATATCAATGAGTGCAGCGCCCGATGGTGTATAGAGGGTAGTCGGACAACACCGGGGAGTTTTAAACAAATTAAAAATCGACTGTCCATACCCGACTCTCGGAATTAAATTTACATCTCCGAAAGCGGGAGGAACGTTTTCCTGTGTAGCCAATATGACTGACGGACGGTCTTGTGTACATGTACCTCGTACTAGCAGGTCTATGGGGAAATCCTGCGCTGACCCCAACTCCCTCGGCTGCACACAGCCGCGCCACTGCCCCCACACCGAGAGGGCAGATATTGTTAGGTGTGTCCGCTTAAAAAAGTTATTGTGTGGGCTACCCGTCTCGATCCTGTCTATGAATTTACTGCCGGTACTGATTTTGTATATAAGTTTCTTCAAATTTTATAAATGTACGCATTTATCAACCGTACTTTGTAGATTCCTTCATTTATTTGCGTGACTGATGCCCGCGCAACAGCATGCGTATTTATTTAGTAAGTGGAATGTATAGTTGTTAAAATCAAAAGTGGCCAACAGAACATTCAGGGCAAAATTATCCATTACTGTGTATTTTTAAATGTGTGTCAGTTTGAATTTTTGATAATGAGTTTACCATTTGAAAACAAATATATATACATGTACATAAACCTGTCAATGTCCGGAAAATGTGTCGATATGACATACACGATTGTATAATTGTTATAAAATGTTCTGACAAAAATACCGGCAGTATTTAAAGCATAATAGTACTGGTGCAAGTATATGTATACACTGTATCCTCTCGTCGGGAACAATTAATTTGAAATTGAAATTTGCAATTTAATTGTGTTGCGTTTCAGAAAAAGTACATTCAACGCCTTTGTAAACAAAGAAGTGAGTGGCCAACCAAGCCATGCTAAAAAGCGCCGTGTCGTACGTACGTACATGTATTTTGAATTCATGTCTGCACACTATATAATCAAGTCAGTTATTTACACACTAAATTTGTACCGACCACAAAATTGCGACATTTGTTTGAAGCGTCTCGTTTGAATTTAGACGCGTTGAATCTGCAAATATAGAAGTTGTGTATTCCAGGGCGGATTCACGTAGGGGAAAACCCGGCGCGCGCCCCATTAACATTTTGCGAGTAAAGATATGTTTGCTCTAAAATGCGTTATAACGCAGCAAAATGGGGTATAGTTATCAACAATATTCAGGAGGGCATACCGCCGGACCCACCTAGCAGTCTCCCGAGCTCCGCTTGGTCGACGAACAAACGGTGCTAGTTCGAAAATATAGTAAACTGTTTCAATTAAGAAGTCCCGCCCCCCCCACCTAACCTGAAATCCTGGATCCGCTCCTGGTATTTGCTTTATATTATTTACACGCCTCCGACAAGAACGTCCCTTTGATAAAAAAAACAATAAAACACGCAGACATCCAGTGTTTAGTAGTAAGTATATTAACAATGATCAAAAGTAGGACTTCTTAAATTTGTAAATGTTGGAGACCTGTGCATCTGCGCAGCCTGATCAGGGTCTGCACTGTTGCAAAATACTAGTAAAATATATGCCATACATTCATATAACCATATTTACAAGTGGTCAATTAAAATAATATTTAACAGTCATCAAACGGCAATCCTACGGCTGATGTAATGTGATATTTTTGAAAGTCGCTAAACATTACGTGACATTAGAAGGTACATGCAAGTGGTTGCAGATACATATACAAATCAGTAGGCTACGTCCCTGGGGCCCGTTTCACTAAAACTAAAATGTTCGTAAGTACAAACTTAAGATAGTCTGTAAATTCCACATTAACAACATTATCCTGTAAACAAGTATTGGATTTACATTTATTGAGCAGCCTATGCTCAATACATGTAAATCAATCAATTGAAATTTCCAGACGGTCCTAGATTTGCACATACAAACATTTTAGTCGTACGAAGCTTAGTGAAACGGGCCCCCGGTGGCTACAATTATGTTCGCACTAAATATGCATGTGACACAATACCAACACACTAAATAATAAATAATAAAACATGTTTGGCCCAGTGTCAACATGATGCATGCGATATGCGAGGAGCCGCGTAATTAGAACTACCATATTAAATCGTTTTCCATAGAACGACATCTGTAAACCAAGACCTTTTCATAAATATGATCATGCAATATGAAGACCTACGTAGACACATAATTAAGTCGTGAATACATGAATGCAGATTTACCCGAGGTTGTCTACATATTTCGAAAATCGGTTGTCACGTTCAAATGAAGGTTAGAGTTACTCATCAAAATGCGTAATGCAGTGTAATCTATAAATAAATCCCAAAATCGGAACTGGGTTTGTACAGCGTGTACGGTTCCGTCTTAGACGGCCGAAAATACCCGACCCCGCTCTAATCTGAACGGGACCGTATAGCATAATTAGTAAAGAGCGCACACATGCGCCCCGGGGTCGATCTTAAAGTTGTAAGTACATGTATAGCTGATGGTGGTCGCCAGACAGGATAAGTTTGTTTTCTGTGAGTATTCAGGTTTCAACCCAAATTAAGAAACATGCAGACGCCTCCATCTACGTCGACTACAATTGTTCTCGCGTTTGTTTGTAATTGTTATATAAATATATAAATAAAGTTTAAAAGAAATATTAGCATTATGATTACATAATACTGATATTGTTATGTGTTATCTAAAAATACCGGTCGTATGGTTATTTAGTTTCAAATGTCATTTCACAAGTCGTCCAAATAATATATTATAAAAATCATAAATACAAATATACCCATTTGTATAAAAATAATCGACACAATTACTACGTATTTCCTTGAAGGAAACCGAAGAAAAAAAAGACAACTATCTGAACCACTATGAAAACAACTGTACAATTCTTCCACGCATATCCAACATTAAAATAGTTGTGAGCCGTAAAGCGTACGGCTATAAATAGGACAACTTATTGCAATGACGCAACAATTCCAAGTGTCAAAATCCGAAGTGACGTTGGTAAATTTATGCGTAACTTTGCGACGTCATTTTCAGCATTTCATGACGTTGTCATTAAGGCTGGTTTTCATAGAGCGCGGCCCAATTATATACTCGTAAGACAGACGGAAATATAGTAAATACATGGTTAGTGCCGTCGGTGTCGAATATAAAATATATTCGGTTGGGCCTTAGACGGCTTTATTGGGGCGAGCTTTAGCGAGCGTTTAACCGAATATATTTTATATTCGATGGCACTAATCATGTATTTAATTTATACCGCATACTAAATTTAATTGTTTGAACTTGCGTGACGTCATGTTTTGACGTCATTCCCTCGACATACGTCACAAATCTAGCGACGTCATTCTGCGGCGTCCACGCTAGGTAGGTTCGGTATTGTATCTGATTTAATCTCCGAATTATTAATATTGGCTGTTTTTAGACTACACAGTTGTCATAATAAGCATTGCAATCGTAATGGACATATGGTCATATTCATGTCGTTGGTTACATCGCATATACTGTAAAAATGGACAAAATTCAGATGAACTGACAACGATTTCGATTTTAAAATTCGCCTCCATCTTGAATTTGCTGTTGAGACTGACCAACCAGATGCCACGATTAGGGGTCAAAGGTGAACAAATAAAGGCAAAAACGGCACTTCACGTATATTAGGCTATTTCAGGTGTATTAGGTTACTTCAGATATAAACAGCATTTATTCAACCCCCTTTATTAAGCTACATTGAGCAATGGTTGCGGTATAAAAGTAAATGTTATCTTAGATGTTTAATCTCGTAAACTCTATTAAAACAAGCCCAGTTTAATGTCGTGTATTTGTGAATTTTGCTCCCAAAGTCAGATTTTATGTCCTCATTTCAACTTGCACCTGCGAATGTTTCGTCTCAAAGCGATGGAGCATGGCCCCGGACCCCCCTAGCAACATCCAGGCCCTTTGGGTCCTCAAGACTGGGACCTGAGAATGCAGGAAATGCCGTTTGACGCCTCTTTCATTTTCAAAATTTACGGTGGAGCATGCCCCGAACCCGTCTAGGAACATCGGGCCATTTGGGCCCTCAAGACTGGGCCCTGAGGATGCAGGATATGTCGTTTCACGCCTCTTAGATTTCAAAAATTTCAGGGGGAGCATGCCCGGACCCCCTAGCAGAATCGGACCCTCACGATTGGGGCCCCAATCATGTTCCCGTTTCGTCGCCTATGATTAGTGTTTATGTTTACAATAACCCGTTCTGAAGCAATGACAGATGCCGCGAAAATACTCGGAACCGGAATTAGTATTGCAATGCATTGTGGGACGACTTGCACTGGTTTGGTTAATTTAACCAGTGGTTAAATCTTCCAGAAACTTGTTAGTTAACCATATGGTTAGTGGGTTTTAAACAAACGACATAAGTTTGGGTGAAAATACAAAGACCACCAAATGCAGCTTAAAAAGACGCGTTTGATGCGCCATATTTCATCAAAATCCGTTACGTAATAAGGACACTATAAAAGAATACGTACTTTGAATCAGATGGATTCTGGAAATTTCAGTACTTGTTGTTGTTGTTAGTACCACGTGATCATACACCTTGGTTATCAAGATGGGATATCGATGGTCTAGTAACACAAGGTCGTAACTGCTATGCTAAAGCATAGCAGTTACGACCTTGTGTTACTAGACCATAGATATATTTTAGCGATGGGACAAGAGTGAATAACAAATAACAAAATACAGTATAGCTGGGTTTTCTCCCTTGTAGCATTCAGCACTACGTTTTGCTGACGACGATCTTTTGGCCATTAAACACATCAAATCTTAAAACTATTTAAATGTAAGTACTTTTTCATCAATAACAACAAAAGTCACCCTCCCCGATTTTTTTTATTTGATGAAATACTGTCAAATGTTGATTTTATTGTGAAAAAACTATTTTCCTATGGGAATTTAACAAGTGGGCTAAACATAGATTTTTTTAAATATTTTTTTATTTGAGGACCGATTTTCAAAATCTAACTTTTGTTTTCTTAGTTACATCATTTCCAAGCTATCTATCTAGCCAAGTTTCGGAGTCAATTTACACAATTGTTCGTTTTTTGACTCCTCCCCCAGAGCTTTTCCCCCATGTTAAATTCTCATAGGAAAATCGTGTTTTCGCTATAAAATCAATATTTGATGGAATTTCATCAAACAATTTTTTTTGGGGAGGGTTACTTTTTTGTTATTCGTGAAAAAAGTACTTAGATTTAATATGTTTAATAGCCAAAAGTTCGTCGGCAGAAAAACGTGGAACAGACAGTAGTTTGGCTTCCATTAATTTCCAACATATCCGTTGCTAGTGTCCGTTGCGAAACAAATGTACTATGTTTCGTAAATAACGTGGAATGTAGATACACATTTCAGAGATCTACATGACCTCTGAATTTTATGCCAATTTCCGTCAATTATGTGAATTATGGCGGATTTCCGAAATAAATGTCGGTGACATACGGCAACAAGGGAGGTTAATTATTATAGGAATGAATGGCCTTTTTGTGGAATTTATCGGGGTATAAACTTGGAAAAGTCGCGGGAATACTGGACGAAGGCCGGAAGGCCTCGTCCAGTATTCCCGCGACTTTTCCAAGTTTATATCCCCGATAAATTCCACAAAAATGCCATTCATTCCTTATAATTCCAGCATTTGAAATAAATTCATCAAGAAAATGTGTTTATTTTCCGTTTTCTTAAGAATTATTTTAACTGCGCCTCACGGTTACGGAAAGTAGTTCGGCGTGGGAGTTTACTGGGATATACATTTTGGACAGAGACTTGCTACGGGCCAATCAAATGTTAGGGAATTGTGTAAATATTTTTGTGCTGGAATTATCAGCTGATAAGTTCGTCCTGTCCTTTTGAAGACGTCACTGTCAATAGTCCGTCGACGTCGGCGAGCTACGGGTTTCGATTCACAGTTTATATACTGGCAATAAGATGGTCGGATAATGCCGTCTCACAAGTGGAATTGTGCTTTGAGACTTTGTAGCAGTAACAGTTCAGCTTGGCTTGTAAATCCGTTTGTCAAATGTGTGTGTGACTGGAGAAATGCGGCTTATGGGAAACGCAACCAGTGCCGATCCTGATCAGCCTGTGCGACCGCACAGTCTGATCAGGATCTGCACTGTTCGCCATTCAATCAATGAAACACCCGTCATGCTTCTAACAAGCAATATAAATCGTTATGAGGCTACAACTTAGTTGCGAACAGTAATTCTTGCAATCTACTCCCATACCGTCCGTCTGGCTACCGACCGTACTGGAGTAGATTGTAAGAGTTACTGTTCGCAACTAGCTACAGTAGTGTTCTATTTGCTCACAAGCTGTACTGAGCACACCTCCCATAAGCCCAGTTTCTTCATGAACTGTATTGTTTGTTACACACAGGGCGGTACTTCCCACAGGTGTTTGAACAGATGGTTATTATGTTGGTGTCATATAGGTATTTTGGTGGATTTGGGTAGATTTGGGGTGAATTTAGTTGGTTTTGGGTAATTTACATAGTTTTGTGCAACTACTAATGTTCAAACATTACACGCGACATAAATCGTCAATTGTGTATACATTTACCGAACTTTCGGACCCCTTTTATGCTGTCAATATATACCTGTAATTCCCGGGAGGTGACGTAAATTGTATGCTGGTAACAATGCACCCAAACCACCAGAGATACCGAACGTAACAATGCACCAAAACCACCAGAGAAACCGAAATAATCAATTTTATCCCGTCAACGCAGTGCGTATGTGCCGTGAAACACGGTGCCGTGAAACATTTTCGATATCTTGTAAATACGGCATAATTACTGCATATGGATATGTGCGGTGACTGGGGTTATTTTTTTGCAATTTAAAGCCATTTGTAGGTGTTGACGGGATAAATAGAATAGTAGGTTAGTGCCGTGAATGGGAAACATATGTGGCGCGGCACGGAAACGGATTGTGCTCGGCAAAGCCTCGCACATCCCGTTTCCTAAGCCTTGCCAGATATTTTTCCCATTCACGGCACTAACCGACTATTCTAAAAAATAAAATAAAAATATAAACCGTTCTTCAAGAACCTGTGGTGTGTCCATGCCTAAGTGACGAACATTACAGTACACGCTCAGATCAGACTGCGCGGATGGTCTACACCGGTCGCATAGGTAATTATTCGTGGCTGTGAATGGAGAAATGGGGCTTATGGTATTTGCTACAAGTGAAGCTCTTGACCATATACTATGGAAGGTAATATCCGCCATAATTATATGTGACTTGATGCTTGCGTGTGATGACATTACAACTTATATTCATGTTATTTCATTCGTCATTTGTATTTATTACATTTGAAATCTGCTTGTTGTAATTGATTTGTCTTTCTTACATGTCCATTCTGCTGATTGCTTTGTTCATTCGTCTTATTTACATTACAATTATTGATACGTCCTTATTCGTGTCCCTGTTTTATTGCACTAAGCATTTGCAATAGAAAGTAAGAACAAGCACTTAGCACGTTGAATAAGGCCGAAAGCAGTAAGGACAATGCCACAGGAAGTAAGCATCAAGCCACAGTCCGAAAGCGGAAACCCGCAAGCAGAAAGCATCAAGCCACAAGCAGAATGATGCAAGCAATATATTGGTTAGTAGTGCCTCATTATGACGCCAGATGGCACTGCTGTCAATGTTATGAATCCTCCGACTAATAAATAATAGTACGAGATGTGATTGGCTGTTTGAGGCACACCTCCAACGCCGGTGTTGATGTAAGATTTCACCTAAAAATGATCACAGTATAGGTTAGAAGAAACCAAATAGCTTTACTATACACTTTAACCGAATCCCATCCAATAAGGTCAGCCTCTCCTACTTTCACTATTCGTATGTATGTTGTGGGACCTACTTGTACATGACATGCAGCCGGTCATTACTGGTTCTGCATGAATTAAACAATAGCTTCACTTACTCCTAAGACAGAAAAATCCAACCTCGTCATGTCCCCCAATATTGTTTACATTTTTTTGTTTGGCCACGGAAACTCTGTTTACATCACATGACCATCATGTTCCTCAAGTGAAACTGGGTAGTAATGGATCAAGATTTGCAAGCAAACTGTGTCAGTGACCTCAAAACAACCGCACAATTTTGTTCATATCGGACTACTTTTACCGTCTTGACCATTTCGAACCATTAGTTATTCTCTAACCTATATTAACTAAATTGCATATGTATGTATGGTGTTTCACTTACTAATGTGTTTTATACATACACGTATCCTCATAATTAAATTACATATGTACGTAATTGAAAACAATCACATTTTTATAGTAAGTTACACATATGGTAACTTACACACGTTCACTGTCAAACTGGCCCGTTACCGATGCAAACCAATAACCGTCCGGGATCAGACTAAGGTGGGCCACCACCATTGATTTTCCCTAAAAAAACTAGCCTGTTACCACTCATTTTGCTATTCTTTGCTACTTTCATTTTTCTTATGGATGTTGTGGGACCTAATTTCCAATAACCTGCACCCATTCTGCTCTGGTGGATATTGACTAATTAAAATATAGATTTAATTATTGTTGAAGCTGGGGTCCCATCTAGTAGGTACAAACTTTTCTTTATGGAACTTAAATAAGTGTATAATTGCAACTAGTCCACCACTTTTAAAAATTACGAGTGCCAGCTACACAGATAAAATTATTTAGTAATATTTAATGTACTCATAGAGACTCGCGGTGGTATCAAGCTAGTTCCATATGCAAGTGGTGCAGTATTTTTAAATTATTTACATCAACTAAATTCTGAATAAATATTTTTATCGACATATGAGCCGCTTCGCGAGAAAACCTGTCTTCGGGAAATTCTTGGTCAAATTAACATTTTGTTACTATGACAATGGTATTTGTATGATGAATTGAATGCTTTTTATTTGATCATGATATCTGCAAATATTCATTAAGATATATGTTAATTACAACGCCACTATGCAGGTCGTTTGAGCAAATGAGACGTCACGTAAAAGCCACGTCAAACGACGTTACAGTATATGTAAATACATGGTTAGTGCCGTCGAATATAAAATATATTCGGTTGAGCCTTACATGCTTTATTGGGGCGAGCTTTAGCGAGCCCCTATAAAGTTGTCGGGACGAAACCGAATATATTTTATATTCTACGGCACTAATCATGTATTTAATTTATACCGCATACTAAACGTAATTGCTTGAACGTGCGTGACGTCATGTTTTGACGTCATTCCCTCGCTATGCGTCACAAATCCAGTGACGTGATTCAAAGCAAAATGGCGGCGTCCACGCTAGGTAGATTCGGTATTGTATCTGATTAAATCTCTGATTTATTTACGATGCGCTTCAATATTGGCTTTAGTTAGACTACACAGTTGTCATAACAAGCATTACAATCATAATGGACATGTCCGTGTCGTTGGTTACGTCGCATATATACTGTAAAAATGGACACAATTCAGCTGCACCGACAGCGACTTCGATTTTAAAATTGGCCGCCATCTTGAATTTGCTGTTGAGACTAATATTAGGCTACTTCAGGTATAACATATTATGGTTACTTAGATATAAACAGCATTTATTTAATCCCCTTTATTATGCTTTTCAAATAGTCATGGTCGTGAAAATAAGTGTAGTGTGTCTTATTTTCATGTTAATTTCAACTAAAAATAGTGTCTTCCATTAATCATGTTGATATTCGATAAGACGTTTTGTTATCCGTATCCGAATCCGGATCCTGTAATGCTAGACGATATTATTCATACAAAAACGTGATCCAACTTATTTATCACATCCTCATGCACATACCTTGCACACGAGCTGTGTTGATACAGAAACAACACCAGGAAGTGTGTCAAAGATGTGGTAACCCGAGTTAATTCGAAAGTTTCAACAAAACCGTGTAGACACAGGTGAGCCAAGTCATAACGAGCCGTGTCATCAGAATCTGCTATATTTGTAAAATTTAATATGTTTTAGATTTCATAATAAATACTCGTAATTTTCTTTCCGTGTGTGGGTGGAGGGGGGGGGGGGTGGGGGGGGGTGCATGATCACTGCCTCTTTCGTTTTTGGCTTTCTGGTTACGGCCCTGATGATGTTTCAGGAAGTTTTATATCTTTTTTTGCTTTCCATAATGCAAATTTCCTATTTATATTATCAAAATACACACTATTGTATTTGATAAAAATCCGAGGACTTTGTATTTTATTTACTTAACTTCATATGTGTACTATAATATACTTGTGATACATAGAGATACTTCATAAATTAAATGAGTTAAATGCCAGTAATCACACGTTGTGCATGTGTGGATGCGTCAATCCATCCGTCCGTCTGTGCATGTCTATGACCAACTGTACAGTTAATCCACCAAGTATTTGACATTTCGAAGATTCCTGTGGATATGATATTAGATTTTAAAAGTTTGTCCATACTGCTATTTGTTCATTGACAATGCTGCTACAACCTTTGACGATTAACACGTAACCCTCTAAGTAACTGAAATGAACTGTTTCATGTTAAGTTTGAGACTTCCATTATGCAGAAAAGGGGGTCATTTTGCAAAAAATAAAAATATCCTCAAGTGGTGCAGATCACTTTCCATGATACTAATGTCTCCAACATATGTTGCCTTGAAATATAATCCCACCGTATCTATTTCTTATATTAATATGACACACACGTCAGTGTGCATTCAGATTTAAGCTTTTCATATTCAGACAACATAAATGTCGAATGTTCACGACATCGTCCCGCTTACAGCTGTACTTGGACCACCTGCTGAAAAAAACGGACCTTACAATATCTGCAATAAATGTAAGATCGGCGATACATATCATGTCGGTAATCGAGAAAGGATTCCCTAGTGACTGAATGGCGGACATCCTATGTTCTGATCAGACGGTGCATATGCACAGATGAGACATCGTAACATCCATGGCTTTGTTGTTTTTGCAGGTAAAGGTTGCGCTAAATGTTAATTGTATACATTACATGTATATTAGAAGGAAAGATTTGAGCAATAAACTGAAAATTCGCGTCGAGTTAACCAGATCTGAAACATATACTAGTTGTGCGGGAAACCGGGCCCAGGCTACAACGGTCTACAAATATGCTGCCGACAATCTGTGTGTAAATAAAAAATGTAGCTTACACAGAATTTTCACCTGTAAATGGTGGTCGATAGCAGTTAACATGGTTAATGTGGACAGTTATCTGCAAACTGTGTCAAAGAAAATATTATATGTCAAAATAACGGAACATAAAAAACACATATCAATAACAGACAAACATTTTTATATGTGATATCAGTAGCAAAAAGTAATACAAGAAAATTACTCTTACGCCATTATTGTTAATAAAAACATAATATAAGATGTGTCCGTTTCGAATAAAAATGGTGGATTTCGATCGTACGACCGTTGTTAGTACGGCAGTCTAACGTTCATCCAATACATTCTCAGACAGGATCCATGACAGATCGAAGACTGTTTCGTTTTTTTTCACACACGTACGCCCGGTTATAGATATATTCTGTTCGTGAGATAACTTTAACACAACGGAACAAACCTAACATGGCGGTCTGACAAACTTCGATAATTGGAATTCTCGGCTGAAATTACGTCAGCTAAGTTCACGACGTCATATCTTGTGACGTCGTCAGACTCCTGAAGACAGGTTTTCTCGCGACGCGGCTCATATCATAAAGTATGATATTGCACATCAAATAATAAATAAATGGAATAAATAGTTGCTTCCGTTATCATTTTAAGGAACCACGGTTATCGCCCCTGATATCAAACTGGCATTTCGCGTTTGATATAAAAAGTATAATAATGTCAATTAGTACGTCTGGTAATGGTAATCATTTTGCCAGAAAAATTTCAGATTGAAAGAATAAAGAAAAACATGTCTCACTATATTATAACCTGGCATGTACACTCTAGGTTTAAGGTTAGAAAAGGGGTGTTTTTAACACCAGTTTTCAGCATATTTGAAGCATTCAAAAGAAAAAACTGAGCCTGTTTGTCACATGATGTAAACAGAGTTTCCGTGGCCAAATAATGTAAACAATATTGGGGGACATGACGAGGTTGGTTCCACAACATCCATACGAATAGTGAAAGTAGGAAAGACTGGCTGGGATTCTGTTAAATTATACAGTAAAACCATTTGGTGTCTTTTAACCTAAACATGGCGCAACAGAAAAGGCGGAATCAATCTACATCAACACCGCTAGGGACATGGAATCAATTTAGAGAGCAACGCATTGTAGGACGGGTACCAGCATATACAATCATTTTAGGGAGAACTATTTTAAGTTTTAGCAGCGCACCTGGCGTCATAATGGTTGTTCCCAAATTACTGTTGCAATTGTTGTTGTCAAGGGGCGTGGCTTATCGAGGTAACAAACGCATGGCAAAACAGCGATGCATAATCAATAATGGAACTCCGGATGTCACTTAGAATGTAATCGACACAAACGCATTGAAACAGTGCGAATGGATACAGCATCAAGCCAAATGCACATGCAATTTAGACTACAACCAAGAATATTTCAAATGTCACAAACACGAATGACGAATAAAATAACATGAAAGTAAGTTGTAATGGCACCAGTCAGCAAGCATCAAGCCACATAGAATTGTAATAAGACGGATAGAACTTAGAATGTCATCAGCAAGCAAGCATCAAGCCTAATATAATTATGGCGGATATTACCTTCCATAATATACCACACACCTGTAGCCACCTGTAGCCGATTTCATCAACATTACAAAGTATACTTTTCTAGCAAAGTATACTTTGAGGGAGTAATCATTTATTTTTCCCGAAATGCATTATGTCATATAGAACTAACGACTGCATATATTTGATGTTTCAAAGTATGCAGAATTATTATACTGAATGTATTACATTATCACAGCCAAAGTGGCTGCGATAATGTAATAAATTCAGTATAATAAAAATTATGAAATTTCTCCTAAAATTTAAAATTTCTCCCTCAAAGTATACTTTGCTAGATAAGTATACTTTGCAATTTTGATGAAATCGGCTACTTGTAATGGCACGACGGTGTTTCATTAATGGAATTGCGACCCGTACAGATTCTGATCAGACTGCGGATGAACATGATGATCTGGATGTGCGATGGTCGCAAAACCGAGCGAACAGTGTAGCCCCTGACCAGATAGCACACTCCTGTAGCCGGATAGCGATATAAAATGTACATGCATATTGATTGGTGGAAGCGTGGCGGGTGTTTCAGTGATGGAATGGCAGTCAGTGCATATCCTGATGTGGATGCACAGGCTGATCTGGATCTACACTGGCTGCAAAAACCCATAGGTCCCATTTCTCCAGTCACAGCTACATTTAAGACATTACGAAATCAATAATAATATACTCACCGACAAAAGAAACCGTACAGTTTTTAAAAGAGCAAAGTTATATTTCTAAACCATTTGTAACATCTTTTTCTCTCAAATCTACCTTTAAAGCAAAATCTTCAAATCGGGGGAAAATCCCAACATCAGAACTGAATATTTACCATAAAAAAACTATATATTCAGCCCTGAAATCAGAATAATCAATAAACCGGACTGTCGATTTTTTTAGGTGATGGAACAAGAAGGTTGTAATACTTGACTTTCCCAAACTTGCTTCAATATCACATTTATCACCGTTATAATAATTTGCACTAGTAATGCCATAAGTAATCAATTGCAATGTTATTGTATGTAACATTGTTGGTATCGGTGCTGATATTTTCACAAAAATTTGTTCATGCTCAAATAATAGCCAATGTTGGCACCTTAATTTCTGACATAATCTCAAATATAGTCACTGTTATTGTTAACCTACCCTCTAACATTGTTGCTTTCACTGCTGGCATAATCTCCAACATTGTCACTATCATCACTTGCATATTCTGCAATATTGTCACTTTCATTTCAGACATATTCACCAATATTATCAATTTCATATCTGACATAATCTTCAATGCCACTTTCATTACCTACAACATAGTCGCTAACGCTGTAAATGTTATTGGTCACATTTTCTGCAAAATCACCTTCACTGCTAGCATGACGTCCATCATTGTTAATTCCATATTGGCCGAAACTTGTTTCTGTATCAGATTCCTTTATATGAAGATTGTTGTTCACATTCGATTGCAGATATATTTCAGCACTGGTTGGGTTGCTGCTCGTGGCAGCTATGATGGGTAATGAGGTTGTCTTTATATATCCACTGTCAGTGCCACTGTTGTTCCAGTATGTTGGCTCATGATGGCTTTGTTCCTGGAAATTCTCCGCCGTGACATAGGGAGATATTAGACCACCATCTGCTATTGAAGCTGTAGATTCGTTAGATGCATCACAGTAATCTATACCAGTGTACATGTTCCTTTCACTTGGATTTACCGAATGGTTTATGAGCACATATGAATACATGGAATTTGATTCAGATACATTCATGTCACATGTGTTACCCCGCACCTTTGAAGTAGTGCCAGCTTCTGTCCTATCTAGCTGATCAGCTTCTGCATATTGTGTGAGAGTATTCTTTGTTGTGTACATATGGTGTGACTTACTTATATTCGGCTCTAAGCCACTGAGTATTGTCTTCGATGGTGGTTGATCATTTTGCTCCCATGATTTCTCATTTCCGTTCAAGTCGATGCAGGGTGGGGGTGAATCCAGTTGTTGGAGTGACACACGACATGCGTTACCGTGTTCCTCGTTACATCTGTCTGCTTCGACATCACACCCCGCCATTCTATAGTGATCCTGGAACACAACGTCATAGAGAATAGTAGGTTAGTGCCGTGAATGGGAAAAAATATCTGGCAAGGCTCAGGAAACGGGATGGGCGAGGCTCTGCCGAGCACATCCCGTTTCCGTGCCGTGCCAGATATTTTTTCCCATTCACGGCACTAACCTACTATTCTATTTATCCCGTCAACACCAACAACTGGCTGTAAAATGCAAAAATAGTATTGACTGGATATCAAAAATGTTTCACGGCACCGTGTTTCACGGCACATACGCACTGTGTTGACGGGATAATTAATATTATCCCGTCAACACAGTGCGTATGTGCCGTGAAACACAGTGCCGTGAAACATTTTTGATATCCAGTTAATACTATTTTTACATTTTAAAGCCATTTTTAGGTGTTGACGGGATAATAGAGAATAGTAGGTTAGTGCCGTGAATGGGAAAAAATATCTGGCAAGGCTCAGGAAACGGGATGGGCGAGGCTCTGCCGAGCACATCCCGTTTCCGTGCCGTGCCAGATATTTTTTCCCATTCACGGCACTAACCTACTATTCTCTATTTATTGACCCCGGCTTTGGTAGTATCTCCCTTATCACATCAATTTTCCGAAATTGCTGAAAAGAAATAATTCTCTGCCGTTGAAAGTTGACCAAAATATCAATAGCCTATTTCACCAACATTGCAAAGTATACTTATCTAGCAAAGTATACTTTGAGGGGGAAATTTTCAATTTAAGGATACATTTATTAATTTTTATTATACTGAATTTATTACATTATCACAGACATTTTGGCTGTGATAATGTAATAAATTCAATTTAATAATTCTGCATACTTTTAATCATTAAATATATGCAGTCGTTAGTTCTATATGAAATAATGCATTTCAGGAAAAATAAATGATTACTCCCTCAAAGTATACTTTGCTAGAAAAGTATACTTTGCAATGTTGGTGAAATAGGCTACAGAGTTCCTGCTGTTGCTCAATTTTCAACAATTCCGCATAATAATAGAATTGTTTGTCAACTTTGACGTCACTTACGGAAATTGTGGCTGGATTTTGAATCAAATCCTTCGGGAAACGGCGACACGATATAATAAGGGAGGTAATCCCAGAGACGGAACTCAATTACAAGATAATCAGGTATGGAAGATTCTTCGAGCCAATTCCAATCCGTAACTATAATATAAATTAATACATGCAGGACGTGAAACTCGTTATGTTCACTAGATAAGCAATTAATTGGTATTGTCATACATACCAGATCTGCGCATGCACACACCTTCAACAGTTCAAATGAGGTCAACGAAGATTTTGATACGTACAGATGATGCATTGATAAACAAGTATGTGAGCGCTCTAATATACTTTTAGCGTTTTGCAATCACGAACAGTCACTACTAAAGTGAAACCGGTTCGCAACAAGAGTTATAGTTCTTGGTAATGGCGGAATTTTCCAAACACGGATCAGAATAAAATGGAAGTATATTTTTAAAGGAGTATATAAGGATACTAATAATAGTTAGTGTATTCGCCAACGTGAGTGTAAATTTGTGGCTACTTGATGTTTGATCGTGTGAGACAATCAGTTCGTCGTGGAAGACAAAGCTCCTCGGATTCTGAACCGGGTACGCCGGTAAAAATACAAAAAAACAATGGCGGACATGGAATCCACAGCGGGGCATCGGACAATAGACGATGTTTACCAGTATTTACAGAAAATAGAACAAAGCAATTGTGACAATAGACGTCAAATGGACAACAGGATAGCAAAATTTGAAACTGATTTGAAGTCGCATTTGAATCTTGCAATATCGTCCCTACGTAATGACATGAGTGGACAGGTGGAAGAGCAAGTCACAGTGCAGACCTAGGCCCCCGGGAATATTAATCATGGTCCACCAAAGTCCGAGTTTGATACAGAGCGAAATATTTGTATTAAAAAATGTAGCCGAGGAGGATGAAGGGCAGTATGTAGACACATTGCTGCACTACACGCGTACACTGTTGAATGTGTTGGACGTAGACGCCAATATTGTATGTGCTAAGCGTATAGGGGACATAATTAATCCCAACATGAACACTGGTCAAGGGCGACGGCGCCCGCGGCCGGCAATTGTTACGTTTGAAACGGTGTCACAAAGAAGCAACGTATTGAAATCAAAACGCAAATTGCGTGACCACAGTGAATATAGTAATGTTTACATTGAATCAGACAAAACGCGCCTTCAGCGTATTGCAGAGGCAAATACGCGTGCAATCGTAAATAAAATAACGGGACTTAAAATGCGTGGCGGCCGGGTAATATATGAGAACTAGGACAGTAGCCAGTCTCGGGGGCTCAGTGACCTCGCGCTAGCAACATGGAATGTTAACGGAATATACCCAAATCAAAACAATACATCTAGTTACGAATTGCGGGAGACTATTATCGATTGTCTGGATGCTGACATATTTTCCTTATGTGAAACACACCTGAAACATGATGAAGAGTTACGTCAACCCGGATATCTATAGATTGGACACAATAGATTAAACTTAAACCCTGAGGCAATACGCGGCAGTGGCGGTGTAGGCTTTCTCATAAAAGCAGAGTATTTTTACAATCAAATAATAAATGTTTATGTACTTGATCGATCATACGAAGGTATTATGTGGATAAAAATTAACGGATAAGCATGTGGATGAAACTGGTGCTTATCTGTGTTCATGCTATTTACCACCACATGGTTCTAGTCGCGGCGACACGTCGCAACAGTTTTATGACAAACTCATTTCCGATATATACCAGTATCAGGGGGACCTACCATTATTCGTGATGGGGGATGTAAATGGGAGGATCGTGGAGGCATCGGATTACAATGAAATGATGGAAACCATTCCTCAGAGAATCCCCATTGATAAAACACGCAACCAGCAAGGAGACGCTCTTATGGATTTTTTGAAAGACGCTCGTATGTGCGTATTAAATGGACGGGGCGACCCATATATGGATAATTACACCAGCGTATCGCCGAAGGGGGTAGCAGTGGTTGACTACGTGATTACTCCGTATGAATGTTTACGCCGGGTCAAAGACTTTCGTGTATTACTGGTTAGTGATTGTATGAGCAAATATTGCATCACTCCAGGTACAGCCAAAATACCAGACCATTCTGTGATATCATGGAAGGTAACTATATCCGATTATGAATGTCTCCGACACACTGGCCACTTACAGCGGAAGGGAGATAATCCGGATATTCAATCTAAACACGTATAGACTGAACCATCGGTGAACGGCCATTGATAAAACACGCAACCAGCAAGGAGACGCTCTTATGGATTTTTTGAAAGACGCTCGTATGTGCGTATTAAATGGACGGGGCGACCCATATATGGATAATTACACCAGCGTATCGCCGAAGGGGGTAGCAGTGGTTGACTACGTGATTACTCCGTATGAATGTTTACGCCGGGTCAAAGACTTTCGTGTATTACTGGTTAGTGATTGTATGAGCAAATATTGCATCACTCCAGGTACAGCCAAAATACCAGACCATTCTGTGATATCATGGAAGGTAACTCTATCCGATTATGAATGTCTCCGACACACTGGCCACTTACAGCGGAAGGGAGATAATCCGGATATTCAATCTAAACACGTATAGACTGAACCATCGGTGAACGGCGGACCTGATCGAAAATATCACGTGACTGACATTCCACGGGACATGTTTAATAATGATGAATGTGCTGAGAAAATACAATCGCTAATTAATAGATTAGAGTCATCCCCACAAATTACGTGCGAAATAGACGCTATATACTCCGAATTAGTACAGGTGTTGCATACGGAAATGGATCGTAGGCTCCCATATAAAGACATTTATCCTGGTGCTAAGAAACGGCGGCGTCATGCGGCGAAACCCTGGTGGTGTGATGAGTTAAAAACATTGTGGCATAGCACGAGGGAAAGTGAAGGGAACTACGCGAAATATAACGGTACCACCCAGGTAAAAAGGGCGTTACGACAAGAATACGTTACGTGTCGCAAGCTGTTTGATAAAACGTTGCGCAGCTATGAACGGCAGCATTACGCACAACAACGCCAGCGTATTACAGAAATGCGGACGCAGAACCCAAAATAATTTTGGGCGGAAATAAATAAACTAGGCCCGAGGCAAAAGCAACAAAATATAGATGCGGTTTTATGTGATGACGGCAGTATCTCCAATGACGCTAAGGTTATATTACGTAAATGGCACACATACTATAGAAGATTATTCAGTGATCTGAATCATAGTGGCGATTTCGACGAGCGCTTCCTATCAGATGTTGAAAATATTACTCGCCAGTGGAAATGTGACTATTCCCAACTTGAAACTCATCTAAAGACAAATGGTATGACGGCGACTAGTGAGTCGATGACCGAGTTAAACTCACCCATTACATATGCGGAGGTTTTGAAAAGCATAGTGGCAGCGAAATCTGGCAAGGCCGTTGGCATTGAAAATATACCGAATGAAATTTTGAAAATTGATTGTTTAGCTCCGTTACTCCATAAACTATTTACGGTGTGCTTTGAAAACAACTCAGTACCTAATGTATGGTATAAATCGATAATTCAGCCCATTTTGAAACAAGGAAAAGATTATCGTGATCCAATGGGATATCGTGCTGTGAGTCTGATGTCAACCATAACAAAATTATTTAGCTCCATCCTCAATACACGTATTGTCACATTCCTGGATGAAAATAACATATTGTGTGAGGAACAAAATGGATTCCGGAAATTAAGGTCTTGTCTTGATCATATATATACATTGACTACAATAGTGCGGAATCGGAAACTACAAAATAAACAAACATTTATTGGGTTCGTTGACTTCCCCAAGGCGTTCGATTCAGTCAACAGAGAGTGTTTATGGTACAAACTTTTATCAATCGGTGTTCACGGTAAAGTGTACAATATTATAAAATCGCTATACGCCAATGTTGAATCATGCGTAAGAGTTCAAGGTCGATTGACAGATTGGTTTGCCGTCGATGCCGGCGTATGACAGGGTGATAATTTAGCCCCAACATAATTTGTAATATTCGTAAATGACATCGCTAAAGACATCAACGAACTTGGTTTAGGTACAGCTATCTGACGGTGAGCGGGTAAGCATACTGAAATATGCCGACGACATGGTCCTTATAGCGGAATCTCCGGAAGACCTCCAAACTATGCTGAACGAATTAGCATCATGGACAGAATGTTGGAGACTGACGGTCAACATTGATAAGACGAAGGTTATGCACTGCAGGAAAAAATCGTCACGCATAACAAACTTTATATTCACATTTAACGGTGCTTAAATAGAAAAGACAACAAGCGACACATATCTTGGTTTTGAGATTAATGAGACCATGAACTACAGTGACAGTGTACAGGTACTTTATGACGCTGGTAGTCGATCACTAGGAGCACTGACTGCAAAGTATTACGCCAATAAATGACTGGACTTCACAACATATGCTAAATTGTACCACAGTACCGTTGACCCGATTACTGACTACGCAGCCGCTGTCTGGGGTTATAAGGCGCTTGATAAATTTGACAAGCTTCAGTATAGAGCTCTGAGATCATTTCTATGGGTAGGTAAATCGACATGCCTACTTGCCATAGAGGGTGACACCGGCTGGCTTAACACCAAAATCGCGAAGAATATGCGAGTTAATTCGACTCTGGCATAGGTTGGCCAACATGGACGAACGGCGGTTGACACATCGTGTATTTTTATGGGATATGCAACTAACACAACGATACCGTAATACTTGGTGTGGGGATGTGAAACACATATTTGAACAATGTGGAATAGTGAACTTCTATAATACTGGTTTAACACAAACCATCTCAGCGGCACATCTGGTAGAATTGGTGAAAGCTCAACTTGTAGATAGTCGGAAAAACCAATGGTACAACGTTATTCAAGCATCTGCAAAACTGAGAACATATCGTACTCATAAAAGTGAACTTAAAACCGAAGAGTATCTAGATCGCCACATGACAATCCGACAACGGTCAGCAATTGCAACGGTTACAAGCGGTTACTTCCCGTTGGGTCTGAGGAACCTAGGGAGGGGAACGATACCGACGACCAGTTACGCCATTGGAGGACAGTGTATGCCAGTTATGTGACAGTAAACCAATCGAAAGATGAACAACACTTTTTGGTACAATGTGAAGCTTACTCAAAAGCTCAGAACGAAAACACCTTGATACATTCGATCAACGTGTAGACACTGCAGAACAGTATTGCGCCATCATGTCAAAACCTTTGACTGTAGAAAAGTGGCGAACTTCATTTGTAGACCATATGAAACTACGTAACACGCAATCTCCACACGTCGGGTTGGACGAACATAATCGATCCAATACAGATGTTTATAATCCATGTTTACAATGTCAGTTGAAATATTCAATCGATAGTGTCCTGTCAATGTGGGTTCAGTATCTCGCTGTCAATCGACAGGGATTGTTTCTGGATAACAAACAATGTCGCATGCCAGTGCTTATACTGATAGTAAATAATTAATCAATGCTTATAACGTAGGTAGAAGACGTATTTATAACTTAAATTAAATTTTTTAAATCAAGGGTGTCTGTTATCGGTGTTCATTATCGCGCTGTCCAAGTGATAGTGATTGGTTTCCCGGTCAATCAAGGTCGCTTGCCAGTGCTATATTGAACCGTGAGCAATGCATCCTAAATCTCCGCACGTCGGGTTTGGGCGAACATAATATATCCCAGTACAGATGTTTACAATCGATGTTTACAATGTCAGTGGACTATTTCATCGAAAGTGTCTGTCAATGTGGGTTGAGTATCGCACTGTCAGGCGACGGGGACTGGTTTCCGGAGAAGATTATGTCGCTTGATTGTGTTATACTGAACAGTAAACAATGCATCCGTTATTAGAATGTAACTGTATTATTTAATATATTAAATTTAATATATTACTGTGGGGGTTGGTTTCCGGATCAATCAATGTCGCTTGCCAGTGCTATACTGAACAGTAAATAATGCATCCATTATTATAATGTGAGTGGTATATTCAATATGTATTCAATGATATACTCAATGTGAGTGGTATATTCAATGTGTATTCAGTATCGCACTGTCAAGCGATGGTGATTGGTTTCCGGATCAATCAATGTCGCGTGCCAGTGCTATACTGAACAGTAAATAATGTTATCCATTATTATAAATGTGATTGGTATATTCAATATGTATTAGTGGTATATTCAATGTGAGTGGGTATATTCAATGTGTTTATTCAGTATCGCACTGTCAAAGCGATGGTGATTGGTTTCCGGATCAATCAGTGTCGCTTGCCAGTGGCTATACTGAACAGTAATAATGCACCAATTATTATAAAAAATGTGATTGGTATAATTCAATATGTATTCAGTGGTTATATAAATTGTGGAGTGGTATATTCAATGTGTATTCAGTATCGCACTTGACAAGTGATGGGGTGGGGGGATTGGTTTCCCGGATCAATCCCATATCCCATTTTGCAAGTGCTATACTGAACATTTGTTAATAATGCATCCGTTATTATAATGTAAGAAGTAAATTCCAAGTATGTTTAATGTGCATTCAGTATCGCGCTATCAAATGATGTGATGGTTCCGGATCAATCAATGTCGCTTGCCAGTGCTATACTGAACAGTAAATAAGGCATCTGTTATTATAATGCAAGTCGTAAATTCAATCGGTTTAAGTGTGTGATGCAGGTGTAATCGAGTATTGTATGTTCAGTATCGCACTGTCAAGTGATGGTGATGGTTCCCGCATCAATCAATGTCACTTTCCAGGGCTATTTATTTAACAGTAAATAAATCATGCCGTTCGTAAAATGTAAGCGGTATATTTCAATGTGTTAATGGGTGTTCAGTATCGCATTGACAAGTGTGAGGATTGGTTTCCGGATCAAACAATGTTGCTCTGTCAATCTGATATTTAACACGTTGTCAAATCAGTTTCCATAAAAAAGTCTTGTTTTTTATTCAATATTGAATTCCTACTGTGTGACGCACTGACAATGATCGTTTTCTGGTTTTCGGATCAAGCACGATCACATTCTCACGGCGTATGAAGTCGTTGTATTGCTGTACATTGTGCTATCTTCCTTTCTTTTATATTACGTTATATTTCTAAATGAACAACCAAAACCATTACTTTAGAACTGATGTATTGGATATCAACAGTATTACGAAACAGCGAATATGTATATGCTAGTGCATCATGAGCCTCTGTAGGCTGGCTGTTATCATCAGTTGTAACTTCTTGTAATATGTATATATGTAACAGGTTGCACTATAAATAAACTATATACCTATATACCTATACCTACGCCAGGGACCGTTTCACTAAACTTCGTACGACTAAAATGTTCGTAAGTGCAAATTTAGGATCGTCTGGAAATTTCAATTGATGGATTTACATTTATTTAGCATAGGCTGCATATGCAGCCTATGCTCAATAAATGTAAATCAACTAATTGTTTACAAGAAAACATTGTTAAAGTTAAATTTACAGATTATTATAATTTTGCACTTACGAACATTTTAGTCGTACGAAGTTTAGTGAAACGGCCCCCTGAACTGCAGACGGGAATTACATGGGTTTTTGACTTCTGTGACCCGAGTGACCAGCGTCGCATGTGAAATACTCTGATCTATGACAAAACAAGGACACAACATTACCCCACCCACATGCTTTCGTACAGTACAATACGTTTAAATACAGTGGAACCTCTCTAAACCGGACACCCTGGTAGGTGCCCAGGGTGTCCGGTTTACAGATATCCCACTGTCAAACAGGCAAGTGAGCAGTCCAAGAAATGATTGTGTGCGAACAGGAACACATATTAACCCTTAGACCGCTATCTTATTTTTGTTGTTGTCTGCTGTTTATTTTCTATTTTCCAGTTGTATCATCTAAAACATGGTTTGACAGCACCTTAGAAGAATTTACAACATGGTTTGACAGCACTTTAGAATCATTTCCATTGGAAATGATTCTGAAGTGCTGTCAAACCATGTTTTTATTGAGAAATAAGGCAAAATATAAAAGCAACAGCAGACGACAATTGTTGTGAGTAGCGGTCTAAGGATTAACATAATAGATAACTCGACACTAAATTCATCTAATTAAGAATACAAATATTGCTGGGTGTCGTGTTTAGAGAGGTTCTACTGTACAATTAAGTGAATGAGGTAACGTGATTTATTGTTTCAGCCACGTTCGTGGAAAGTGAGACATGGCCAGTCGCAATTCCAGCCTGCGTTAATCTTGCCCTAAATTCATAGTTTCTGAATATATATTGGCAATGTCAACTCACAATCAAGGAATTTGATTGTCTGAGCTTCAGTTGTAACACAGCTCAAGCTCAGACAATCAAGTTGCTTGATTTCAAGCACAGTATTCAAGTATTTTGCAATACAAAATGCATAAATATCAGCCAGCTTAGCGCAGACGGTAGTGTATGTGTCGTCGTCGTCTGTTGCGGAAACGTAACAATTCAAATACTCTCGTATCGTCCGTAACAGTCTACTACGGAAACGTAACACGTCAAATACTCCCGCATCGTCCTCAACTGGGCCCGGTTGCTGAAAGCTTCAGTTAGCTTAACAGACTGTTAAATCCTTAGCATTGCTAAGGATTTAAACAGTCTGTTAAGCTAACTGAAGCTTTGAGCAACCGGGCCCAGGCTGCTTCGGAAACGTAACACTCAAATACTCCCGTATCGTCCGTAACAATCTGTTACGGAAAGGTAACACACCAACTACTCCCGTATCGTCCGTAACAGTCTGTTACGGAAAGGTAACACACCAACTACTCCCGTATCGTCCGTAACAGTCTGTTACGGAAAGGTAACACACCAACTACTCCCATATCGTCCGTAGCATTCTGCCACGGCCGTTATGGGAGTATGTGAAGTATGACAGTTCCGCAACTATAGTTTACCGTGTCTGGGGCGGGGAACAGCCCGTCAGGAGGAACAGTTATCTCTGGCATGGTGATCTCATAGGGCTTCAACTTCTTCTTCACATACTTTATCCTTCAACAGAAATGGTCGCTGGTTGTGCACTTTAGGTTACACTCCAGCATTGATTGCCACTGTATAATTTATAGAGAATAGTAGGTTAGTGCCGTGAATGGGAAAACATATCTGGCATGGCTTTGGAAACGGGATGGACGAGGCTCTGCCGAGCACAATTCAGTTTCCGTGCGGCTCCAGATATGTTTCCCATTCACGGCACTAACCTACTATTCTATGTATCCCATCAACACCTACAAATGGCTTTTCAAGGAGAGGAACTCTAAGATAGCAATATTTCGTTCCAATCCTCTTTACACTGCTTGTATACCGAAAAATGATGTAATTACTATTTAATAAAACATATTTATACCAAATGGCTTTACAATGCAAACAAAATAACCCCAGCCACCGCACATATTCATACGCAGTGATTAGGTCGTATTGACAGGATATCAAAAATGTTTCACGGCAGGCACCGTGTTTCACGGCACATACGCACTGTGTTGACGGGATAAAATAGAAGCATGTGTCACCTGAATGTATTTAAAGCGAAATTAAACAGAAACAAATAAATTTCAAAATATATTTTGTAAACAGATAATGACAATATAAACCACATGCAGAAAACCCCATTGAACAATTTCAATCCGATCAAAAGTTAATATTAAAAGATATTAATATTAAATTAAAGGAAAATTTAAGAATGAGCCTTCTTTTTAATTTCGTGAAATTTGGTCAAATATTGATTTTATTGCGAAAAAAAACAAAATTTCCCCCATGTTTAAATGCCCATAGACATCTTCACAGAGTGAAGATGTCCTGGGATGGGGATTTAACATGGGGACATTTTTTTTAGAATTTCAGAAATACTGGACGATTTTTAAAATTTAACTTGTTTTCTTAGTTAGATCATTTCCAAGCTATCTAGCCAGGTTTCGGAGTCAATTTCCATTTTTTTTCTCGTTATTTTTTACTCCTCCCACAACTCCTCTACCTCTTTTTCCCCCATGTTAAATTCCCATAGAGAAACCAATTTTTCGAAATAAAATCAATATTTAACAAAATTTCACGAAATAAAAAGAAGGCTCATTCTTAAATTTTGATAACATTTAACATTATCAAACAAAATATTGTTTTTGCATTATCTATATAGCCGTAACATTTGTGTAGGTTTCGTGAAACAGACAGTAAGTAATTTAGAAAATACTGTCATTGGTGATTTCATAGTGGAACGCACATATTTCAGCTAATTACAAATTTCAAACCTTTTCAAGTATTTCTTATTTTTGCATGCAGTTTTCAGCATTCGTTTCATCTGATCAAACGCTATCATTTTAAGCAATACAAAAGTTGTTTTAGTCCACTGTAAAACACATATAAAATGTAATACTTTCTGTCAGACTAGCATTTTCATAATGAATTACCTTGTGGACAGTAAACTATATGGAGAAAATACGGTGTTAACCCGTTGCACCCAAGAAAATCCCGCTATAGCGGGTTTATGCAAAAAGTGCAGATCCAGATGAGCCGGTTCGTAACGAGCCGTCTCATAAGGATCAGCATTTTCTGAAAGTAATTTTAATATTTCTGAGAACAAAAACACCCCCTTTTCATAAATGGACGAATCTGAAAATCATTTTGTGACCATTGGATTGGTCGGAACATTAGCATATCACAGTCCATTCCAGTTCCTTAGGGTTGAAAGGGTTAACTGTCATGTAATCAATTCCCAGGATTCGGAAGGCATGCTTTATTAAACAATTAAACAACTTTGACAATAATAATAATAATACAATAATAACAGTGACCTTGACATTGGGCTGTCGGACGTGGGTCGTATGCAAAACAAAGCACCATCCATAGACACACGTTGTGGCCAAATATTATCAAAATCGGTGAAGGGTTCATAAGTTATTGAATAAACAAAAAATACTTGAACGCATTTGCCTTGTAAAGAAGGTGAACATAACTTCTCAGTGACCTTGACATTGGGCGGTCGGACGTGCGTCGTATGCAAAACAAAGCACCATCCCTAGACACACATTATGGCCAAATAATCAGTGAAGCGCTTCATAAGTATTGCAAAATGAAATGCAGCAGGTTATATGCGTGATCGAACCCGTTAGCCCGGCCTTAAACTACCTTAGCTGTTGATAGGCCGTTAAACACCAAACACATCAAATCAAATGAATGTGTGTTCACTTGCTTGTATTGAAACACAGCACTGCCAAAGTGTGGCGGGTGAGTTGGGTTAACCCTTTCAACACCACAGGCCTGTATAGTGGTATTGGCAAAACGTGTAGATCCTAATGAGCCGGCTCGTGGCGAGCAGTCTCATCAAGATCTGCACTTTTTGCTAGTAATTTTCATATTTTTGAGAACGAAAACACCCCGTTTTCATAAATGGATTAGTCTGAAAATCATTTTGTGACGGTTCGATTGGTTGCAAAATTAACATATCGAAATCCATTCTAGTTAATTAAGGGTGAGTTTGGGTTAAATCGTGTACTTACACAATGATCAACAGACATATTGTGGTGATCGCCGAACTAACTGCCACCAGGCTGTATACCACGACACTGGTCGGCTGGTCATTGTGCTCGCCTGGCTCGTCATCTGTCACTGGAGAAAGGGGGCTTACATCATTTGTGACCAGTGTAGCTCCTGATCAAATAACATGTGCATGTACCCTGATAGCGATCATTATTGCTCGTCTGAAGCATGGCAGGTGTTTCAGTGATGGAATAGCGATTAGGGCTGATCTGGATCTACACTGGTCGCAAAACACATAAAGCCCTTTTCTACAATCACAGCAACACATGATATAGACACAGCGGACGTACGCACGTCTGCAGCAGTTTGGACGGTGTAAGGCTTGCTGTAAGTGAAACAATGATGGATCGTAGCTAGTTATTCCCCTTTTATTTATTTATTTATTTAAAGAAATCCGGCACGAATTATATATTTTATGGCATTATTTCCTTGTAAAGAGGCGAATGCAACATTATTTATTGTGAACAGGAGCCAATATAGTGTTTTCGACTAGACTAAGTGTGGATCCAGATCATCCTACATGTGTGCTCAATCTGAGCCGAGGCTGTATCATTTGTCAGATTCATATTGTCACACTTATTATTATTATTATTATTATTATTGCAAACAGTGTAGATTCAGCTCAGAATGCACGATTGTGCAGTCTGATCTGAGTCTACTCTGTTTGCAATATCAATTTTAGTATTATTCGGTACAAAAGATCACAGCTAAAATACAACATAGGACCGGACCTCTATAAATAGATTTCCAAAGGGAAATAACTGGCTACGATCACTCATTGAATATTATTTGCGAGTATTTCTATACTAATTAGTATGAATGGAGACACCTACATATGTGGCTGTGACTGGAAAAAATGGGGCTTATGGATTTTGCAACCAGTGCATAGTTCGCTATTCCTTCAATAAATCGATAGTACGCCTGTCGAGGTGTAGCCAGTATACAAGGGGGTTAACTCCATGGACACTGAAATCAGTAACACTGATGGGTACAGTGGGGTCAGCGTGTAAGTGCACACACGAACGAACACGACAGGTTGGTTCCAACCTGTCGTGTTCGTTCGTGTGTACACTTACACGCTGACCCCACTGTATGCCCTTCAAAAACTAAAACTTAAAACAAAACTTTAAAGCAAATTGAACAAGAATGTCGAAGGTGACACTATCAAGACACGTCGAGGCATGGCCAGCCAACAAGGGGAGATAACTCACTGCAAACCAATAGGGTTCTTTCTCTTGGCATGGCAAACATATGTGCCACATTTTGTTATGATCCGTCAAGTAGAACTATAGTTAGTGTGCGGATAAGGATACAGAATGCGAAAATTAATTAAAATGGCGACCAATGGGAGATAAGTCATACGAAAGTTTTGAAAATGAATAGGGTTCCTTGTTTTCCTAAGATAAACACGTGTACTAAATTTGGTTACGATCCATTTGGTGGACATAGAGGATATAGAGTGCGAAAATTGAAAATGTACGCCAAGGGGAGATAATAAGCCAACGAAACTTTTGAAAATCAATAAGGTTCTTCATATTGCCGTGATAAACATGTATACCGAATTTGGTTACGATCCGTCAAGTAGAACTTGAGATATTGCATGGACAAGGATACAGAGTAAATAGCCGCCAAGGGGAGATTATCTTAAGTCATAGGAACTTTTTGAAAGTCAATTGGCTTCGCCGTCTTGCCGTGATAAACATGTTTTTGGTTGCGATCCGTCAAGTAGAACTCAGTTATTGCGTGGACAAACTGTGCCCGCGTATCCGCGCACCTGTACAAGGTGACTACATAATACGTCCCGTGTGTTCTTCAAACGGGCGTGCTTCTAACAGCAAGGTGTATAATCACATGGTTACAACAACAACAACGTCGCCCACTCCAAAGTAAGTATTATTTGATATTTTCCTTCATATGCAACGGATTTTGATGAAATATGGCGCAGCAAACGCGTCTTCATGAGCTACATTTTGGTGGTCGAAGGAGTTTGGCACAGACTTATGTCGTTATCTTCGCAAAAACGACAGAAGTTTGGGCGTAAATACAGAAACCACCAAATGCAGCTTAACAAGACACGTTTGATGCGCCATATTTCATCAAAATCCGTTACGTAATAAGGACACTATAAAAGAATACGTACTTTTAATCGGTACTTGTTATTGTAGTTAGTACCATGTGATCATACGCCTTCAATAAGGATGACTTTTATTTGATCCCCTCTCCAGCTGATGAGAGACGGTTACTACTGATATTATTTCAGCTTCACCTGTAACCTGTAATCACATGACGTGGCGAGGACCGGGTGTCCTGTGATGCGGAATCCATTAGTTCACGGATGTAATCACCGTGAAATGCCGCGTTTGTAAACAATAATAATACTTAATAGCCTACATTTGCTATATATTATCTTTGACACACGTGCGGACATTGACACTTGGCTGTACTACTAATAGATACGTGTTGCATGTACTTTCCATGAGATTCGCTTTAATTCATAAGTACCTATTATATACCTATACGTACCTATTATATATGTACATGTATGCTGAAATGTATAAAGGTTTGCTCAACGTTTATAATGAGCCGTCTCTTGGAATTCTTTTAGAATGGCAATGGTACATGTACCTATGTTTTATTATTATTATGTATTTTATGATGTACGGTTGATGAGACGTTAATAAACAATGTATCTATATTATCTAGCATATACTTCTAGTACAGTGGAACCCGTCTAAACCGGACACCCTGGGAGGTCCCCAGGGTGTCCGGTTTAGCGAGGTTCCACTGTAATTAAGCACCCCATGAACAGTTTGTGTCATTTTCAATGACATAACGTGCAGTGAAACCGATCTAAATTAAACACAATGGGTCGCCAGCGTGTCCGATTTATAGAGGTTTTATTCGGCGCCACCATTTCTACTCTGGTAGAGATACGACAATATAGAAATGCAAAAATAGACCAAGAAAAATTGTATATATATGAGCGTTCTACACATACATAGAGAATAGTAGGTTAGTGCCGTGAATGAGAAAACATATCTGGCAAGGCTCAGGAAACGGGATGGGCGAGGCTTGCCGAGCACATCCCGTTTCCGTGCCGCGCCAGATATGTTTTCCCATTCACGGCACTAACCTACTATTCTATTTATCCCGTCAACACCTACACATGGCTGTAAAATGCAAAAATAGTATTGACTGGATATCAAAAATGTTTCACGGCACCGTGTTTCACGGCACATACGCACTGTGTTGACGGGATAAATAGAGAATAACAGGCTAGTGTATTTTGAAATGAAGTGTATCAATCGGACAAGGTTAAGAAAATCAGAGGATCGAAGACACTTCCGCAGCCTACACGATGTATGAATCGATCGCTAGATTTTCTTAATTACTTCCGAGGTGTTTCCACAACTCGCTGTACGTCTGCATCAGATTGTATGGATCTACGTAAATGGCTATGATGTAGCAGTATGCAATACAGATAAGTTGTGTACGGTGAGCACTACCTTCAGAGCTGTATTAGACGGCCAATTAAGCTAGTCATACGTGTAGCCGTCAATTCAGTAAATCTTCAGTCGAGATCCTTAACACACATATATATGCATAATATGACTGCGTTATCACGGCTACAAAACACTCCAACGGTTCTGTCTGCCGACATAACCGTGGGAGTGTTTGGTGGCCGTGGTTATAGACGTACCAAGGGAGAATATATGACTTGGTTCGGTAAGTTCGCTGTCACCGTGATCGTAGATAATGTTCACACATATCGTGCTGTCTGCGTGTGGATCGACAGCCGTGGTCACTTGCTGGAGGTCTGGACTGGCTGTAGCGTTCAATACACTGGAGTCTGAAACATACACATCACGACTAAACATTTCAATTATCATTTGTGAACTCATCGACAACTGTGACTGAGGATGCAATGATCGTACAGTACGTACATTGCTAACACGACTACATTTAGCCTGACCTACTTCTTCCCATGTTAACGATATCCACTCATCAAGTGAACTGATGGTTTCAGTATGAACTTTTGAAATTCATTTGATAAGGTAACGAACATTTCATTGGCCAAATGCATACTGATTGAAATTATACTGATACTGAATATGGACTGATACAAATTATCGCATCCTGTATTTACTAGATATGTATATCCAGGTTACAACAGATTAAATACTTTTTTCGCTGGCGTTTCGTTGGTCGAACAGCGTCACATGACTTTACTGAATGAGGTCAGCGTAATGACGCAGCGCATTATGTCCACAGAGCCGTTGTTCCGGCGACGATTTACGGAATGGGCCGCGGCTTCGCGAGTGGATGCAGCGTAAACATGTCCAGGGTTTTGCAACGAAAACCATGGTATAATTGCACATACTCTAGCATAACACGTTACCTGATAAAGATAACAATGTACTGGTGTTATTTGATATAAAATTTATCAGACTCGCCTCGGAAACGGTAGGAACAATGAACGAGTACCCCCGCCTGTGTATTAACGTGCAATTCTCAGAGTTGGCCAATTAACGAGTTTCCCGCCTGTGTATTAACGTGCAATTCTCAAAGTTGGTCAATGAACGAGTTCCCCCACCTGTGTATTGACGTGCAATTCTCAGAGTTGGTCAATTAACGAGTTCCCCCACCTGTGTATTAACGTGCAATTCTCAGAGTTGGACAATGAACGAGTACCTCCATCTGTGTATTAACGTGCAATTCTCAGAGTTGGTCAATGAACGCGTACCCCCACCTGTTATTAACGTGCAATTATCAGAGTTGGTCAATGAACGAGTTCCCCCACCTGTTATTGACGTGCAGTTCATTATTGTGTCCGCCACCAATAGCTGGTACAGCAGCGGTCGCCGGGGCCGTCGGCAGAAGCGGAAGCCAAAATGGACGTCAATAACGCTCTCATTGTGGAGACGACGGGACACGGAGAGACGTGGAAGCGATTCACGTGTTTCTGGTTCGGTAGCTGTAACCATGGAGATGAGCAATTTATGGAAACCATGGCGACGGAGTTCAATTAATGTACATTTGTATTTCTCGAAGCAACTAAAATCACTAGGTTCAGATTTTCTATTGAAACACATTTTTTCCAGCTATGTATTCTAACGTATGTTTTTATAAAAGTTAGAGTATTCATTTTATTATTGGACTAAGATTCTGTCGGTGTAATGAAAATAATCAAAATATTAATTCCAACTCCATATCATATACATGTACACATATTATGATCATTTCTATCGGCAACGAGTGGCCACATTCGGGCACATGGCAAACATTTATCCATGAACAAACTCCAGACCAGTTAGGGTTTGTCTGACGTCAGTCGAATATGACACATCATTCACGATTCCGGCGTCGACGGCGACGTAGTAGTATATAGGCGTCAACACTGTTGGACGTGCGCATCTTATCTAGCAATGTATCCTTTGAGGGAGTAATCATTTATTTTTCCCGAAATGCATTATTTCATATAGAACTAACGACTGCATATATTTGATGATTAAAAATATGCCAAATTATTATACTCAATTTATTACATTATCACAGCCAAAATGGCTGTGATAATGTAATAAATTCAGTATAATAAAAATTAATAAATTTATCTTTAAATTGAAAATTTCTCCCTCAAGATAAGTATGCTTTGCAATGTTTGTGAAATAGGCTACTGATCCGTTAGTCTGATCATTAACTTCATCAATAACTTCCTCACTGTAACCATGGTAATATCTCTTGCTTTATACCACTATAGAAGTTAACACAGTTCGGTTTCTAGTGTTCGCCGCTGACACACCTCCAGCCCCTAATTACCAACGAGTTGTAGACCTGTCAGCGTCACTACATGGTCACTACATCTTTCCCAAACTTGATATTTACATCTGGAGAAAGCATGACATTGTATCATGGTATCATCATGTTCAGATGTCATGAAAACATACAGAGACAGTTGCCACAATTATCAAAATAATTTGTTTAGTTCTGCCAATTATCATTACATTTACTAGGTATTGATTAATTTAACTCATGCTGGGAAACTTGTGGGTTATAAATAGTTCAAAACTAGCGGACAAAAATTCATCATATTTTCTTTTATTTCTCCTTGTAAATATCATGAATATGTCTTGGAATTTCATTAGAATTGAGTCCTGAGGACTCAATTCTAATGAAATTCCAAGACATATTTACAGAGAGAAATAAAAAATATAGTCCTAATTTGTTTGGCGGATATTTTCGCCGCTAGCTTGCCAAGAGTTAATACTCTGCGATGGCATGACTTCTGACACATCGATGGTCTAGTAACATAAGGTCGTAACTGATATGCTAAAGCATAGCACTTACGACCTTATGTTACTAGACCATCGACATGTTAATGCTTGGTAAAATAAACTGGTATGTTTTATTTTGGCATTAATGTTCCATCTGTCACTTCACTGTTATAACTCTGCTGATAGTGTTGATTCATTTGTCCATTTTGACCAAATGGCATTTAGCTATAATATGGTCTAACATGGGAAACATTTCCGAAAAGAATAGTGCCTCCATTTTCTGACTGTAATTTTAGAGATCTACCATTTTGTCTCAGAACTTTGAAGATGTTCTGTTCCCAATTCCGACACATTTTGTGTTTGTTTATCATATTTCCGAACCACAACTGATTGTCCAACAGAAAACGTTCCACAGCTGTGAGATTTTGTTTTGTCTGCGTGTGCTTTAATGTTTTGCTTTCGGATTCGGTCATGTGTCCTTAGATTCGTTGCCTGCATTCTTGTTTCAATGTGCGAGATTTTAGTTTTTAGATCCCGATTGAACATTAGTTTCGCTGGGGAGACGGTAGCTAGAAAATGCAAGAGAAATGTCTCCAATTCATTTCGCCAGTTTTTCTTTTGCGCCATTGAAATTTGCGCACACGGCTTGATGAATTTGTTGAACTTTTAAACAAGTCCGTTACTGCTCTTGGCTAACAAAGTTTTGAGTATTATCTATCCTAATGCAAGAGGGCTATCCGAAAATAGTGAACCATTTGTTTATTTGAGCTATAATGGATTTGCTGGTAATTGACATAAGAACTGCTACCAGTGGACATTGTGTTTAGTAGTCAATTATAATTAATGTGTATTCATTTCCAAATGGTCCTGTGATGTCCATGCCCAGTTCGCGCCATGGATCCGTCGGAAAGTCAGTCATGATTACCGGAAGTTCTTGTGGCGTGGTGAATGCAATTTGACATGCGTGGCAGTGTTTGATCATGTCTTCCATGTGTTTGTCTGTGTTGAGGAACCACACCTTCTCCCGTAACAGTCGTTTTGTCTTGAGCAGACCCATGTGGCTTTCATGAGCCAGACCTATTACATTGCATTTGATGATAAGAGAATCATTCACAGTTAGGTCATGCAATTGTGTCTGATTTCTCCCATCAATCAGTCTGGATACATTGTCTCACTTTCTTCAATGTCTGATCAGTTTCTGAGGCTTCTTTGACCTTAGCTAAGGTCAGTGCCACAGGTAAACTACATATAGTCATTTCACAAGTTATATTGTATGTGTCTTGCAGCGGTGTCCTGCTGAGAATGTCGGCTACATTCGTTGGGCCATGCAGATATTTAACTCTGAATGTGTATGGTTGTAGCTTAAGCACCCAATTGTGAACCAAGGCCGGTGCTTTGTGTGCACTTGTGAATATTTTCTCAAGCGCTAACATAACTTCAAACTACATTCCATAGAGATGAATCTCTGAACGCGGAATAAGACAATGCTTCTGTCTACAGGCGTCACTGTTCTGCTATCCTAAGCTACACGTCTCATATCACCGTTTGATTGTCTTTGGTTTAGTATGGCCCCTAGTCCCATAGGATAGCCATCTACAATAAATTGCGTCTCTGCATTTGGGTCATAATAACTTCAGCGCTGGTGATATACTGTTTCAACTTCATGAATGCCCTTTGTTGGTCTGTCACCCATTCCCATTTAACGTCTTTTCTCGTCAGTTTGCGTAATGGCTCAGCCACTGTTGCATAGTTTGGGATGAATTTGGAACAGAATGTAACCAATCCTAGGAAACCTTTGACTTCATTTGCGTTTGTAGGAGGTTCAGCATCACCAACCGCATTGACCTTACTGTCATCTATTTTGATTCCTTGTTTTGACAAGGTATGTGCCATGAACCTCAGTTCTGACTTGTCAACGTGACATTTGTCTTTATTGAGAGTTAATTTTGTCATGGTTTTCGAGATTGTCTTCGTATATAATAATGCCATCTGCAATGCTTTTTCAGCCCGGAATATCTTGCAAAATGTGTTTCGTGGTGCGCTGGAAGATTTCTGGGGCACTGAAAATTCCATACATTAATATCTGTACAGGTCGTTGTCACAAACAAAAGTTGTTGTGTAACGGGAACCTTCCTGCAGTTCGATCTAATGGAAAGCTTGGTTTATATCTAATTTTGAGAAAACATTCGAACCGTTCATTTGTTCCAGTGTCTCGTCAATGTTCGACATGGGAAATATTTCCCGTAAGACTGCCTTGTGTGCCTGTCTCATGTATATGGCCAATCGAATGTCATCATTTGTCTTTGGGACGGGAACCAGGATATTTACCCAAGGAGTTGGTCCAGTAACTTTTTCAATAAAGTCATTTTTTACCAGTTCATCAATTTTGTCACGACTTGTTTGTTTTCGCATTTTGAAAGGAGTCTTAATGCTTGTAACAGACTGAGCTACATGTAATGTTAGTTGACAATCCTTCAATTTTCCACATGCCTGTGAATCTATCATCAAATGACCTTAGTATTGTGTCAGTGTCTATTTGTTCATAGTGCAAGTGTTTGGGGATACTACATTGGTCATGCCAATGTGCAACAGACCACGACCAGTAGCTGATTTACGACCAAGTAAGGGTTTTCCAGTGCCAGTGAGGAAATGGAATTCAACATCATGGACAGATTGACATATTTGTACTCTCAAATGTGTTTTGCCATGGAGTTTGGGTGGGTATTACTTCCATAAGGGTATATCTTTGCATTTGTTTTTGATAGAACGTTTGCTGTTTTTATTTTCTCAAATGTGTTTCGGTCAACGGCGTTTACAGATGCGCCGCTATCAATAAGGATATCAATTAAATTACCCTATAAATTTACAGCAATGGTGGCATCTTTCTTACCTGATAATGTAAATACTTCATCCCCATGTTTTTGAATCCAAATTGATTGCATGCACTTGTTTTTATTTACTGTTACACATTTGTGCCATGCTATCTGTACCACCACAATCATAACATGTCATTCCTCTAGTTTTAGCACACTATTTCCCATAGTGTCCTGAGTCGCCACATCGATAACAGAGTGTCGTCCTCTATTCGAATCGTCTTGGTTGCCCATGTAACTGCACCAGTGTTGGCCCTCGCTTTTGTTGGCGTTGTTTGTTTCCTCTTGGCCCACGTTGTTGGTTTCCCGTCATCTCTCGTTGTTGGTTTCCCCTGTCCACCGATTGGTTTGTTTTGGTTTTTGTCTTGTTTGCCCATGTAACTGCACCAGTGTTGGCCCTCGCTTTTGTTGGCGTTGTTTGTTTCCTCTTGGCCCACGTTGTTGGTTTCCCGTCATCCCTCGTTGTTGGTTTCCCCTGTCCACCGATTGGTTTGTTTTGGTTTTCGGATCCAATTTAGTTCGTAATTTGTTTGAGATCCGCTAGGTTCCGCCATACGTCTCACATGCGTCTCAGAAAGTTCAAATGTCCTGGTTATCGACTGAACTTTGTCTAATGTAATCTCTGTTTGTTCCAGTAGTTCACGTACCATTTATTCTTTATCTGGAAATTCACACGATACGGCCAGCTTGGACAACCTCACTACATAGTTGTTAATTGTTTCACTGTCCTGTTGTTTTTCTTTGTGGAACACATGTCTTTCGTAGGCAATATATTTTTTAGGTGCAAAGTAGGTGGTAAACTTTGTCACCGCATCATTAAATGTTTTTCCCGGATCGTCAAATGATTCAAATACATCCTGTAATTCCGGTCCCGATATATGGTGTAGCAGAGCTCGTTTCTGTTCGTCTTTTGTGACACCGGCCGCCTTGATATGATAATCAAATTTCTTCAGGTACGTCTCCCACGATTTGGACATATTCGTTTGTTCCCCGGTTACTGTGAATTATCCCGGTGTTGGTATGTCCAATCTCGCTGCAACAACCTTCTTGGAATTTGTTTTGTTTGTTTTGAAACAACTCCTTTTGTTTTTTGTTGTTTAGTGAGTCCATTTATTTCCAATAAATGCAATATATCTTGCTTTAGGACAGTCTAGAAGTTAAAACTGTTGGTTTTCTAGTGTTATTTATCCTATGCGAGCAAATCCTGGAGTGTCGGACATGCAGTCGTTCATGTCAGTGTGGCGATAAGGCACCGATAAGGCACCGCCTCTGACACACCTGCAGCCCATAATTATTAATGAGCTGCATACCTGCCAGTGTCACTACAGGGTCATTGCACTCACATTGATTTATTGAAACACCAGTTCATGCAGCATGCAAAAATATAAAAAAATGGACTTGTTAAAGTGTATACAAGTACCCCGATAGATTATCCAAAACAATGTCTTTCAATGACATAGTAGGTACAGTACTTGGTTCTCGGTTACTGAAGTATTGTTCAACACATCGCATTAATGCGGAAGTAATGATAAAGTAGATACACCTTTTAGCAGTACAGTAGCACGTGGAGGAATAGTTGCGAATAGTAACTCTTGAAATATACCGCCCGTACCGTCCGTAGCAGTCTGCTACGGACGGTACGGGGGTCGATTGTAAGATAGAGTTACTGTTCGCAACTAGGGGAGGAATTATAATCAGCATACATATCTGAGACTCACATTTTGCTGCATTTGAGAATTGACACGTTGACCATACGATCTCGCCACTATGCGTGTACGTATCGAGAGCCGCACCGAAATACCACTTCATGCCAACACGTCCTGCGGTGACAATAACCTCTTCTTGCATGTCTGTCAACTTCACAACTCTATATTTTATTGTATTCTGAAAAAAGTGAATGAGTTTAACGTCCCAGCAACAGCTAAGGTCATATAGAGCCGAGACAACAGTTTAATGTCTCATCCGACAGACAAGCTTGATGGAAATACAAGGAAAATATTTTTGATAGCGAGGTTTGAACACAGAACCCTCCGGATTGGAAGTCAGGTGTCCTATACCCTAGTACACAGCCTATCCATGTATTGTATTCTGAAATAAACAGAACCATGTTTAATCTGCATGCACACGATATGCATGGGAGATGGTCGTGTTATATGTTAATTATTGTATCATGAAACCAGAGCAAAAATAAAATACCACGTGAGAAATGATCAATGAAAATGATCAATGTCGGACAAAACGGACATATTTCACTTGCCAATAGAGGTACTAGTATCGGCCAACGCGCAGACATTATAAACGTATTGTACAGCATGATAATCCAGGTGTGTGTTAGAAAATGTGAGTTTCCCAACGAATGTGTGTATATGTATTCACGTTAGCAAACGAGCTTTACCGAGTTTGCTAATGCGATAATATATACATACGGTTCGGATACAATTTGATTTTTCTAAATAATATGCGCATATTTTATATATATTATATTTAATTCATTGTCATATTGACTGGGATATGCAGTGACATTCAGTTATTTCCCTTCGCTGACTTGAGTTCATGAAGAACTAGAAACAAAACCAGCAGTAGTCATGTTTCGAATGAGTGTTCTTTAATTGTTTTCATACATGTACGCAGGGAAATCACATAGTTCAGTACAACAAATCACCAAATAAATGTTTGCTTTATCCAGTTAGTATAAACCATGTAATGTTCTTAACACACATGATATATACAGAATACTCGAACGCATGACACACATGTGTCGGTTAGCGGAAACACAGTATCTTACTGGACCATTGATGTGTGTGGCCCGTCTAGCGCCTGGACTGTGACTATGGCTGAATAAATGTTTAACCAATCTAGTACATAATCCAGTTACAAATACAATTCTGTCAAAACGACCAATTCGCTTCACAATTACCAACTTGCATTTACGAACCATGCAGATAGGCGGCTACGTAGCGTGCAGATATGCGGTTACTAACCGTGCATATATGCGGTCACTAACCATTCAGATAGGCGGCTACTAACCGTGCAGATAGGCGGCTACTAACCGTGCAGATATGCGTCTACTAGCCGTGCCGATATGCTTCTACGAAGCGTGCAGATAGGCGACTACTAACCGTGCAGATAGGCGGACAATAACCATGCAGATAGGCGACTACGAACGATGCAGATAGGTGGATACGAACAGTGCAGATATGCCGTCACTAACTTACTAACCGTGCAGATATGAGGACAACAATTGTGTCTATAGACGGCTACTAACCGTGAATATAGGCGGCTACGAACCGTGCAGATAAGCGGCTACTAATCGTGCAGATAGGCGACTACGAACCGTGCAAATATGCGGCTACTAACCGTGCAGATATGCGGCTACTAACCGGGCAGATAGGCGGCTACTAACCGTGCAGATATGCGGCTACGAACCGTGCAGATATGCGGCTATTAGCCGTGCAGATAGGCGGCTACTGACCTTGCAGATAGGCGGGTATGTTCCATACTGGCCAAGGCACCAGCAGTAGGTAAGGCCCAGCATATCGCCGCTAACGTTGCCGACGGACAGAGTAAACATGTCGTCGGCAATCTCCTGCACTACCAGCCGGTCCGACAGAAATCTGTCTGTAGCAGTACATGCATGATTATCATCGCGTTAAAGGCACTGTAGCAGATGATGTATCAGATATTCATGATGTACTGGTGCATTTTATGGATTACAAATTACAAGCAGAATGTGTTCTTTGTATGGATATGCATGTACTACCAGAGACTGTAATAAACCGAGGACAGTGTTGTTACTTCAATTCCGTTACCACTACACATTTTCAGATTACTAATTGATCTGTAAACATGGAAGCAGAAAAAAACATTATAACTCTATAATGTTTTGTTTTTGTTTCACCAGTTCCTAGGCATACCTAAAACCCAGTGTATATAAACTAAGAATATACTGGGGCCCGTTTCACTAAACTTCGTACGACTAAAATGTTCGTAAGTGAAAATTTAGGATCGTCTGCAAATTCCAATTGATGGATTTACATGTATTGAGCCTAGGCTGAATATACTCAATAAATGTAAATCCATACTTGTTTACAAGAAAGCATTACTAATGTGAATTTTACAGATTATCATAAGTTTGCACTTATGAACATTTTTGTCGTACGAAGTTTAGTGAAACGGCCCCCTGGTGTATTGTGTACCAGTGTGCTTTGAATGTGGCTGTGACTTGAGAAATGTGGATTGTGGGATTTGTGGCCAATGGTGTTCCTGATCAAATACCCCACTCATGTACAGTGGGGTCAGCGTGTAAGTTCACACACGAACGAACACGACAGGTTGGTTCCAACCTGTCGTGTTCGTTCGTGTGTGCACTTACACGCTGACCCCACTGTAGCCTGATAATGTTCTGTATTGCTTGTTAGAAGCATGCCTGGCATTTCATGATGAAATACCGAACAGTGCAGATCCTGGTCAGACTGTGCGGATGTTATGAGACTTGATCAGCATGTACTCGGTCCTCTATTCGAAACCCAGAAAACATTGATCAGGCTCTGGTGCCCGTTTCACTAAACTTCGTACGACTAAAATCTTCGTAAGTGCAAATTTAGAATCGTCTGAAAATTTCAATTGATGGATTTACATGTATTGAGCATAGGCTGCATATGCAGCCTATGCTCAATAAATGTAAATCCAATAATTGTTCACAAGAAAACATTGTTAATGTGAAATTTACAGACTATCATAATTTTGCACTTACGAACATTTTAGTCGTACGAAGTTTAGTGAAACGGGCCCTGATCTATGTGCCTTGTGGATTAGTGAAAATTGAGCTACATATAAGTGTTTCATGAAATAGAGGATCTTGAATGAGTGTCGATTTAATATGATAATTATTGAACGAGTTTACTGATTTCATATGAAACGAGGCGATGCCGAGATGATATAAAATGAAGTCGGTCAACGAGTTTGATAAATCTCATATTAAACAAATATTAGTTTGTATTTATTGCATAAGCACATTACAATACGTTACAGCGATAATGGCCATCTAGCAGGTTCTCTGTAGCGGTCTCATTTGCATATGTATTACACTAGTGTATTATGAGTTTTAATACACTGTCTTATTGCACTGGTAACGCATATTTTATGCAATTAAATCATTTATTTATTATAGGAATGAATGGCCTTTTTGTGGAATTTATCGGGGTATAAACTTGGAAAAGTCGCGGGAATACTGGACGAAGGCCGGAAGGCCTCGTCCACTATTCCCGCGACTTTTCCAAGTTTATATCCCCGATAAATTCAACAAAAAGGCCATTAATTCCAGCATTTGAAATAAATTCATCAAGAGAATGTGTTTATTTTGACAGACGGCAGCCATTTGTTTACATTGACAGCACTGACAGAGCACCTGTAGATAGTAGTTCGGCGTGGGAGTTTACTGGGATATACATTTTGGACAGGGAATTGTGTAAATATTTTTGTGCTGGAATTATACATACATATTCATATTAAATACGTTTCATCTATTTTTCCCTTGGTCAAAGATGATAAAAGTTTTAACAAATTTATTTTCTCAACACAAAGATTTACATGCATTTCAAGGTATTTATGTTTTTGGTACATGTTTTTAGATTTTAGAATTCAGTGAAACCTGACAATGGTATCTACTATTTCATGTCGACTTTTTGGACGACGATGTCACCATCGAAATCGAGAGGAAAATTGAGTTTCACAAAATAAACGTGATGTTCAAATTGCAGCACTCATTGTGTATTCTTACACAACGAACGTGCAAATCTACAGTGGGGTCAGCGTGTAAGTGCACACACGAACGAACACGACAGGTTGGAACCAACCTGTCGTGTTCGTTCGTGTGTGCACTTACACGCTGACCCCACTGTAGTACCATTTGTGATCTAGGTTATAAGGATAATTATGACCCTGGTGTGATGAACATACAATACAAATCTGCATTCTCATTGTCTGCCAGTCGTGGCGCCATCTAGGTGACACATATCTGCTAGAACTATGTATTTCAAATGTGAAGTCTGCTAAAGTCTGATTTGAGAAATCTGTCAGAAACACTGTCTGGCATGTTCCAATTAATGTTCAGATCTCGAAGGACAAACAATGTATTGACAACACTCTGTCTTCCTGCTCATTATTAATGATCAATTGCGCATTTCAATAAGTATGGCGTGTTGATTTTGTGACCAGTATAGGTAAGGTTAACTCCATGTGCTATAATAGACCACAGGGCTTATAAATGGGTAATTGAACATGTACAATAACAAGTATAGATAATAGTAGGTTAGTGCCGTGAATGGGAAAACATATCTGGCAAGGCTTAGTAAACGGGATGGGCAAGGCTCTGCCGAGCACATCCAGTTTCCGTGCCGCGCCAGATAGTTTTCCCATTTACGGCACTAACCTACTATTCTATGTATCCCGTCAACACGTACAAATGGCTTTAAAATGCACAAAATATAACCCCAGTCACCGCACATATTCACACGCAATGATTAGGTCATATTGACAGGATATCAAAAATGTTTCACGGCACCGTGTTTCACGGCACATACGCACTGTGTTGACGGGATAAAATTCCCTCACAAGCACTTCGGCATCATTGACGTTAGAATTGACGCAGATTGTCAGATTGACGCCACGTTGCTAAGATTAACGAGTCAACGTGACATCAAACTGACAACTGACATACTGGTGTATTGATTTTCTGAGGCAGAGGGCGCATCCGATGTGGCTGTGACTGGAGAAATGAGGCTTATGGCGTTGATGACCAATGTAGCTCATGATCGAATAGCACACTCATGTACAGGCCGGTACGCAGGAATTAACTTGTGGGGGGGGGGGGGGGGGGGGGGGGTGCGTTCTTGACGGCGCGAAGGGCTAAACATTTGTTTTGCACATCCACAGACAGACCTCGGCAGATTTACCCTTAAACTGGAATGGATTTTGATATGTTAATTGTGCAACCAATTAATTCATCAAACAATTGTTTTCAGACCAGTCCATTTGTGAACATGGCGTGTTTTTGTTCTCAAAATTATGAAAAGTACTTGCCAAAGTGCAGACAGTGCAGATGCGCAGGCTGATCTGGGGTTACACTGGTCGCATAACCCAAAAGCCCCATGTATCCAGTCGCAGCCACATATACATTGAAAGACACGAGAAAGCCCACACGAGTTTTGCTAATCAGAGACGTGTTTTTGAGTGTCATCTTTTGAAATTCATTCTAATGATTTATTGCAACTGTTGAAAAATCGTATTTGAAAACAAATGTCGGTATAGAATATCATTCAATTTGGTAGATTTTTCTCCGCAAAAAAATATTTTGTTTTGTAAATGACTGGTGCAACTTAGACTTGAGCGTTAAAGCTACAGGCACGGAAAATAATTGTGGCTGTGACTGGGGCTTATGGGTTTTTGCGACCAGTGTAGCCCCATACCAGACTGTGCACCCGCACAGTCTGATCAGAGCCTGCTTCGTTCGCCACTCAATCAATGAAACACCCGCCATCCGTCTAACAAGCAACATAGATCGTTATCAAGCTACAGTAATGTGCTATTTGATCGGAACTAAATTAGTCACAAATGCTATAAATCTCATTTCTTTAGTAATAACCACATTGCACGCTTTGTGTGCTGTAAATCACATATTATTGAAGAACGGTTCATATTTCGGTGTTTTATGGATTATTTCGGTATCTCTGGTGGTTTGGGTGCATTGTTATCAACATACGATTTACGAGTATTTTGACGGTATAAAAGGTGTCCGACGACGAGTTTTGTCGTGTGTAATGATTGAGCATTAGTAGTTGCACGAAGCTATGTAAATGACCCCAAAACCCCAATGAAATACACCAAAATACCCACCTGGCACCTGTGATGTAAATCTGTATAAACATGCACGTTATTGCCTTGCAAATACGAACTCTGAGATGCATACTGTAACGACGTGGTCTGTCCTCAAAGTTCAAGTCGGTATGACAGACGTGTTTGGTAATGTATACTGGTTTTGGCTGACTAAAGCCAGACAAGCTGGGTAAATGTCATCCATATGAACGGGTTTCCCGGAGATTGGTAGTCAAGGTACAATGTGCTACCTGGTGCTATACAGTAAAATTGGCTATTTGGAAGGATGGAACCATGCTTGGTAGTCTGGGCACGGATGCCGACCCGGGAATCTGATATGTTGGCTAATTACAGTGCAGTTACAGTATGATTGCAAAACTAGTACGTTGTTTGTCTTAGAGAGGTTGTAGACAAGGTGCAACTCAGGTGATCACAAAAACGTTAAAAACACGACCGTCCGAGCTAATCTTGCCAATATTTGTCAATACTTTTATTTGAAAATACTTGAACATTGTGCTTTATATCATGCAGATTGATTGGCTGAGCCTGAGATGTACTAAAGATCAGACTCAGTCAATCAAACTGCTTGATTGCAAATTGAGATTACAAATAGATGTTCAGAAACGTTGGAATCATGACAAGTTTAACGCCAGCAGTTCTGTAGCATGGGTGAAATGTTCACGGGATATTAGCACTAGTGAAAGTGACTCACCCGTGTGTTTGGTTGCTGGAATCGTCAGTTCTGTCCCGTTGGAGCGCCCGTGGTCATTACGACTGAAAATCTCCAGTCTGCGCGCTTTGTTATCGTTTATACGCATGCGCAGAGGTGCTGTATACGCATCTCCCGGAAACGTCTGAAAACTCCCGTCATCGTCGTCAGTGGCGACAACGTATTCAATAGAACGGTCAGACCAGAATCTCCGGGCCACGGGCTGTAATAGACCAGTCCTATATATAGGTTACCGGACCTGGATAATCACGAGTAACTTCCCTTAACATTACGTCCCGGACATTATCGGCGGAAGTTTTCGGTTCATTTTGCGTCACGTTGTTTAAGTTAAACTGAATAAAAATATGCCAATACCAATGTCAGTGATGCACCGGAAACTGTTCTAAGGGACGTTACTCTTGATTTGCCAAGTTCGATAACCTATTTATAACATAGGGAGGAAGCTTCAATACATGTCAGTCAGCCATCCTGGATGGTATAGATATTTAATACATAATAAAAACGATCTTAAATAAGAAAATTCATATTATCAGGGTGTGTGAACACGTGACATCAGAAATGTTTGACGTAATGTTTCACGTCCATGTTTCAGGAATTAGCTGTTATGGCAAAATACTAAGCACGTATATTTACATTATATACTGAAATTATTTAAAAACGCAACAAAAAGGTACACATGTTAGTTATTCACCCAATACATAATTTGGTAATACATTTTATTATGAGGATATGTAACAATTTATGGCAGTAGATTTGTGTCTATGTTCGATCGGCATATTTTCATTTGATTATCGCATAATTATATTCAATAATCAAATGAATATTGATGATTATCGAACGTAAATACTATTGTTATTTTATGGTTGCATATATGTTCAATAATTAAATACATTATTGTAATTTCACAATAAACGGTTTATTTGTATGTTCAATAAATCAAACGTAAATATAAATTCGTTCAAACATATATTTACCCAATTGAATATAAATATGCACTGTCTGCAGATAACAGTTCTGCTATATTCGATAAATCGAACATAAAATAAAATGATATATTTACCTAATCAAACATAAATATAGTTTGTTTAAACAATTATGTGTGCTACATTGAACACACATAGTGCACTGCTGTATTGGTTCGATTATGTTTATTTTCAGTTAACTCAATCGAACGTATATATGTGATGTCAATTGTTTTGTTAAACATATTGGTTCGATAAATTATACATATTGGTTCGATTAATGATACATACATATAGGTTCGATAAATGATACATACATATTGGTTCGATAAATGATACATATATTGGTTCGATAAATGATGCATATTGGTTCGATAAATAATACATACATATATTGGTTCATGAACGTTATATATTGGTTCGATAAATGATACATATATTGGTTCGATAAATCGTACATATTGGTTCGATAAATTAGACATATTGGTTCGATAAGTGGTACATATATTGGTTCGATAAATGATACATACGTATATTTGTTCGATAAATGGTACATATATTGGTTCGATAAATGATACATATCGGTTCAATAAATGGTACATTTTGGTTCGAATACGATTGGCTGCTTGCATCTCGGATGCAGCAACAACAACACAGCATGCACAATAAGTCAATGAGGAGGTAATGCTCATCATCCGTGTAACATGTTCTACAGGGCCTCGTATAACCACCCGTAGACCGACAATTCATGTCGCATGAACAGTATGGAGATGATGCTCATCCCGCTGGTAGCATATTCCACAGTGCCCCCATTTAACCACCCGTAGACCGAAAATTCATGTCGCTTGAACAGTGGGGAGATGATGCTCAGCCCACGGGTAGCATGCATATTCCACTGTGCCCCGTTTACCCACCCGTAGACCGACAATTCATGTCGCTTGAACAGTGGGGTATGATGCTCAGCCCGCGGGAAGCATATCACACCGTGCCCCGTTTAACCACCCGTAGACCGACAATACATGTCGCTAGCACAGTGGGGAGATGATGCTCAGCCCGCCGGTAGCATGCATATTCCACTGTGCCCCGTTTAACCACCCGTAGACCGACCATTCATGTCGCTTGAACAGTGGGGAGATGATGCTCAGCCCGCGGGAAGCATATCACACCGTGCCCCGTTTAACCACCCATAGACCGACAATTCATGTCGCTAGCACAGTGGGGAGATGATGCTCAGCCCGCCGGTAGCATATTCAACAGTGCCCCGTTTAACCACAAGTAGACCGACATTTCATGTCGCATAATTCATGTCGCTAGAACAGTGGGGAGATGATGCTCAGCCCGCTGGTAGCATATTCCAAAGTGCCCCGTTTAACCATCCGTAGACCGATAATTCATGTCGCTAGCACAGTGGGGAGATGATGCTCAGCCCGTGCGTAGCATAATAGTTTGAGACAATATGCTTATTTTCCCGTGTACGGACAGTGACGCGCCTCACTCAATGCACAGTAGTAAGATATTAGTTAATAGTCACGGTGTAAAAACGGACGCTTTTGATGCTGGAAAGGTGTGGAGCAACTATATAATAATATTATGTTTGCGTAATGCGTGGGTATGCAAATTTAAAATGAAAATGGTCAAATTTCGTTTCTCTTTTTCTTACTTCTCCTGTGTTGTGATATTCAGCACTATAGTCTCAGACATATGCCAGATTGCACCTGCGGGCATCTACTTTCCAAAAATCTCCCGGGGGGGGGTGGGAGACCATGCCCCCGAACCCTCGAAGCATTTCGGTCAAAATCGTGGACGACCTCAACTCACACACACCCTAAACCAAAATCCTGGATCCGCCCCTGAATATGCATCATTTATCGAACCAATATATGTATCATTTATCGAACCAATATATGTACCATTTATCGAACCAATATATGTATGTATCATTTATCGAACCAATATGCATCATTTATCGAACCAATATATGTACCATTTATCGAACCAATGTATGTATCATTTATCGAACCAATATATAACGTTTATCGAACCAATATATGTATGTATCATTTATCGAACCAATATGCATCATTTATCGAACCAATATATGTATCATTTATCGAACCAATATGTATGTATAATTTATCGAACCTATAGTATGTATCATTAATCGAACCAATATGTATAATTTATCGAACCAATATGTTTAACAAAACAATTGACATCACATATATACGTTCGATTGAGTTAACTGAAAATAAACATAATCGAACCAATACAGCAGTGCACTATGTGTGTTCAATGTAGCACACATAATTGTTTAAACAAACTATATTTATGTTTGATTAGGTAAATATATCATTTTATTTTATGTTCGATTTATCGAATAAATAGCAGAACTGTTATCTGCAGACAGTGCATATTTATATTCAATTGGGTAAATATATGTTTGAACGAATTTATATTTACGTTTGATTTATTGAACATACAAATAAACCGTTTATTGTGAAATTACAATAATGTATTTAATTATTGAACATATATGCAACCATTTTATAACAATAGTATTTACGTTCGATAATCATCAATATTCATTTGATTATTGAATATAATTATGCGATAATCAAATGAAAATATGCCGATCGAACATAGACACAAAACTACTGCCATAACAATTCATTATCGTTGTGTGTAATAAATCGATACATCAAAGTGACATGGTACTGCGGTCACATGGATAATAACATATGGATGTCCAATAACATATCTACATCCTTGTTGCGTTTTTAAATCGTGCCAGTATACATTCAGGGAATACATGCGTTACGAGCGTTACGAGCCGTCTCATCTGCATCTGCAGTATTTGTCATGGTTTTCAAGATTTTGAAAAAAAATACCCCTTATCGATTAATGGAATAGCCCACAACATTAGTCCACAACACTGACAGATATTTATGAATGAAACGGTTACAATTTATGGCGTAATACAAACCTTCCAATACAAAAATATGCGCCTATAAATTTGGCTCCCGTTCACAACTGGAATCTGTGCAAATGAATGAAGATATAGGGCCGGGTTTCTCATCGGTGCTGAAAGGAATAAATTAAAAAAAAAACAATATAAATGTAATGAATTATCTTATACTAGTTCCATGTGGGTGTCATGGTATTACTTCATGGAAACGAGACAGCAAATTCAATATGACACCGACTTCCTGCAGGGTGACTTATCTTTGTGTCGTTCTGCACGTAATGAACGAGGCAAATAATATAAACCATAGTTGATTGCATCGATAAATTGTCTCAAGATTGAGCATACATACCATGATACGTGACTATTATCCACTGCATGTACAATAGAATCCCTCTAAACCGGACACAAATCACCATCCTTAGAACATTGCATTTCCTTTACAAACAAGTTGAACATTCGTCATCATGCAGTGGCATTGACATTGTGTGTTCAGACGTGGGGTTTATACAACAAAAAGCACCATCCAATTTTCGACAGATTATAAAGTATGTTCACTTCACATCAAAAAAATAAATACAGAGAATAAATAGTAATGTTTGTTAACATTTTAAGGAAAAACGGTTGTCGCCCCTGATATCAGTGTGAACATTTACGTCTGATATAAAATGTATAATAATGCCAATGAATACGTTGGGTAATGGTGAATGCATGTTTATTTTGCCAGACAATGTTTCATGATGTCTCTGATATAAAGAACAGTTTCTGCCTACTGAGTGGACCCGTGGGACCCCTGGCCATCATATGATTCAAACATACTACACTCGTTTACTCAAAGTCGGTTAAGTCGAATTCGTGTCCAAGTCCCGTTTCATATCCTATTATTTTCAATGTAACTGGCTACGGTTACGTTGAATTTCGTTACGTCGAACTTTCGCCAATTCGAACTAATTGTTAGGTCTCGAACACAGAAATGTGTGGTATTTCACTCTCGTTAAGTTGAAGTGTCAGTTTGCGCTCGAAGTGCGAATTCGCGGCGCCAATTTACCGGAACAAAGACTGGACTTGTTTACCTGTGTAAACAAACTTTGAATAAATGTTAAAGGACCCGTGGGACCCCTGGCCATCATATGATTCAAACTTCTCGACACCAATTAAACTTAGCTCATCTGATTTAATCACCAGTGATCAATAACTGATTAAGGATCGCGACAAAATTAATCCTAAAGTACCGTGATTAATTAATTCTCATCTATTTAATTAACTTCATTAAGGTGGTCGGGTTGAAATTATAATATTTTGTTTGTGAACAAAGTTTGCCTGATAAAAAATGAATAAAGCATTTCGGATTCTACGTCAGGTATAATTATTTGCCGGGTTTTGTGAGATCCGTCCATTCACAATGTCTCTGACAAATCAAAGTGCTGACTCTAGTGAAGGACCCGGTAACCAACCCGGAGGGATAGCTAGACCAACACTATGCTCCGCCACCACAAAGAAAGGGATGAAACGGAAGCTCGACTACAAGTCATTTGAGAAGAAATATGAAGCCATCATGGAAGTTGAAAAGGGAGTTAAATCGAAGAAATCAATCGCCGCCGAATTTAATATTCCGGCTTCTACGCTCTCCATCTGGCTGAAGAATTATGACGACATCAAGAAAAACTATCTCTCCGGTGACGTTACACCGCAGCGAAAAAAAGCGAGAGGAGTCAAATGCCCGGAAGTTGAAGACGCGCTATTGAAATGGTTTATCAGCGCGAGAAACCAAGGGATACCAATTTCCGGTGAAGTTTGCCAGGAGAAAGCGCGGGAATTCAGCAAACGTCTTGGTATTCCTGAGGCCGATTTTGAGTGTTCCGGCGGATGGTTGGTGCGTTTCAAGTCTCGACACTCCATCGCGTTCAAGCGAGTTTACGGCGAATCAGAGTCAGTTGATTCGGATTCCAGCTCTATGGTTGACTGGAAGAGCCGCATTCAAACGATCCTGCGAGAATATTCTCCAGATGACATATTCAACGCTGACGTTTAAATCATTGGACTGTAGTGGGGGGGGGGGGGGGGACAGAGCAAGGAGCGCCTTACTGCGATGGTTTGTGCGAACATGACCGGGACCGAGAAGTTACCACTGCTCGTCATTGGGAAATCAAAAACCCCAAGGTGTTTTAAGAATGTAAAGTCCCTCCCTACCGAGTACGCCGCCAATAGACGCGCATGGATGACGTCAGAGATCTTCCGGAAGTGGCTACGAAAACTTGACGCCCTCATGAAGAAGAAGAAACGAAAACTCGTAATGATCGTGGACAACTGGAACCTGCGCACCCGACAATCGAGGGTCTCCTCGCCACTATGCTCGTATTCCTGCCGCCGAACACTACGAGCCTGACACAGCCATGTGATCAGGGGATTATCCGGAGCCTGAAAGTTCATTACCGGAAACACGTCGAATAATGACAATCGACGCGAAGACAGGTGAAACAGTGACAGTGTTCTCGACGCCCTTCGCTTCATACATCGAGCATGGAACACCGTGACGGGAACCACGATCACCAACTGTTATCGCCACGCCGGCTTCGTGTTGAAGGAAATGCCCACTACTTACGACAGCAGCGACAGCAGCGACAACAGCGACAGCGACAGCGACAGCGACAGCGACAGCGACAGCGACAGCGACAGCGACAGCGACAGCGACAGCGACAGCGACAGCGACAGCGACGTTGAAGACCCAGACGACGACGTTCCACTCGCTACGCTCATCAGCAGAACATCACTTGGCGTTAATCTGGTCGAGTACGCTGCCATGGACGACTCTATACCAACATCGGCCACGCTGAGCGACGACCAGATCATCGAGGAAGTAATTGGCTTCGAGAACACTCAACAACGGGGATAGTGATGAAGACGACAAGCCAGCGCCAGCGCCCAAACCATCCGTGAGCGGTGTGATGACGGCATGTGATCTACTGCGGTCATTTATTGAGTCACAGGACAACTTCGAGGAAGTGTTGCCAGCCATGGCATTATTGGATCATTTTGTGAGCAAAGTCTATCTTTCTCGAATTCACAACACACAATCGAACATTGCTGACTTTTCCCGGAAGGCGGATATTACCAAGTCGGACAGAGTGTAAACTGTGACCAACGTGGGCCGTTTCGAACTAGGGCCGAATTGGACTAGGGCCGTTTGATCACCCTCCGATTGATAAATGCTGTGTATATATACATATAATCAAGACCGGGATAGTCCGCAAACGATAACTTGCTACTCGTTAACAAACAAACCGGTCATAAGCAAAACACAGAATAGGTGAGACAGGTAAATATACCCGTGCTTGTATTCCTTTTCAATATTGATTTTGAGATTTGTCATCAAGTCTTATGTAGTCGAGGGGTTAGAGTGACGGATAGCAATGCACTAGGTAGTGAGTTCGAATATTAATTTTCATACCATGTGATATATTTTTATTTGCTTATATTGTAATATATTTAATTGTTCTATGTGTTTATCTTAAAAATTACGTTAACTAAGCATGTAGAAAGTTAGTCTCACTTTGAAAAAAACTAATAACGAAATGCACATTTCATTTGTGTCTATCATTTGACATGCATGCAGTAGTACATGAAGAATATGGGCGTATGTTCTCGCCGATCATGTCACATTGATATACAGCAATAATGATCACCCTCGCCGTTTCACATATTTCCCTCTCCAACAACCAGTCATAACAATAATTCAATAATATCGACAAAAGTAATACGGTTTGTGTGATTCGAACTCTCGACCAGACAGAATGAATACCAATTCTGCAAAATACTAGTAGTGGATATTCTCCAAATTCGATACCACTGAGCCACACATCATGTCTATTTTCGAGCACCAAGATACACTATTATAGTTACATGCAAGCACGTGCACTCCATCGTGTATTTATTATACACGACAACGAGGCTATGATACGATAATACATCTGGTTTACCTATTTTTGGACTCATCGATTGACCTCCAGCAACTTATTATCGTCTGTCATTTACATGCACAACAACTTGTTAATTTACGTTTTACATGCTTTATTTATTAAACATAATTAAATGTTACTTTACTGCTTTGTTTTGTCTTTTATTGTTCCACCCTGATACTACATATGTGTATACTTAGTCAGACTACACACATGCGTGTATAGGCAAACGCAAGTAAACACATTAGAGTTGCAAAAGTGTGTCACAGGTTGTATGGGAGTTGCGTCCCGTAAAGTGTATGGCAATATTTCGAGCTCCTGTTCAGATTTCGTTACGTCGAACTTCGGTTTACGCGAAGTATTTATCACAGTCCGACAGACTTCGAGTAAACGATCGTAGACTGTATGTTTGAATCATATGATGGTCAGGGGTCCCACGAGATTGCTTCCTAAACTGGCGGATGCCATGAACACACAAAGATTGCCGAGCTGCATGGCTACTCCATGAACAATATACATAGTATATAGTAACGAGGTAATGTTCACATAATTACATGTATATGTTATACGTATTCCATCACATTTAGGAAGCAATTATGTTTAAATCAACTGATGATCATGGGTCCCACCGGTCCTTAAACATCGACAAGCTCACCACATCTTCTAGCGACCACTCACCTTCTGCCAATGTCCGTTCCGTGACAGCACGATACTCACTCCAGTATGTACTGGGGCTTGCCCTACAGGTGACGTTGACTACGTACGCGGTATAAGGTTCGAGTCCGCTAATTGTCACTTTTACATCCATGTCCATCTGGGTAAAGTCGTACTGCTGCAGCTGAAAGTATAAGTTACACGTTAACATCTTGGTAACGGCGACAATGCTGTTCCCAAATTATATTCCCTGCTTATCACTGTACATTGTATATTATACAATTATTGTATTTTGAGGAGGTGTACACGATATTTACGGAATTGTGGAAAATCATATTCACCGTGGCCGAAGGCAGATGTGAATATGACGTTTCGAAGGTCCGTAATTCTCGTGTACACCGACTCAAAAGACAACGATTATGTTATTGTATGACCCATATTACAGAACGTATATGATACAACAAAGAACGATAAGTATCATGCTTTGGTTGCGTGATTATTGACACACGCACGCTGCTATACCTGAATATCAGTCTCGGACTCGTCTCGTTGCGCGAGAAGTGTCCGAGGGTGTTATTCGAAATGTGATATTCACATCACATTTCGAATAGCATTCTCGGACTCCAGGGGGCCGTTTCACTAAACTTCGTACGTCGAAAATATTCGTAAGTGCAAACTTATGATAGTCTGTACATTTCACATTAGCAATGTTTTCTTGTAACCGATTATTGGATTTGCATTCATTGAGCATAGGCTGCATATGCAGCCTATGCTCAATAAATGTAAATCCATCAATTGAAATTTCTAGACGATCCTAAATTTGCACTTACGAACAGTTTAGTCATACGAAGTTTAGTGAAATAGCATATATGTCCACAATCATGTGACCCGAAATTGTCAGTCATATAATAACATCATACAGCGTGATACAACACACACACCTCGGAATTTGATCACATACACTGGTGTGTTTGGTTGATATAGGGCCTGTGCAGTACATTAATTATGAAACCACATATGCGACACGCCATGCGATTTTGTACCCAAGAACATGTTCGATATCTCATGAAAAATGTTTACAAAATATACGATAAATGACGTCGAAAGACGACACAATTGTTCATAGCAAATGCGGAAAATCACATTCAGTCTGCCGGAAACGAACACGAATAGTGGTTAAAGGGAAACACGTGTAACTAACTACATGGTATTCACATCGTGGACCAAAGTATACTGCTAATGCGTTATAGTTTGGCACTCATTTTGAATATGCATGTATTTACTAGTGAATCAATACACTGTTTGTCGTCTATACATATTTTGTCAATACTATATTGTACGCTCACGGACCAGTAGGCCTATTCCGGAATCAACATTACATTATGAAAATGTAGTCGTTTACAAAAATATTTTACATTTTCTATACATATGTTTCATGAAAAATCGCACTATCATGTGTTTCGGTACAATGTCACATGGTGTGTCTCATATGAGACACGCCATGTGACATTGTACCTAACACATGTGCGATATCTCATGTGCAGTACTTACACAAATTAACGAATGTTCGGAGCAACTGAGGAATTGAATTCCGCATTTGGTCTGAAAATGTTGTCAAATATAGTGTCGAAGTACTTTACTAGTCCGGGGGCAAATGTACCTATACGTATATGAATCCGGCACCTCATTTGTGTCACCCGACGATTTTATAAACTTGAATGTATAATGTTTCCAAAAAATCCGGGTGCCATTATTTTTCAAACCGCTGTCAATGTCATTTCAAGGTCATTGAACATCGTGTATTCTTGGCGTCAGAATAATGATATGGATATGATAATTTACAGTTCTCATTGAACTGATAACAGATCTGAATTATAGATATTCTGCATCTTACTAGCAGAAACACACACACTTTTCAATGTATGGCGGTTATATTTTCAAAATGGCCGCCAAAATGCTAATATTTCAAATAGGTTGGTATGTATTACATGTATGAGCGTAATCTCATATATATGTACCTATATTTGTAGTTCAGAGCATCGTATATGAAATGTAGCGATGCCGTTTCCTATATGTCACAATATTTACATTTCAAAATGGCCACCAAACTGCGTTTTCTTATAAACTGAATAAAGGTATGCTAACATAACTTAGTAGTGATGACGGTGCACACATCCATTACTTTGCTTACAAAAGTGAAATAGGCCAACATGATCTGCTATTGATAATAATGTATTTGCTAGAAACGACATAATAATCACTGAAATCATGTTTACTTTTCAAAATGGCCACCGAAATTAACCGATTTGCCAGTGAAAATGTCAAATAGTGAACTTCATGTGGATGCTTTAATCCATGCATTCAATATCAAAGATTCTTACAATACACCATAAATATATGTGTTAAATATTCAATGTGTCTTGTCATGTTTATATCACATTTTCTAATCAATTATATACATACTTCAGACATATATTGCTTATTTGGAAGTGTATACACATTTGTTAGAACATATTGTGTTTATACCCACATAGTCAATATCACAGACTCCAGCACTAGGCGAAGTAACATAATTTATGCAAATTATGTCACATACTCGATATATCGATGGTCTAGTAACATAAGGTCGTAACTGCTATGCTAAAGCATAGCAGTTACCGTGACGACCTTATGTTACTAGACCATCGATATGCTGCACAACGATATGAATTATTTACACAGATTTTCGAACATACTTAACTAATTGTCATTATGGTAATACGGAGTTGCTCACTAGACTAGGTGTTCACATTCATTAAATAGGTGTATAGAGTGTCCAGGAGTACCCCATACCAGGGACTAATATTTTGGTTATACGGCTCTGTTTATGTGCTGCATGAATGACACGTAGAGACCTATAGCACTTTTGAAGATGATGATATTCATGAAACCTGCATGGACTAAATTAGTGTTCATCAATACAATGTACTGTATATACAAAAATATAGTATACGTAGTTACAACAATATAATCTTTTCCATAATGTGAAATTAATAGTCATGTCTGATACATACAAAGCATTCAGAAAAGTAGAACAATTCCGAGAATGATATTTACATATTGTATTCTCTTTTTATATAAGTCAGTTAGCGAATTGAAACATATACTGGTTATTTTAAGTCATTTAATAATTCCAGTAATGATAAGCTGCTTTATAATGAATGTCACCAGACTGGGTTGTTTTTCTATTTACAAAATCATCGCATGTTTATTTATAAGTGTATAATATAAATCAGTAAACCATATGGACGGTAGATTCATGAAACATAATGTCAACGTGTTAATACTATAAAATGCGCATGGTAGGAGGACACTATTGTTATCGAGACACTTAACCATTATATATGCTATTTGTATGGGTTTCTATTATATACGTAAGGGCATACGCCAGGGGGCCGTTTCACTAAACTTCGTACGACTAAAATGTTCGTAAGTGCAAATTTAGGATGTCTGGAAATGTGAATTGATGAGTTTACATTTATTGAGCATATGCTGCATATGCAGCCTATGCTCAATAAATGTAAATCCAATAATTGTTTACAAGAAAACAGTGTTAATATGAACTTTACAGACTGTCATAAATTTGCACTTACGAACATTTTAGTCGTACGAAGGTTAGTAAAACGGCCCCAAGAATGCTCTGTATTCAGAGCTGATTGTGGGCTTGGCCATGTTCTCCTATAATATACATTACAACGGAGAATGTAGATAATGCATTCTTATATGTCATACCATGTGCTAATCGTGTCCATTATATGTCATCATGCTTTAGAAATACATGTCTTTAGATTAATATATGCGGAATTATGACAACGAATACGAAACATATGCCGATTGATTGTTGAATTTAAACGCATCAACATCCGCGACCTACTATGATATCGACGTTTGATGACTGCTATTCCATTCCACATATAAATTTATTATCAATATCGATGAAAATATTGAGTCTTTTTGTATTCCAAACGTATTAATGAATATGTTTTAAACGTATATATAGCATCAACTGTGTCTTGGTGTTCAATGACCTTGAAATGACATTGAACTTAATTGGAAAGAAATGGCACCGTAATTTTTTGAAAGCTGAACCGTATAAGGTTATAATATAAAACAACCACGAGAAGAAAAAATAACAAGATGTGCCGCATTCATGGCGATTACCCCGAACTATAACGACAGCGTTATGTTCATATCAAGGTGCATTAATGTACTAGCCCATCACGAGGTCCACTATTAAGAAACTATAGTCTGTTTCACGAAACCTGCCCAAATTTTACGGCTATATAAACAATGCAAAAACAATATTTGTTTCGATAATATTAAATTAAAGCAAAATTTAAGAATGAGCCTTCTTTTTATTTCGTGAAATTTGGTCAAATATTGATTTTATTGCGAAAACAAAATTTCCCCATGTTGAATCCCCATAGACATCTTCACGGAGTGAAGATGTCTATGGGGATTTAACATGGGGAAAACTTTTAGAATTTCAGAAATACTGGACCGATTTTTAAAATTTAACTTTTGTTTTCTTAGTTAGATCATTTCCAAGCTATCTAGCCAGGTGTCGGAGTCAATTTCCCACAAGTCCTCTACCACTTTTCCCCACATGTTAAATTCCCATAGAGAAATCAATTTTTCGTAATAAAACCAATATTTGACCAAATTTCACGAAATAAAAAGAAGGCTCATTCTTAAATTTTCCCCTAATTTAATATTATCGAAAAACATATTGTTTTTGAATTGTTTATATGGCCGTAAAATTTGGGCAGGTTTTGTGAAACAGACCATAAATAAGTCCCTTTGTGTTGTGGCTGGTGTAAAAGATGAGCATTATGTTGCAGATCTCTAGAGATATTATGTTCTAGCGTAATAACTTAATGATATATGTACACCATACTGTTATAGCAGTACTACAAAGAAAACTTGGCAGTTATTATTGTGATGCATACATGTACCACCGAAGATATTGGCACTTCAAATGAACCAATTCCAGAATTTTGACCTTGATTTTGAATGACTTTGAAATGACCTTGAAAGTTTTCGGAAAAAAATGGCACCCGGATATTTTGGAAAGTTGGATCCCAGACGATTACAAAACCACTAACAAAGAAAACATTTACAGGTTGCCATGGTTACTGGGCACGTTTTCTAAAATCGTACTCAAAGTCGGGCAATTTTATTGGCTGAGACAGTTGTATCACAACATCGCACGTACCAGTAACTTCATGTAACGCGCATTTTTACTTAAAGGTACATGCCTACTCAGTAGGCACAAACTGTTATTTATAGGAATTAAATAAGTGTATAATTTTCTCACTATTCCACCAGTTCGAAAAATTAAGAGTGCCCGCTATACACATGATACAGATATAATCATGTAGTAATATCAATTTTACTGATAGTGACTCGCGGTATATCAGACTATTTTCATATGCAAATGAGGCATGATATTTTTTAAGTATTTATACTAATTAAATGCTTCAGCCTAAAACATAATATTGTCGACAGATTATGAAGTATGATCATTGCACATCAAAAAATAAATACATAGAATACATAGTAATGACCGCTAACATTTTTAAGGAAACACGGTTATCGCCCCTGATATCAGTGTGGAAATTTACTTCTGATATAAAATGTATAATAATGCCATTCAATACGTGGGGTAATGGTTAATGAGTGTTTTTTGGCAGAAAATGTCATATCTACAGAATATACAAAACTATCTGTCTCCCTATATTATAACCTACTGAGTGGGCATGTACCTTATATAAAGGTGACATTAATTGCTAGTCCTTGTACGATTATTTGCATGGCTTGCATGCAGTTTGCCATTTATTTTAAATTAACTGCCATTAATTCATTTAATCCATTGTAAAATGGTGCTGTAACGGTGTTGAAGCGAACTGTGTTAGCTAACGGATGTAATTAAATGGTGCAACTTCGTACATTGATTTTGATCTCATTTGGATAGCACAATTGTGGCTGTGACTGAAGCAATGGGGCTTATGGGTTCGGCGACCAATGGAGATCCAGGTCAGCCTGTGCATCCGCACAGAATGATCAGTCTCTGCACTGGTGGTCACACCTGTCATGCTTCTAAGAAGCATTATACATATATATCGATAGCGGACCACATGAGCGTGCTATTTGATCAGGAGCTAAACTGGTAACAATCCCATAAGCTTATTTCTCCAGTCACAGTTAATTAATGAACTTTGTGAGCGACATATTTCAAAGTGGCAATAGCAGGCATTACAATGCTGATTTTAATAAGATGTCAATGCTTGTCAACAAAATAGACTTTGTCATCGCACGGATAGTATGGCCTCGTTTCTTATAAAATATGTAACCCCGTTTAAGAAATGTCATCTTAATCTATTGTAAGATAATGCATGTCCTGAGAAATAGCATGACCTCGTTTCTTATGCAATCAGATATTATAGAAACGATGCAATGCTATACTAACCTCGTTTAATAAATATCATATAAATATCATCTTAAGCTCTTGTAAGATATTCCATATCATGAGAAATAGAAGTTGAGAGATAGGTTAAGGACCTCTATCTGTATTATCTGGACTTGTCAGTAAGCAAGGGCTTACGGAATACCCGCACTTAGACGTTGGCACAAAATGTTCTATATCTGTATTGGCGGGGGTTATATATTTGTCACAGAGCGTTCTATCACCATGATATGAATGCATGCGTGAAATATCAAGAAGCACTGTGAAAGGAAACAGACATTATAGGAAATATACCAGTTACACGGACGGACGGGACGGACGGACGCGCAGACAATTTGATTTCAGTATACTCCAACAACTTGGCGGGTATAATTATAAGATACGTTGATGGTTATGGACAATTAATGTGCAGCTTACCAGGCGTACATTTGTCTGCATGCTAATTTTTGCCTCTTAACACTTTCACACAAAAGTTGCTGACATGGAATATTACCTGTTACTCGTCAACCTGTTCCATTATGAAGAAACGGGGGTCATGTTGTAAAACAAAAATATCCTCAAATGGTGCAGTCTTGATCAGACAGTTCGTAACGAGCCGGCTCTTCATGATCAATTCCGTTTGCAAATATTAGGAAAGACGTCTATGGCGTTGAAAGCGTTAATATTCGTCTAGTAGACGTTCATACACACTGCATCTACACCGTGTGCAAATATTAGGAATACATATACATGTATCTTACAATATGTCTCTAGTGCTGAAAGCGTTTTTATTCCGCCAACACAGTGCGTATGTGCCGTGAAACACGGTGCCGTGAAACAATTTTGATATCCTGTCAATACGACCTAATCACTGCGTATGAATATGTGCGGTGACTGGGGTTATTGTTTTGCATTTTAAAGCCATTTGTAGGTGTTGACGGGATACATAGAATAGTAGGTTAGTGTCGTGAATGGGGAATATCTGGCGCGGCACGGACACGGGATGTGCTCGGCAGAGCCTCGCCCATCCCGTTTCCTAAGCCTTGCCATATAGTGTTTCCCATTCACGGCACTAACCTACTATTCTCTATATCTTGGTCGAGGAGGCATTCATGTGTACTCACTGCATCTACACGTTTTGCAAATATTAGGAAAGACGTCCCTAGTACCGAAAGGTTTAAATTCGACTAGGAGACATTCATTTACGCTGCATCTACACTGTTTGCAAATATTAGGAATGTCTCTAATGTTGACAGGTTTACTCTTCGACTCACAGACATTCATATCTAAATATATTTTAGCATTGACACCAGGACACTTCCATAGGAAAGTATCTAGTGTTGACAGGTTTAATTTACGACTTGTAGACGTTCATAGCCGCTGTGACCATACTGAAATGAAGGAAGAAACAACAAGATGGTATGCTGGGGCAGTATCTGATAATTTATGTTATAGTGGTTGCCAGATCGGACAAGTGGGTTTCCACCGGGTACTCCGGTTTCTTCGTGCATTCGGGATCACCATTACGCCCCCAACTGAGCCAACGAAATAATTTTTATAATATTTGTAGAATGTGTATAAGTGATCTCGCGCTTGTTTGTTTGTAATCGCTGTAAACTAAAGTGTAGGGTGGTATGCGTACCCTGTATACGGACGGCTCCCATTCCGAGGACATAGATACGTTGCACGAAATTCCTCCCTTCACTGACGCTGGGCTCACGTCGACGATCCACGACACTGTCAGATGCCCGGGGGTTGCCGCCACCGCCTTCAGACCACTTACTGGGCTCAACATCACTGTAATATGTGGGTGTGACTGGAGAAATGGGGCTTATATGATTTGTGACCAGTATAGCTTCTGATCAAATAGCATTGATGGAATGGCGAATATTACACATCCTTATCAGCCTGTGAGGATGCACAGCCTGATCTGGGGCCCGTTTCACTGAACTTCTTACGATAAGAAATTATCGTACGAACTTCTTAGGCGCATTTTACCGTTTCACTAACGTCAATTTCCTACGAACTTTCTTGCGAAGTTCGTAACTTTCCTCGTAAGTCTGCGATAGGTATTGGGCTGTCGTACGAAGATTTTTTAGCGCAAATGTCACGGCCGCCATACATGTATTTCATGAATAACATCGCCATAAAATCGTCCGTGCATATTTCGCCCTATATGTTTCACCCTATACTTCCGTCTGTCTGTCTGTCCGTTTATTTTTGGCATTATTTAGTAATACATTACGGTACCCTCACTACTGACCGTACGTCCGTTCGTCTGTTTATTTTGTTTTTAATTGTTGGTCGGTCCATCTGTCTGTTGTTTTTTTTTTGGAAGTTTTTGTAAGTTTCTCAAATCACTTATAGGGGCCCTAATGCGTAGACAGACCGGATTATCTAGCGTTAGCTGCTTATCAGTTAGCCAGCAAATGCAACCCAGATATAACGTGGCTTATAGAGTAGTGACTCACTATACTTGTAGTTGTTGATCAGTTAGTGCAGCAAATGCAGCCTGATATAACGTGGCTTATATAATAGTGACTCGCTATACTTGTACCTGCTGATCAGTTAGGCCAGCATATGCAGCCTTATATAACGTGGCTTATGGAGTAGTTACTCACTATAAGTTTACCTTCTGATCAGTTAGCCAGCAAATGCAGCCTGATATAATGTGGTTTAAGGAGGAGTGATTCACTATAATTGTAGTGTGGTGTAGGGGTGAAATGGATGAAAACACGAATGAAATATTTTCAAAAGTAATATGTATGTAATGTGTTGTCATATCATTTTTTTGTTACTGTATACTATATGGTACATCGAGTTGTCATCTCCGCCATCTTTGTATGTACAGCCATCTTACAGTTTCATCACTTCGACCGTTTGACACATACAGCAAATAATATGACAGAGAAAGTATTACAATGCGGTGCAATACATTATAGACATATATGACAACATCGTGCTATAAATATTATGCCAGAAAGCTATACAACAGGTTAAGGTTATATAAGGCCTGGCCAACTGGTTCGTTCCCGCATTCAACCTGCTGCATTTCGGGGGCGGGGGGGGGGGGGGTCCCAAAATCAGAACGGAATATTTACATCGAAACAAATATATATTCAGCCCTGAAATTAGAACCCGATCTGGTTCCAGGTCCATACCAAACCAAAGCCACTTGGCCCCTTCCCCTAAATGTAATAGGAAATCAGACTTTGTATATAAGTGTGATGAAAACAACCAATAGGACGTTGCACAAACTTGTATTTATGGGTATGTCAAATTATTTGTGGTATGTGTAAAACGCCACAAGATGTATTGCATTTACTAAGATGGCCAATACGGCAACTCCATGACCCGCATAGTATACAGTACAAACTAAAGCAAATAAAAATCACATTTGAGATCATCAAAGACTCGAGCACTTGAAACTTTGCAGACATTGGTTACCCTGCGCTGTCTAGCGAAGGGTGAGTTCTACTCCGAGGCTGGCGACATCCACGGTGTCTCTAGGAGTTCGGTTTCTTGGTGTATTAATGATGTTGTCTCAGCCATCAATAATCGACTGGACAACATCAGTTTTCCAACCGAGGAATAAGACCTGGCCAACTGTAAAAAAAGGCCTTTTATTGTGTGGCCAGGATTCCGAACACCCTGGGCGCCGTGGATGGGACACTCAGTGTCAGTCCAATTCACTTTCCTGGTTTTCAACTTGCTGGACTAAGGCAGTTGATTTAACAGCTGTCGTCTGGTTGTCAAAGTCGGACCGGATGTTTACATTCAAAGGGCTTGATGGATTTCCAATACTGAAGAATTCTTAAGAAGTTCGTAACTTAAGAAATTTCGTACGCACATGTTAGTGAAACGCACGTAAGAAGTTCGCAAGAAATTCGTACGAAAAGTATCGTAGACGTAAGAAAGTTCGTAGCGTAAGAAGTTTAGTGAAACGGGCCCCTGAATCTACACCGGTCGCAAAACCTATTAGTCCCATTTCTCCAATCAAAACCACATATCAGCCCGGTGTCTGCGTAATCATATTTCGTTACATCCCCAGGGATATGTTGTGGTCTAGGGTAACGTATTGGACTTACATACCGGAGGCTGTGGTTAAAGCACACCAGGGGCCCGTTTCACTAAGCTTCTTACGATAAGAAATTATCGTACGAACTTCTTAGGCGCATTTTACCGTTTCACTAACGTCAATTTCGTGCGAACTTTCTTGCGAAGTTCGTAACTTTCCTCGTAAGTCTGCGATAGGTATTGGGCTGTCGTACGAAGATTTTTTTAGCGCAAGTGTCACGGCCGCCATACATGTATTTCATGAATAACATCGCCATAAAATCGGCCGTGTATATTTCGCCCTATAGGTTTCGCCCTATACTTCCGTCTGTCTGTCTGTCCGTTTATTTTTGGCATTATTAGTAATACATTACCCTCACTACTGATCGTACGTCCGTTCGTCTGTTTATTTTGTTTTTACATGTTGGTCTGTCCATCTGTCTGTTCGTGTGTTGATTTTTTGGAAGTTTTTGTAAGTTTTTCAAATCACTTATAGGGGCCCTAATGCGTAGACAGACCGGATTATCTAGCTTTAGCTGCTTATCAGTTAGCCAGCAAATGCAACCCAGCTATAACGTGGCTTATAGAGTAGTGACTCACTATACTTGTAGCTGTTGATCAGTTAGTGCAGCAAATGCAGCCTGATATAACGTGGCTTATATACTAGTGACTCGCTATACTTGTACCTGCTGATCAGTTAGGCCAGCATATGCAGCCTTATATAACGTGGCTTATGGAGTAGTTACTCACTGTAATTTTACCTACTGATCAGTTAGCCAGCAAATGCAGCCTGATATAATGTGGTTTAAGGAGGAGTGATTCACTATAATTGTAGTGTGGTGTAGGGGTGAAATGGATGAAAACACGAATCAAATATTTTCAAAAGTAATATGTATGTAATGTGTTGTCATATCATTTCTTGTGTTACTGTATACTATATGGTACATCGAGTTGCCATCTCCGCCATCTTTGTATGTACAGCCATTTTACAGTTTCATCACTTCGACCGTTTGACACATACAGCAAATAATATGACAGAGAAAGTATTACAATGTGGTGCAATACATTATAGACAGATATGACAACATCGTGCTATAAATATTATGCCGGAAAGCTATACAACAGGTTAATGTCATATAAGGACTGGTCAACTGGTTCGATCCCGTATTCAACCTGCTGCATTTCGGGGGCGGGGGGGGGGGGGTCCCAAAATCAGAACGGAATATTTACATCGAAACAAATATATATTCAGCCCTGAAATTAGAACCCGATCTGGTTCCACGTCCATACCAAACCAAAGCCACTTGGCCCCTTCCCCTAAATGTAATAGGAAATCAGACTTTGTATATAAGTGTGATGAAAACAACCAATAGGACGTTGACAAACTTGTATTATGGGTATGTCAAATTATTTGTGGTATGTGTAAAACGCCACAAGATGTATTGCATATACACATGTACTAAGATGGCCAATACGGCAACTCCATGCCCCGTATAGTATATATACAGTACAAACTAAAGCAAATAAAAATCACATTTGAGATCATCAAAGACTCAAGCACTTGAAACTTTGCAGACATTGGTTACCCTGCGCTGCCTAGCGAAGGGTGAGTTCTACTCCGAGGCTGGCGACATCCACGGTGTCTCTAGGAGTTCGGTTTCTCGGTGTATTAATGATGTTGTCTCAGCCATCAATAATCGACTGGACAACATCAGTTTTCCAACCGAGGAATAAGACCTGGCCAACTGCAAAAAAGCCTTTTATTGTGTGGCCTGGGCGCCGTGGATGGGACACTCAGTGTCAGTCCAATTCACTTTCCTGGTTTTCAACTTGCTGGACTAAGGCAGTTGATTTAACAGCTGTCGTCTGGTTGTCAAAGTCGGACCGGATGTTTACATTCAAAGGGCTTGATGGATTTCCAATACTGAAGAATTATTAAGAAGTTCGTAACTTAAGAAATTTCGTACGCACATGTTAGTGAAACGCACGTAAGAAGTTCGCAAGAAGTTCGTACGAAAAGTATCGTAGACGTAAGAAAGTTCGTAGCGTAAGAAGTTTAGTGAAACGGGCCCCAGAGGCGTGAAAAATACTTTCTTAGTATATCCATCCCGCCGGTATTTCGGATGATACTTATATTGTATATACTATACTATTAGTTTAAACCGAGGTCCCGCTGTGACGTTAAACTCATTAATTTTCCCTTTCATCACATGATCGCCGTACCTAACCAGAATAAGCCTGCGAAAACGAGAGTCGACTAGACTAATTGCATGTAATCGGCCTGTACAACCGCCACACGAGTAGTGGCTTGCGCAAACGCCAGATAATTAGTAGCCTGAGCAAACGCCAGAAAACTAGTGGCTTGCTTAACCGACAAGCAAATGAGTGGCTTGCGCAACCGCCAACAAAATTAGTAGCACGCGCAAACGCCAGAAAAATATTGGCTTACACAAGCGGCATAACATTAGTGGCGCTAATTAGTGGCTAAACAATTAGTGGCTTACACAAACGTCAGCAAATTAGTGGCCAGAGCAAACGCCAGGAAATTAGTGGCTTACACAATGCCAGAACATTAGTGGTTGACACAAACGCCAGAAAATTAGTGACCTGCGCAAAATTTCAGAAAATTAGTGTCACCAACGTCATATCGTATGTGCGAAACATATATGTGGCTATGACTGGAGAAATTGGGCTTATGAGATTTGTGACCAGTGTAGCTCCTGATCAAATAGTACACTCCTCGGGCCTGATTACGATCTACATTGCTTGTTAGAAGCATGGCGGGTGTTTCATTGATGGAATGACGAATAGTGCCGTTCTTGACTAATGGGTTTTGCGACCAGTGTAGATCCAGTTCAGCCTGTGCATCCGCACTGTTTGTCATTCAGTCAATGAAACACCTGTTAAGGACCAACTATAAACCTGATCATCGTTTGATTAAAAGATAATTGCTTCGTAAATATGATGGAATATTTGTATAACATACATGTGAACACTGCCTCTTTACTGTATCTTCGGCACCTGGGGTGGCCAAGTCGGCCATCTTTGTGTGTTCCAGCCATCAGCCAGTTTCACCTGTTTTGCCGTTTGACAAAGAACTATATATGTGAAGTAGAACATATGATATAATGTAGATAATCACATGTAGAAAAGCAAGGAGAACAGACTCATACTATGTCAGTTTTCTGGACAGGTTTGTGCCTGTGTTTTTAACAGCATGAACCACCATTATAAATAGCTTCATATACCACAGAAATTAGCACAGAGTATCACTTTTACCTGGCAAACCACACAACACATACCAAGTATACCCACTACTGTACTCTGTTATGAGTGTATTGTCCCAGGTGTTTGCTCACCTAATATGCGAGTAAATATGGCTTTACTTATGGGTAACATTTACAGTAACATAGGCTGTGCATCAGATTGGAAAGTTTACACATCAAAATTTATGTTGAGATTGATTGGAGAAATGCTCAGATATCTCGTATTTGTATAGTTTGCTGGCATAACATTCATAGCTTACCGTTCTCATATCTGTCTATTATGTATTGCACCAAATTTTATTTGGTTTACTGTCATATTATTTGCTGTATGTGTCAAACGCACGAAGTGGTGAAACTACTGTACGATGGCTTGTACATACAAAGATGGCGGAGATGGTAACTCCATGCTCCATATAGTATACAGTAACAAGAAAATATTCACATCGGTTATATTCCTATATCACATGACTCTTATGAAGCAATTATCATTGGAGTCAAATGTATCTATCTATTACCTAATACCTTATAGTTCTAGCAAGCAGCATACATCGCTATCAGGATTGGGAATGTGCTGTGTGATCGAGCGATGGTCACAAATACCATAAGCCATACAACTCCAGTCACAGCCACAAATGCCACGATACCCATTTCTCCAGCCACAGCCACAAATAAGCCATAAGCCCCATTTCTCCAGTGACGGCCACATATATGACGCACGTACTTATCGAATCGTCGGTCCACACCGTGTAGTTGTATGCTGTACTTCCTAGAGCATTCGTCTCAAGTAGCAGGAACTGAAAGTTAGCACGTATATGTATGTGGCTGTGACTGGGCAAATGTGGCTTATGGGTTTATAGGAATATAGATTGTTATCAGGCTACAGGAGTGTGATATTGGATCTGTAGCATATTTCATCAACATTGCAAAGTACATGTATACTTTTCTAGCAAAGTATATTTTGAGGGAGAAATTTTCAATTTTAAGATAAATTTATTAATTATTATTATACTGAATTTATTACATTATCACAGCCAATTTGGCTGTGATAATGTAATAAATTCAGTATAATAATTCTGCATACTTTTAATCATCAAATATATGCAGTTGTTAGTTCCATATGAAATAATGTATTTCAGGCAAAATAAATGATTACTCCCTCAAAGTATACTTTGCTAGAAAAGTATGCTTTGCAATGTTGGTGAAATATGCTATTTTCAATGTTGATGAAATAGGCTATTTTCAATGTTGGTGAAATAGGCTATTTTCAATGTTGGTGAAATAGGCTATTTTCGATGTTGGTGAAATAGGCTATTTTCAATGTTGGTTAAATAGGATATTTTCAATGTTGGTGAAATAGGCTATTTTCAATGTTGGTGAAATAGGCTACAGATCCCATAAGCCATAATTTCTCCAGTCACAGCCACAAATGTGATATAAAGGCCCTACTGTCTGTTTCACGAAACCAGTCCAAATTTTACGGCCATATAAACAATGCAAAATCAATATTGTTTTCGATAATATTAAATTTTATCAAAATTTAAGAATGAGCCTTCTCTTTATTTCGTGAAATTTTGTCAAATATTGATTTTTATGCACCCGCTACCGAAAGGTACGGGGGCATATAGTTTTACCGGCGTCCGTCCGTACGTCCGTCCCGTACGTCCGTCCCGTCCGTACGTCCGTCCCGTCCGTCCGTACGTCCCGTCCGTACGTCCGTCCCGTCCATCCGTACGTCCCGATATTATATTCTTCTACATGGCTTCACATATTATGTCAATATTTATACACGTGATACATATGAACATCCCTTGCACACTCCACCCCCCAGTACTTCGACCTTGACCTTTGGCCTTGACCTTTTCCACTTTAAATGTTTGCTTGGCACTTTGGGACAAATCTACGTGCACGTTTCTCAATCCTACACTAACTTCTCAATACTTTTGCCAATCGCTTAAATATGTATACACATGATACATATGAACATGCCCTACACACTCCACCACCCAGTACTTCGACCTTCACCTTTGACCTTCACCTTTTCTACTTTAAATGTTTACTTAGCACTTTGGGAAAAATCTACGTGCACGTTTCTCAATCCTACAATAACTTCTCAATACTTTTGCCAATCCCTTAAATATTTATACACATGATACATATGAACATGCCCTACACACTCCACCACCAGTACTTCGACCTTGACCTTTGACCTTCACCTTTTCTACTTTAAATGTTTACTTACCACTTTGGGACAAATCTACGTGCACGTTTCTCAATCCTACAATAACTTCTAAATACTTTTGCCAATCGCTTAAATATTTATACACATGATACATATGATACATATGAACATGCCCTACACACTCCACCACCCAGTACTTCGACCTTGACCTTTGACCTTCACCTTTTCTACTTTAAATGTTTACTTAGCACTTTAGAACAAATCTACGTGCACGTTTCTCAATCCTACAATAACTTCTCAATACTTTTGCCAATCGCTTAAATATGTATACACATGATACATATGAACATGCCCTACACACTCCATCATCCAGTACTTCGACCTTGACCTTTGACCTTCACCTTTTCTACTTTAAATGTTTACTTATCACTTTGGGACAAATCTACGTGCACGTTTCTCAATCCTACAATAACTTCTCAATACGTTTGCCAATCCCTTAAATATTTATACACATGATACATATGAACATGCCCTACACACTCCACCACCCAGTACTTCGACCTTGACCTTTGACCTTCACCTTTTTATGCCCCCGCAACCGAATGGTGAGTGGGGCATATAGTGTTACCGGCGTCCGTCCGTACTCGGGTAAATGGTTTGTAATCAAATATGCCTCGTTTTCTTTGACTGCCAGCGGGGGCATTCGTGTGCCGACAGGCCACATTTCTAGTATTACGAAAAATGATGGGGATTTAACATGGGGAAACAGAGGTGGAGAATTTGGAGAAGTCGAAAAACGAAAACTATTTGGAAATTGATTCTGAAACTTAGCTAGATAGCTTGGAAATAATCTAACTAAGAAAACAAAAGTTACATTCTGAAAATCGGTCCACTATTTCTGAAATTATTTGCATTATTTATATAGCCGTAACATTCGGACAGTTTTCGTGAAACAGACAGTAGGTCTCAAGAATGGCATATATACATCACAACCGCACTATTTTATTTGATCACATTCCCCAAAACATATGTTATATGCAAGTACATATCATCATGAACTGTAAAATAGAGGAGATCATTTGTTTATAATTCCAGCACAAACATATTTACACAATTCCCTAACATTTGATTGGCCCGTAGCAAGTCTGTCCAAAAATTATATCCCAGTAAACTCCCACGCCGAACTACTTTCTACAGGTGCGCTGTCAGTGCTGTCAATGTAAACAAATGGCTGCCGTCTGTCAAAATAAACACATTTTCTTGATGAATTTATTTCAAATGCAGGAATTATAAGGAATGAATGGCCTTTTTGTGGAATTTATCGGGGATATACACTTGTAAAAGTCGCGGGAATACTGTACGAGGCCTTCCGGCCTTCGTCCAGTATTCCCGCGAATTTTCCAGGTTTATACCCCGATAAATTTATGCATATTTTGGCATTTTCGCTATACACGTACCAGTGAGGAAAAAGTATGCACTATAAAAAAAAAAGTATACCAGCCTGACATGGCGTTGTTTACATGCTTTGTTTATATAAACATTGGTGTATAAATAAACATGGAATTCCTGTAGGTATTTCCCTGTTTATTATGGCGCGTCACTATAGTCATGATCGATATATTGCGATTAACAAAACAGTTTCTCATACTGGAGCAGTGGGTAAACTGGCGGCCAACGGTGGCACTTGATATTGATTTTGCACTGCATGCGTTCGATCCTCACTTTGGCCATTATATATTTATTATTGTTTTTGTGTTTTCTTTTTAATGCATCTTTATTACATGTAACAACAATTGACATGGTAATTATGAACCACATGCATCCACGTTTATTTATTTATTTGTTTATTATCTGAAGTGAGAGGTTTATTTTTCGACATGGTGTTCTCCGTAACATATTTGCATTTGTAGTGAGTCGAAGTGGACTTTCAGAATAACACATGAATGTGCAGAATGCATTTCACAATGATTAGGTTCAAAGTGAAGTGTTTTATAATGTGGTGTAAAAGTAAATGCACGACTGTTTCGGGATGTGTGCATTACCTCTGGCGCCAAAATAGTAAAAGCGAGAGAAAAATGTATGCCTTTGGCAGGATTCGAACTGACGACCGTTCGATCACCAAACAACAGATCTACCCACTAGAGCACTAAACTATGTTACTATTATTAGCAATTCTATCGAATGTTAATGCGTTTGCGCTGGTATACAAATACCATGTCTACAACATATGACGTAAACTATTTAAAAATAGCACGTGTTTACAATAATATTTACAACTAGAGCAGCTGAAGCTGCATCAACGGTTTGAGGCTTGATGTACTGACAAACGTACACTGGCAAAGTGATTAGAAGACATTGCCAATGACGAAAACATATGAAACTCAAAAAAAATTGATGCAATTCCAATGAAATTGAAAAAATAAAGTTTTGTATTTTCAGAATCGCTTGACTATCCTAAGCATTTTTCATTATATAACGTTCTACGAAATGTGTACCGTTAACCCCCTAGTCTGACATTGAAGTTGAGACGATTCTAAAGCACTCACAGCATGTCAGTTCGTATATAAAATGAAAATTGTTTAAGTTCGAGTCCAAATCTAAATCTCCACGTAACTCGTTCCATTTGGTGATTTGGTCGCCAATATTAACCACTATATCTCTCTCTCTGTACTGCCTGTCCCTCAGACATTTCGCCTTTTTTTTGGCCGACGCCGTTTCATACAATTGAAGAAAAAAATGTAGCTCGCGCATTTGAGCAGATAGCTAAAAACTACCAGCGAACCGGAGATAGAGAATTTTATTGGCTTTTTAATGCAAAAAAAATATTTGAAATCGGTTGAATAATAAGGAAGTTATGACCATTTCAATTTTTTTTAAAAACTTCAAATGCCTACAATCTCTCATTTGGGCAGATAGCCAAAAATTTATCATGGATGGAGATAGAGAATTTTTGTTGGCTTTTTAATGCAAAAAAAATATTTGAAATCGGTTAGATAATAAAAGTTATGACCATTTCAAATTTGAAAATGCATTCGGCCTGTTTCGGCTTTCATCGGTATAATTATCATGATTATGTTGAACAACAAAGAAAATAAAAAAATGAAAGAACCAAACTCAAATGCCTACAACTCGCTCATTTTGGGCAGATAGCCAAAAAACTACCAGCGAAGCGGAGATAGAGAATTTTGTTGGCTTTTTAATGGAAAAAAATATTTGAAATCGGTTAGATAATAACAAAGTTATGAACATTTCAAATTTGAAAAATTGAAAAAAAAATGTAGCTCGCGCATTTGAGCAGATAGCTAAAAAACTCACCAGCGAACTGGAGATAGAGAATTTTATTGGCTTTTTAATGCAAAAAAAATATTTGAAATCGGTTGAATAATAAGGAAGTTATGACCATTTCAAATCTTTTTAAAAACTTCAAATGCCTACAACTCTCTCATTTGGGCAGATAGCCAAAAACTACCAGCAAAACGGAGATAGAGAATTTTGTTGGCTTTTTAATGCAAAATAAATATTTGAAATCGGTTAGATAATAAAAAAGTTATGACCATTTCAAATTTGAAAAATTGAAAAAAAACGTCCAAGTTTGAAAGACAATAGAATCAGAACTATTCAAGCCATTGCTCTGAAAAATATCATCTTCTGTGCGGATGAATGTCCCGCGTGACGCTGTCAAAAAAATTATGTTGCTGAGATTACTGTACAAATTGGAAACTGTTTTCAAAGACCACCCGTTAAAAATAAAATAAAAATAAAAATCTGAAATTTGTGATTTTTTCATTTTTCTCAATTTCACATGTCTATAGCTCTCTCATTTGAGCAGATAGCCAAACATTGTCAGCGAAACGAAGATAGAGAATTCTCGCAGCTTTACAATTCAAAAATAATTTTGAAATCGGTGGAAAATAAGGAAGTTATAGGGAATTATATGATATATGACGTCACTTTCGGTTTCGTAAAAAGTGACGTCATGAGAATTCTGAAAATTGAGTTATTCTCGTCTCACTGTTGATGCGAACCGGTATACAAAATTTGAAGTCGATCCGACCAGCCGTTAAAATAAAATAAAATTCGGCCTGTTTCGGCTTTCATCGGTATAATTATCACGGCAGAATAAAAAAAAAAAAAAAAAAAAAAAAAAAACCAAGGAATACAATAGGTTTTCGGCGAAGCTGAAAGCCGCCTCAAACCTAATAAAAAAATGAAAGAACCAAACTTCAATGCCTACAACTCTCTCAGGTTTGGGCAGATAGCCACTACCAGCGAAGCGGAGATAGAGAATTTTGTTGGCTTTTTAATGGAAAAAAAATATTTGAAATCGGTTAGATAATAACAAAGTTATGAACATTTTCAAATTTGAAAAATTTAAAAAAAAATAAAAATTGTAGCTCGCGCATTTGAGCAGATAGCTAAAACTACCAGCGAACTGGAGATAGAGAATTTTATTGGCTTTTTAATGCAAAAAAATATTTGAAATCGGTTGAATAATAGGAAAGTTATGACCATTTCAAATTTTTTTAAAAACTTAAATCAAATGCCTACAACTCTCTCATTTGGGCAGATAGCCAAAAACTACCAGTGAAACGAGATAGAGAATTTTGTTGGCTTTTTAATGCTAAAATAAATGTTTGAAAATCGGTTAGATAATAAAAAAGTTATGACCATTTCAAATTTGAAAAATTGAAAAAAAAACGTTCCAAGTTTGAAAGACAATAGAATCAGAACTATTCAAGCATTGCTCTGAAAAATATCATCTTCTGTGCGGATGAATGTCCCGCGTGACGCTGTCAAAAAAAAATTATGTTGCTGAGATTACTGTACAAATTGGAAACTGTTTTTCAAAGACCACCGTAAAATAAAATAAAAATCTGAAATTGTTGATTTTTTTCATTTTTCTCAATTTCACATGTCTATAGCTCTCTCATTTGAGCAGATAGCCAAACATTGTCAGCGAAGCGAAGATAGAGAATTCTCGCAGCTTTACAATTCAAAAAGAATTTTTGAAATCGGTTGGAAAATAAGGAAGTTATAGGGAATTATATGATATATGACGTCACTTCCGGTTTCGTAAAAAGTGACGTCATGAGAATTCTGAAAATTGAGTTATTCTCGTCTCACTGTTGATGCGAATCGGTATACAAAATTTGAAGTCGATCCGACCAGCGGTTTGGGCTGTAGTCTCGACGGCTGAATAAAAAGAAAAAAAAGAAAAAAAAAAAAACCAACGAAAACAAAAGGTTTGAGGAATCAAATTCCTCAAACCTAATAATAACGCGCCAGCTCAAAGCGGTACACCTCTAATGTTATATTTTGTTGTGAAAAGATACTATTATTATACCATATGTCGAGAGAGATTTCCATTATGTACATGTACAAGTTTAAGTAATATAAATACATAATATAATTTGAAGTACATTAATAACCACCGATTGTAGAGAAAATAGCATTTGTAGCGGTAGTTATTTTTCAGTATTATAAACATGTTTTTACAAATCCAAAACACGTTTTCAGGCGCCTCATATGTACAGTTGATTTCAGAAATAAGATACAAATCTGTAATTAAAATAACTTTTGCTAATCTGTTTTATCACTTTGTGTGCATATCTGAGACTCAATGCCTTTAAGTCCCAAAGGAGACATAGAGAATAGTAGGTTAGTGTCGTGAATAGGACAACATATCTGGCAATGTTTACGAAACGGGATGGGCGAGGCTCTGCACTAACCTACTATTCTATTTATCCCGTCAACACCTACAAATGGCTTTAAAATGCAAGAAAAAATAACCCCAGCCACCGCACATATTCATACGCAGTGATTAAGTCGTATTGACACGGCACATACGCACTGTGTTGACGGGATAAAATCCATGACCGGGAAGTCAAATGAAAAAATCCAAATTAATTCACCCATCTGCACACCATGAGGAAGCCACGTACCAAATATGAAGTCTCAAGTTATCAGTGTTTTTAAAAATATTTTTCTTTTTATAAGGCAAAATTGCGAAATTAAAAATCCAAAATGGGGAGATAATCCATTACCCGGGGGTCAAATCAAATATCAAAATTCACTTAAGGAGACGTTCTATATCTGATCATCCTTTGATTCAAAGATAATTGATTTGTAAATGTACTGGAATATATGTATAACATGTACATTGTATGTGAACACTGGCTCGTTACTGTGGCACATGATGTGGCCAACTCGGCCATCTTGGTGTATTCCAGCCATCAGCCAGTTTCACCACTTCTGGCGTGTGACAAGAAACCCACAATGCAAAGTAGAACATACATGTAAGATACAATGTAGCTAATCATCCATAGAAAAGAGAGAACAACGGACTCGGACAAAATGTTCCTACGTGTACAGTGGGGTCAGCGTGTAAGTGCACACACGAACGAACACGACAGGTTGGAACCAACCTGTCGTGTTCGTTCGTGTGTGCACTTACACGCTGACCCCACTGTAAGTATGTCCATACGCCAGCAGAAATGCAGAGAAATACAATAGGCCATGAACAACCAAAAACTATCACAAAAAAGCCTATCGTAATCTCTCATTACATGTACGTAAACAAACAGCCGAAAGTTAGAGAAATAACAGAAATTCCGCCATGGAAGCGGTGTCGCGCATGCAGAGGCATTTGACCGTAAGATGATCATGGGCATGTGCTAAAGTAAGCAACACTAAAATCATCAGAGAAGTTCATGTGTTCGTTCGTGTGTGCACTTACACGCTGATCCCACTGTATATCATGATGAAAAAGCTTGTACAAACTTGTTGAAATTTGTTTACGCGGATAATGACGATGACGACGGAAAAAGCGCCGACCATAGTTGTGCCTTCCGCTAAAGCAGGCAAGCGACAAAAATGACCATGAAAGGCAGATCGGCTGTTGGTTCTTATGGCAAATTATATTTCTCTCTCCTGGGGGCCGTTTCACTAAACTTCGTAAGACAAAAAAGTGCAAAATTATGATAGTCTGTACATTTCACATTAACAGTTTTCTTGTAAACTATTATTGGATTTACATTTATTGATCATATGCTGCATATGAGCCTATGCTCAATAAATGTAACTCCATCAATTAAAATTTCCAGACGATCCTAATACAAAGTTTAATGAAACGGCCCCCTGAATTCCTCTCGCATTTTATGCCGATTTATTATCATAATTGTGGCTGTGACTGGAGAAATGGGACTTGTCTGATCAGGATCTGCACTGCTTGCCATTCCATCAATGAAACACCCAATTAACTTCGGACAAGCCATATACAAGCCGTATCGTGCCAAAAGTCATCGTTCAAAAACAAGATCAGCTGTGCACCTGTACAGTCTGGTCAGGATCTGCACTGTCCGACATTCCTTCCATGAAGCACAAGTCATGCTTCTAACAAGAACAAGGTGTATGATCACGTGGTACTAACAAAAACAACAACAAGTACCGATTCAAAGTATGCATTCTTGTATAGTGTCCTTATTACGTAACGGATTTTGATGTAATATGGCGCATCAAACGCGTCTTGTTAAGCTGCATTTGGTGGTCTCTTTATTTTCGCCTAAACTTCTGTCGTTTTTGCGAAGAATCGATTTCCGTGTCTCCGACACGGAAATCGATTCTTCGCAAAAACGACATATGTCTGTGCCAAACTCCATAAGACCATCAAATGCAGCTCATGAAGATGCGTTTGCTGCGCCATATTTCATCAAAATCCGTTGCATATTAAGGAAAATATAAAATAATACTTTCTTTGGAGTGGGCGACGTTGTTGTTGTTGTAACCACGTGAGCATGCACCTTGAAGAAATACGATCATATTGTTGTGAGACTACAGGAATGTGTTAATTTATCAGTGTCTGCACTGACCACAATTCCCATAAGCCCCATTTATCCAGTTACAGCCACATGTTATGCTCGTACAACCATGGCCTTTGCGTTCTAATTACCGTGTATGTGAGGTACTCGTGGAAGTGGGCGGCGTCCACCGTGCACTGGGTGGGGACGGACGACGGACAGCCACGCCCCCCACCGTCCGCGGGATCCGCCCAGCAACACGTGGGCCGCGGCGACAACCTGCGGATAACAAACGTACACGTGATTTCCTAACACTATATACGTGTCTGTAAATGGAGAAATGGGGCTTATGGGATTGGTGACCAATGTGGCTCCTGATTAAATAGCTCACTCATGTAACGATCTATTTTCCTGGCATGACGGGTGTTTCATTGATGGACTGGCGAACAGTGCAGATCCAGATCTGGATATACACTGGTCGCAAAACCCAATAGCCCCATTTCTCTAGTCACAGCCACATATGAGACAAGCCATGTGATTTTTGTACCTGAAATGATGTGCGATTTTTCATGAAGAATATGTACAGAGACTGTGATATTTTCTGTAAATTGCGTCAATGTTGAAATGTTCATAGCAAATGCGGGTTCTATTACATCTGGGCCCGGTTGCTCAAAACCTCTGTTAGCTTAACAGACTGTTAACTACTTAGCAATGCTAAGGATTTAACAGTCTGTTAAGCTAACAGAAGCTTTGAGCAACCAGGCCCTGTACTATCGCATTTGTTCTGAAAATTTCGTCAACTTTCGACGTCTCTTTACGGAAATTATGGTAAATTTTGCAAATTTTGCAAACATTTTTCATGAAAAAATCGCACATCTGTCCAGGTACACAATTCATGGCTTGGTTCAAATGAACAAGCACTGACATTGTATAATTGTTATCATGTTCGGCGATTATCAAATTAAACAGCATCGGCATAACATGTTATTGTACACCACTGCCTGCGCTAATCCACAGGCATTCGGCGTGTTTTGGTTTTCATCGGTATAACTGTATATATAAACAAGGATTCTGACTTTGGTCGGACACGACCTCGTATCATAACAAAATAACATGTTTAACATTTTGATTTTATTGCGAAAAAAAAGATTTTCCTATGGGAATTTATCCTGAAGGATCAAAAACCGAAAAAAATTGGAAATTGACTCCGAAACCTTGCGAGATAGCTTGAAAATGATGTAATTAAGAAAACAAAAGTTAGATTTTGAAAATCGGTCCATCAATAATCTTTTTTGGGGAGGGTGACTTTTTTTGTTATTGATAAAAAAGTGTTTACTTTTAAATATTTTTTAGATTTAATGTGTTTAATAGCCAAAGGTTCGTCGGCAGCAAAACGTGGAATAGACAGTAGTAAGAGTTCACCTTGTCATATACCGAAGTTGCCACCTGGAGATGATGTTATTCTGAGTATCCTGGTTCCAACGACACGTCATATTCCAGTTACTCTGCGATACACACCGAAATTCTGGCGGACGGTCCGGCGACGGTGCCTCTGGAATAATAACCGGCACAGACACATGCACACCATATCACGATCACTTAGTCCCCGAATTAGATGGCAATGACGTTTATAGTGTAAATGTGTCGGATAACTAGAATCCAGTATTGAGACAAGCCATGTGATATTTTCTGTATATGGCGTCGAATGTTGGCTAAACTTTCAAAGCAAATGCAAGGCTGTAGTGTTCACATTGTGATTAAAAAGGTGTCTTTCGTTATTTGGAATGCTACACACCGCACACCGTGGTGTTTATAGAAACTGTCGTTGTCGGAGCCTATGAACTGTCGTGGGAGCCTATAAACTGTCGTTGTGAACTGTCGTTGTGGCAGCCTATGAACGCTGTGGGAGTATATGAACTGTCGTCATGAAAGCCTATGAACTGTCGTTGTGGCAGCCAAAGCCGAGAGAGACACAATGACCTTCAGGCTTTCTCTGAATATGGCAATTAGTCGTCGATGGGCAATGTTTGTATATGCAGTTTGGTACACTTGTTGATCATTTTCAGAATACAAAATCCATAGTTAGACACGCTTTTAAAGCCCTATTTTGTCTGCGATGTGAAGTACATGTACATGTACATTCAGATCTGCAACTGCTACAAAATGTTATGGAGCTCACTTTCGGCAGCTTAAAACGGACATGCGCATTTTATTCTATCTCGTTCCCACGACATATCGAGGGTTCAGCGCAATACGGTCGTAACTCACTTTTTGTAAAATGTTCAGGAGAGCCTAAAACTAACAATTACACTCAGTTTATGTACCATTTTCACTTATATTGTGTAATAAGAAACATGAAAAATAAATAACCTTATGAAAAAAAAATTCAAATAAATAAAAAAGTGATATGAGCAAATATTTGAGTTACGATCGTATTGCGCTGAAAATAACAGCTAAAATGCTGAAATAGTTCAGCGCAATACGGTCGTAACTCGGAATAAATTTTTAAAAATATGTTGAACTTGATATTTTGATTTCAGCTTCAGCAATTTACTTGCAATGAATGAAAATATCCTTGATGTATTTTATTTTCTAAGCATAACATGTTATTATCATCAAGGTCATGACCTTGACCTTCAGTGGTGAGCTTTTTTTAGCTCATAAAGCACGTGTCGTGTACATATCTGAATTTAATGTTTTTCACTAATATCAGTACATACACAGATGCAACTAGTACTGCTTATTTATGCACTTGCAGATATACACTTTACATACTTATATTATCGTTAGTGTCATGACCTTGACCTACATTTGCATCTGTACTTATCATACATATATGGTAAAACATAATTGATAATGGACCGTTTATATTGAAACAGTTTATTGAAATCTAAAGTATTTGTTTATTTCAATTTGAAACTACTGACAAACTATTTTAATTATATTGAGCCATTCTTGAGGTTAACAGACACCCATCATCAGTAATAATATGTACAGTTATTAAAGGTACTGTGACTCAGATGATGTTTCAGATACTCAATAATTTGTGTTGTTTTTCGTGTGATATTCTGCACATAACGTTTACCAATCACACCATATCAGTTGATAATAATTTGTTACGGATCTGTTTTCTGTGCATATCTGATACCTAGTGCTTTTAACCATAATCATAGCAATTTTTAAAAATTCATGTATTATCCAAGCTTAAAAATTGCAGATTAGTTTTGGAAAATACAATTATAACTCGAGTTACGTAATAAATTATTTGACTTTCTCGCTTTTAACTCATATTAAAATGACACATCGATATTCCACATAACCATGTTGCCTTGAATATTGGAATGAAATTATATAATCATTTTTACATTATTGTGTATTGAAGATATATTTCCAAGATTTCTGAAATTATAGATTAGTATAAAGTGTCTAATAAAACAATGTAAACAGTAACTTATATGAAAACACGGTTTGAGAAAGACATAGTCAACTACACTAATTATGAAACATAATAGATTTTAGAAAGTAAGAGAGTATGTATCTGGTAATACCCATGCATGTGGTCCACATCATGTGTAACATGTGTCATGTTTGAATTAACAATGGTTTTTCATGACGCCATCAGTCACCAATTATATGACAGGCTGAATTAGCTGCTTTGTAAGACCATGATAAAGCCGCTGGCACATACATGTACATAGTCTAGTAACTTTAGACTTCCGCGCCAAACTACTAACATAATTCAGGTACTCTGTAACATTGCATTATTATGTTTACAACATCATTTACAATGTATGACCATATAATATATGCTTTGATATTATAATAATGACTGTCTTATGTTTATCGCTCAACAGATATGACGAACAAATTAACCTTTAAACGCAATATAGGCTGTGAAATCATAAAATATTGATCTGAAACAAACTATGCTGACTATTTCAATCATGTTTGAGTGACTTAATTCATTCATGAATGTCTGATCTCTATAATTAAAAATGTATTAGAAAATATGACAATTTATCATATGCTCAGCACAGGAGCTCCTAAATCTTCGGCAGGAAACTGTCAGTGCAGCTACACTGAGCCAGTGAAATCACACCTAGCGGTGACGAAATTAGGTGCATTTTTTTTTTTTGCTTACAATGTGACAGTCTCCTTCAATTGAATTGAAAGTATCAATTACAAGATACACACACTAACATAATACTACCTGAGATTAGAAACAAGTCATGGAATTGAATGTGACAATCTGAACAAAAATGTAATTAATACACATTTTCATAAATACAACTTCCGGACTAGGCATATTCCATTCAAATTGCATTTAAGATTATAAAAAAATAATGTTTAAATCTGTTTTCCTCCTGACCATGAGGTCAACCTCATTTTCAACTATATACAGTACCACTTATTTCTCCCTTTATTTGCAATTTATATTGAACAATTAAATAAAATTAAAAAAAATAAATATTTTTTTGGCTGAACTTATTTGGCTTCGTCGGTGAAACATTGTTTAATTTTATAAGTATTTTTATATGCTACAGCTATATGCAGCATTCATTAATAATTTTTAGAATTAAATATTGAAATTACATGTAATTTATATTACATGTGCTCATGGTGTCATGTTTATTAATGTAAAATAAAATGGAAAATGCTAAGAAAAAATAAATGATTTTTTTTAACGTATTGCGGTTTTGTCAGTTAAACATTATTTTCAATCTCATATTTTTTAATAAAAAAATGTCAATTTTTAAATGTAATATTATTTTCTGACAAACTACAACTTGATCTTTATTTATATATCAAAATATCATTGTGGAGCTACACTACTATTGTATAGTAAAATGCAGCGCAAAGCTGTTGTACAAATAAATGGAGTTACGACTGTATTGCGCTGAATTTGTTTTTGCATTCCGAGATTATATTTTTTTTCCAAACTTGCAATTGTTTTTAAATGTTTAAATATTTTGTATGTTCTATGTAATATCATTTTTTTTACTAAATACAAGTCCACAATTATTTATAGTTCAAAATTGCACTATAGATCCACCACAATTCTTTATAAAATGCAGCACAAATACGTTGCACATGCAATTTTAGTTACGACTGTGTTGCGCTGAGATTATTTGGCGATTTTGAGTTACGACCTTATGCCAAATGACCATTTATAGCCTTAAATATTGGAATTAAATTCTAATCTTTTTACATATGCTGTATTTTTAGAAAATACATAAGAAAATGCAAAAAAGTCCATTTCGAAAAAAAAGTGAGTTACGACCGTATTGCGCTGAACCCTCGATATCTCGTTCCTACGAAATAGGATCTCGTTATCACGAGTTAGCTATCTCGTTCCCACGACATAGCATCTTGTTCTATCGAGATGAGATCTCGTTCCCGACAGTTCTCAAAAGTTGGCACCATTGTCATTCAAGATGGTGAAGTAATATCTGCTATTACATTGACTGATTCGAACGAGATGCTAGCTCGTGGGAGCTATGTCGTAGGAATGAGATGCGTAACTTGTAGGAACGAGATGTTATCTCATGTTATTACTTAGATATCAATTTTTGCCGATAAATTGCTTGTATTTGCCTACAGCAATAACATACACAGTACAGGATGATACGGCGTGTTTTCCAGTCTGATACTGAAACTTCTAGTCTGATGCTGCCATTTCTAGTCTGATACCATCGTTACTAGTCTGATACCGCCGTTTCCAGTCCGATACCATGTCTCGCGCGCGTATTAAACCAGTTCCTTTGGGCATGCGCATTACGTATATTTACTTTATCGGCTGCGTAAATTTTGACAGATGCCGGGAATTTAAATTTGTAGGCTCTGTATTTCATCATTCTATCATAGATAACGGTATTAACATGTTATTGCTGTAGGCAAATACAGGAAATTTCTAGGCAAACAATGATATCAAAGTAATAATATATTACTGGTTATAGGCGATCATGTTTGCAATTGTCGCGCCCGACTGTTGTTGTGGCAGGGGGCCGTTTCACTAAGCTTCGTACGACTAAAATGTTCGTAAGTGAAAATTTAGGATCTGGAAATCTCAATTAATGGATTTACATTTATTGAGCATAGGCTGCATATGCAGCCTATGCTCAATAAATGTAAATCCAATAAATGTTTACAAGAAAACATTGTTATTGTGAAATTTACAGACTATCATAATTTTGCACTTACGAACACTTTATTTAGTCTAAGAAGTTTAGTGAAACGGGCCCCAGAAGCCGCGACAGTGACACAGCGTGTGGTGGGTGAGGGTGGGTGTGTGAGTGTGTGTGTGTGTGTAGCGTGGATGTGCGTGTGTGTGCGTGGTGGTGGTGGTGGGAGGGCAGGGTTCCCACAAGCCTTGAAAAGTCCTTGAATTTTGGTTGAGTCCTTGAAAACTCCTTGAATTTGATTTTGGTGGGTTTTGTCCTTAAAAAGTCCTTAAATTTTGAGAAAAACTCATTGATTTGTCCAAGACTGCGCTTGAATTGTCCAAAATTGATAGTGCAAGCGCATATTTTGTAAATGATATTATTTTTGGCTGGCTGTTTCATGTTTTTTACCATTGTTTATCAATTTTTACCATTTCAAAGCTATTGCACAATGCTGAATACAATTAGAAGGGGATATGGTTACCATAACACCGCACCGTTGAGTCAAAACTTAGTGTAACTTGGTATAATTTCACTCCTTGAACATGAATAAATACTCCTTGAAAACTCCTTGAAAACTCCTTGAATTTCATTTTGACATGGCTGTATGAACCCTGGAGGGGGAGTGGGGTTGAGGTGAGCTACAGGGACGACTACGCTGGCCGCAAATGAGGTAAGGTCCATTTTTTTCCACCACATGTATGTCCAATTTATGACACAGTACATTATACAGAATGACATAGCAGTATACGAGTGCGCTAGACGGTAGGCGTTTCCAATTGTTTGCATATGACTGGCGTATATTCTTAATTAAACAGGGCCCGGTTGCTCAAAGCTGCTGTTAGCTTAACAGACTGTTAAATCCTTATCGTTGCTAAGGATTTAACTCTCTGTTAAGCTAACAGAGGTTTTGAGCAACCGGGCCCAGCTGTAGATATACAATAAAACCTCTCTAAACATGACAGCAAGACCGCATGGGTTTGTTCAATTTTGGTAGCTTTAACTGTACTGTATACTTATATTTGTATTGCCTGTTCGTGATCGCAATGTACCCAACTATGTATCGCAGCACTCTTCAATATACCCAAAATACAAGCTATGTTGCCATACATTGCTAATAACGTGGAATATGAATATATGCACGTGCATATACACGTTGACTCTCTGATACATATGAGACATGCCATGTCGATGGTCTAGTAACAGAAGGTCGTAACTGCTATGCTAAAGCATAGCAGTTACGACCTTATGTTACTAAACCATCGATATGAGACATGCCATGTGATGTTGTACCTAGGAACATGAGCGATCTTTCATGAAATATATTTACAGAAACTATGTTACACTTTCTAAGCCGTCGTTGGGAAATGTGCGACACTGATGTGAATTGTACAACACATGTCCATTTGTTACGAGTCCTGATTATCCACAAATAAAAACAGGGTGGATGTATAAACCAGATGGCCGCATGTCGAGCCCGCCGAGGCATTTGATGGTATTTTTAAAAACTTTAACGCAGATTTCGGACGGACGGACGGACGCACGGACACCCAGACGTCATTGTGATCACTATGTCTCGATTTCCGCAAGCTGGCTCGACAATAAGTTCTGTTTAACGTTCACCATATAATTTCTAAACTAGCGACTTCCACGATGCTTCGGTAATGTTCGGTAATGAAGATGTTAAATGGGGATTTAACATTGGGAAATTTTTAGAATTTCAGAAATCATACTGGACCGATTTTCAAAATGTAACTTGTTTTCTAACGAAATGCTAAAAGCAGATGCTTGAAGTGAATATATTTGAAGACCTAATACATTTATATATTACCAGAGACATAAGTCAGTAGAAAAATCGAAATGTGTGGTGTTTGAGCGAGCCCGAAAATATGGCATTTTTGCGAAGCTGTTTATTACCTTGGAAAGGCTGTAAGGTATAGTGTATGGAAATTGGTGTGTAATTTTTTCCAAATGAGCCAAGTATTGGGTCCTAGGTCAGAGTATTCCACCTGTGCAATGCACCGGTCTAATTTCATGAGAAAACATGTATGAAATACAAGCCAGGAAACACTGATATTTACGGAGCCCCGCAGGGGACGTAGAATTCTTTTTTATTAATTCGTTCCCACGAAATAACAATTCATTCCGTCAATTTAACAATGAATTCCCACGAATTAACAATTCGTTCCCACGAAATAACAATTCATTCTCTCAATTTAACAATTTGCTCCCACGAAATAACAATTCGTTCCCTCGAATTAACAATTCGTGGCAACGATTTGTTAATTGTTAATTCGAGGGAACGAATTGTTAAATTGAGGGAACGAATTGTTATTTCGTGGGAACGAATTGTCAATTCGAGTGAACGAATTGTTATTTCGTTGGAACGAATTATTAATTCGAAGAAACGAATTGTTATTTCGTGGGAACGAATTGTTATATCGTGGGAACGAATTGTTAAGTCGGGGTAACGAATTGCTAAATTGAGGGAACGAGTTGTTATTTCGTGGGAATGAATTAAAAAAAAATTCATGAAATATCGAAAATGTTCTTAGGTACAAAATCACATGGCGTATCTCATATTGCACTTGACTGGTTTCGGTACTAGTCTATCATCTAGCTCATCTCCTCTTATTTGACGCTTAATTATAGGAATGAATGGCCTTTTTGTGGAATTTATCGGGGTATAAACTTGGAAAAGTCGCGGGAATACTGGACGAAGCGATAAAAAATTACAACTTTTCGAAAATTGTAATTTTTTAAGGCCTCGTCCAGTATTCCCGCGACTTCTCCAAGTTTATATCCCCGATAAATTCCACAAAAAGGCCATTCATTCCTTATAATTCCAGCATTTGAAATAAATTCATCAAGAAAATGTGTTTATTTTCCGTTTTCTTAAGAATTATTTTAACTGCGCCTGACGGTTACGGAAAGTAGTTCGGCGTGGGAGTTTACTGAGATGTAAATTTTGGACAGAGACTAGCTACGGGCCAATCAAATGTTAGGGAATTGTGTAAATATTTTTGTGCTGGAATTATAGCCCAAATATTCGGGTTAGACACTTTCCTGATCGTGCTACGATGTCAGGTTTCCAAATACCGGAGAGTTACACGACCGCAGGCCCTGCGTTAATCTTGCCCTGAACATCTATTGGAAATCTCAACTCGCAATCAAACAGTTTGATTGACTGATCCTGAGCTGTAGCACATCTCAGGCTCAGTCAATCAAGCTGTTTGATGTGTAGCACAGTATTCAAGTATTTTGATGTAAACAATTTACAAATATTGGCAAGATTAGCGCAGGCGGTGGTGTAACAGCGGCATTCACCGAGATCGCATAGAGAATACGAGTGGTGAGTACATAACTATAATTACATTACATTACATTGATTACATAATCATTATGGCGAAGTAGTATTTCCAACTTTGTATTTGAAGCCCCCCCCCCCTCTAGATCCGCCCCTGCTTTTCATGCTGAGAATACGACATAGTTTCTATGCGCTCAGACGTATATCACGCGACCACCATTTTGAATTGTCTCGTCGAGACGGTTCAAATGAGTGTCACAATATTTACTTTTATGGAGAAATAACAAAAATAGAAATAAAATATTTTAAATATAATAAAGTTCATACCCGTAAAGGTTTACTATATTTCGAAAGGAATATGTTAATGACGATCTACTTTGTTTGTATGTGATCGCTTTTTTTTATCTGTACGGTTGAATGAGCTAAAACGATTATGTATTAGTATACGTAGTTTGTTTCAAGTATCTACTTTATGATCTGGCAGTGTACATAGAGAATAGTAGGTTAGTGCCGTGAATAGGAAAACATATATGGCAAGGCTTAGGAAACGGGATGGGCGAGGCTCTGCCGAGCACATCCCATTTCCTAAGCCTTGCCAGATATTTTTCCCATTCACGGCACTAGCCTACTATTCTATTTATCCCGTCAACACCTACAAATGGCTTCAAAATGCAAAACAAATAACCCCAGTCAGCGCACATATTCATACGCAGTGATTAGGTCGTATTGACAGGATATCAAAAATGTTTCACGGCACCGTGTTTCACGGCACATACGCAATGTGTTGACGGGATAAATGACACTGTACTGCCTAAGTGGGCCACCACTATTGATTTTTATTCGAGCCCTAGCGAAGAATTATACAACCAACATCCAAATTTGAGGTCTTCCAGCTTTGATGCAAATGAGCTTATGTCGGTCGCAGCACATATTTTGCGGGTTGAACTCTTTAATAAAACAAGCGTCTTAAGCCTTTAGTTCTAACAACTTAGCTTGATCGCCTTTTATGTGTGATGAATGTTTTGTTTGCATTTCTGTGCTAAAGTTGTGTTATGTTTCTGTAGTCTAAGGGTGCGACGATTAACCGCCATACTCGATTATTCGCGATTTGTAACTACATGGTTCGGTGCACGAATACAATCTTCATAATACGTCTCAGAATAGAAATATTAATCATTTTGGGTTTTCCAAAAGTCTATTTTAACTCGTTCTTGTTGTTGCTGATGCTGCGGTGAAATTCCAGAGCTTATTTTTCGTGAAACGCTTTCCACTCTAGATTAACCCTTTCAACCCTAAGGAACTGGAATGGACTGTGATATGCTAATGTTCCGACCAATCCAATGGTCACAAAAATGATTTTCAGATTCGTCCATTTATGAAAAGGGGGTGTTTTTGTTCTAAGAAATATGAAAATTACTTGCAAAAAGTGCAGCCCTGCACTTTTTGCATAAACCGATATAGCGGGATTTCGGGTTCAAAGGGTTAATTATTAGTCTATGTGTCATCGACATACACATACTGTGAAGAATTTCATATATATATAGAGAAATATATTTCATATTCCAATATACTATACCCACCTCCCCACACACCACACATTTAGCTGTTATCTGCTACTTTCATTATTCGGTACGGATGTTGTATATGGAAGGTAATCTCCGCCATAATTATATTCGTTTTGATGCTTTCTTGCTGATGACAATACAACTTCCATGTGTGTTATTGCATTCGTACTTTGTATTGATGACAATTATATGTGTCCTGGTGCTTGTGTGTATATGCCATTGCTACTTCTATTATTGCTATTTCTTTCGTGATATTTGTCTTCATTACGACTTCATTTGTCTTATTTACATTGCGAGTATTGTTACGTCCTAATGTGATGCAAAAGTAAGAATAAAGCACTTCGCACTTAGCATAAGGCCGATAGCAGCAAGGAAGTACACAGGAAGTAAGCATCAAGCCACATGCAGTAAGCACACAGCCATACGCAGTAAGCATAAAGCCGCAAGCACGAAGCCACAAGCCGAATGATGCAAGCAATATTGGTGATATAGTGCCTCATTATGACGCCAGATGGCAATGCTGTCCATGTTAGGAATCCTCCGACTAATAAATAATAGTACGAGATGTGATTGGCTGTTTGAGGCACACCTCCAATGTCGGTGTTGATGTAAGATTTCACCCACAAATTATCACCAACCCGTTACCACATATTTTGCTATTCTCTGCTACTTTCATTTTTCTTATGGATGTTGTGGGACCTATTTTCCAATAACCTGCACTCATTCTGCTCTGGATCTTGACTAATTAAAATATAGATTTAATTATTGTTGAAGCTGGGGTCCCATCCACAGCTGGGGTCCCAGGTACACATTTTTCTTTATGGAAATTAAATAAGTGTATAATTGCAACTAGTCCACCACTTTTAAAACTTACGAGTGCCAGCTACACAGATATAATTATTTAGTTATCTTTAATGTACTCCTAGAGACTCGCGGTGGTATCAAGCTAGTTCCATATGCAAATGATGCAGTATTTTAAATTATTTATATCAACTAAATGCTGAATAAATATTTTTATCGACATATCATAAAGTATGATATTGCACATCAAAACATAAATAAATGGAATAAATAGTTGCTTTAGTTATCATTTTAAAGAAACACGGTTATCGCCCCTGATATCAAACTGGCATTTCGCGTTTGATATAAAAAGTATAATAATGTCAATTAGTACGTCTGGTAATGGTAAATCAATGTTCATTTTGCCAGAAAAAATCAGATTGAAAGAATAAAGAAAAACATTTCTCCCTATATTATAACCTGGCATGTAGATGTAGCTCTCTAGGTTTAAGGTTAGAGAAATTGAGTATGCAAAAGTAGTCCGGCATAAAACATATTCCGGGTGTTTTAAGGTCACAGACACAGTTTGCTTGCAAATCTTGATCCATTACTACTCAGTTTCACTTGAGGACCATGTTGGGGTGTTTTTAACACCAGTTTTCAGCATATTTGAAGCATTTAAAAGACAACACTGAGCCTGTTGGTCACGAGATGTAAACAGAGTTTCCGTGGCCAAATAATGAAAACAATATTGGGGGACATGACGAGGTTGGTCCCACAACATCCATACAAATAGGGAAAGTAGGAAAGACTGGCTGGGATTCGGTTAAATTATACAGTAAAACTATTTGGTGTCTTGTAACCTAAACATGGCGCAACAGAAAAGGCGGCATCAATCTACATCAACACCGTTAGGGACATGGAAGCAATTTAGAGAGCAACGCATTGTAGGACAGGTACCAGCATATTAAATAATTTTAGAGAGAACTATTTTAAGTTTTAGCAGCGCACCTGGCGTCATAATGGTTGTTCCCAAATTACTGTTGCAATTATTGTTGTCAAGGGGCGTGGCTTAGCGAGCTAACAAAGCGCATAGCAAAACAGCGATGCAATACTCAATAATGGAACTCCGGATGTCACTAATAATGAAGCATCATGTAATCAACACCAACGCATTGAAACAGTACGAAAGCATCAAACCACATAGAGATATAATAAGACAGATAGAACTTAGAATGTCATCAGCCAGCAAGCATCAAGCCACATACATAGAAATGTAATAAGACGGATAGAACTTAGAATGTCATCAGCCAGCAAGCATCAAGCCACATATAATTCGATAGAACTTAGAATGTTATCAGCCAGCAATCATCAAGCCAAATATAATTATGGCGGATATTACCATAGTTGTGGGACCTATTTTCCCATAACATGCACTAATCCTGCTCTGGATATTCACTAATTAAAATATATGCTTACTTATTGTTAAGAAAGATAAATGCAACTCCTGTGACCACCCTGGTGGTGGCCCAACACCAACATGTCAGCGGCTGGAATTGAAACTACGTCACGTGACAAAATGTGCCAAATTAAAAGAATAAACCCAACACGTATTTAATAACATGCGTGTGACGTAGATGAGTACACCACTTGACGAGATTCTGCAAGCAAACATTGTCTCAGGCATTAGACATGTGGATTATTTTCTTTACCGTACTACACCGCGCATGAATATCTGTTGATTTAACGTGGTTAACCCTCTCTAGCCATAAACCCTATTATAGTCGTTTGAATACCAGGGGGCCGTTTCACTAAACTTCGTACCACTAATATGTTCGTAAGTGCAAGATTATGATAGTCTGTAAATTTCACATTAACACTGTTTTCTTGTAAACAATTATTGGATTTACATTTATTGACCATAGGCTGCATATGCAGCCTACGGTCACTAAATGTAAATCCATCAATTGGAATTTCCAGACGATCCCATTTTAGTCGTACGAAGTGTAGTGAAATGGCCCCCAGAAACATACCTCCCACTATTAGTGTCTTGGAGTTCAGAAACCGATCTCCATGACAGTTGCCATAGTGACACGAGTATGTTCCACTGTCCATAATTCGGGCATCCTCGATCACCAGCTCCACCCTGTTTTCGATCACGTGACTAGGCTGGATGCAGCTGCTGTCGTTACTGGACGAGTGGACAAATGCCATCATGCCCATATAAGGAATTTGTGGCGTAACCGTGCAGTTGATTGAAATTGTAGAACCAACGTCGTATATGTACCTGGCCGCGTATACACGTATCTCTGAAATATAAACAAAGCCATTGGAAATGGCCCGCCTGGCTGAAAATATCTGTTTTATGGTGTTTGCGGCCAACGTATTTCCGGGTCAGACTGCTCAATCTGATCTGGGTCTACGGTGTTCGCCATTAAGTTACTGATGTATGTTTACTGTCATTAACACAAATTTTTGACAACATACACAATATGTAGTTGCGGGAAGTAACTCTGTAGAATACTCTAATATCGTCCGTATAAAAACAACAACAAAGCCTGAATGTTCAAAGATCGCCACGAGACAGACGCGTCCAAGTGTGTGGGGAGATACCATAGTATGACACGCGTGCATGGCGTTAACCGGGAGGTTACGAGTTCGGTCCTCCCATATCGCAGAAACGTTTTATTGTATACACTAATCATTATATTTATATGTTTTATTAGTTTTCATTTAATTAGTTTATGTTTGTGTAGGTAATAAGTCAATAAATAACGGTTTTATTTTCTATCCGCACCCCTCTTTTTCGGAACCGTCCAGCATTACGCATTTGGTCACACATCACCGATTGTTGTCCATATATACCCAGGCGATACGGGAGTATTCTGCAACTACACATTCTGTAGCTGTGAAAGATACAAGGTGCATGATCACGTGATTCCAACAATAACAACAATGGTTGAACCTGTTGAAAGCGCGCCCACTCCAAAGTATGTATTATTTGATATTTTCCTTAATAAGCAACGGATTTTGATGAGTAGTATAGTGGGGATGGAAATGATACCACTTAGGTTGGAGGGTCTTATCGGGGCTGATTATAGTCCCACCTACCACAGGAAAGTGTACAAAACGTGTATGCTGAACAAACAAAACTTATGACAAATTATGAGAAAACCCATGACAGAAATGTTCATGTTAAAGAAACAAAACCTATAGGTATTATGACAAATATGACAAATTATGAGAAAACCCATGACAGAAATGTTCATGTTAAACAAACAAAACCTATAGGTATTATGACAAATATGACAAATCATCAGAAATCCTCAGACAGAAATTTGCTTGTTGAACAAGTAAAACCTACATGTATACGAAAAAGTATTATGACAAATATGACACCACAACCCCCAATACCAACTTCCGAGTTACAATTGCGAGAAAAGGCGAAATCACTCGGGATCACATATAGTAATCGTCTGATAGTTGCGGGGTTGACCAAACTGATAAACCCAAAAACTTCAGATCAGACCTCCCGAGATATTGGGAAATTTAGGGATGAAGCTAAATCACTCGGGATCACATATAGTAATCGTCTGAGAGTTGCGGGGTTGACCAAACTGATAAAAGCAAAAACATCAGATCAGACCTCCCGAGATATTGGGAAATTGAGGGATGAAGCTAAATCACTCGGGATCACATATAGTAATCGTCTGAGAGTGCCGGGGTTGACCAAACTGATAAACGCAACAAAGAACAGCGCGTTTACGGAGAGGTCTGAGACTAAGTGTGTAAATCAAAACCGCGCTGGTCCGCGCGATTATAGCGAAAGGGCCAGAAATAATGGCGGAGGTTGATGACAGAGTGAAACGGTCGAGGCTGGAAGGAGAACTGTCGAGCTCACCTTTCATAGAGCGGTTGGTGGTATTATTTCCGATAGGATAGTAGATAAACTGATGCCCTATATCACTACAAATGTTCATCTTAGGTACGCGTATTCCTACAACCTGAAGCACATCGATGAGGTTGATTCCAAAGGCCAGCCTAAAACTATTACATTTTACTAAAACATCGGAGGAAGTCATTGGATGTCATCCCTCTCCGACGTAAACCGCTGGGTGGCTATTCAGGAGACCAGGCGGATGGACATCGATAAAATCTCTCGCCCAAACACGAAGTGGACATTCGTAAGATGGGTGGAAGTGTGTGTCAAGCTCGTGCAGGGAAAGCGCGGGAAGGATTTGGGTCTTAAGTCAAAATTCGAGGGGGGAGGGCTGCTACCAGAGTGGCTGCGAAATAAGAAAGGTATGTATTCTCTAGACCGGTACGATGACGGATTGTGTTTATTTCGATGTTTAGCGATTCACGGGGGGTCTCGAGTTGATAGGTGCTGTGCTAAAGCGCGGGAGCTCAGCCAGGAGTATTTTGGTGAGAGTAAACCAAACCCAGTTCCATTTGATAACATGAAGAAGGCCGAAGAGAAGTTTAAGGTTGGTATTGAAGTGTATGAACCCACAGAAGACGGAGTCTGATATTTGAGAAAAACCCAGCACATTACGCCGCAGTCGGCACCAAACATATGACCATCGGATTATTCCAAGACCACGCATTACTTATAACCAAGCTTAAAGGAATCACACACACGTACTGTACACTTCCCGAAAAGCGCGAAGAGCTACGGCGTATTGGAATGGATGGGGCGCGTTGAGAAGGAAGAAGGCATCCACATCCATACCGAACAGTGCGGGCACGGTGGCGAGCGCTGGATTGCCGGAGCTCCAGTAGACGGTTAATGTCGGGAAAATAACACAGTGTACCAGTATCACGGCTGCTATTGGCACGGATGCCCGGCACACTCCATAAACAAGCGTGACGAGATTGACAACTCCACCAGGCGGGATAAAATGATTACAAAGGCTGGGTATGAGTTAGAGGTGATGTGGGAGCACAACTTTAAGAAATCTGGTAATGCTATGAAAACGGGATGTCCTACCACACTCTACCCGCACCAGATTGTGTACGACTTTGAAGCGTATTTGAGCGAAGACGGCCACGAGAGGAAAACGAATTCCCTCGAGTTTGAAACCGAGCATGTCCCGATTAGCGTGAGTATTGGTGATAGTATGTCTTCAGAAATAACTCACATATGCGACACAGACCCCGCGCGGTTGGTGACTAGGTTTATGAAGGATTTGCAAAAGCGCTGGAATGCCATCAGGGAAGAGGTAGGTAGAATATTCAGGCCCCCAGATATGGACACCCTGCGGGAGCGGCAGGCTGGGGAGATCGAGCAATGGATATGTCAGGTACCGGTAATCGGGTTCAATTGCAGCAGGTACGACATAAATCTTATCAAGAAGTACTTAGTTGGCGAGCTGTCTAATACAACCAAAAAGGTAATGGTTGGCAAAAGGGAAAACGCTTCGATATTTCTATTCACACCCGAGTTCAGGTTTCTGGATGTTTTATTGTACCTAGGGCCGGGAGTCAGTTATGACCGGTGGATTAAAGGGTACAGCTGTGAAGCGCAAAAGTCCTTCTTCCCCTACGAATGGTTTAATTCCCCAGACAAACTAGATTATCCCGGACTGCCGGATCTAGAACACTGGTATTCGAGATTTGCTGGTAAACACTTGATCGATGCCACCCAGCTCGCGGAGTGCCGCGCGATTTTCAAATCGAAAAAGATGACCACGTTCCGGGAGTGGCTGAAGTATTATAACGATTTGGATGTCTCACCTTTCCTGGAAGCATTGGGGAAAATGTGTCGATTTTATAACGACAAAGGTGTTGATATTTTCAAGGATGCCGTAACTTTGCCAGGTGTGGCGATACAGTATTTACTGCGGGGAACGGTGTCTGATAACCCGTTCAATGACAAGCTTCAACTTTACGCGCCACGGGAGGAAACCTACGAGATGCTGCAGAGGGCTCTTGTTGGAGGTCCTTCCATTGTATTCTCTAGGTATGTAGAAGTGTCTAAGATCCACTCCGGAAGGGCACGGCAAACAGTGCAACGCGGTGCTGGGATACGATGAAAACGCTCTGTATTTGTCCACACAGAGTAAAGAGATGCCGTGTGGAAAAGAGACGATCACGACGGTCGAAGGTCCCAACAATCCAATTATTATCAAACAATTATGTAGGAGAGTGATGGACGGTAAGTGGTTCGGGTTCGCCGAGGTGGACATCGAATGCCAGAGAACCTGAAGAATAAATTCGAGGAGATGTCGCCCCTATTTACAAACAGGGTTGTTCGCGAGGAGGAAGTTCCTCAGCACATGATGAAATATCTGAGCGCCACAGGCCGGACTCGCGGTGATGGGAAAAAGTTAGTTGGGGCGCTATCGGCTCAGAAAGTGTTACTGTACGAACCACTATTACGTTGGTATCTCAAACAAGGGTTGAAAGTAACTGGAGTGTATCGCTTATTAAACTACTATTCGGGAAAACCCTTCAAGTGGTTCGCGGAGGATGTCACAGCAGCTAGACGAACTGGCGATGTAGATAGCAACAAAGCTGTAGTCGCAGACATAATGAAACTACTCGGTAATTCGTGTTGTGGGAAAATGATAGAAGCGGCGGAAAGACATTTGAATACGACATACACGAAATACGAGGAATGTGTTGATAAAGCGTTGTGATCAGCCTTCTACGATGACTTGACAGAAATAGGAGATGCGTACGAAATATCGAGCAGAAAATCGAAATCATCCGTTAAGCGACCGTTTCACTGTGGGATTGCCGTGTACCAATTGGCGAAGTTGAGAATGTTGGAGTTTTACTATGATTTTCTAGATAGGTATGTGGATCTGACCGATTTCGATTTGATACAAATGGACACAGATATTATGTACATAGCCACTAATGGGAGGGATCTGAAATCATGCATTCGCCCAGAGTTGATAGATGAGTTTATAAAATCAGAAACAAATTCGTTGGCCTGGGATAAGTGGAGCGGACGCGAACCGGGACTTTTCAAGATGGAATTTCAAGGGGATCGATCAATCGCGCTATCGAGCAAGTGCTACTTTGTAGAGAAGGTGGGTTTGCCAACCGGAGTTGGAGGCACGACCAAGCATTCCTCCAAAGGAATGAGTAAACGAACGAATAGTGTAGATTGGGACCGGTACAAAACCGCACTCGAGGGATCTTATGATACAGCGGAAAACAGAGGATTCCGCATGAATAATGGAGTTATGAAGACATATTCCCAGCACAAGCTTGGGCTATCCGCCTATTATGACAAGCGGCGCGTGCTGTCTGATAATATTCATACAGAGCCGTTGATGTAGGACGAGAGCCTGACCGACTATGTCGACGGACGATCTGGTGGTAGCTGGGTGTCAGAAGGCACCGCAAGAAGTTATTCGCGAACAAACCCGCGCGATGGACCATCATCCAAATAGTAGAGCACAGGCTCATCGGGTTTGGTAATAGATTGATCTAGATGATATACATTGAGAGACCACACTGGATCAGTCGCACGGCGGCGGCCACCTTCGAGCTCTCCCGGTTGATAGAGGTACCGGACGGCAACATCCAATGGAAGACGTTGCTCAGCTAAACCAACGGGTCGTCCGCGCGAGACGGCGGATGGCTTGTGTGCCACCTTTTTAGACTTCATGACATCTACGGGCTTTTTACCAATCAATCTGGTCACCTCCCCATTCAGTGCGGAGACCACGGCGGGCAGCCTGGTCACCCACTCGGTCGATCGCGTATGAGAGTCTACAAACTCTTTGGCATATTGGTGTCCGAACAGCCTCTCAGACAGGGTTGGATTGAACCACCCCACGATCCCCTGGTCCCGGTGGATGTTGACGCGGCCGCGTCTGACAGAAACGTCGTGCTTAGCCAACATCTGAGAGACCACGCCCATGAACTCGCGGCCGGGATCGACCTGGATAAGATTAGGCCATTTGAGAGGACTCCTCTTATATATTCGGGAAAGAGCCTCGGCCACCTCCTTAGACTCTTTCGTGGCCAGTGGCTCAGCCCCTTTATAACGACTCGCTACGTCAACGACTGTCGTGAGGGAGAAATAGGAGATCTGCTTGGTAGACTTCGTTCGGCACCGGCACGTCGAACTTAGGCCGCGGAATATTGTGAGGTGCTGGCAAATAGATCTGCCAGAGGGCCTGCTTCTTGAGCCATTCCTTGGCGGCGTTTTCGGAAGCCTTGGTCGCCGCCGCGAGGTTCTTGATGGCCGCGAGTCCCTTTCAGTAGCCGCGGGGGCTGTAGTATGTGTTCGCTAGCTTACACGTTAGGCGAACCGATAGTTTGGTATCAAGCTTGCGCGTGTCCATCGTATGCGAGGTATTCTAGTCGGGCGAACAATCTCCAACATGCCTTCGCCAGATCGTCCGGTAACTGCGTCGTCGATACTAAACCGTTGTTGGAAGTTTCGCTGCAGCTGCCGGTTAGGTTACAGCTCGGGAGCGGGAACTCGGAGGAATCTAACATCCGCTTTGCGAAAATGGTGGCCGTTTTTTTTGTCCTCGCGCCACGTCTATAGAGAATCATGGGCCAGATGTATCAGACCCTTTGCGCCAGCTAAACGGTGTTTAAGGGCCGTGTAGCCTACATCGATTATAGCAAAATAAAGCTAGTCAACTAACATCGTTCTATATATATATATATATTATTTAATTTTTTTTTAAATAATTATTTTGTATTGCTTATTGCTTTTCCAATATAATAGCTGACGAGACCCATCGCAGCCATCCCCACGACGACGAATGCGATCTCGCGGTCTTTTTGGGCCTCTGACGGTACATAGAAATCTGAAAGTTGGGGCTCGAGATCCAGCGGCGCGAGAAATTTCTGCGGATATGCCAGCTTGTTCTCGCGCATGGCTTCGTCAACGTTCCGGAAAGTTTGCACGGCGTGACTCTCGCGGCAAAGCTCTTCGTTGATCCAGTCCACACGGTTGATTCGTTTTTCCGCCCATGCTTCCTTTGCGCTATTAAATTGTTCTACAGCTAAATTGTAACGCTTTTTCTCCTCATCCTATTCTTTTCCTATTAACGAGAATAAATAGTTGCTACCGCTGAACGACAATGCGTTCGCCAAAGCACCACCTACTATCGTTGCGACCGCACTAGCCATTTATTTCCATATATTAACAGGTATAATTCCAGCTTTAATTAGATAATCTCGAGTCCCAACTGCGGCCGCTACATTCAAGGTCACGAGCCCTACGTCTCTCGCTGTCATGTCCAATTTGGGAGAGGGCCCTCCGAAGACCATCTTTGATAGTCGAGCAAACCCGATACTGAGACCCGATATCATCACGGCATGATAAACCGCATTCACTATCATTTTACCTTCGTTTTCAGCCATTATATTTATTGCATATAAAAGGGATCGTGATTAATGTTTAAATGGGGCACAATCGGTTTCGTAACTTTTTTCGGAACCGCCTTCAACACTGTTGTGGGTTGTTTCGAAAGGTAGTAATAGGGGGTAGGAGCTACAGCAACAGCTGTCTTCGGATGAACCCCCAATTGCGAGTGGGGTTCCTGAGCTGGAGCGGCTGGAACAGCAATCGGGGATTGCAACGACTGTTTGGCCTCTCGAAGCTCGGCGAGAATTTTATCTTGTTTAACTTTTCGGGTGGCAGCCGCTGTCCGCCCAGCTGCCTGTCTGTTTGGGTTTTTGTGTCGTGCAACCGGATTCAACAGTGTTGAGGGCTCCTGTGGAGCTTGTTCATCCAACCGCACCTGTGCAGTTGGGGGAGCAATCGGGTTCATCCAATCTCGATTGGGAGTTGGAGCAATCGGGGATTGCGGTTCCGTCACTCTCGCAGGCGCGTCTTGTGTCATAATTTTCTCAGCTTATAGTTCGTGGGCATATATGTCCAAATTGACAGTGCTTAGCCATGGTCAACGCGGTTGTAAGCGGAGCTAAGTACATTCCAAACTTGTGATAAATGGAGCAGCAGGTTGTTCTAAGAGTGTGTCCTACAAAAGGGTCAGTCTCTAGATCACCAATCAACCCCGCGGTGTCAGATATAGGGAGAATTGCACTGACAGCGGTAGCGTACAAATGAATAGCCACCGATCCAAGAGTTTTCGTCATCTCCGCCCCCAATTTAGATTCGTATCGCGCATACATTTTATCAACCTCGACATCTGACATCTTGTCCACCTGGCAAACTGAGAGACGCCGACCGAAATACTGCTCCGATTGTCCCCCAGCAACCAGCGCAGCTAGCCGCTCGCGTCGCGTCGTGTTTTCATTTTCTTTCAGGAAAGAACCGTATCGGCAGTCGTGCCATCTTTCAGGAAAGATATCGTGTCGGTTCCTACAGTTTCTTTTGGGAAAGATGTGTGTCGGCAGTCGACACGACTGTCTCTTCCATTAGCTGATCGAGAAGTTCGTCACAGTTCATTATTTTATTTTTAATACTTAGTACTATTCTGACTAGCCTCATAAGTCTAACATATTGCCAAGCGCACCACCCGATACTTATGATCACCGTTATGCTCGCAACAAAGCTCGCAGCTGAGCAACAAATTGATTCCCATATTATTAACCATTGTTCAGCATTTGTTCAACATTTGTTAAGTATTTGTTAAGCATTGTTCAGCAATTGCTCAGCATTGTTAAGCATTTGCTCAGCAGTTACTAACGAGCGTTAAGCAATTGCTTATTACTTTGTAATAAATTAATTGATAACTTCGTAAGCAGTTGGTTGATGAGTCAATAGCAGAAGCTTGGCGTGCTTAGTTTCCGAAAGTATATGTCGAACATCCAGGCGCTCCTCGCGCGTTGAGATAACATCGTTCTCTCGAAGACATTCATCGAATGAGTCTCGGTCCTTGCAGTGAAAGAGGGCGACCCATTTCGTTTGCTCGCGCATATCCTTGAGGACGGCGTTGTACTTCTGAGTGGAGATCTATACATTTTGCCCAGCATGGCGGCCAGAAAATGCGAGATCGGAGAGCATGTCCTTCTTTTTGGTCATCGCCGCCTTGGCCGAGCAGACGTCAATCACGTATAGGGTGGGCTCGCCCTGAAAGATTTGGTATAAACCACGCAGCCAATCGTGAAGCCTATCACCGGTGTCAATAACGTATACCTCAGGGTCGGTCCATATCCACGGGCGTCGCTGATAAGTCTCGTTGTGCCGCACAGTGGGACACAGGATCGCAATGTGTAGAAAGATATCGCGGTAGGACCCCTCGAGCAAGTCGAGGATGAAAACTGTTTTTCCACATCCTGTCTGCCCACATATTATAGCAGAGTGGGCATCACAAACTTTATTTTTATTTAAATCTTTAGAATTATTTTTTATTAAATCAGTAGAGCGCTGAGACGTATCGACCATCTTCGATGTTGAGTTGTGCGTATGTGATTATATATAAGTACACGTTCAATGCGCCAGCTCCATCCGCCTCTTTGGTTATCTGGATCGTCACACCCTCGCTAGCGTTCTGAACTTGGCGTCCACTACCGTGCATTTGGTCGTCGTCGCTGGCTCGCATGTCTAGCCATAGCGCGTATTTGGAAGTCAGGAACTACACGAGGGAGACGTCCGAGAGCTGCATGTCTTTGGCAACCGTGGTAACCTCCGGGGAGCGCTTAGCGCCAGCAGCAAACTGCTTTCTGGCTTCGTCCCACTGCTGGTGCGCGCGAAGGCCCTGGCTGTATAGTTGATTGGGGACTCCCTCGATCGTCACCTCGACCTTCGTGATTTTGGGGTTATAAAATGTGTCGCTTTTTCTAGCCCCGAGCGCGAACCGATCCCCCTCGAACAGCATCAGTATACCTTTCATCGAGCAGGCGGGTGCGTTGACATTAATATTCCACAATGTGTCGCTTTTGTCTTTCGTCATCTTGCGGTGGCGAAGAACTCTGTCGTAAAGTATGGCAACGCGCCCGGCGTACTTGGTTCTGATCAATCGCGCGAGTTCGGGCATCGTGACCATGTCGTATTCCAGCGAAACATTATCGATCGCATACGTCGATGTCATGTCGGTGGCTATGAGAACTCGGCCGTAGTCGTAGAACGTCAGTTCGTATTCGAGGCGGTCAGCCAAAGCGCTCTGATAGTAGGGCATGTGACTCTCCAGCAACTCAAAGTCGAGCGGGATGTAGAAGCGGTTGCCGTAAGCGGCCGCGATCGCGTTGTCGCTCGCGTTGTTATCTGCCTTGTTACCAGCCCCGATTCTAAGTCTGATTACGTTCTTATTTTTGCTGGTGTCAATACCCTGATAGACCGCATTTTCGCGCTCCTGCGCTGTCTTCCACAGGTCCTGATAGCAATGGTAGACGTCGCTGTCGTCGATCGACATCACCTCATTACCAGAAATCTTTATCATGGTCTTCTTGACGATGGCGCGACCCAAGTTCTGAACGGCGGTTCGGTTCACGTCTGTCGACGTCAGCGAAATAGTGAAAACGAGGCGAACAGTCCCCGGCACAATGACGTCGTTAGCTCCGAGTTTGGGAAAGCGGGCCAAGAGCTGCTGGTTCTGGTCGACCGTCGATGGGTTGTTCGCAATAACGACGCTTTGTCTCACGCCTTTCGCCCAAAGGGTCTCCCGCAGTCTGCGGTATGGATTGAGTTTGCGGCCGTATTGACACGAAGCTATATTTAAATACTCTATTAAACCCGTATGGCTTTTCTTTAATACATCGTTAAAAATGGAGGATTACGATATGGAAGAATTCGGCCGAGACGATTATCTCGATGATGATGACATCGGCGATGACATCGATGCCGAAACGCCCTTCATAGAGACTCCAGTTCCAATTCGTGAATTGGGGGAAATAGGTGGCGCTACCGGCACCATTAGTCTAAGTCAGGAATTAGTCAAGTCAGCTGTGGACGACTACTACAACAGTTTGTCAGAAAAAGGTTAGGTCCCATCTGTCGGCCGCGACTACTCCAAGTTCGAATTGGATCTGAAGGGTAGGTTGCGACTAAAAGCATCAAATATCCCGATCGTCAATATGAGGACCGAAAAACCCCTAGCGCTGAACACCATTGCCGGAAACAGGGGCGGTGGCCAAATCGTAAAGGACGAACTCGGATTCCCAAATTGGAAGCGTGGTAAAACAATTATGCCGGCCCGAGCCGTAGAGGCCCTACAGTCTACCGACGAAACGATGGCGAAGATGGCGAAGACGGCCGCCGCGATAGAAACTGTCGAGCTCAGCGAGGTCCCTCGTGTAGCCACCGACGCTATTTACACAATTGAGCTCAACGAAAACGAGATAGATGGAATACTCAGCACGATGGATGACGCAACGTTACCTCTTCGTGAACTCCGGGGCCTCGATAAGGCTATGCAAACAGTCCGGGGTGAATTGGTCCATAACCTCTCCAAACTCACGGCGCTAGAAGAAAGAAAACTTGGGGAAGTCCGTGACGATAGAGAATCTCGTCGCCTCCTACTTGTTATCTATATTATCAAAAACGGCCGGATGGCTCGCCGAAAATACTTGGGCTTTAATCGTGGCGATCGCCGGTCTTCTACTATTCTCCGCCCGAGAGTTCCTAAAAACCAAAGCACGAGTAGCACGATCGCCACGAGGGCGACGACGAGTCCTAATTACTCCTCCTCGTGGGTTGTAGTTCCCGCTCCTGTTCCAATCCAATCGCGATTGGAATAATTGATGGAACTTGGTGGTGTGTCCAATTCGTGAATTGGGGGTGGTGGGGTGGGTGTATCCAATCGACATTGGATGAACCCGACCGTCTTGGGGGGGGGGGGGGGGGGGGGGGCGCTTGATGATATCCTCGTTCACGTTCCCGTTGTGGCCGATTTTATGATTGGCGGTGGCGATTATGATCTGATTATTGTAACCGTCAACCGGGTCGTCTCGTAGTATCATATTGCTCGGCGCCATATAAAAACCTATTCCAAATACATAGTCTACTGGGATGCTGGCATTCTGCAAAACATCTTGATACCGTTTAACCGCATCCGGGAGGTCCACCGGAGATGAGATGGTGTCCTCGACATTTGCCAGCAACTGTTTTTGCGCGTCAAACGCCGTCCCGTCTCATATTATAGAACTGCGCGCTTGCGCCTGTGCGCCGAGGATGGCACAGACGTATGTGCGAATGGAGTCGTTGAGGCGGCAAATCACAGCATGCGTGAAAGTATTTTGTTTTTCTTCCACAAATGTTGTCCACGCTCTAAATATGTCTACGTGGTGTGCGAATGCGTCTATCTCACTGAAGAAAGGTTTCATCCGCCCTCCATTATCTAACCTATATTTTCCGTCGGGTGTCCAAAACATTGTGAACCTACCTAGACCCCCGTTAGGCTTTTCCACCTTTTGTCTGAAATATGTTGTCGGTGAAACCCCAAACTCGTTGCACAATTTAGCGAAGGCCCTAGAGTCGTAGGTGTTGGATTTCCAGTTAAAAGAGGAGTCTTGTGGAAGAGGTGTTTTCATTTCCGCTAGAACGCGCCGTGTCTGATAGTAAAAATGAAATTGAAACAACGATTTCAACATTGGATCGTCCTCACCGAGTAATTCGGATGAAAACCCACACCCAGAGCTAGCGCACCACACTGCAAAGTTTAATTGGTTTTGCCACCAATCCATCAGTGTTGTCTTCCACGCCACCAGAGCTGCGTTGTTCACATCGATATTGCCAGTTATTACGGGGTGTGTGCACTCGTAGGTCAAATCTAGAAAACGGGCTTCGAACTTGGCCCCATTCATTCCGACGCATATGTCTTGCCGACCTAACGCGAGGTCTTTTACACCGTAGCGTTTCACCATCTTTTACAGTGAATAATATATATCTCTAATATCCTGTATATTATTATTAGATATCCTGTATATTATTATTAGATATCCTGTATATTAGATGTACAGAATAAATTTCCAACATAAACAGAATTGAACCCAAAATCTTTTGAAAGTATATTATTACCATGTTTGCTACTATCACTAATGTTCAAAAAGAGAGTTGTGAACTTCAGAAGTAAATCGACAACTGCTGCGGAAAACGCCGGGTAGGCCTCAGATCAATCACCTTCACGGTTGGTTGGCAGAATGTGGGGACGAGCGAAGGTTTTACTATGTAAAGGATGGACAACAAGTATGTGTAAAGCTGCCTGCCGGACTGTGGGGAACAAGACAGCTCATATACTTTGTTTCCACGGAGCTTGACGGTATAGTCAACCTCACAGTATCGAAGGCTACCGGACTTGCAAAAAATGACCATCGGCCCAGACAGCCAGATAATGACCTCCCCGATGTTGGGTATTCAACTCGGGTTTAGAGAGACATACTCCGCGAATAAAGGCGTGTTTGCCCCGGGGGAGTACGTCGGTGATAACCCGGTGGACTTCGCCTTCACGAAAACTCTCAGGGTGCACCTGGATCGGGTGAACACATCGTACAACACGGTAGACGGATCTCCCAGCACATTACTGAAAACCGTGCAAGCCAGTGATTGTTTCTATGGGGAGACTGTGACCTTAGACTTCCCATGCCCCGAGATGAAAGTTTTGGAATCGGGATATATCCACGAATTTACGGTCTCTATTCTTGATGATCAAGCGAGAGAGTTAAAAAATTATTACCCGATTTCGGTCGTTCTATAAATTTTCAATTAATTCAATGAATTAGACTCAAGTTCGTAATATAATTATCAATATTATTGAAAATGAGTATATACGGACCAGGTAGTTCTTCCAATTCCAATCGCGTGTGGGCGACAGATATAAATTCAAAGAATCCGAGTAACAACCCAATCGAGATTGGAGCTCCCGACGGATCCAACCCCACAGGTGATTTTTTTAAATACCTGAAAAACCATATCACTGATCAATAGAACTATATCGGCGGCCACGGACGAGATTCATAAGAGTCTACTATCACAACTTAGAGTATATGCCCTGGCGGCTGTGACTACACAAACTCGTGAAGAAACACATACAGAACTAAACGAACTAGGCGGGAAAATAACCGAATTTCTGGAAGAGGCCCGGTTGGGGATTGAGGGAGTCCAAACGGGTATTGAGAAAGCCCGAGAAGCCCATCAGGCGGCCCTTGCGGAGGCTTATGGGGTGTTGCGCTCAGAGGCTCAGACGGGGATTGCGGGATTAGGAGCCCGAGTGGTTGAATCTGTCCGCGCCCTTGATGAATCACTTGTCGCGGTTGATGATAAACTAAATCGAGTTCGTAAAAACGCTCACAAAGCACTTGAGGATACCTCTGAAAAGGTTCGTGTTGAGGCCCATACCGCTATCGAGGAGCTTGCCGCATTGTTGGACACATCTGTAGAGCAGTTTATGTTATTACACCGCATAAAACCCATCATCATAGTTTGGGCTGAGAAGCGGGGGCCATTAAATGAGGGGGCCTATGAATATTCATTCGGTGCCAAAGCGAGCAATAGATATGGGGGATACGTCATGACATCTCCAGGTACACTTCTACGAATGGCGGTCTGTTCGGTTATTGCTAAGGGTAAACCTGTGGGCGCGGTCATCGTAAATCTCGTACTGGATGGGGAAGAACGGGCGGTTGGAGCCGCTAAACTCGCTAGACAGAGTTCAGGGGTGGTTTTGTTCGCCGGTGACGACCCAATTAGACTTTCCGAAGGTATTGTTATTAACTTTGTTACGAAAATCGCTGACCTAACGAGTTCTTCCACTGTTGTGACATTGTTGATTGAAATAAATTTGTAAAATACCAATATATTGGATAATATGAACGAATCGCCGCTTCCGAGCACGTTTCCATTACCAACAATGTTGGACCTCAATCCATCAACACCCCAACCGCGATTGGAGAAATTGGATGATATTGGTTTTGGCGAAATAAGTTCAGATTTTAGGTTGGAAAATATCGTAGAGATGCAGGATATTCTAAAACGAGAGGGGGAAACTCGGAGGATAAATGCTAACAAATATAGACGAGCGGCAAACATAGTGGAGGGGGTGAGCACCGTGCTGGCAGCAATTTCTATAATGGGTGGGGCCGGAACCGCTACATTGTTATCTACAGTCGTGGCAATTCCCATTGCAGGGGGTTTGAGCGGGGTAGCCACTGGGGCGGGACTGCTGTGTGTGGCGTTCAGAGCAGTGGGGAGAAAATTCGAAAATAAAAGTAGAAAGCACGACAGAATATCGGTTCTCACGAGGTCTAAGAAAAATAACATCGACGTTATCGTGTCCAAAGCGTTGGCCGATAACAATATATCGGACGTTGAATTTGAGTTGGTGGTGGAGGAGATGCCTCGATATGAGGATTTAAAAAATACTATTAGAATTAAGGCGCGCACCACCCTTCCCAAGATTGAGAATACTGATTGGGATAAATTTAGGTTAAAACTGGGAAATGAAGTGGGAGGAAAAGTTACAACACCACCGTGAGTATGTCACCCACCGGCCACCATACTTATCGATAAACACAAACCACTCTTATATATAGCGTCTCGAGATAGCTTGTCGCCTATTGCTAAACCAATACACGCCCATCAACTCCGTTGAAGCTATTGGAGAAATACACCGGCGGTTTACAGTCAGGGGTGTAACTGATTTCAGTTACGTTCGAAATAACCTGATACAGTTATTTCTTCTAGTTGTGTGAGATTTGTCTCCCTTCCGTTATCAAATTTTAGATAACCTGTATCAGTTATTTTCAGTATCTATCATTTTCTACACAATTTAAAAGGGAGGTAACACAGAATCAAGTGTTGACTTAACTATAGTTTACATCGTGGTGTTAATTCCCTTGTTCATTTTGATACCAATTTTGCCATAACCGTGATAATCATGACAGCGATGGTGAATTGTATGCTGTTTTATCCCTATAATTCGACGACATGTTCAACATGTTGAAATGTTTCGATGTTCATTGAATTGGTTTAACTGTGTCTCTCACTGCTACAGCATCTACAAAGAAAACAAGTATTCTCAACTCTACGATATGTTCATCGATGTTTCACTCTAAATATCTGGCATGTTCCTCATTTGCATTATATCTTGCCACTAATACCATGGTCATGATAATTTACGTGAATACATACATCAGAATAGGATATTTAGATAAAATATAAACGATACACATCTATTCTCTGTTCCACGTTTTGCTGCCGACAAACTATTGGCCATTAAACACATTAAATCTTAACCTCGCCAAAAAAATTATTTGAAGAAATTCCATCAAATATTTATTTTATTGCGAAAAAACGACTTTCCTATGAGCATTTAACATGGGGGCTAAGCACAGATTTGTTTTACATATTTGTTTATTTGTGGACCGATTTTCAAATTCAAACTTTTGTTTTCTTATTTACATCATTTCCAAGCTTATTTACATCCTTTTTTTTTACCCCCCCCCCACACTACTTCCACCTCTCCCCCCCCCATGTTAAATTATCATAGGAAAATAGTTTTTCCATATAAAATCAATATTTGAATATTTTTGAATATTTTACGGAATTTCATAAAATTAAACATTTTGGAGAAGGTGGCTTTTTTTGCTATTGGTGAAACAGTACTTACATTAAAATGTTCCCAATTACCATGTATAATTTGGCAGGCATGCACTATATTAGAATAACCCGTTACAGTTATTTCGAATAACTTCCTCAAGTTATGTTGATATTCAACAAAGGTCGTATTTGTTTTTGACAAACATAACCTATACCAGTTATGTGCAATAACTGTCTCACATTATCTTGAAAAATAACCAATAGCTGCGTTTCACATATGTGCATAACATGCAGATATACACATGACTGACACACATGTCGAGTTATCTGCATGATGTTGTACATACAATTTCCATATACCATGGCAGGCATGCACTATATTAGAATAACCCGCAGCAGTTATTTCGAATAGCATCCTCAAGTTATGTTGACATTCAACACAGTTCGTATTTTTTTTGACAAACATAACCTATACCAGTTATGTGTAATAACTGTCTCACATTATCTTGAAAAACAACGCATAGCTCGGTTTCACATATGTACCTAACACGTAGATATACACATGATACACAGGTCTCGTTATATTCATGATGTTATACATGCAATTGTCATATACCATGAAAAGTTTTATTGCCACCACATTATATTTTCAGGGCTCGGTCAACGCGTGTCAGTTATTTTGAATAACTTCCTCAAGTTATGTTGACATTCAACATAGTTCGTATTTGTTTTTGACAAATATAACCTACGCCAGTTATGTGTACTAACTGTATCACGTTAACTTTAAAAAATAACAATAACCCCATAGCTGGGTTTCACATATGTACATAACATGTAGATATACACATCATACACGGCTCTCGTTATATTCATGATATTGTACATGCAATTTTCATATACCATGTATGGTTTGATTGCGGCCATATTATATTTTCAGGGCTCGGATAACGCGTGTCAGTTATTTTGAATAACTTTCTCAAGTTATGTTGACATTCAGCACATTTTTTGGACAAACATAATCGATGCCAGTTATGTGTAATCACGTCCTCAAATTATAATGAGAAAAACAACCAATACGACCATGGTGACTAGCATCAGTCGAGTAACCAAACTATATGAGGTACCATCATGATCATGGATACTACACTGTGTTTCACATATGCATATAACATGTACACAAGTTTCGCTGTGTTCATTATGTGGTTCATGCACTCTCCATATACTATATATACATATATCGGACACGATACACTTACATGGCTAGGATAACCGTGCAAGCTATTTTAAATAACTTCCTAGTTATGTCGATATTCAACACATTTCCTGTTAGCATGGTTAGTTTTCAAAAATAATCATGGTAATGTGTATCTCTGTCGTGAGAGCATGTGATCAGTCTTGTTGAGACGATTCAAATTGTAGTCAAAACATATCATTTGGATCAAAATGTGAACACTACTGGTTTTCACCAACTACACGGTAACTCTTTTGAATGTATATTCTTATCAAACTTTCCGCATTTGCAAACTAATATGGGTCTGCGTAGGTCATGTAGGTTGCAATCAGTGTTTTATACAGTGTTGCCCAGTGGAAAAAAATTGTTTGAAAAGCCCGCCATTAACTGCATGCTACCATCATGATCATTGTGACATTTTATGTTTATCATGTTTATGTAACCCATTAATCCAGTGTGAAAACATTATAAACGTGTTGAGTCAGACAGATGACGCGGCCATACCATTGATCATGTTAATTATTTAAAACATCATGTTATCCTGTAACTATAATACATCATTAGCATGCTGATAATCTGATAAATCTGATAAAACCATTGACCCCTCTCAGACGTTGAGTACAGCTGTCCCTCTCTCTCACAAGTGGAGATACAGTTGCCAGTCACTAGGGGCCCATAAACATGATAAAATGACTGTTCCCTGTTGTTAGCATGATGTTGTTGGCAGATATTATTTTGCGCGGCTGTTCATGCTTGGGAATATCTCATTAATTTAACATTAGGTCAGTTACACCAAATGTCTTCCATGGAGCAGATTATACTATATTATAGAGTATGCAAAATAAATGAATCCGCATGAGGTCCGAATGTTGTGCCAGCCAGCCTGCCAGCCAATCCATGCTAGGATTTTGTTTTTATGTCCAATTCCCTTTGCTCGGATTATTTTGCTGTCTAATGCCCAGATGTTGACCCTCGCTATGTCGCCCGTCATCCCATCCCGCCCACTTGGCGGGAAAAACGTCGATATGCGTATAAATCGCCCGTGCCAACGGTCAATGTGAATGTTTATGTATATTTATGAAATACAATATGAACTTAGCCTCGTTTAGGGCATTAAAACATACGTTCATAGTATTTCCATCATGTCCATCCCACTGGTCTGTCGGATGAGACTTTAAAGGTACATGCCCACTCCGTAGGCACAAAATGTTCTTTATATTAGAGACATCATCTGATACATGTTCTGGCAAAATAAACATTCATTCACCATTACCCCACGTATTGATTGGCATTATTATACATTTTATATCAGACGTCAATTTACACACTGATATCAGGGGCGATAACCGTGTTTCCTTAAAATATTAACGAACATTACTATTTATTACATGAAATCCTTGTTGTGGCGTGTTTTAACCCATTTCATAAATTGTCAGAATGAGCTCCCGTTTGGTAGTATGAAGTATTTGCAAAGAACAGGAACCTGTTATATGGAATATTTATAATAATTGTATTGCCAGGGGCGGATCTGGAGGGGGGGGGGGGGTGTCCGGTGTTGCAAGCCCCCTCCCCCCGTTCAGCCACGGAGTTTACATGGATCATAGTTTACCACCAGTTGGAGTCTGAATTTAAATGCCGTTAAACACATGAAAGTGCATTTCTGTACATCTAGATTTCAAAATTTGTAATGAGAGCATGCCCCCGGATCCCCTAGCATACTCGCTGCACTCCTTGGAGCTCGAAAATAGGACAACCCAGCCCCCCGTTCTTCAAATGCTGGATCCGCCCCTGATTGCTATGATTAAAAACTATTTTTCTCTGTGGAGATTTTCAAATAGATGCGAAAATAGTCAATGACGTCTACTCACTGAAACGTATTGGATATCTCCAAGCTTTCAGCTTTTTGTAGGCTGAAGTCATGTGATAAACAGAATCTGAAACTCGTTTCCCTTTGATATGAGATTTATGAAACTTGTCCGCTAGAGGCTCGGTGCATAAATTGTGCGTGACTCGTTTCATAAGCATATTATCAAATGGTAACTCTTTTGAGATCCTCTATTTATTCTCTGTATTTATTGTTTGATGTGCAATGATCATACATGTACTTTATAATCTGTCGAAAATATTATTTCTTCAGGTGACGCATTTAATTAGTATAAATAATACTAGTTAATGATGGATCTTAGCTAGTTGTATCCCTTTGCAAATCTATTAATATATATCTGGTGCTACGCTGTATTTCAGCATTTGGTTTTTACTGAATAGCACAAAACTATTTTGGCGAACAGAGTAGACCCAGATCAGACTGCACATCGGAGTCTACACTGATAGCAATAACATTAATAAGTGTGTACAATGTATACCAAGATCTGACTGTGTATCTATGTAAGATGATTTGGATGTATACTAGTCGAAATCACTTTATTAACGCCTTTTTCACAACAGATTATGCTACATTCACTATTGTTACAAACAGTACATTAAATTGCACAATTTGGACCAGATTTCTATAAATAAATTTAACGGCAGATAACTAGCTACGATCCCACATTGAATATTTTGGCAGACAGCAAACACTGTGCACTGATTAGCAAACGAAACCGTTTTGAACAGAGAACTGTCTTAGCAAACTACATATTATGTAAATGCAGGCGAGTAATTCTCAAACTATGCAAGTAGGTAGCTGATCTTGGATTGCACTGGTCATTCTGGTTGCAAATGGGGTTGACCTTGACATATTTTTATCACATGAAAACCTTGTTATGACGTTCTGTAACCCATTTCATAAAAGTGATATGACACCTGTGTAATAACACCTGGAGTGAATTTGATTGGCTGACCGCATCACCTTAATTACGTATTCGTATTATGCGCTAACGTTATTTCTATGTGTTATGAGATTATTGCGCGTGACTCGTTTCATAAATCTCGTATCAAATGGAAACTCGTTTCATATCCTCTAGTTATGCTAATTTCTCTCCTAAGTAGCATAAGCCTGGGTAAATGTTGTTTGTGAGTTATATCAGCTGTCCACTGCTTCCCAGATGCCAGACAAAATCTAAACTGACCACGCTCGTTGTCAGATCTTATCATCTAAACTAAACATGCTAAAAGCCGCATTGGGTATGTTGGGACCAGTTGAAATCAATCGCGACTAGGTAGCGCCTACACAAGACTGAGACTGATAGTGTCAGCCCAGCCGGGAAGGGTATACGGCTATAGCACCACAGAGTGACCCATTAGCAAGTAACTGGGGACCATGTGTCAACACCTGGATGTTCCAGTGTAATTTAGCACAAGTCCATTAGCCCTTAGTGATATTGGGAAAGAAAATTGTCGTCTGCTGTTTTATTGTGCCTATTTCTCAATAAAAGCATGGTTTAACAGCACTTTAGAATAGAACCATTTCCATTGGAAATGATTCTAAACTGCGGTCAAAGTATGTTTGTTTATGGGAAAAATGGAAAATAAAAAATAAGCAAAAGACGACAAAATTTAATTCAGCAGTGAAAGGGTTAAAGGGTATACAACAGCAACCAGTTGCAGTTCTACAGGACAGCACGGCTAATTGTTTTCTACATAATGTTATAATGTGTAAACCTTTCTAAACCCGACACTCTTGAAGATCCCCGCATGTCCGGTTTAGAGAGCTACAACTGTAATTCATGCACATTGAAAGCTTTGCTATACAGATAAATTACAGTGAAACTCCAACATAGTTAAACACACAAGTTTTATATGTCGTCCAGGTTAGACAGGTTCATCTTTGTATACATGTATGCTTGGTGATCAATATGCTCGCTGCATGTAATGCACTTGATACTAATGAAAAGTCATGACCCACCCACTCTAATGGAGACGAACTCTGGTTCCGACGGACAAAATAGAACCTTACATCGTGGGCCACCAACAGAGCACTAGATACACACATTCATATTAGAGCATATCCATTTTGGCTGCTGATCGCAATATAATGGTAAAGTAGTATTATTAAACACGTACGTTCGTTTCCCATTGAAGTCATGGTGATAGTGATCAGAAATGTTGACAAGGTGTCAAATATCACACGTATACAAGTAGTCGGCTATTTGTTTTGTGATTGCGAGTACTATATCCTATGAGCATGATGAGCAGTGGTCAGAATGAAGTGGAGAACCTTTACTACATGGATATGAACATGATTGTCTATGTGACTCTACTGTACAGTACTATTAATAACGGGAGCGCATTTTAACAATTGTAGTGATTTTACCGAGTTACCGACGCTGGAACGTCTTCGTTTTATTATGCCCCATATACGATAGCTGTGACCACTCATGTGAACCGTCATGTAAATGTTTCTATTAAGTATTGTATTGGGACAATAATTTTACCAACAATCCATGTAAATTGTGTAGTACGGTGGACATGTGAACGGTAATTGAATCGTGCCGAACTGTAACCACACATGTGAACCGTCACCTGGATCATGTAGGTGTTTCTATAAATTATTGAACAGGGACAAGCATTAAGGTATTAGGTCATAGCTAGATACACTTGACTTCAATGATAATTGCTTCATAAGAGTGATGTGATATATGAATATAACATACGTGAATATTGTCTTGTTACTGTATACTATATAAGGCATCGAGTTGCCATCTCCGCCATCTTTGTATGTACAAGCTATCGTGCAGTCTCACGATTTCGTGCGTTTTACACGTACAGCAAATAATATGACAGTAAACCAAATAAAAGTTGGTGCAATACATACATAATAGATAGTTATGACAACGGCAAGCTATAAATATTATGTCAGCAAACTATACAATAGACGAGATAACTCAAAATAAATGTCAGCGTGTAAACTTTTCAATCTGATGCACAGCCTATGTTACTGTACACGTTACCCATAGGTAAAGCCATATTTACTCACATAGTATGTGAGTTCACACCAGGGACAATACACTCAGGTAACTGCTTACATTTCACTGGATTTGACAGCTAATAACAGAGTAAAGTAGTGGGTATATATGGTATGTGTTGTGTGGTTTGCCAGTTAAAGGTGACACACCGTGCGATTTTCTGTGCATGAAGCTATTTATAATGGTGGTTCATGTTGTTAAAAACACAGGCACAAACCTGTCCAGAAAACTGACATATTTAACAGTTTGGTGTAAATTAATATAATTGATAGAGTCCGTCCTCCTGGTTTTTCTACATTACATATTCTACTTCACATGTTGAGTTCTTTGTAAAACGACAGAACAGGTGAAACTGGCTGATGGTTGGAACACACAAAGATGGCAGACTTGGCCATCCCATCTGCCGTATAGGATACAGTAACGTGGCAGTGTTCGCATATATGTTATACATATATTCCATCATATTTACGAAGCAGTTATCTTTTAATCAAACGATCATCAGGTATGTAGTTGGTCCTTAACCCGACAACCCACGCAAAGTTAATACAATCACGCTGCGTCATGACCACTCATTTGAACCATCGCCTGGATTATGTTGGTGCTTCTATTTAATATGGAACGCGAACAATCAATTTACCGACAACCCACACACATTGTGTAGCACGGTGAGACTAGATTCACCATTCAATTGAACCGTCGCATGCACCATGTATGTGCAACAGTCAGTTACTGACATCTGAGCGGGGGCATAATTGTACAGTCAACTCACATAATATGTGTAGTTGTATAGGTCCGCCACTTTGTGCTAACGCGTTGTAAATATTATTGTAAACAAAGGCTATTTTTAAAATCAACATTTGTCATAAATAACATGACGTTTGTTATTGTTATAATACAGTGCTGACGAGTGCATAAACTTAATACAAAATGCTATGTAAACATATGATGCACATACACTATGCTTATCTCATCATATGGTCAAACATCATAATGATAACAGATTACTAATTGCCATTACATATGGGCCGCGCTCTGTGAAAACCGGCCTTAATGACAACATTTTCGATTTACACTTTTTTACATTTTTGGATGCGGACTCCTTTCACAAACAATATGCTGAAAAGAAAATGCAAATATGTTTCATAGTTTTTGTTTTATCTCACTTTTTGTAGCACCATGTCAATCACGCCAGGAAAAAAATGTAACGTCATCGAGAAAATGACGTTATTGAAACGCTGACGTTTGTACAATGCAACACAACAGCCTACAGTAGAAATGCGTGTTCATAGACTCATTGACTGTGCTTGCTGTAAACTGTATTTGCTGATAAGTTGCACTAAATGTATCTACAAGTGTTAGTATGAATACTATCAAACATTGAACAGAATAAAACTATGATAAGTACATGTAGTGAACAAACCAAACGCACCACTATCAATGTTAAATCTATAATCAGCCGACATGTGACTTCGTAATTTGCTACTATCGCCAACTATCACATATTATGCATATGTATACATGTACCGTCAGAAAGCTACATTGTAATTATTTGATAATTTAGTTCAGAATATAATTGACGTTATTTACGTAACAGTTAATTGTGACGTCATTTATTGATGTAGACATTACGTCACTCACCAAGGACCAAACACAAACAACTAAACGACGTTCCTGGTGTTTGAAATTGAAACAATATGTGATTGAAACAAATGCACTATTTTCTGTAGAAATGAATGGCCTGAATTTGGTTAGAATTTGGATAGGCCTATGGCTGCACATATCAATGAGTTCAACGCCCGATGGTGTATAGAGGTTATTCGAACACCCCCGGGGAGTTTTAAACACATTAAAAATCGACTGTCCATACCCGACTCTCGGAATTAAATTTACATTTCCGAAAGCGGGAGGAACGTTTTCCTGTGTAGCCAATATGACTGACGGACGGTCTTGTGTACATGTACCTCGTACTAGCAGGTATATAGGGAAGTCCTGCACTTACCCCCACTCCCTCGGCTGCACACCGCCGCGCCACTGCCCCCACACCGAGAGGGCAGATATTGTTAGGTGTGTCCGCTTAAAAAAGTTATTGTGTGGGCTACCCGTCTCGATCCTGTCTATGAATTTACTGCCGGTACTGATTTTTTATATAAGTTTCTTCAAATTTTATAAGTGTACGCATTTATCAACCGTACTTTGTAGATTCCTTCATATGTTTTTATTTGCGTGACTGATGCCCGCGCGACAGCATGCGTATTTATTTAGTAAGTGGAATGTATAGTTGTTAAAATCAAAAGTGGCCAACAAAACATTCAGGGCAAAATTATCCATTACTGTATATTTTTAAATGTGTGTCGGTTTGAATTTTTGATAATGTGTTTACCATTTGAAAACAAATATATATACAACTACATAAACCTGTCAATGTCTGGAAAATGTGTCGATATGACATACATGATTGTATTGTATTGTTATAAAATGTTCTGATAAAAATACTGGCAGTAAGCATAATAGTACTGGTGCAAGTATATGTATACACTGTATCCTCTCGTCGGGAACAATTAATTTGAAATTGAAATTTGCAATTTAATTGTGTTGCGTTTCAGAAAAAGTACACTCAACGCCTTTGTAAACAAAGAAATGAGTGACCAACCAAGCCATGCTAAAAAGCACCGTGTCGTACGTATATTTATTTTGAATTCATGTCTGCACACTATATAATCAAGTTAGTTATTTACACACTAAATTTGTACCGACCACAAAATTGCGACATTTGTTTGAAGCGTCTCGTTTGAATTTAGACGCGTTGAATCTGCAAATATAGAAGTTGTGTATTCCAGGGCGGATTCACGTAGGGGAAAACCCGGCGCGCGCCCCCTAACATTTTGCGAGTAAAGATATGTTTGCTCTAAAATGCGTTATAACGCAGCAAAATGGGGTATAGATATCAACAATATTCAGGAGGGCATACCGCTGGACCCACCTAGCAGTCTCCCGAGCTCCGCTTGGTCGACGAACAAACGGTGCTAGTTCGAAAATATAGTAAACTGTTTCAATTAAGAAGTCCCCCCCCTAACCTGAAATCCTGGATCCGCTCCTGGTATTTGCTTTATATTATTTACACGCCTCCGACTAGAACGTCCCTTTGATTAAAAAAAAGAAATAAAGCACGCAGACATCCAGTGTTTAGTAGTAAGTAAATTAACAACGATCTAAAGTAGGATTTCTTAAATTTGTAAATGGTGGAGACCTGTGCATTTGCGCAGCCTGATCAGGGTCTGCACTGATTGCAAAAATGCTAGTAAAATATATGCCATACATTCATATAACCATATTTACAAGTGGTCAATTAAAATAATATTTAACAGTCATCCAACGGCAATCGTACAGCTGATGTAATGTGATATTTTTGAAAGTCGCCAAAAATTACGTGACATTAGAAGGTACATGCAAGTGGTTGCAGATACAGATACAAATCAGTAAGCTACGTCCCTGGGGCCCGTTTCACTAAACTTCGTAAGACTAAAATAAAATGTTCGTAAGTACAAACTTAAGATAGTCTGTAAATTCCACATTAACAACATTTTCCTGTAAACAATTATTGGATTTACATTTATTGAGCAGCCTATGCTCAATAAATGTAAATCAATCAATTGAAATTTCCAGACGATCCTAGATTTGCACTTACGAACATTTTAGTCGTACGAAGTTTAGTGAAACGGGCCCCCGGTGGCTACAATTATGTTCGCACTAAATATGCCTGTGACACAATACCAACACACTAAATACTAAATAATAAAATATGTTTGGCCCAGTGTCAACATGATGCATGCGATATGCGAGGAGCCGCTTAATTATCACTACCATATTAAATCATTTTCCATAGAACGACATCTGTAAACCAAGACCTTTTCATAAATATGATCATGCAATATGAAGATCTACGTAGACACACAATTAAGTCATGAATACATGAATAAAGTTTACCCGAGGTTGTCTACATATTTCGAAAATCGGTTGTCAAGTTCAAATGAAGGTTAGCGTTACTCATCAACATGCGTAATGCAGTGTAATCTATAAATAAATCCCAAAATCGGAACTGGGTTTGTACAGCGTGCACGGTTCCGTCTTAGACGGCCGAAAATACCCGACCCCGCTCTAATCTGAACGGGACCGTATAGCATAATTAGTAAAGAGCGCACACATGCGCCCCGGGGTCGATCTTAAAGTTGTAAGTACATGTATAGCTGATGGTGGTCGCCAGACAGGATAAGTTTGTTTTCTATGAGTATTCAGGTTTCAACCCAAATTAAAAAAACATGTAGACGCCTCCATCTACGCCGACTACAATTGTTCTCGCGTTTGTAATTGTTATATAAATATATAAATAAAGTTTAAAAGAAATATTAACAGTCGTCCAAATAATATATTATAAAAATCATAAATGCAATATGCCCATTTGTATACAAATAATCGACAAAATTACTACGTATTTCGTTGAAGGAAACCGAAGGAAAAAAAAGACAACTATCTGAACCACTATGAAAAGAACTGTACAATTCTGCCACGCATATCCAACATTAAAATATGTGTGAGCCGCAAAGCGTACGGCTATAAATAGGACAACTTATTGCAATGAAGCAACAATTCCAAGTGACAAAATCCGAAGTGACGTTGGTAAATTTATGCGTAACTTTGCGACGTCATTTTCAGCCTTTCGTGACGTTGTTATTAAGGCTGGTTTTCACAGAGCGCGGCCCAATTATGTAAATGCTGAATGTTCTTTGTTTACGATTTATACATTTTTCAAAGAAATATGACACAATCATCCAAATACTACGTGCATGTAACAATACATCCAATTCACTATGGAATAGATGTGTATCAGTTTCATCATCCATAGGCCGTGGCTGAAAATTCTCAATAAATGTCTTGGGGCATCATTATTCTTGAATTAAACAACACTGATGAAACATTCAGGGAACATTATCAGTATGCTTTGGTGCTGGCCGGGTTGGGGATAGGGGTGATTACTAGCTGACACTCATTAGGTAAACCGTTATAATGGTAGTTAATATGTGCTAATGGACCCCAACAGACTGGACATGCCATCTGTAATGGCTATTTGAAAATCCATCTGGATACTGGCTGTACCAAGCAAGTCATTCTTCGGATAGCCAGCACATAAACGTTTACTATTGCATAAGAGTAGTATGCGATCAAATATTTAACAATGGCAATTGGCTTGCATATATGTAACACCAATCAATTGAACATATCAATTGCCATCAATACAATGGGGTCAAATGCCCTACAACTTAGGAATGAGTTGGTGTGGGGTGTGGCTATTGTTGCTCGGTTCTGTGTTCTCAGGCTGTCAGTATATACCGATCTCTGTTTCGCTAGTATACTAGTATCTGCATACTCTAAAAGAGAGGTGGCAGGGCTTTTGTGTATTCCATTTATGGCTATCTGACATATTAATAGTGTTGTTTCAAGCATAATATATGCAGAAACAATGTACAATGTATTTGCATTGCTTTAACCTTTCAAATGCTGGACACGGAAATTGTTATATGCTGCTGTTTTCTTTACTAGTATTGACTTCTTTATCAGTATGGTTTGTCAGCACTTTATAATCATTATACCTCCGCAACGAGATTTGTGTGTGGTGGGGGGGGGGGGGGGGAGTGGGGGGGGGGGGACTGGAGTCAGGTTGTCCGCCCGTCCGTCAGTCCGTCACTAAAAACTTAACATCAGAGAAATATGTTATAACTTACTTCTAGTTCCTTCATCGAACATTCTTAATAGTTGACGCATGCATTCCTCTAAGGGTCTACTATCATGCTGTCCACGACCGTCCAAGCCCCGCTGATCCCGAGGTCAAGGTCACATACTTAGTCTCTTCACAAACCTTAACATCGGAGAAATCATGCTATGACAAATCCATGAACTGCCCCGCTAAGCCCAGGGTCAAGGTCACAGACACACAGACTACAAATCTACACATTTATGGGAACCTGCACCCACGCGGTTGGTATTCCGTAAGCCTGGCTTACTAACAAATCTACTTTACATTGAACATGATTCTCAAGTGCTGTCAAATCATGTTTTTAATGAGAAAAATGAAAATTAGAAAATAAACAGCAGACAACAAAAACTAATTCAGCAATGTAAGGTTTAATGCTGTTAAGTTTATATAACTACATACTTATTATATAATACATGCACGATGAAATTCTCAGGCAAAACTAGAGATGATGTTTGTATTTAATTTATTTCATGGATAAATTCTTACAAACATTTCGACGTAAACCATGGCCAAGTGTTTCAGCGATCTTGCGACGGTCAAAAAGAGCAAGGTCATGCTTATTGAAGTTCTTGTATGTTTCATTCGTTTCATGCTATTGTGCTGCATAGTGTCTGTACAGGTTATATCTGAAACCATTGGACTTGACCAACAGTTTGCGAAAAGTAGGTAATTGTCATGCGAATGCCAATGTAGTGTTTTCTATTACAGTTCGGATCCAATGCACATGTAAATATCGCATACGAATACGTGTGCTTTGTACGTCTACATGTATATGCAACTGAACGGCTGTTTGACAAAAATGGGTCTTACAAATAGAATATATTTATACCACCCGCAACGAGCTGTGGGGTATACTGGAGTCAGGTTGTCCGTGCGTGCGTGCCTGCGTGCGTGCGTGGTGCGTGCGTGCGTGCGTCAGTCACTAAACTTAACATCAGAGAAATATGTTACAACTTTTATTTCCTTCATCTTTATTTAAATTGCTTAATATTTGACTCGTGCATTCTTCTAAGGTTGTACTGTCATGCTGTGCCAAATCCACGACCGTCCAACCCCCGCTGAACAGGTCAATGTCAAATACTTGGTCTCTTTACAAAACTTAACATCAGAGAAATAAGGTATAACTTATATTTCCTTCATCGAAAATTCTTAATAATTTATGCCTGCATTCCTCTAACGCTCTACTATCATGCTGTGACAAATCCCCGCTGATCTCAAGGTCAATGTCACATACTTGGTCTCTTTACAAAACTTAACATCAGAGAAATCGGTTATAACTTATATTTCCTTCCTCGGATCTGCTTCACATTTCACACACGCACTGCTCCAATAGACCTCTACCACCATGTGACAAATTCACGTTCGTGCCGCCCCCGCTAAGCCCAGAGTCAAGGTCACAAGCCCACACACTTGTCATTTTTTACACAAACATACCTGGTTAAAGATGGACAGACGGACGGACGGCTTTTGCATCCCATTTTCGCCATTGATAGTCATATGAAGGCAATACTCCGGAGAATTACAAGCAGTGGGCCCAGAGGAGTCGGGAGCTATTGTGATGTGTAACCTGGCTATATGTGCCATGATACTGCTGTTATCTCTGGTGTGTGGCAGGACTGCCAGCAACATGTATAATTATCCAATTGTGTGCCATAATCTTGTCTGGGGAGCACGGTTGTTTGCATAACTGACCTGAGCTGAATTTAATGAGATTATTGTATGTGATTTACGTCTTCCCAAGTGTGAACGACCAAGGCCATAATATTACCGTTGTATAAGGTTAATGGTTTAAACAGTCAGCCGTAACATTGCATTATCATTTTCCGATGCTATCGATCGCGTTTCAACATTCGTAATCGTTTCCGACCAATTTCCATGAATTCTTTGAAATATCTGTGATATCATACATTGAATATTGTGACGTCATACCATGCAAGTAGTGACGTAATTAGTAAGAATATATAATGAGTAAAATGCTACGATATATTACTTTGTAATACACTTCAGTTTGAATGATTATCTTGCTTAGAACATTAGTTATCTCTATTTAATGTGGTGACATACTTTGAAACACCCTGCATTTATTGATTATTTTCAGCCTCGGCCTTTACACCCATCAAGCTACTTGATTTCAAGTACACTATTATAAAGAAATTGAATTTACAAATATTGGCCAGGTTAGCGCAGGCGGTGGTGTACATGTAGGCCTACCAGTAAGGAAAAATTGTAAAATGTCTATATTTTGTTGTGAAATGATCATATTAATTATACACCATTTAGAAAGAAGTTTCCATTATAGACGCTAGTGTAATGACATTAACTAAAGTAAATTAGTAACCATCGATTGAAAAACGTGTTTATAATATTGAAAAATAACTAGAGTTGCTTTCTGTGAAATCTGAGACCCATGCAGTGCCTAACTATTATTGCGTACGTCTTTTTTGTTATTATTACTCCTTTGGCGCTCGGCTGAAAATTTCGACCTACCCCTACCCACAGTAGAACTTTATGAAATATATCTATTCTTACAGGAAATTCATCGTAGAATTCGAATCTGCGTGTTAAAATTGCGAAAACCGCGGCCGAATATGTTTTTTTCGCTGGTTTCTATGGTAACCAATATTTTTTTCCAGAAAATTCAAAATATATATTTAAACATCTACGTGTTGCAAAACAACATATAAAGTTGTATATTTGGTAAACTGTCTACATTTTACACGCACACATATTTTGGAATCGTACAATAATATTAAAATGCATGTTCGTAGACGGTAACCATGGAAACGTGGGTTTCTAGCCAATCGGGAAGATTAGCGTTTGCAACGAGCTGTACCTTGGTATTTATGAACAATTAACGTCAGTTGTAATGTTATACATTTCGACACACATAATACTGACGAAAACTAACACTTCTATACTTTCAAATGCAATAATAATCCCATTATACGTAGTTTGGTTGGTCTAATTATCTAAACTATACGCGAATGCTGAGCAGTGCAAATTATCATATAATTAGAAAAAAATGTAATTGCCGTGTATAATTATAATCGTTGCCCGAATGTCATAATATATAGAGAACCCTCGTACAAAGAAAAATATGTACACATACATGTTCGACTGTCTGTCGACAATTTTAACATTTTCAAGATGGCCGCCAAATCTAACGAACTATTGCTGAGCAGATAAAATAATCATAGAATCGAGAACAAATGTTGTGTATTTGACCGATGCAACGAACGGGATATTATACACACGATCATACGAACGCATGGGACTATACACTGTATGGTGCATACATGTTCTTTTCGACTACCTGTCGATATGTTTTACTTTTTCAAGATGGCCGCCAAATTTAACAAACAAATGCTGAGAAGATCAAATATTCACAAAATCATAAACAGATGGTGTGTACATAACCGATAAATAACTATACAATGGAACAGGACGACGATCTCAACAGCAGAAATCAGTACACGATACAAACTACATTATTTCGTGTTTCGTTTGCAAGATCTATCCACCTTCAAGTGGGCTCACTTTCATCATCCGAATCAGAATCACCGAAACAGCAGTCGTTCTGTTTGTGCACTCATGTTGGCACCGACAGATGTCAATGCATTGAAGGCCCACGGAATGGCACTGACACTGACACTGCTGCTATTACAGTTGCCATCCTTACAATACAAATGTGTCAGGTCCCTCAAGAATACTGGCGCTGGTGGATTTGCGAAGTAAACTGGCACCAGGATTCCATTTTCATCTTTCTTCCATCCATTTCCGACTGGATCAGGAACCTCAGGATCTGGAATATGGCTTTGGCACCAGACTATTGTCTGAACTCGTGCATGCATTACATGGTGCTTGAATGCATCTTCTGTCGGTGGAAGTTGCGTTGCTGATTTGTCCGTGGATGTAGCGATCGCCAATCGGATTTCATCCATACTGTCATACGGTTTTCCACTTGTCTTATTGTTGAAGCCGCCAAACAGCATCATAGTATACCTTCGCGCGACTGGTAAACATTCATCTATATATTCTGATAAGCCCACCTTGGACAATTCCCGTAGCTTGTCGGCACTTTTCACCAGTTTGTTGAACGAGGTTCGTTTCCCAACTTTGTATATTGAGCTGTTTGTGTCGCATCCAGTCAAGGCATGCATGGCAGGTAAGCAGGAGCTTACGGTTTGGCCTATCTGTTGGGCAATCGAGTGGATTGGAACAAACCTGTTTCTGAAAGCATGCCTCGTTCTATGCCCTGTATGCATATATATTTCTGTGTCCGCGAAACGTGTATAGTAGTAATACAGAAGGATGACGAGCACATCTGTATCGTCAGTACGGATCAGAATACGGCCATGCGTTTGAGCCATATGTGTGGCATGCAGCACCATTCGGGTATCTGCCTCTTCCTGACTCGAAAACAAGTTTGATAAGCATTCCGTACCTTCCTTCGTCACAGACTGTACTTCTCGTCCGTTCCGAAAACCACCGGCAAGTACAATGGATAGCTGCTGTTTCAGATGGCCTGGTGCATTCACAGCTACGTACTCACGCACAAAGGCTGCCAATGATACTTTGTTTTCAGAGTTACTCAGAAAACGGCGGTAATTTGGAACTGTGCGACCGCCACTCACCATATAGGCAGGTACATCGCTGTTGGCCGTGCGACGCTGACGTTCAGCTTCTTTGAGAGAACTGGCTTTATCATACCGGTCAAAGACGACAGTGACCGATGTAATCGACTTGTCCCGGGTAAAATGTGACATGATATGTTTCAAAACGACTGCGCCTAGTTGGTCAAATGTTTTGAAGTGTCCTTCGTTCAGCGACTGCAGCAGTGCTATCGCATCGATGATATATGCCGTGTTGCTGTCAGTATCAGCTTGCTGAACTGGAAACTCGTTGATCTCCTCAACGAAAGATTCAAGTTTCTTCGTCAACTCTGCCTTGTTTGTTTTGCGCATGGTGCCGTCGTCGTGAAATAGGGCAGGTGGAACCGAAGCCAATTCATGTTTCAAGACATCATTCATTTCAATGTCTCTATGATTCGCTACTGCCAGCAGTCGTCTGAACAGAACTTCCGAGTCTAGCATCAGTTTTCGATGTTTTGCTTGTAGCAAATGGTTTTTCGCATATTCGAGAAGGTCTTAACCTTACTGCGAGGGATTGGTTCCCAGAATTTCACAGTACGTTCCTTCGAGATTCTTTCCGATACGAATGTATCAACTGCCTCTTGACTAGCAACTTGGAATTCATTCATCGACTTTTCTATGTCCGCAGACGCAACTTGCCCTGTGGCAATGTTTACCAGACGTTCTGATACCGTGTTTAAGTCGAACGGATTTTGGTACTGTGTAGTGACTAGATCAACTACCTTATCAACATCTGCTTCATCCCTTTCCTTTCGGCTTTTGCCCAATTCCTCGTGTTGACTAGCACCTTGGTTCTTGGATACAGTCTCTCTGAACTGTCCACAAAATTCACCTAGAATGTGACGAGTTACCAGCCACCGAGTCAATGCTCCCTTTCTACGAGTAAATCAATGATACCCCCTGATCCTTTTGCTTCTTTATTTATTGTTTGTTCAAGTGCCTGATCAGTTGGAACTGCATTGAAGGCGTGCCCGGATCGCCGTCTGACAACAAAGCCACCGTTCTCAAGATGTTCATATGCTTGTGGGTTGGTGGTCTTTAGAGCGAGCATATCGGCGATATACACGGGCGTGAACCGTGCGTAGTTTGTTCGTCCTGCCGCCCAAAACCAGTGAACACTCTCCGTTACTGATAACATGTGGAGATCAAAATCGCCGTCTCTTTCTGCTCTCAAAAGCCGTAGTAACAGAAATGCAGCATCAAGGAAGTTCATCCAGTACCTGAATGTTGAACTTTGCGCTTCTCCATGTGTTCGGAACTCGCTTATGAGGTCAAGTGTATCTTGAAATTCGGCCTCTAGGGTTTCTCGAATCTCCTTTGCGGTCTCCACATCCTTCTCCTTGATTGCATCACGGAGTTTCTCCATGTGATGTCCTATCTGGGGCTGTGGTTCTTTGTCTTTCTCTGTTGTCACCCAATCGATAAAGGCATCAAAGAAGCATCGGCACATTGCGTCTAGGATGACCTTCATGCCCCTTACTCCTCTTGTCAGTTGTGCTCCTGTTAGCATCTGTCTGGCGGTAACGTCAGAATAAACATCCGACTCTGTCAGTAAGCTGAGAAGGCCTCCATCTCCAAACAGCTTTCCAATGGAAGCGAGAAATGCCATTGTATGATACCCCCTAGTCTGAGTGTTACCTTACCTTCCAAACACGCTGGCTTTGTCCACAATATTTCTCTAGCTTTGGAATAGATGGCTAGATCAGCTGTCACTATGATGTGGTTTTGTCCAAGTTCCGCTGCCAGTCGGACAAGCTGATTGAGTGCTGTGAAAATTGTGAGTTGTCTGACGGCGGTGCGTCTATGAAAGGTAAGTACCTGACGGTCGTTATAGGTACAGAGGCCTTTGTAGTCACTGAATTATATCCTGACCATGCAGGGATATTATCAAGACCAGCCATATATGATCTACAAGGAGCCCAAGACAGGTCGGAAACCACACAGCTTTACGGATATGGTCGTTGTCCCCATCAATGTAAAAGTTGGCAGCATTGGCAACTGTGTCTGGAGCTGGACGTGTTGGTGGCTTTTGAAAATATGTTACGCTTGACATGTCGGTGCCATAATCACCTGCGCCGATACTTCTCTCCGAGAGCCGGGGTATCTCAACATCCGATATCTGTCTGTCTTGGTCACACCTCTGATATACAACCATGGCCATGGAATGGGTTGTTTCTTTGCCGTCTAAGGTGTGTTCATTTGTGTCAAAAGTTATCAATTGCGGCATGAACTGTTCCCATGTTGTCGTCAGTGTTGGTAGTGTGTATACCGAATGGGACGAAAGGTACACCTTCTTGTGATAGCTGTTGTTTTGCTGCGGATGTTATGAATCGCAAAACTTCTTCATAAGAAACACTGCATCCCAATGTATACAGCGTTCTCACCAACTTGGAACTGCCAAAGTCATGGTATGCCGTTAAAGCTAACCCCAGGTTAATTGGTGTTAGTATGCGCTTGCTTTGTGAAATTACGTTGTGGCATGTTGCTAACACCTGTATATTTTCACGTCTGTGAACTTCATCACCCGTGCCAGTGGCTGTATCGAATGCTTTCGCATTTACTAGCCAGATGATAAAATCGTACAGTGGTCCTGGCACGAGTTGGCTGCAAGCGTCAATGCTTAAATCCTGCAATCGGTACGCTTGTGTAGTGGACTGAATGTCTTTAATGGCTCGCCGAAGGATACCTGCGGCCCCATATAATATCTGCCTGTCTGTGAGATACGCCCCTTGTATGTCTAACTTCGACTCCTTGTATTCGTTGGATTCGTCAAGTTCAGATTTCAATTTAGAAGCTTTGTGAAGTACAGCACCAACTGATACTGCACTGGAACATACAAGATCCGATTGTCCCTTTCTCTGGAAGAACGATATATCTTCACCAAATTGTTTCTCCAGCCGTTGTTTAAGTTTCCATGATTTATATACATTGGCGAGTTCATCTGGAACTCCAGCTCTACCCAGAAATTGTATGTATTTAATATTTAGATCAGATAATGTGACTACTGACTTTGTCTCGGAGAAGATTGTTTGTTTGGTTTCGTTTAAAAGCATCTGAAATGCTTCTTCGTAAAGAACTGGCTCGTCGACCTTGTCTTCATGAGGTACCATAAAACTTACATTGCGTTTGCTGATGTAATGTCCATAACATGAACGGTGATATTTCGCATCATATGCAAATAGGTCACCATATGCCTGCATGCGGGAAATGACAACTTGATCATTTCTCAACGTGGCGGCATTCACTGTTTTCTGCCTTGTTGATTCGCCTGTCCCAGTGCTTACACCAGATAATGGCTCTTTTCTGTTACCAATTTTCTTGGCACTGCCACAAATGAAACAGTTCTCTCTGATATTAAAACCCGATTGGCTGTCTCTGGTCGACCTTCGAAGCTCTGGTGACATCGGCGATTCGCTTCTGCTTGACGAGACATCATCACTTTTAGGCGCTGTGTCACTGCTGTAAAATTTGTTTGTGTATGTAGCCCGACACACCCTATGATACCGTACGTTTACCTGATGTGAAAGTATATCCTGGCGATGCGGCCTTAATAAGTCATTTACTCGATCATGTTTAGCCTCTGCTATGTCTAACAATGTCTCTAGACCTGTTACTGTTGGATTTTGCACGATATCCTTGTGTGACGCCTCTGGAATAGACTTTAGACATATTATGCATATGCTTCTATCCAGTTTCAAGCGTTTTGCCTCTGGTTCACCTAAATCCATAATTGATTTGGAAGATGCGTACACACCAAACTTAATTCGGTTCTCGTTCGATGCTTATGTACAACAACACGTCGGTTTGATATACCCGTAATTTGTCGTAATAATTGGGGCGATATTACTCTGTGTCTTTGCAGACTGAGCAGTGGACGATCAGCATCCGTTACCACATATATTAACACCGCCGTGATTTATATATGAAAGTGCAAATACGAATCATGCATTCACGGCCGTGTTAATTAAAGTTTCATTTAAAGAGTAGAAAATCACAGCGGTGTTACTTAAAGTTACATACAAAGAGCAAAAAATCACGGCGGTGCTGAATATAGTGACATTTAAAGAGCCCGAAGGGAGGTAACAATCACTTGTACGCAGATTATGTGCTATTTGTGTTCGGAACATCTCAAATCCAAAATGTTAAGAGTTTGTAGATGGACAAACGAACGGACGGGTGAAAGACTGCTCGGAAATAAGAGGCAAAAACTATAAACAATGTATCAATGTACTATTCGACATAGTTTGGACCCCACCCACCCACACACAGAGACACGACGGGGATTGGTCCATGTGAGTGGTTGCTATGGTTACATGATCGTTTTACGGACAACATTTATATACTAGTATAATATTAAATTATATTCTTATGTGTACGTAGTATTTCATCGATATTAACCTAATAATACCAGTGTCATAATACAAACAAATACGTGCATGCATGTATTGAATTTTTCAATAAAATGTGGTTACCTTGGCAACATCCAAAAATACGTATTTCGCCAAGGTTTACTGAAATTCAACACATGGGTTCGTATTCTATGATGATTTTTACATACTAGTAGCTTCATTACACCAACTTGTATGATGGAGATTTGTCTGCACGAAAATAAATGTTGAAAATACTACTTTTAAATACGGCGAGACTGACTTAGTTACCATGGTAACAGAAATATACGTTTGAATGATAGAATATTTAGGTAAATATGAACATTTACACCATGTTTGTAAAATATATTGACTAAATCATATTTAAGCAAGTATAAAGGCTGAAAATCGTAGGCTAAATAAGAAAGTTATTTTCGGATGAAAAACGCAGTTGCCATGGAAATCAGCAAAAAAACAATATTCGGCCGCGGTTTTCGCAATTTTAACATGCAGATTCGATTTCTACGATGAATTTCCTATAAGAATATGTATGTTACATAAAGTTCTACTCTGGGTAGGGGTAACTCCTTAAATAAGCGTCGTACAGAGGCCCGTCTAATACAGTATATAGGTTTGTTGTTCGTTCGCAGAAGCGACATATGTTTTGTAACTTTCTGATTTCTACTCTCGTTTTAATGAAATGTTTAGTGCCATCATGTTACTGTTATCGATTTTATATTTACAATGTACGTTTGTGACCAGTGTAGACCCTGATCAGGCTGCGTATCTTATAATTCAGTCTATCTAAGCCGAACATACTGGTAATTTAATACATAGGTAGTCTTTTATCTGACACTTTTAAAGGTTGAGGTACCTTCTGATAAAATGGTATGTCGTCCTATAGAAATAATAATAATATTTCCGAATTTTGGTGTGTCAAATATTGTGTGTACTTGCCGCGCGATGCACTGGTAAACAAACCACTGCATATGTATCCGGTTTATGGCGGTTCCCCTGTACAGCGGGTATTGGCGCATTACACGAATTTGGGGCACGTATTGTATTATTGCAGATGAAAGTGAAACGTTAGCCATTTGTCCATTTGAAACAAATAATCACTGAGCACAGCTAGAAACCGTATGGTCAGTTTGCAAGCAGCGGGCAAGCGGCACGGTGCTAATTTCACAATCGGATACTTGTTACACCGATAATCTATTCCGGAAGAGACATTATCTACGGCTTGGGTTTACCGCTGTATTGAAGGCGAAAGGCTGAATGTTCCAAAGTTTACCAATTCTAATGCTACACTTGTACAGTTTAAAACAAAAAAATGATCAGTCATCGTTTATCGTTTATAAAAAATAAATGTTTATTATATATTTAGCCGCATACGGTGTACAAGAGCACAGTAGTGTATAGTCGTGGTAATAAGCCAAGCAACGGATTCGAAACCCTATTTAACCTGTAGGGTATGGAGAAACCCCCAACTGAGAACTGAATATCTAAGAAAAACTATAATATATTCAGTTTGATATTAGAACACGAGTCCCCAGTGACATTGACCTCGGTGCACATTATACACGTGTATTCATGTCCGTATCCATAGTAAACAGGCAGCGGCGCAATTCAAATGTTAAAATGTTTTGTGCAATAGTGTAGTAGAAATTATAGTATATAACCAGCAACTTCCGCTGAACGGCGTCTGCTGCTAGTGATCAGTCATATTAAACGTTTCTATTATTGTAGATGCCATGGCGCGTGTTGTAATAAACTGAACAGCGATTTGAAAGCGGCCGCTAGATAATGTTATAGTTTATAGATGAAATAATACAGAAATAAGCATTAATTAAATCATGCAATATTAATGTGAATTGTTTTAGCTTATTAATTTTCTCACTTATTTATGCTTTTTTTTGTATATTTAATGTATTTATAATCCATGGTCCGTCACTTCACCTGTGGTCGGACACACACCACACCTGACACACATATGCTGTGTATTGAGGTCGTGTATTGAGGGAGCAACAGTTACTGCGGATTAGATTCAGCCGTTGATTTTTCGGCTCATTCTCTCCCAGGCACAGAGAGTAGGATAGTAATGTTGATTTCGCCAGAGGCTCGGTGCATAAATGCTCGGTGCGTGACTCGTTTCATAAATCTCATATCAAATGGAAACTAGTTTGAGATCCTCTATTTATGGTTGGAGTTTTCGAGGTATGTTCCGAAAGTGTCACAGTGAAGGAAAACTCGAAACTTTTCTATTGTTTATGATTTTAACAATATTAAAGAGCAGATTAATGGCGGACTCAGACATTTTTAAAGGACTTAATGTACGTAAAGTCATGCTATTTTAATCACCTGACGTAAAGCACATCGCGGCTGCACACATGTCTATAAATTACAAAATATGTGAATACCCAGAAATCTCCGACTAACCCGAAAACTGGCGTCTCGACAATATTCTATTTATCCCGTCAAACTTCTAAAACAGCATTTAAATCAACTTAATTAATTTAGCCTTCAAAAGGAGATAAATTAGAACCGAATTGCATCAAACACACTTTGGCGCTCAGAACATAGTTCGATAAAGAATGGTTTATATTTTGTCACCGACAATGTGAAATTACAGCTTCTTTTCAACGAAATATACTCTCAAAATTCACCGGACCCATCCATTTTCATTCGGAGCAGGTTCTGCAAGGATAGCGATCTGCGATTGCGAATAATAATCGACACGACAAACAACAATTGTATTCGTTTATACCTGACTGGAATCACTGGGAGCAGCCATTTTTTATTTTAAATGACGTAAACTTATTGACGTACTTATAATTATGACGTTAGTCATGTCTGAATGACGCACATAATGGGGTACAGAGCAAACGATTGGATATTGGAAATTGGATATTGGATATTGGATAATGGAAATTGATTTGACATCCAGAAAATAGCATGAACTTAATTTTAACAATTCTATTTTCCGGCGATAACGTTTTTATTTGCGAAATTTAACCGGCACACTGTGAACAGTCCCATTTTCACCTGGCTGATCAACCAGCACTGTCACTGGTCAACACTACCCATTTTTGTGACCGCGTATGAATTGTGATTATGTCTTTTGACAAAATATCAAATATGTCTCACGGCACCGTGTTTCACGAACCTGTGTTGAGATAAATTACAATATCAACCTCGCGTTAGCCGAAAATTCCCGAGACGTCTTGGCGCAGTGGTAATGCCGACGATATTTGCGTTACATATTTTCTTGCATAAGTTACATTTGTTCCTGGCCGATGACGATGTCATCATATTTGTTTTCGGCATAATTAAATAAAATAAATACCGCCCTTGGTTGAGGGAAATATTGTGGATTACCTCCCCTCAAAAACAATATCCCCTTTGACTATCGCCTCGGGAGATATTGCTTCCTCGGGGAGATAAATATAATTTATTCCACTACCATTTTGAAATACGGGATTTATTTCCCGAGACATCCGATAAAGAAACGAGTGCGGAGCAGGCTAAGGGAAATAAATCCGGTATTTCAAAATGGTAGCTGAATAAATTGTATATTACATGCTCCTCGAAAGAATGTGAAATTTGCCCTTGGACCAGCTTATAACGTTGTCACAATTGACAATTTTGACGTTAGCGTATGAATTGTTTCTTCGCCGGAAATGACGTCAAAACATGACGTCAATTACGTCTCGCGAACATCTGAGAGGAAATATTTCCTTCAAGGAAATAAATCCCTCTAGAATCACAGTAAACCACTGGGTAGCACATACTATTCCATAATATTCCCCTCAATAAAATTGACCGTTTGTGGGCGATATTGACGGTCTGCGCAATATATTGAAGAATGCAAATGTATTTGCTTTTTGTGTACGGTTGGTCAATAAAAATGTCGTGTATGTGGGGTTGGTCAATTTTATTGTGCAATATTCATTCAGTTTGTAATTCTTCATCGATGTGAATGGTATCCCCTGTTGCTCGTAAGAGCCGAGTAGAAGTTAGAGGTGGCGAAGAGATTTGGTGCATCTAAAATTAATGAACACCAACAATCTGATTCACCTTCTCAGCATGCTCAGTGACTCCTGAACATAAATTGTTATTGTCTTCTGAATCTACGACGGTTAAAGTGTGCATCCAGCGTAGCTACATAAAATACAAACCCGCGAGTTTATTAAAATTACACACACACTCCCATATCGTTCATTGCTCGTAACTCAACAGAAACTCCCATATCGTTCATTGCTCGTAACTCAACAAAAACTCCCATATCGTTCATTGCTCGTAACTCAACAGAAATTCCCATATTGTCCATTGCTCGTAACTCAACAGAAACTCCCATATCATTCATTGCTCGTAACTCAATATCAAATAAACCGCGGTAACGTCTCTGGTAATGAAATATCGATGGATATCCACTATGTAGTGTGTGTATTTGAGTACAGCCGGCGTACCATGCGTGCGTGCATTTATAATTTAGGGACCGGACTAAGCTTTGTTTTCTATATAAAACTCCACTACTTATTTGAATCATCATTAAATATATGATAAATATATATATATATTTGAATCATCCATTTAACGTATGTCGAAACCATCATTGTACACAACAAATAAATAGAGAATCAATATGTGTTTTCGTTAACAATTTAAGGAATCACGGTTATTGCCCATGATATCAAAGTGGCAATTCAAGTTGCGTATAAACAGTATAATAATGTCAATTAACACGTCCGGTAATGGTAAATGAATGTTTATTTTGCACGAAAATATCATATCTAAAGAATGGACGAACAAAAATAGGTCTCCCTATATTACAACATATGCTGTTGGTACGGGGCGCCAAGTGGGATATGGCTCAATTTTGTTAACAAAATTCATTTTTGTGCCACAAAATTCAATTCTGTGTCACAAAATTCACTTTTGAATTCACTTTTGTGCCACAGAATTCAATTCTGTGTCACAAAATTAAATTCTGTGCCTTTTTAATTCTGTGTCACAAAATTCAATTCTGTGTCACAAATTTCACTTTTGTGCCACAAAATTCAATTCTGTGTCACAAAATTCAATTCTGTGCCACAGAATTCAATTCTAAATTCAATTCTGTGTCACAAAATTCAATTCTGTGCCACAGAATTCAATTCTGTGTCACAAAATTCACTTTTGTGCCACAAAATTCAATTCTGTGTCACAAAATTCAATTCTGTCAATTCTGCACACGCATGTAAGAAGGACTACCATTGATCAGAAACTGCACTGGAGAAATGGGTCACGGTCGCCGATCTACACATTCAATGTCGATGATTCATTTCTCATTCTGTCGATGATTCATTTCTAATTCTGCCATTTTGCTTCAACTATCTCCAAACAGTCAAACGTTGACAAACCCATTCGTATTTAAACTCATTTGCGTTATAATTGTACACATAATTCATGTACATGTAGATCTCCCGCGAGTACTGACGTCATTTAGTGTAATTAATATGATCATTTCACAACAAAATTTAGTGTGTATCGTCATTTAGTGTGTATCGCAAGGTACATCTGCCCCAGTTAAATCAATAATACACGCGCTGTGGCCTGTGTTTTGACTGCTGTCTGTGTTTATAAACATCAGAATGTGTGTATTGGGCCATTTGAGGAAACCATTTGTAGTATTTGTGTAGATACCATGGATACTAAGATGGTGTATACTGTAAATAATGCATGTAGACACATAGTTGCGAACACGTAACTTCGCAACTAGTAGACACAGATCCAATACCATTTGTTTCACAAGGTTAGATCTACTGTTAGAATACGATGTCATCTAATGTCATTTTCGAGCATAAAAATAAAAACGTTACCTGATAAATAGAATACCAGGCTAGTGTATTTTAATATCCAGTTTATCAGGCTCGGCTCGGAAACGGTAGGAATTCCTCGGCAAGCCTCGGAATTCCTACGCGTTTACTAGCCTTGCCTGATAAACTTGATATCAAAATACACTAGCCTGGTATTCTCTATATATGGGCATGCTCTCAGGTCTAGCTATGTCCCGGCTACTTTATGTTTGACCCTGTTTACATAATTGAGGGAAAATTCTGAATATTTTTCTTATTTCTCCTTCAAAGTATATATGCTTATATGGTGTGACCACTCATTTGTAATCATAATATAACCAAAATAACTGTCCATAAAGAAGTATAATATTGATATATTGGGTTATATTTTCGCATTGAAATATTTAAACCTGCAAGTGTACTCCACCATCTAGTAAAATGGACTAAGACCGATCTCAACCAATCAACGTAGAGATGACATAGACTATCCTACGCAAACTAATTTTTGTGGACAAAAATGAATTCTGTCCCACAAAACTGAATTTTCTTCACAAAACTCAATTCTGTCTTACAAAATTGAATCCTTTATAACAAAAATGAATTTTGTATACGAAACGTATGCAGAATTGAATTTTGTGACACAGAATTGAATTTTGTGACACAGAATTGACAGAATTGAATTTTGTGACACAGAATTGAATTTTGTGATTTTTAGTGTTACAAAACTCAATTTTGTACACATAATTAACCTGTCCTGCATGGCGCCCCGTAGTTGGAGCCCAGCCACAACCTGTTAAATATATGGAATCATCTAAAATTCATTATGGACGAATCCATGTAAGTTCTGTAGGGTGAAATTGTTAAATTTCATCATAATAATAATCGTTCATTCTCTCAGGTCACATACTGATGTACGGGAGTGGATTATAATATCGAGACTATGACCGGCGGTAACGGTCTGCAAAGGCAGAGTAACCCACGTGTACGTGAAACAGGTTATTGACTATCGACGATGAGAGATTATTTACCAGATTAATAATTATTACGACTACGCAGAAAATCAAAGGACTGAAAGTCCTGAAATCCTTCGCAGTTGCAACAAAAAGTATTCTCTCAAAGAGTCGTCACAGACTGGAATGCACTCCCTAGTGATTGTGTAAATTCGAACACACTAAATAGTTTCAAAAGTTCACTCAACTCCGCCTGGAAGAAGAGACCCAGCAAATTCAACACGTGAAAATATTGTACAGACATTTTAACCATGATTTAGTTGTGCTCTCCCCCCAGTTTCAAAGACAATTATCCAATTTGACGTCGCTAAAATAGGCCAGTACAAGCCTAGCTTACAAGAAACGGCCTTCAACCAAGGTTGAACCAAGGTTGAACCAAGGTAGGTAGAAAATAAAAAAAAAGTACTTGCCCAGGTCAAAAAGTTACTCGCCCAGTTTTTTTTAAAAATAAATTTCTATTTCCAGTTTTTGTAATGTTGCATCTTATTTACCAAAAAAAAAGCTTTTACATATGATCATTACCAAAACGTATGAGACATATTCACTATTATTGTTATTTATATTTTAAGTATTAAATGAACATAAACAAACAAATAGCAGCGAATTTGCTCAGAGGCTTGCACACTTCTTATTTTCTATAAGCGTTGAGTGACATAGATTTAGTTTAATTTATAGTGGCTATGTTTGCATGCGCTGCGTGCTGCCTTAATTACTAAATTCAATGGTTTCGGACCCGGCGCCGACCGTTTCGTCCCAAGCCGTTATGTTCGGCGTCTGAAATGCGTCTGAAATGCGCGTTAACCCAACTGTATACGAGACGATATATGTGGCAAATAATCCGTGAATTAAACTTGCCCGATATGGACCGTGTTCAAAATCGCTAGAGATTCTACCCGTAACCGTGTACATAGACACTGCTTGAATCTTACTTCCCGCAAATTGACGTAAACTGTAAACAACAAATGGTCGCTGAATTAATACCATTTGTTGGCCGTTATCGATGGAATTAATTGGCAATTTCTTCCAAAAAAAAAAATCCTGACCTAATCTTTCACTCGCCAAACTGGGCGAGTGCCTGTAGAAAGTACTCGACCGCCACAAAAAGCACTCGCCATGGCGAGCTGGGCGAGTGAAATTTCAACCCCTGAATTATTGTATCGATTCAGCTGCGCGAAATGACCTTGTCAATTTGCATAAACTGAAGCCATCACAGGCGCTCGGATTGTTCAACAAAAATAATAGAGTCGTGCATTTCATCACACTATCGGAGTATTTAATGATTATGATGCATGTTTTGTTGAACGGGTATATAATAAATAGGTTTTTGGATTTGTACGGAAATATATTTCGGCGTACTCGTTCGTTCGGCGGAACCTAAAATTATTCAAACTCTAAGACAATGTTTCCTTTGTGAAGTGTATCGTACTGCATTTTCTGTGTAACGTCATTATAGATTAGTTGATGTTTTAAGTAAAATGGACACTGATTAATAATATCGATGGCTCAAGATGATTATTTAAAGCATGCGGTATGTAACTGTCAAAAAACAAGGTTTCTGTTTTAAATCATCATCATTTCGCTGTCCAATGTTGGATTTTATCGAGCCATGTAAACGATTCTGTAATTTGTCGGCATAAAATGGCGGAAACTACTTTTCATGAGACACGAGGTTAATTGTATCAGTGCGCGTGAAATATAATATACTCAAATTAATACATGTCAGTTTATATTATATTAAATCAGATAAACATTTTGTAATATAAATGTCGTACAGAAAAATTAACAACACATGTATTACACTACACAATATAATGTTAGCTCACTATCAGAACTATTTTTCATGGCGTATAACTACGTATAAATTACATGTGGAGCGGTCGATCATTGCGCTAAAAATATAACCTTCCTAACAAAATATTTATTATGAAACACGACAGTTAATATTTTATAAAATCACAAACTGTTTTTAAAAATATAACTGTAGCTGAAAAAAATGTAGCTGGCCAAAAATGTGAGTGACACGTTCATAATGCACCGCTCGCTTTGGAACTCTCTCACGTGGCGTAGCTAGAATCATGAAGCATGAAGTACGTTCGTTGGTCGACAATTACTCATTTGCATAAATCATGTGAGGTCTCAAAAACCGTATAAGGACTATATCCAAGCAAATATGCTTGGATAAAAAGGGGATGATGTCTGTACGTAAGGCCAGTGAAGCTCCAGATCCGTAAATGAACACGATCGTACTGATCAGGAGCAACATTATGAACAGTGTACCCCCATATCAAAAGCCGCATGCGTGGTGTAGTCTGAACAGGATCAAGCCTGGTCACACCTTGGTCAGGTATCACGAGTTACCACTTGGTTACTCTCTCTCTCCTCTCCTCTCTCTCTCTCTCTCTCTCTCTTATCTCTCTCTCTCTCTGTCTCCCAGATAGATGTGACATCTCCCCTGGTAATTCCACAGGACCGTGATCATGATGATATACTGAACTGATGGCATGTTTGGCAGCCGTTCCCTTGAGATCAGTACTCACTGGTTATTGGGTGAAACTGGCAGTATTTGTTACACGAAGGGGAATCTACGTGTTCGTAGGTGGACGTTTTTTTCCCCCTGTTTCGGTAGAGCCGGAGGCATATAGTGTTTAGACTGTGTGTCCGGCACATTAAGAAGTTCGCCGGACTTTCGAAATTTTGTTATAACTTCTATATCCCTTGAAGGATTACTTAAATATTTCAACACAGTATACTTGTGGACAAATGCCACACATTCATGCTGCCCTTAGTCTGACCTTGACCTTTTGACAATGACAACTTTGAACTTTTACCCACATTAAGACGTTCGCCGGAGCTTCTCATTTCTGTCATATCTTCTATATCCCTTGATGGATTACTTTAATATGTCAATACATCATACTTCTAGAAAAATGCCACACATCAAAACTTCCCTTAATATGACCTTGAACTTCTGACATTCATACATGTGCTTGTGAAAACTTATCACTTGACATAAAAAAACAAGACAAAACAACCCCACAAGAGCAATTCATAACGGGGTTAAAAACGGAATAAAAATCTCTTAACAAGTCCATCACTGTGTGGTTAACCTCACAATGTAGCTCTCGTTTGCTCAAACGGACGGACGGACGGACGGACGAACGAACGAACGAACGGACGGACGGACGGACGGACGGAAAGGACGGACGGCTTAAGCTCCAGTGGGATTCATGAGGATTTTTGATATGTTATTACAATTGATTCTGAACATTTCATGAAAACAAAATCAGCTTTGACTTATTTGTTTTCCGTTCTCAGCCCTATTACTAAACGCCTATAATTAGATAAAATGATAGATTACTGTATTACAGTATACCTTGAAATATAAATCACTGGCACTAGGGGGTACTGTCAAGTTCTTTTGTCCGGACTTTTCACTTTTCATATTTCATATATATACGTTAACATAAAAAACACTTAACATTGACAGTAAATTAAACGTGGGAGCACACAACAAAGGACAAAGACGTATTTTGCACGTGTAATGTTACCTGTATTATGTTCAGTTGCATGAATAAGTATGCATAATTATGAATACAAAGTGTAGAGGAATAAATCGGTTGCTTGGTATGTGCCTTGTTTGTGTTTCAAAGTTTCATTGTTCGATTCCATTCAGCCTATTGGTGCAAATGAACAGGCGATGAACAAGTAGTTGCAAGTATAATGTGAATAATACTAAATTGTATTGAAATGTGAATGATCGAAAGTTGTATAATGTGAATAATACTAAACTTGTATTGAAATGTGAATGATCGAATGTTGCACACGTTCAACGTGCTTACACCGCCACAGCGTGAAAGGTCTTGGATATACAAAGGTTCGTTTACTTGATTGTGTTTAACCTTAATCAATTTCAATGTGATTTTCAGCCGACAGCTCTTCCAGATCCCGAGTGAACGTAGACATTGTGAAGAACAGTAAACCTTTCTAAACCGGACGCGCAGGCAGTCTGTCTAACCTTACTTTTATGGGTTTCATTGGTGCATATTTATGATGAAAACGGCTGTTCCAGTTCGCAAAGTACTGCCGCATACATTGGCATAGTCATGTGTCTGATTTACAATGGAACATCTCTAAACTGGACACCCTGGGGGCCTCCCAGTGTGTCCGGTTTAGAGAGGTTCCACTGTACGCTGTAAAGAGTGTCTCCTCGTACATTCGGACGAACAGTGCTCGAACAAATGTACATTTTGTATCCCACCCACTTTCGTTAATATAATGTGATAGCAGTATTTGTAAAATAAATAATTTAGGTCTTGGAGAAATACATACAGTGGAATCTCTCTAAACAGGACAACCTGGGAGGGTGTCCGGTTTAGAGATGTTCCATTGTAAATCAGACATATGACTATGCCAAGGTATGCGGCTGTGCTTTGCGAACTTTAAAATGCATTTTCGTAATAAATATGTACCAAAGAAACTCATAAAAATTAAGGATACACAGACTGCCTGCGCGTCCGTTTTAGAGAGGGTATACGCTGTAAAAAAAGAAATACAGTGAAACCTCTGTAAACCAGACACCCTGGGAGGTGCCCAGGGTGTCCGGTTTAGAGATAGTTCAGTGTAAGTCAGGTTTATGACCATTCTGGTACAGACGCGTGCTTTGCGATCATGCACATACATTACAATTTGAGATTTAATGACGGTGAAACCCATCAAAAATAGGATCACAGATGTTGTCTTGGTGTTCGGTTTAGATAGCCACTGCAATTGATTATGCCATATGAGGTTATACTTAGAAACATTACGTACATATAAGCCAGAGAACATTACTAATTATTTCGACGATATTTACATCGAAAGTGTTGAATGTATTAATATATAATGTGATCCATACAACTGTTTATTTCGTAATAATATCAATACCTGAGCGAACGTGACGAACTAAAAGTTAATACTATCAGTGTACACTTGCAAAATAAATGAAGGCTAAATTTAATTCCGCTGACAAGCAAAAATAAAACACATTTCGCAAGTATGCACTCTATATAATTGCATTATAAGCACATGCAAAGGTGAACGTGTCTGTGCATGAATTATGTACTAATCTTCAGACGAAATGTGAATCGGCAGCGATCACAAAGCGGGAATGGTAAATAGCTAGCATTGAATATAATACTCGATACCGTCTTGTTTGGTGACTCATTTCGTCTTTCAATCGTTCATTGGTTGATTAACACGAGCCCACAAACTATCCTGATAGAATTGTATGAACATAATAATTATTTATGGCACCAATTGTCGTCAGCAAATATTGAACTGTTGGCCTATTTGGTTTCAGTTTAATGGTTTGCTTTTTTGTTCTTCTTCTTTAATTCGCTTACAGACACGACATTGAACGAGTGCAAAGTACACATACAGCTTTACCTACACTTAATCATATACATGATCTATACTGCTCAAACTAGGTGCTAATTATTTATTTTATATTGTATATTTACACATACATTTGTTACCTAACATTTGAAAGTGACATATAGGTCCATAGGGCCGGGTGTTTTCGTCAATATTATATTGTACATATTCCCTGTTTCGTTTAACACATGTCACTATAATAAACAAATTACTTACTTACTTACTTACTTACATACATGTTTTGAAATGCACATGATTGAATTATAGTGGAGTCCTCTAAATCAGTAGCCGATTTCACGATTTGACTTATCAAGTTAAGTATACTTTGATGGCCCGGTTAATAAACTTTGCCACTGTTTCTCCAATCTGCCGCCGGGGGCATTCGTGTGCCGACAGGCCACGTTTGTTGTTTGGATATATGAACAGCAAAAGCAGCTGATATCAGATAGACTCATATTATTTGTATCACAATTTATTATTATTCCACCGATTTCGATGAAATAAAGCGCACGGGCCGCGTAAAAGTGTGTAAAATCTTCGACTGCTGGCCACTTCCGAGTCATTCCGGCCAGTTCCCCGAACACTTCAACTCGGAACAGTCATATTTATTAAACTGACACTACTGATGTAAACCGTTAGAATTATAGCAGTTATTTCGAATAAACATGATAAATAGGTCACACGAGACTGAAGTGTCACGTCTTATGGGCGTCCGAGAAGCAATGCTCTTACACCCAGTGTGGACCCGACATCCGGAGTGGTATATCGTCTCAGTGTAAACTTTCAAGATCCGTGATAATCGTCGCAGTAGCTCAGTGTTTATAGGTTAGAAGACACCAAATGGTGCGAAACCGCCCAGGGTGTATGCAAAAGTAGTCCGGTATAAAAAAATAGTGCGGGTGTTTTGAGGTCACAGACACCGTTTGCTTGCAAATCTTGATCCATTACTACCCAGTTTCACTTGAGGAACATTTTGGGGTGCCTTCAACACCAGTTTTCAGCATATTTGTAGCATTTAAAAGAAAAGACTGACCCTGTTGGTCACTTGATGTAAACGGAGTTTCCGTGGCCAAAAAATGTACACAATATTGGAGGATATGACAAGGTTGGATTTTTCTTTCTTAGGAGTAAGTGAACCTATTGTTTAGTTCATGCAGAACCAGTACAGATTGGTGGCTGCAGGTCATGTACAAGTGGGTCTCACAGCATCCATACGAATAGTGAAAGTAGTATGAGAGACTGGCCTTATTGGATGGCATTCGGTTAAATTATATAGTAAAACTATTTGGTGGTGTCTAACCTATAAGGTGTGCCTAGGCCCTATGTGAGATATGTTTGTTTGTAGAATTTGAAGTTGGAAGTTTATGTTTCTTGTAGCTATGTCTCTGGGAACATAATTTAAAGTTACTGCGACAAGAATAATCGAGCGGACTCCGCGATGCAACATATTTGTTCTTTTTGTATCTCAGACGGACAGTTATCGGCTTCAAAATCTTCTAAAATCTTGATTTCTCAGCTTTATTTAGTCAAATATAATAAACCAGTGTATGCAAATTACCTGTAGGTGATTGGGCTTGGAATGTGACAGAAATATACACCGAAACAGTGATTATAGTGTGTTTTTCATTTTTTTCATTGATATTGGCTTGCTGATGGACAATTAAGAAGTTATGGAAAGTGACGCGACATCGCGACGCTGTTCCAAAATTTGCCAAAATTAAGCGTAAGTGTATTGTTTTCGCATATCAATAGTGTACATAGTGTACCAATACACTAGTACTCAGAAAACATTATCACGTTATCCCGAACATAATTGAAATCAGTTACACCCCCGACTGGTTTATGAACAGGTAATGTTTTCATAACCATGATAACTGTGTGATTTAAATCAATACACACTGTGGCCTCGATATGTTGAAATTGGAACATTGTCGTCTGCTGACAAAATATCGGGTTTATTCACTGAGCGCTGTATCTGACAAATAGCGGTTGAATCAATACACACCGTGGCCTCAATAAGGTGAAATACACTCGGCTGTTCATAACCGTGTAATTGGAACATTGTCGTCTACTGATAAAATATCGGGTTTATTCACTGAGCGCTGTATCTGAAAAACAGCGGTCGAATACGAACGCCGAGTGCATTTCACCTTATCGATTATTGGGATAACAGTGGGGGAAAAGTTACAACACCACATTCGGTAATAGGCCTCGGTTTCGGCTACTATTTCATGTTAAACAAACAAAACCTATAGGTAAACCAAAGTTCGATATGAAGCCAAATATTTGTCTCGATTGTGGCAGAGAATCCGCGACATCGCGCGGATTGGGTGTACACAGGCGAAAGGTTTCGTATAGACCCACCAAAGTCTTGTGCGAATGGTGTGGAAAATCAATGGCTAGCGCGGCAACCGTAAAGACACATAAACTCATGGCATGCCAAGGGGTTCCTGCAGAAATTAAATCCGATATCATTGAACATAGAACGCGGGTAAAAGGCTAAGAAATCGATTTTTAATCTCTAACAACCAATTTATAGGAGTTTTTTACACTCCTATAAATAAATTATCGACCCTATATTAGAAAAAAGGACTTTCCTGTGGTAGGTGGAACTATAACCCCGATAAGACCCTCCAACCTAGGTGGTATCATTTCCATCCCCACTATACTACTTGATGAAATATGGCACAGCAAACGCGTCGTCATGAGCTGCATTTGGTGGTCGCGGGAGTTCGGCACATACTTATGTCGTTTTTGCGAAGAATCGATTTCCATGTCAGTAGACATGGACATCGATTATTCGCAAAAACTACAGAAGTTTGGGCCAAAGTACCGAGACAACCAAATGCAGCTTAACAAGACGCGTTTGACCCGCCATAGTTCATCAAAATCCGCTATATAATAAGGACAAACTAAAAGAATACGTATTTTCAATCTGAGGGCTTCTGGAAGTTTCAGTACTTGTTTTTGTTGTTTAACCACGTGAGCATACACCTTCAGATAGCCAGGATCTACACATGCTGCCAATGCAATCAGGTACTTTTCACAACTGGCAATTGTACCACTGTCGTCAATTTACATACCAGGCTGTCACGAATGTTATGGCTGTCACGCAGGGTATCTTGCGTAACAGCCATAACATTCGGGTTACCGTCACGGGTTCAAGTGTCAATTTAGGGGGCATTGCTGTGTAGAAGCCGGCTACCGTATCTTCTTTGGAAATCAATGTGACCTTCATTGCGTAAGCTCGCACACTAAGCCTTTTATGTATAACCAATGTACTCGATCGGCACGCACATAATTATTTTGTTTTAGATCTAATATGATCAAATTCATACTGTACCGGAATGCAGCGTGCGGGACATTTTACTTGTATATACATACTTATATCGTCTCTCGTAATTCTACATAGAATGGGAATTATGTAACAAGTGTATGTAAATATACTGTATACAGTGTTTTGCTTTGTACAATTTATGAGACGTAAATAAGTACTAAATGTGCTAAATGTCATGAAATATAGTTACAAAATTTACGATAGCTTCCGTAAATGACGTTGATAATTGATAACATTTTCGAAGCAAATGCGGAATTCAATTCATTTGCTACGAAAATATTGTCATCTGAACAGTTTCTGTAAATATATTTCATGAACAATCACACATGTTCGTAGGTGCATAATCACACGGCGGCGTGTCTCATATGCAAGGTGCATGATCACGTGGTACTAACAACAACAACAAGTACCGATTCAAAGTACATGTACGTATTCTTTTATAGTGTCCTTATTACGTAACGGATTTTGATGTAATATGGCGCATCAAACGCGCCTTGTTAAGCTGCATTTGGTGGTCTCTTTATTTTCGCCCAAACTTCTGTCGTTTTGCGAAGAATAGATTTCCGTGTCTCTTCGCAAAAACGACATAAGTCTGTGCAAAACTCCCTGGACCATCAAATGCAGCTCATGAAGACGCGTTTGCTGCGCCATATTTCATCAAAATCCGTTGCATATTAAGGAAAATGTCAAATAATACTTACTTTGGAGTGGGCGACGTTGTTGTTGTTGTAACCACGTGATCATGCACCTTGATATGTGTCGACCTGTGGTCTGTAGCCGATTTCACCAACATTGTAAACTATACTTTTCTAGCAAAGTATATTTTGAGGGAGTAATCATTTATTTTCCCCAAAATGCATTATGTCATATAGAACTAGCGACTGCATAATTATTATACTGAATTTATTGCATTATCACAGCCAAAATGTAATAAATTCAGTATAATAAAAAATAATAAATTTATCCTCAAAGTATACTTTGCTAGATAAGTATACTTTGCAATGTTGGTGAAATAGGCTACTGGTCGGTGACGTATGAAGGCCTATTTGTCCAACCGGCCACATATTACACCACCGCCTACGCTAATATTGTCAATCACGTATTAGTTGTTTAATTTCAAAATACTTAAATATTACTTACATCAAGCAGATTGATTGACTGAGCCTGAGATGTGCTACAGCTCTGGCTCAGCCAATCAAACTGTTTGATTGCGAGTTGTGATTACCAATAGATGTTCAGAAAGTTTGAAAGGTTTACCTTAGGCGGTTGATTTCTGTGATTGCAAACATTACTAGTATAGGTCACTGGATGAGAAACTGGGGGCCGTTTCACTAAACTTCGTACGACTAAAATGTTCGTAAATGCAAACATATGATAGTCTGTAAATATCACAATAATTATCATAATCTCAATTGGCAACAGAGATAAATTCTAGAAAGGTTTAACGCAATGTTTTGTTTATTAGTCACAATAAATTGTTGGATGCTAATTTGAATTGAATTTTAAAAACTTTTAACGTAAAACTTTTAACAAAATGTTTAAAGCAGTTTTACCTTGACCTTGGTCTCCTGGACAGCATGGGTATGGTATACAATGCAAATATGAATGGTGATCAATGTGTATATGAAGTTTCACGTTGATATCCAAAGCAGTCACAGAGATATAGCAATTTGAAAAACTTTAACGTAAGCTTTAGACAAATTCTAAGTAATTTGACATTGGTCTCCTGGGCAGCATGGGTAGGGTATACAATGAAAATATGAATGGTGATCAATGTGTGTATGCAGTTTCAAGTTTATATCCAAAGCAGTCACAGAGATATAGCAATTTGAAAAACTTTAACGTAAGCTTTAGACAAATTCTAAGTAATTTGACATTGGTCTCCTGGGCAGCATGGGTAGGGTATACAATGAAAACATGGATGGTGATCAATGTGTATATGAAGTTTCCAGTTGATATCCCAAGCAGTCACAGAGATATAGCAATTTGAAAAACTTTAACGTAAGCTTTAGAAAAATTCTAAGTCATTTGACCTTGACCTTGGGCTCCTGGGCAGCATGGGTCATAGAGATATAGCAATTTGAAAAAACTTTAATGTAATCTTTAATAAACAAAATTCTAAGTCATTTGACCTTGACCTCGGGCTCCTGGACAGCATGGGTAGGGTATACAATGAACATATGGATGAATCAATGCGTATATGAAGTTTTAAGTTGATATCGCAAGCGGTCATAGCAATTTGAAAAACTTTGACGTAAAACTCGGACGCCGGACGCTAGACGCCGGTGCCGGACAAAGCGGTAACTACATGTATATGCTCCCCCGATTTTTTTCGGGGAGCATAAACATGCGTGTAACTATGTGACAGCTCAAAGTAGAGCCGAGCGGCATTTCGTCCGGAAGCATTTTTCGACGTGAAACATTTGCGCCGGCCGGCGCTGATTGCAGCACCAGTGTTTGCAAAAAGTGCAGATGTTGATGAGACGGCTCGTTACGAGCCGTCTCATCTGGATCTACACTGTTTGCAATTGTATCAAACATATGTCCTTATCATTCTGCACACTTGCACATGGATACCAAGGTCAAAGTTCATGGCAGTGAAGGCTTGCTTGATTGAATAGCGAACAGTGTAGGCACTGATCAGACTGCGCATATGCGCAGTCTGGTCTGTGTCCACCCTGGTCGCACAACTATGAAGATACATTTTCTTAATCTGGGACACATATAGTATAGAACTTATCGGGCTATTGTATTTTGATATCAGGTCGAAACTGTGAAACGAGTAGAATTTAATTGGCTTGGCTCGCAGACACGCCATTCGGTAACGTCATGTGACGCCGCTCGACCAATTATACGCCCGCAAAAAGCAGTTTTAGATCCATATTGACCTTGAAACATTGCATCAGCCTCAAAGCTAGTACTGAATACATAATTGCATTGCAGTACATTACATTACATGACATTACATTACATTGCATTAAATAACAGTTATGGCGGAGTAGTACATGTATTTCCGAATTTGCGTTTAAAGCGTTCATTATTTACTTTCTACTTCGTGGAGAGTAACCCAATGTGTTTGCTATTACACGTTTTATTTGGTGAGTTTATGAAAATATGTTTGTCTCACACAGTAGACATTTCCCTCAAGAACAACATAGCGAAGTATGAACTTAAGCGCCCAACCGATTATATTTTAGTGCGCGAAATGGAAACGTATTCCCGCAAATGTATACCTTTGACTGAGGTGCAGCGACAAAGTGCAACATGTTGCCTATACAGCAGCTATCTCAACACCAGTAGCCGATTTCACCAACATTTCAAAGTATACTTTTCTAGCAAAGTATACTTTCAGGGAGAAATTTTCAATTTGAGGATAAATTTATTAATTTTTATTATACTGAATTTATTACATTATCACAGCCATTTTGGCTGTGATAATGTAATAAATTCAGTATAATAATTATGCATACTTGTAATCATCGAATATATGCAGTCGTTAGTTCTATATGAAATAATGCATTTCAGGAAAAATAAATGATTACTCCCTGAAAGTATACTTTGCTAGAAAAGTATGCTTTGCAATGTTGGTGAAATAGGCTACAGACACATCGTTTGATTATCAGTCAGTACATTTATTCAATCAAAACCCAAGCGAATTATCTGACAAAAATACAGTTAGTACTTATACCTGCTGAACAAGTAATATTCTCAGCAGAAACGTGGCAAGAACTCGCCAGGAAATACAGTAATATCCAGAGAACACCGACTAAAAAGTAAAATGTATCCATGTTCAGTCACTCTCAGTATGTATAATGACACAATTACACGCGTATATCTAAAACAATGGCAACTTTATATTAACATGGATGCACTTTAATCCTAGTTAATGTTGATATAGGCGCCTTCCGACAAACATGACCTATAACACATGAGACCAGTGTAGCCATAGATCCGCCAGTAAATCAGCTACTACAGTTTTAAAACATAAATAATGTCAGTATAAATAGTGAAAAGTGGCAAACATATAGGCGTAAAATAAGGAATAACTAACATTTATTGCATAGCATGGGAGTCCACATGTAATGGTAATAACACAGTGTATTATAAATCGTAATATTCTATTGTAACAAACATATGCACATAAGATAACTACATACATCATGTTATGTGACCATATATAGCTCCAATGAATGATGATATGTTTGTGCAATAAATATAATCTAACACTTTTGTTGTTTTAATGTGATATCCATTAAGGACTGACTTTATAGAATATGACATTTTGTTTCAAATGTAGTATAATACTACATGTGACTGAATGTATCTATATAAGGTATATCTGACCCTGTTCTTCTTCGAGTATATTACACAGAGCACCGAGTTGCCATCTCCGCCATTTTAGTTAAAACATGCTATCGAACAGTTTCACCACTTGGAGCATTTGACACGTACAGACAATAATATGGCAGCAAATCTAATAAATCTTATTGCAGAGCGTCTTTGACATATACATGTAGGACGACAACGTCCTAAATATTATTTCAGCAGACTACACAAACAGCTAGATATCTAAGCTTTTCTACCATCACTTACACAATATACAATGGACATTTTTGCAATGTGTAAAATGTCAAACTGATGCATTGTCTATTATTAGAACTACATATGTCACAGGTAAAAGCCGTATTTACTCGCATAGCAGGCAAGTAGACAGTAGTGAAAATGCACTCAGATAACTGCTTACAAGTCACTGGATTATATACAGTATGTATGGTAATACAGGTATATATCTACAGCACTGTGTATTGTTCGTACTGTTACACAGTCTTTAATGGGTTCTCAAACATTTTAACAAAGGGTCAACAAACCCTTCAGATATCAGACTTTGTATAATAATTTGATGAAAACAAGGCATAGCACGCTGTAGTCTGATGGCTCCCCATCATGGTGCATCAAAATGTATTCATGTGCTTGTCATGTTTTTAGCGGTATGTGTCAAACGCAATAAGAGGTAAAACTGGCCGATGGCTTATACACACTAAGATGGCCGACAAGGCATATGCAAGCACTGTGTAGGATATAGTAAGAAGAGAACGTTCACATGTATGTTATGCATATATCCCATAATATTTACGAAGCAATTATGCATGAATCATTGGATTAGAGGCCCCCACGGGTCCTTAAACGCATCCACGACAGCATAATTACCTCCGTAATTGAATGATGATCAGCAGACTGATCAGGGACTATGCTGGTCGCAAACGTCGTTATGTTCATTTTGTCAGCCTGCTACCCCAAATAAATATATGAGGCACGCCATGTGATTTTGTACCTTCAGACATCTGCGTAATTTCATTAAATGCCATGTACTCTGAAAATGTTGTCAACTGTTAACGCCATTTACGCATTTCATGAAATTACGCAGATCTCTGAAGGTACAAAATCACATGGCATGTCTCATATATAGTCTGTTATGTTCTGTTCCGTCGGTGTAGCTGCTATACACTGATTGTCAGAAACAATGTGACACGTTTTCGCCAGTTATGGCCCCATTATCTTTTCCTGATTAAGTATGTATACTGAGCAAAACTAGAAACGTCCCCCATCCGGGACATCACTTCAAAATTCGGTCTGTTTGGACTTATATGTCCGGGTATGAAAGGTCTTCGAGCCAATTCCCACCCTTAAATACGAGCTAAATGAAAAAAGAAACGTCCCTCCATGTTCAAGTAAAGATGGCTGGAAATCTATAAGGTTGGTGGTACTAAAATATATACAGTAACTGAAGTTTATTCATTTGTGGATCCATATCAGTTGACAAGTTTGTGCTGCGATGAACAGTTTTAGATCATGGCGAAGTAGGAAGGACAAAACAAAACAAAATGCAGAAAATGTCTGTAGGGATTAATGGTTTAATGTATTTAGTATAATCAATATTGCTTGTCTACGGCGCACGTACGTGCAGTAAAGCAGAATTAGTGCGTTATGCAGATTTCTTGCTGTAAAGCACGTGTCAGATCTCGCATGTTGTCAATTTGGTGGTTGGCGTTGTTTCGAGCCCTGTATTGAGTTGTGATTCTGGCTGTATGCGGGCTGGCATGGTCTTGCTGCAGTGTTACACCAGTGCCGTAGCGGCGAATGAAAGGTTAGCACCACAGCAATGCAACGATGTGCATTGGGTTGCCCTGTATGATCCCACCCCACACCAGGGCGGTGACGATCGCGAACACAAGTCGATTGGCCACAAGTCTCTCTATGGTTTTTCAACAGCAGCCAAACCTGCAGGAGACGGCACGGGCCGTCTTTCCCTCCTCCAGCATTTCAATTGCATGATTTCTTTCAGACAAGCGTGGCATGATGCAAACAGCGAAAACGTTAAACTTGTTTTCAATTTTCGGATTAGCCTGCGTCGCCGCAAGGATGGTACGACGTACGTTGACTGAATAAATGTATGGAGCACATGTATAGCGCGCAAGTGCAATACGTGAAAATCACCGCTCCGGTTACAGTGGGGTCAGCGTGTAAGTGCACACACGAACGAACACGACAGGTTGGAACCAACCTGTCGTGTTAGTTCGTGTGTGCACTTACACGCTGACCCCACTGTACTGACCGTTTTGCACCTGGATTTGCTTTGGGGTAAACTTTACACGAGTGTATTCACAAAGTGTCTCAAGTATTTTCACTGAATATGTAACATAAGTATAGGGCGGAACTATGTCAATTAAATAGAGAATAGTAGGTTAGTGTCGTGAATGGGGAAAAATATATGGCAAGGCTTAGGAGACGAGATGGGCGAGGCTCTGCTGAGAACATCCCGTTTTCGTGCCGCGCCAAATATTTTTCCCATTCACGGCACTAACCTACTATTCTATTTATCCACCTACAAATGGCTTTAAAATGCAAACAAAATAACCCCAGCCATCGCACATATTCATCGCAGTGATTAGGTCGTATTGACAGGATATCACAAATGTTTCACGGCACCGTGTTTCACGGCACATACGTACTGTGTTGACGGGATAAAAAACATTACGTTTCTAGTTTTTCTCAGTATATAATAACACACTAGTATTAATCAGTGTAAGTTGTAACGATATTTATCCCAATTGTATGGTTAATCTTATCTCAGGTCATCCGAGTTTATTTAAGAATTTCAAGATATCAAATATCAAATAACTTCCGCTGTAACAAATAATTTATGACCAGGGACGTCGCCAGACCCTGTCTAAAGCTGAAGCCCTGGTGAGTTATCCAATGGAGCTAGTTGCGAACAGTAACTATTGTAATCTACTCCTGTACCGTCCGTAGCTGGCTACGGACGGTACGGGAGTAGATTGCAAGAGTTACTGTTCGCAACTACAATTTAGCTCGTAAAGTGAGGGAGTACACTAGGTGGGAATTGTGGGGGTGTGGAGTCCGGGGCATTAGTAGTTTAAACTAAGGTTCACTATACTGCATTCTATATGTTGTTTTTGTGGCAAATACGTATTAAATCTCTCGTGTAATTTTATAGCAGTAACACATTAAGGGTATTTCTGGAAATTATGTTCAAGCCCGGGTTTCAAGGCCTCCGTCTGGCGACGTGCATGATCACATGTACAATGTATATTCATCGAGTGGTGTGAATTGATTTCCCGAGTGCCTGTTACGGAAATATCCACATGCCTGTTACGGAAATGTCCATATGCAATTTACGGAAATTTGCATATTTCCCGAATGTCTGGACTCGTGAACAATGGACATTTCACACCACTCGATGAACATAATTATATTTAATAATCGTTGCAAATTATGAATATCCTCTATTTACAATAGTTATCTTAACGTGCGTATTAAATGTTTATACACTTTAGCAAATACATTAGGTTGAGTACATCATAACTTCCATAACCGACAATATATGTGACAATATATGTGTTTCATGTTGTTGAGATAAATCCGACCCCTCTGTTCATAATGCATGCTCATGATTACAAAGGACACACATATAACATGGATGAATTACAGTGGGACCACACTAAAACGGAAACCATGCGAACGCTAAAATGGACACCATGCGGACCTCAACGGGTGTCCGGTTTCGAGCTGTACAATATACTATGCACGGGCTGTCTACAGCGAAAGGGACCTTATGGTATTTGCGATCAGTGCATTATTAAACTTCGTTTCTTCGTTTCTTCGCCACGTTAATCTTTGTTCCGTCCGAAGAGACGAAATGTCCCTAACGAGCCACCATATGTACATGTAAATTGTTTACTACAACACTATGTAAAGTAATGTTGTATGAATTTATGGACATGTTTGTGTTGTTTATCCAGTACCTATAATAGTATTGTCTCAAATTGAGGCGGAATATCTACCGTCACATGGTGTAGCATTCTGGCAACAGAGTCATCATTCCGGCTTCCGTTCCGCCAAAAGTCCCGCGAAGTACAAATCAAATATGGCGTCGAATATAAAATGGTGTCCAGGTTACATAATACTAAATGGTGTGAAAGCAAAAGTAGTACGGTAAAATAATCAAAGTACTGAAAGTACTGAACATAGGGTACTACACGATTAAACTAGATTGATTGATTGATTGATTGATTGATTGTTGGTGTTGCAGTTTCATTAACCCTTAAATATACAATCCCACTCAATAGGTACAAAATCTTCTTTACATCAGAGACATCATCTGAGACATATCCTGGCAAAATAAACATTCATGCGCCATTATCCCACGTACTGATTGGCATTATTATACATTTTATCAGACTTAAATTTACACACTGATATCAGGGGCGATAACCGTGTTTGCTTAGCATGTTAACGGACATTACTATTTAATCTCTGTATTTATTTTATGATGTGCAATGATCATACTTTAAAATTTGTCGAAAATATTATCTTTTCAGGTGACGCATTTCTTTTGTATAAATAATTAAAAAATATCATGCCTCATTTGCATATGAAAATAGCCTGATACCACCGCGCGTCACTATCAGTAAAATAAATATTACTAAATGATTATATCTGTATAGCGGGCACTTGTAACATTTAGAACTGATGGAATAGTGACACAGTTATAGACTTATTTAATTCCTATAAATGACATTTTGGGCTTACTGAGTGGGCATGTACCTTTAAACCGCCGGAAACGTTCCGGAAACGACAATTGTCGTCTGCTGTTTTATATTTTTATATTTTCACCTCAAAAACATACTGAGACGATTCTACTGCGCTGCCAAAACAGGTTTTTAAAGAGATTAAAATATACAAAATGAGCAGACGGCAATTTTCTTTTTCAGCGTTTTAATGGTTAAGGGGTAAACTATTGATATGACACAACTACAGTATGCACTGCTACAGTATCACTATGTACCAAAACATTCAACAACATTACAGATTATGCATAGCAATATCAGAAAGATACGGTAACACATATACAAGACATCATCAATTCAAGTATGAATATAGATTCCAGATATCTATGATCATTATAGATATATTGAAATCTGATTGAAGAGCAATAGTTACAAGAATTCTGCCACGGAAGCGGTGTCGCGCCTGAAAATGCCTTGTCGGTACATCGCCATGTTTACTTCTGTGGATCGAGTATATTAAAACGTACAAATGACGTCATTGGGGAAACCGCTGACAAAATGTTCAATGTATAGAAGCCCAAACTTGTTAGAATTGTTTTTGTCGTATTTTCAGTACTTGTATTAACATGGGTATTAATATACGCTGGATGTGTTATACTGTCATTAATTTGTTTCCTGACTGTAATTTACCACTTATTGACCACCTTCCCTCAACGTAGAATTGACACTCATGTTGGCGTGTATTGGCCACCATAGACAAATGTCAATCAGGCCGAATTCGGGAATGTCATTAAAATCCGCTGTAAATCCATCGATAGAATGAGGATTAAACATCAGTTAGACCCACACGTGCGAGTTTTGTTTCGCACAGGTATCGGGTGAGTTTAAAAATAGACTGTCGGAAGGTCAAACTTGATGTCGTTTGTGTGTTAAAAGCGTCGCGTGTTTCGGAGAGTATTCGGAGGGGAGTTAACTCTGCCGAAAATATAGCCTGTTACTAAATTTAGCGATGACCGCACGATTTTGTGCCGCAAATGGGGGCAAATCACGCGCAACAAAATAATCCGATGTATTTTTGTACGTAGAACATCCGTTGTTGTGCAGTGCAAGTAGTTTTTCATAATATTATTTTCAATTAGCGGTTGCGTACGACAGTTAAACGTTGAGTAACACAATGCATTACTCCAATATATCACTACGGACCATCGCATCGAGGGGGGACTGGGGCGTGGCTAACTGTCGGTGGCGATCCCAATACATAGGGTTTACCCTATGTAAAAATAGTGCGGGTGTTTTCTACGGGGCGCCATGCAGGACAGGTTAATTATGTGTACAAAACCAATTTTGTCCAGACAAAATTGAGTTTTGTAGCACTAAAAATCACAAAATCCAATTACATGTATGTAAAATTCTGATATACAAAATTCATTTTTGTTATAAAGGATTCAATTTTGTAAGACAGAATTGAGTTTTGTGAGCAAAATTCAGTTTTGTGGGACAGAATTCAGTTTTGTCCACAAAAGTCAGAAATCGAAACGTATGCAAATACGTATACGAAACGTATGCAGAATTGAATTTTGTGACACAGAATTGAGTTTTGTGGCACAAAAGTGAATTTTGTTGACAAAATCAGTATATATTTAATTTTGTTTTGTTTTTGTCAAGTTTATAGGTACAAAAATGAATTTTGTTGACAAAATTGAGCCATGTCCCACTTGGCGCCCCATAGTTTTAAGGTCACAGACACAGTTTGCTTGCAAATCTAGAACCAGTACTACCCAGATTATTTGAGTTTATGTAGATTTGACGTTCTATATCAGGAGCCCGTTTCACTAAACTTCGTACGACTAAAATGTTCATAAGTGAAAATTTAGGATTTCAATTCATGTATTGAGCATAGGCTGCATATAATATGCAGCTTTTACTCAATACATGTAAATCCAATAATTGTTTACAAGAAAACAGTGTTAATATGAAATTCGTATGTACCATAATCCCAATTTATCCAGTTACAGCTATATATAACAATAACGAAATACGGGCAAGATCAAACGACGCAAACGTAGTAAAGTCTAATTTATCAGCCATTGTTCATTTACAAAATGTGGCTGTGACTAGAGAAATGGGGCTTATGACATTTGCGACCAGTGTAACTCCCGATAAATATCACTCTAATGTAGCCTGATAATGCTATATATTGCTTGTTAGCAGTACGGCGGGTGTTTCATTGATGGAATGGCGAACAGTGCAGGTCCTAATCAGACTGTGAATTGCTTGTTAGAAGCACGGCCGGTGTTTCAATGATGGAATGGCGAACAGTGTAGGTCCTGATCAGACTGTGCGGATGCACAGTCTGATCTGGATCTACACTGGTCGCAAAACCCATAAGCCGTATTTATCCAGTCACTGCCACAAATTATCAGTTACCATGCAATATACAGTGTTCCATTGCGTGACGCCAATCTGTTTGTCATTAATGTAAATTACGATGAATAAACAACTCGCTCATGCCCTAGATAAACGCTACAGACGTAAATTACCCCAACAATATTTCCAGATACATTTTCTTTCTGACACCGGGTATACTGGCGAAACAAATACGGATGGTTAATATTCGTTCCATATAGTAATAATAATCTTCTCGCTTTCCGTGTTATTGTCGCACACGAGTTACACTGACATATCGTAACAGTTCATATAAGTCCGCTAGTTTTTCATTTTATCCCGTCAACACAGTGCGTATGTGCTGTGAAACACGGTGCCGTGAAACATTTGTGTTATCCTGTCAATACGACCTAATCACTGCGTATGAATATGTGTGGTGGCTGGGGTTATTTTTATTAGCCGATCTATTTATAGATCGGCTAATATATTGGTCATCCATCGAATTCTGAAAAAGTTTGTAGCAACCCTTTTCTCCGCTATTCGGTAATCTACGAACGCGAATTTTGCTGTATCACTTCCAAATTGCATTAACCGATAAAGTTTGCATTTTTGGCAATTATCTCCGTTCAAAACTTTAAATATAGCCAAATAACACAATTTTGAATACGTAATGAGCTGAACGCCGGAAGAGATTGAACCCGGAAGTTGTTGTTGTTGAAGTCCATAGTTGGCTCTAATGGCCATATACGCCAACATACGCCGATTATTGGGCTAATGTAAAGCTTTTATTTATTAAACAGAACAAGTTTCAGCCACGTATAATCGCGTAAAATGTGTTTATTCGGCTAATTTATAATCGACCTCTGCTCAAAATTTCCTCGGACTAGCCATTACGAACATATCTAAATGATGAAATGTTCTTTGTTTACATAATATACATTTTTCAAATAAATATGACACAATCAATTACTACTTGCATGTAACAACACATCCTATTTACTGTACGATCGATGTGTATCGGTTTAATGATTCATCATTCAATCTTAGGTACCAGTCCACCTGAAAAAGGCTTAGTTTCGTAGTTTGCCTATGGGCTTTTTACTGAATATTCCAAAACTGCCTGTCTGTGGCGATTGAATGTGACTTAAAATTAAATACTCCCCATCCTATGCAATTTTCAGCTGACAAAAGCAAGTATTTGTAAAATTATGTGCCAAACTGTGATCTGGGCCATTTAGTGAGCATATTCAGATTAAAATTGTACGCATCTTCCGCTCGAAATGTGTGTTTGTTGTTTGGGGCGCCATTTTAATAGTCTGAAACAGAGATTTGTGGCTCGAAAACAAAACACTCAGTACCAGTACAGACTATGATCAGTGTGGGCAGGTATACATGTAGACTTGATTCACACATTATTTGTTGGTGCAAACTCCGCACGTCACATAGCTTTCTGGCGCCTTTAGTCCAGCGGCCATGACGGAATAAGTGCAGAAATTGACCACCACATGCTAACTTTCACACATTATAAATGCTCTTAGCTGTATGCCAATTTGATTTGTGTAGCTACTAAAGTTTCTTGACATATAATGTAACAGGTGTATACAGCAAACAGCCTCTGTGAATATATGAAGAGGATATCTGAGAAAAAAACTTGCGGAAGTGCTCACTCGGCCAAGAATTGCTAAAAAATTCTAAAATCTTGGTGGACTGGTACCTTAAGCAGAAAACAGGTTTATTATTACTATCTAAAGGAGTGTTTATTGTTCTTGGAGTGTGTTTGATGACCCTGTGGCGCTTCAAATGTTGTCCCATTTCATCAGAAAGTCTTGCCGCCTCTCCGTAAGCGATCGTTTTATCGGGATATAGTCGTCAGTTGGCGAAATCGACGTATTGATTTTTGCGCGCTGTAATGTCGAATTTCACTTTATTGTGTGCGTTGGTACATTTTGTTTGCGCGAGTCAATGCAGTGTTCCAAATGACACTTCTTTCTCTCTACACCGCTGCCGTGTGAATGTGCTAGGCTGGGTATTCTAAAATATACGGTCACCCGCAGGGGTCAGGCAGGGAGCTGTAGCTTTCGGCATAGCGTATGTCGTCCACATCTGCACTTGTTCGTCGGATACCTAACATACATCATCTGGAGCAGCCACACGTCACTGATGTTTAAGTAAACTGTGTTATTGCAATAAATATGGCCTACTTTTATTTAAATATAGGCCATTTCCCATAAATTGTTGACATATTTTCAAGTTTCCTGTATTGTGCATAAAGCCGATTTCGAGCGCTATGCTTTCGGCCCACATGTTGATCGTGTAAACTGTCGATGTTGCTTATAATGACCGCTAACCAATCTTTTCTTGCTAAATACCAACACGCGTATCTATTTTGTTCATTGCAGTTAACCGACAAGCGGAACCCGGTGTGAAGTTGGAGCCTAGAATTGTGCGTTTCGACCCGCGGGAAATCTTGTCGTCCGAGTCGAGCGAGTGCTGTACAGAGTAAATCAGCACTCACTGTCCAGTAGAATTGCTGCTGCACCAGGTATAGTGTATTAGGTAGGCACAAACTAAAGTGCCTCTGTACTTCACACATGTGCTGTGTGATTGATCCCTGTTTACAAGGAGTCGCAGAACGGAGAAAATGCAGTAAGGAGTCATTTCGGCCGCACAAGTGTCTCGAATGAAAATGACCGCTGTGTGTCTGATATTTCTCCAGACGGTATAGTTTTTGCATAGTTTTGCTTCAAACTGAATACACTCTCTGTGAAAAGCAGATTAGTGTATACAATTTTATGAAAAAAAAATCTTAAGGTACCAGTCCACCTGAAAAAGGCTTAGTTTCGTAGTTTGCCTATGGGCTTTTTACTGAATATTCCAAAACTGCCTGTCTGTGGCGATTGAATGTGACTTAAAATTAAATACTCCCCATCCTATGCGATTTTCAGCTGACAAAAGCAAGTATTTGTAAAATTATGTGCCAAACTGTGATCTGGGCCATTTAGTGAGCATATTCAGATTAAAATTGTACGCATCTTCCGCTCGAAATGTGTGTTTGTTGTTTGGGGCGCCATTTTAATAGTCTGAAACAGAGGTTTGTGGCTCGAAAACAAAACACTCAGTACCAGTACAGACTATGATCAGTGTGGGCAGGTATACATGTAGACTTGATTCACACATTATTTGTTGGTGCAAACTCCGCACGTCACATAGCTTTCTGGCGCCTTTAGTCCAGCGGCCATGACGGAATAAGTGCAGAAATTGACCACCACATGCTAACTTTCACACATTATAAATGCTCTTAGCTGTATGCCAATTTGATTTGTGTAGCTACTAAAGTTTCTTGACATATAATGTAACAGGTGTATACAGCAAACAGCCTCTGTAAATATATGAAGAGGATATCTGAGAAAAAAACTTGCGGAAGTGCTCACTCGGCCAAGAATTGCTAAAAAATTCTAAAATCTTGGTGGACTGGTACCTTAACCCTTCCTACGCTGTTGACGGAAATTGCCGTCTGCTGTTTTTCATTTTTTCTTTAATTCTTAACAAAAACAATGGTTTTGACAGCACATGAGAATCGTCTCCACTCCACCAGGTTTTTGTCGAGAAATATTGAAAATACAACATTTCCAGCAGACGACAACATTTGATTCAGCGTAGTAAGGGTTAATATTACATTTGTACAAGGTTAATGGTTCAAATAGTCAGCCGTAACATTTTATTATCATATTTCCTATGCTATCTATCTACATTCATAACAGTTTTCAACCAATTTTCATGATATTTTTGAAATACCAGTAATATTATACATTGAATATTGTGACGTCATAACAGTATTGACGTCATTGGTTAGAATATATAATGAGTAAAATGCTACAATATATTACTTTGTAATAAACTTTAGTTTGAATGATTATCTTGCTCAGAACACTAGTTATGTATATTTAAAGTGGGGACATATATTTGGAACCACCCTGTATGTGTACATCGGGTGGACACAAATATGACCCCAATTTTCAAATTGCTATATTTCAAAAACTGTTCATAATAATTCAATACAATTGTTAACCCATTATAAGCGGAATACACCTTTACGGGTATGATTTTCTTTTAAATATTTTATTTTTGTTATTTCTCAATGAAAGTATATGTTGCGACCACAAATTTGAACCGTCTCGATGAGACGGTTCAAATGGTGGTCGCGACATATATTGATTTGCTTAATTGATGAAATGATGTCAAATATTGATGTTATAAGAAAAACAGTACGGACATCTACTATGATGGCTAAACATAAATGTGTATGCCCCCAGTGTCGGTCCGTCCGTCCGTCTATGTCTCCGTGGATCCCGTTAAGAAGTTTGCCAGAGCTACTTCAATCTTCTACCAGGGGAATTTGCGTGCCGACCGGCCACATTTTCTTGTTACAACTAATTTTAGTATTTGTGGACGGATTTTCAATATTAATTTTTTTTTTTTTGGTTGAACCATTTCTGAGATATCTAGTCAAGTTTCGGTGTCAGTTTCCTTCCCTTTCTTCACACGAAATAATCAAGCTCCTCTGTTTCGCAATAAAAAATCAATATTTGACTAAATTACAAGCGGATTAATAATTACATGTAAATCACAAACAAAACAGATTTCACAATTTAGTAACACAGTATAATAAAGTCGTAATACATTAGTTTAATACATATGCAAATGAGTCCGCTGCGGAAAACATGTCAGGTAATCATTACAGCTTCAAATTATGACGATGTGCTTATGCAGTAAATATAATCCAACATTTGTGTTGATTTAATATGATATTTATTAAACTCGTTTGACTAATGTAATAAGAAACTCGGCGTAGCTTCGTTTCTTATGCAATCAGTAAACTCGTTTAACCCTTTGAACCCGAAAGCCCGCCATATCGGTGTATGCAAACAGTGCAGATCCAGATGAGCCGGCTCTTAACGAGCCGTCTCATCAGGATCTACACTTTTTTACCACCTTTTCGTAAATGGACTAGTCTGAAAACCATTTTGTGATGGCAGGATTGGTTGCAAATAGCATATCATAAATCCATTCCAGTTTCTTAGTGGTGAAATGGTTAATAACTATCATCTTAAATCATCACGCATGTAATCATCCTCTGTATCCTATAGTGTTCGTAAACAGTTTGAATTTACCGTCATGTTTCGATCATGAGATGTCCAATATTAGCACATTATATTCAAACAAAAGTACGTAATGTCTGCCCATACTACTATAGATACAACGATGCCACTTGTAATATTCACTTCTGTTATTTTATTGCTGCCATTTTTTTTATTAATACCACGTACCACTAAACTATCCGAGAACGATTTAGCTTCATTTATCCCGTCAACACAGTGCTTATGTGCTGTGAAACACGGTGCCGTGAAACATGTTTGATATCCGGTCAATACGACCGAATCACTGCGTATGAGTATGTGCGGTGGCTGGGGTTATTTGTTTGGCATTTTAAAGCCATTAGTAGGTGTTGACGGGATACGTAGAATAGTAGGTTAGTGCCGTGAATGGGAAAACATATCTGGCGCAGTACGGAAACGGGATGTGCTCGGCAGAGCCTATCGCCCATCCCGTTTCCAAAGCCTTGCCAGATATGTTTCCCATTCACGGCACTAACATACTATTCTCTATATTCTGGCTACCCGACTATTTCTTGAAGTGACCTTAATCAACTAAAAGATCTTTATAAATATCCGAACTTGTGAGTTAATGAGCGCTTTATCAATGGCATTTATATAAGCTGCTAGTGACTATAAATTTCAAGATATTGTCACAATTGGCAAATCAACAGCGTCAACATGTTTTTTAGCACTTTTTTTATTTGCACCAGAATTCCGTTTCTTGGAGTTATCCTCCCACTGACCTTGTTAGCATGGAGAAAATTATAAGTCGCCTTATAAGTCGTCTTAATTACATAATTATCGCATCCAGACGAGATAAATTGAACCCGATAGCTAATAGGAAATATCATCAAACAGGTGATACTGCCAACTTGTGACATCGATTATATGACATTTTCACTCCCCTTGATCAATTAATAGGTCGTCTTGACGCGATACTTATCGCGTGAAGACGACTTACTAACTGCTCAATACGAGATTTTAATGTATTACTTCGTGATACCGTCTTTATTCGACTAGCAAAATGATACGCATTAAAATAAAACCGATGTCAATAGATGACAGTATCACGTTTCGACGAGATTTTGTGTTATTTATCGTGTCCAATTTATCTCGTGTTGATGACTTACGACGTACTGACGCGATATGTAGTTAATATGTATAAGTTACAGTTCACATATTGATTTTTTAATAAATTTCGAGCAAGCGCTAGCGATCAATAAATTAGTTTATTAAAAGTTATATATGTGAATTATAACTTACTTTCGACTTGCGATGCTACTGCTTTATTTGCCGTTTGGCAACGCAGCGCACATGTAAACGTCACAACAGGATGCGTGCCACGTGCATTTCTGACAACAAGCCGTGACGTCTGGATATAAATATAACTTTCTACATATTGGAACAGTTAATGAATACATTTAATGGATATTGGAGAAATAGTCGCAATATGTGATTAATTGAGAAGAAACGCTATGCTTTCATTAGTGGAGAAACTAGGGCAAGAATAATCATTATAAGATGTATTAAGACGGCATAACTATTACATTATGTGGCTGACATAAATATACCACCATAGAACTAGTGTAATGGCAGTGTTCTTTGGAATTTTAGAAGGGAACGCCCATGAATATAAAATAAACAGATTTGATCGATGCATCTGTACTTTCATGACTATCACTGTGAGTTGGCAAGAAAATAATGGTTCAACTTGTTTACCACACTTTTAGCCACTGATCAACATTAATCAAATGGCAATACAAAATTTGCACGTATTATTTTAGTTCAGCTCATTCATTGTAAATACCAACTTGCACATGTCATCTTCCTTTCAATTGCTGTCGTACATTGAAGGAACTGTCATCAGACATTACACAGCTTACTGCATATGAATATGTGCGGTGACTGGGGTTATTTTATTTGCATTTTAAAGCCATTTGTAGGTGTTGACGGGATAAATAGAATAGTAGGTTAGTGCAGTGGATGGGGAAACTATCTGGCGCGGCACGGAAACGGGCTGTGCTCGGCAGAGCCTCGCCCATCCCGTTTAATACTTCTAATTTGTTATCTAAGTCCGAGTATGTACATACGTATATTGGGTTGGATGAAACAAATACTTCAACTTTGTTTCCATAGCTCACAAACTATACATGATCAATCAGAACTCACCACAGTATCACTCCGTGCAATTAACTCTGACACCTAAAATGTATAAATCTATATTAGTACACAAAATAGTTTACTATAGATTTATGAGCACGTATGCGTCCCCTGAAAAAGAAAAACAGCTGTAGATTTGTAAAACATACTTAAACATTATATACCTTGAGCCAGCAATACCCCCCCCCCCCTCCCTCCCCCATGCGGGATATTTGGTGAGTATGATTTCCGGATTCAGTAGCAGATTGTCTATCAAACCTCAATCCTGGTTGTATGGGCTGAACAAGCAGCTGGATGAACAAATGCCGGACATGTTCAAGATGGCCGCCGAATTAAGTCACAATTTGAATGTAAAATGATATAGAATACATCTTGCATTTCATTACATCAGCAAATGGCAATATATTTCAAAATGGCTGCCGAAATAGGCTGTTTTACAACATTTCTCTATGCATCTTATGCTGTTGCGAATGATTACAGACATTCATAAAGTTGAAACACATATACATTGCTTCCCCTCACAAATAACTGGCACATACAGGAGATAGAAATGCGATATCCTTCCACAATTGTCAGAAAAGGCAAAATGGCCGCCAAAATGTTCTTATTATGTTCTATTCTTTACTCTATGAAATTGTTATAAACACCATTTCATGTAGATTTTACATGTATCAATCCCAGTTCGATATCCAAATCAAATTATTTGATAACATATACATATCCAGATATACAATGCTATAGTTATATTTTCAAAATGGCCGCCAAAATGATCAGATATTGTTTTAATATTGACGATGAAGCTGCGGTTTTCAATAATTAAACAACACTAACATCTATAGAAAGTGATAGTCTGTCTATTTACAAAGACAAATGAGGATGTATGTCCATCATTTTGAGTATTGAAAAAATGTTTCAAAGTGTTTCCAAAATGGACTGACTATTGACAAGGAATATATTGTTATTATTGGGCTGTCTAGTTAACGTGACTGGTAACGAGCACAATTCTTACACTTAAGCGATCATGATGATCATTGGTCAAGGCAGTATATAGTATGGTATGATGAATGGCAAGGGTATGCTTATTGCAAGTATGCATGGCTTTCTCCCACATTAATGATCCCACATATGTCTTCACATGTGGCAATAATTTACATTAACCCTTGTTCGTGAGTTGCAAACATTGGAAAATAAATACAATACATATACAATTCATGCAGTCACTGGTGTAATCTGTTCGACATTAAACACTACAACATGTGATGTATTTATTTTTCTAATTAAACATTATTGAAACTAATACACCCAAATCTTAATCATATACAGTGTCACCATGACTGTCAGTTTCAAGATGACAATTAACACGACCGCTTTTCAAATTAGGATGTGGTATTTACGGATCTATATAATTATACAGTTTTAATACAGTTGGCATTTCTTAAAATAGTTGATACTACCTTATCCCGAGGAGGTCCCGCATTTTGCTGGTGACACCAACATGTGCTAACCCATGACATATACTCAAATACATGTATCTGGTTGCTATAGCAATGGAATATGATTGTCCACCAGGGGTGTAATATATTTAAAGGGAATTGTTATGTGGATTGAATCCACATAGGGGTATACGTATGTGCATGTATGTCGCAAAGACATGTATATTAGCTACAAACGACGTGTACCATGTATATGCTAATCTGGTAAATATAATTCTGCATTCAGGAAATAAATGTACACATGGTACATGCTTATAGAGTTCTGAGGTCATTAGAATGACATTACATGTTGTCAAATAGAGAAATATATATTCCGATGACAGCAAAGAGCCAGCAAAGTACACAACATGTGGTACAATGCGGCATAAAACGCCTTCCACAAACCTGATTCTGACAAACCTGATTCTGATCGCCTACGTAAATAGTTAGAATGAGATGTAGACATTAGTCAAATTGCATAGTAAAATCCGAATATAATGTGTCTCGATAGAGGCTATGTGATGATGAAAATGTTGATACATTGCATAATATGTTGTGGAGACATGTTTATCATTTATGGGGATTTAAACGCAGATTGATGGTCCTATGAGTGTGTGTTGCTACACATGGTAATACATGAGCATGTGTACTACAAATCGTTTGACTGCTGTAAATTGATAAATTCGGGGATTTTTGGTGAAAATGGGCACATCCTTTGTAATAGTATTTTCCTACTGATGTATGGGTTTCATTCTGGATCACATTTAGAATGAAAATACCACTAAATATGGTCTCCTGTTGTTTTTGTAGTTATATGTGTGTAGGTCAGATGTGCATACTGCTGGATTAGATTGATTTTTGAATACCCCGGAATTACTTTTTTCAGACTACATACATACATACATGGCTTGTATATATAGTATATATCTTTTCAGAAGTCATACTTTTAGCCACATTTGTCAAATATTCATTTTGGCACACAGAAAGGCAAAGACTACACTGAAGCGATGTACTCGTATATTTAAATATGTATTAATGATCTTATGCTATGCAGGTATATGCCAATCTGAACTATTGCAATGTGATTACAAACCTGCATCATTTTTGGATGTTGGTAATTTGACACAACAGGTGTAGAGTAACACATGTGCTACAATTAAGAACATTGAATGTTCAAAACATGTTATAGAAAATAGTTTATGTATGCGTACATAGCAGCTATATGAAGATAGTGGACATATTCACGCACCTTCAATTTCTTTGTTTATATGGAAATTATTAATGGTATATCAACATTACATGTTATCAAATGTTTACTATTATGAACTCGTGGTTCAATATTAACGTAAAATGTCTCACTTACAAAATACAATATTGTAATGGATGCCTCTCAAATGATAGTGTACACTAATGGAGCAATATATCTGCATGTATTAGGCAATGGTCATGATGCATGCACTGGTGTGCACTTACACTAGTAATGGATGACGGCCATACACATTGGAACACACATGTTGTCGTATGACACATAGTATATTCCAGTAGTTATTGTATACAATTGTTACTATATACATGATTTGATAAGTACATGTGCCAACTGCACATTTCCTGTTCCTGCTGATGACTCGAGATGGGTTAAGGGAATATTATTGGAATGTACGATAAATAGTGTGTACATTATGTGGAACCGGGATATATATATCCCAGTTTCATCGGTTATACGACCTAATGTTATCTTTATGGCAAATAAACTGATTTACTTGCATGGCTGTCATCTTGCAAGTATACAAACAATGTGTTTGTCCAGTTCTATTCCAGCTTAGCTGGCTCGTATTATTTACAGCAATCTTAATGTTCTGTAGTTTAGTATTTATTTGTCATACATGGAATAATATATGCTACAGATCATTCATTCAGCATGGTAGAAAATGTTATTTCCTCTGCATGGTATAAAAGGTATATTTCTTATATCCAATGTGCAAATTAGTACCTACGACCTATACTATTGATATTATTTATTTATTTAATTATTTATTTAATTATTTATTTTAATTAATGGTGTTTCAAGGCCTGTCAACAGCTGAGAGTAATAATTAAATGTATCACAGTCGTTCATACTGAAATACACAACATAGTAATTATGGTAATTGTCATGGCTGCATAAATATGAAACGGATATACAGTGGGGTCAGCGTGTAAGTGCACACACGAACGAACACGACAGGTTGGAACCAACCTGTCGTGTTCGTTCGTCTGTGCACTTACACACTGACCCCACTGTATAGAGAGACGAACAGATATGTATTCTGTATTTTTAAATGTGTGCGAATAACTAATATACAGGTGTTAGTAGCTACACATTCATATGAACCTTTCATAAGTATCTGGCAGCGTATAAAGTAAGAAAAAAGTAGTACATGCAAAATGACCACTGTAAATTCAGTTGGTCGGTAACAAAGTAGTTTTACCATTGCATTATCTGCTGTAGACATTATGTAATCATAATATGGATATCAAGCATGTATTGCAAAACAATAGTAAGTACAATTACCATTGATACAAGTAACAGACACCGATAGAGATTTGCATATTGAGACACATAGCATAGTTGTTACTTTCACTAAGTAAAATGCGAAGCGGACAGACAGGCGGACGAACACTCGGACACACTGTATCTGAAGGGTGTGCGGATTGCTATTATTAGTGCCTAAGTACTAGTAGTTCCTTTGCATCTAAACCATTGAGAACTAAGTGACAGTGCATAACATAAATTAATTACATTACATGTAAAATTTCCATTTTAAAAACTGTGGGTGGGGTATGGTAACAAATAGTTAGTTTTTAACATTTTATCGTCGACAGCAGACATCAGATAATCGACATATATGCAATTAACATGTCTAACGAACACTACTAGGTGAGACAGAGAAAATACCATTGGGATAAGAAAATACAAAAGTACCATATTTTTATGGAATTATTAAGGTAGATTTTTTGCCAATGCAATTCAGTGGGTGGGGTAATAAAACATGCACATTCTTCATCTAAGTTAGAAGATATTATTTAATTGAACTTTATTCCATTGTATATTTATGAACACATCAGGAAACATACAAAACTGCCATATCAGTTGTTTCTAATGATAAAAAACTGTAACATTTCAATGAAAAATGTGATTTTTCACAATTGCGAAAAGTCCGAGGGTGATATACTTCAAAATGGTGCCAAACATTCATCCAGCGGGTTATAGAGCGGAGATATACTCGTAATTGAATGTAGTTTCAGTAGAAAAATATGTCTGCAAAAATCCCACTGGGGGCGGGGTCTATTTCTGGCTGACGGCCTATTATAAACTAGCTTAGCGAATGCTATTGTGTCTGTAATCAATTGTATTCAATTTATTTATAGTAATGCAACACATTTTGATGTGAAATGTGATATGTTATGACTTGTTCTCAGACATGGCGCCTGGCCTAGTTTATTTCACAATGATCACAAAGAAGCTTATTGGCGGGAGACATACTGTCTCCACGCTATTGGGATCGTGATTCTGGCCGTTTGCACGCTGTTCATCGGGGAACGTCTCAATAGGCTCAATTTGCGTTCGCAATTAACAACAGTCAGGTGACATTTAAAGTCAGCGAGTGAACTGAAAGCAAGTTATTAATAGCAACGGCAATGCTCAACATTATGTGTAAAATAGTTGGCATGCCCAACTTTACTTTTGAAGAGAACAAATTGCTGTTATTGAGACGCCCCCCGTATCGCTATTGTGATCGTGATTCTCTGTTCATCGGGGAACGTCTCAATAGGCTCAATTTGCGTTCGCAATTAACAACAGTCAGGTGACATTTAAAGTCAGCGAATGAACTGAAAGCAAATTATTAATAGCAACGGCAATGCTCAACATTATGTGTAAAATAGTTGGCATGCCCAACTCTACTTTTGAAGAGAACAAATTGCTGTTATTGAGACGCGTATCGTGTACCACGCAGTCGCAATGCGACGTCGAAGGCCATTTCTTTTTCATATTGTGGTTTACGAGCGATTTTCGAAAAATTACGCTCTGGCTGAGCGAAACAAAATTCATGAAAACATTTTGCCGTTCATTTAGCATACACGTATGTAGGCCTACGCCCAGTCATAATTTTGAAAAGATTTCACATAATACGTCTGCAATATATGGAAGGTAATATCCGCCATAATTATATTAGGCTTGATGCTTGCTTGCTGATGACATTCTAAGTTCTATCCGTCCTATTACAATTCTATGTGGCTTGATGCTCGCTGACTGGTGCCATTACAACTTAATTTCATGTTATTTTATTCGTCATTCGTGTTTGTGACATTTGAAATCTTCTTGGTTGTAGTCTAAATTGCATGTGCATTTGGCTTGATGCTGTATCCATTCGCACTGTTTCAATGCGTTTGTGTCGATTACATTCTAAGTGACATCCGGAGTTCCATTATTGATTATTGCATCGCTGTTTTGCCACGCGGTTTGTTACCTCGATAAGCCACGCCCCTTGACAACAACAATTGCAACAGTAATTTGGGAACAACCATTATGACGCCAGGTGCGCTGCTAAAACTTAAAATAGTTCTCCCAAAAATGATTTTATATGCTGGTAACCGTCCTACAATGCGTTGCTCTCTAAATTGGTTTCATGTCCCTAGCGGTGTTGATGTAGATTGATTCCGCCTTTTCTGTTGCGCCATGTTCAGGTTAAAAGACACCAAATGGTTTTACTGTATAATTTAACCGAATCCCAGCCAGTCTTTCCTACTTTCACTATTCGTATGGATGTTGTGGGACCAACCTCGTCATGTCCCCCAATATTGTTTACATTATTTGGCCACGGAAACTCTGTTTACATCATGTGACAAACAGGGTCAGTTTTTTCTTTTGAATGCTTCAAATATGCTGAAAAATGGTGTTAAAAACACCCCTTTTCTAACATAAAACCTAGAGTGTACATGCCAGGTTATAATATAGGGAGACATTTTTCTTTATTCTTTCAATCTGACATTTTTCTGGCAAAATGATTACCATTACCAGACGTACTAATTGACATTATTATACTTTTTATATCAAACGCGAAATGCCAGTTTGATATCAGGGGCGATAACCGTGGTTCCTTAAAATGATAACGGAAGCAACTATTTATTCCATTTATTTATTATTTGATGTGCAATATCATACTTTATGATATGAGCCGCGTCGCGAGAAAACCTGTCTTCAGGAGTCTGACGACGTCACAAGATATGACGTCGTGAACTTAGCTGACGTAATTTCAGCCGAGATTTCCAATTATCGAAGTTTGTCAGACCGCCATGTTAGGTTTGTTCCGTTGTGTTAAAGTTATCTTACGAACAGAATATATCTATAACCGGGCGTATGTGTGTGAAAAACAACGAAACAGTCTTCGATCTGTCATGGATCCTGTCTGAGAATGTATTGGATGAACGTTAGACTGCCGTACTAACAACGGTCGTACGATCGAAATCCACCATTTTTATTCGAAACGGGCACATCTTATATTATGTTTTTATTAACAATAATGGCGTAAGAGTAATTTTCTTGTATTACTTTTGCTACTGATATCACATATAAAAATGTTTGTCCGTTATTGATATGTGTTTTTTTATGTTCCGTTATTTTGACATATAATATTTTCTTTGACACAGTTTACAGATAACTGTCCACATTAACCATGTTAACTGCTATCGACCACCATTTACAGGTGAAAATTCTGTGTAAGCTACATTTTTAATTTACATACAGATGGTCGGCAGCATATTTGTAGACCGTTGTAGCCTGGGCCCGGTTTCCCGCACAACTATATGTTTCAGATCTGGTTAACTCGACGCGAATTTTCAGTTTATTGCTCAAATCTTTCCTTCTAATATACATGTAATGTATACAATTAACATTTAGCGCAACCTTTACCTGCAAAAACAACAAAGCCATGGATGTTACGATGTCTCATCTGTGCATATGCACCGTCTGATCAGAACATAGGATGTCCGCCATTCAGTCACTAGGGAATCCTTTCTCGATTACCGACATGATATGTATCGCCGATCTTACATTTATTGCAGATATTGTAAGGTCCGTTTTTTTCAGCAGGTGTCCAAGTACAGCTGTAAGCGGGACGATGCCGTGAACATTCGACATTTATGTTGTCTGAATATGAAAAGCTTAAATCTGAATGCACACTGACGTGTGTGTCATATTAATATAAGAAATAGATACGGTGGGATGATATTTCAAGGCAACATATGTTGGAGACATTAGTATCATGGAAAGTGATCTGCACCACTTGAGGATATTTTTATTTTTTGCAAAATGACCACCTTTTCTGCATAATGGAAGTCTCAAACTTAACATGAAACAGTTCATTTCAGTTACTTAGAGGGTTACGTGTTAATCGTCAAAGGTTGTAGCAGCATTGTCAATGAACAAATAGCAGTATGGACAAACTTTTAAAAATCTAATATCATATCCATAGGAATCTTCGGAATGTCAAATACTTGGTAGATTAACTGTACAGTTGGTCATAGACATGCACAGACGGACGGATGGATTGACGCATCCACACATGCACAACGTGTGATTACTGGCATTTAACTCATTTAATTTATGAAGTATCTCCCCTATGTATCACAGTATATTATAGTACACATATGAAGTAAAATAAAATACAAAGTCCTCGGATTTTTATTAAATACAATAGTGTGTATTTTGATAATATAAATAGGAAATTTGCATTATGGAAAGCAAAACAAGATATAAAACTTCCTGAAACATCATCAGGGCCGTAACCAGAAAGCCAAAAACGAGGAGGCAGTGATCATGCACCCCCCCTCCACCCACACACGGAAAGAAAATTACTAGTATTTATTATGAAATCTAAAACATATTTACAAATATAGCAGATTCTGATGACACGGCTCGTTATGACTTGGCTCACCTGTGTCTACACGGTTTTGTTGAAACTTTCGAATTAACTCGGGTTACCACATCTTTGACACACTTCCTGGTGTTGTTTCTGTATTAACACAGCTCGTATGCAAGGTATGTGGATGAGGATGTGATAAATAAGTTGGATCACGTTTTTGTATGAATAATATCGTCTAGCATTACAGGATCCGGATTCGGATACGGATAACAACACGTCTTATCGAATATCAACATGATTAATGGAAGACACTATTTTTAGTTGAAATTAACATGAAAATAAGACACACTACACTTATTTTCACGACCATGACTATTTGAAAAGCATAATAAAGGGGATTGAATAAATGCTGTTTATATCTGAAGTAACATAATATGTTATACCTGAAGTAGCCTAATATTAGTCTCAACAGCAAATTCAAGATGGCGGCCAATTTTAAAATCGAAGTCGCTGTCGGTGCAGCTGAATTGTGTCAATTTTTACAGTATATATGCGACGTAACCAACGACACGGACATGTCCATTATGATTGTAATGCTTGTTATGACAACTGTGTAGTCTAACAAAAGCCAATATTGAAGCGCATCGTAAATAAATCAGAGATTTAATCTGATACAATACCGAATCTACCTAGCGTGGACGCCGCCATTTTGCTTTGAATCACGTCACTGGATTTGTGACACATAGCGAGGGAATGACGTCAAAACATGACGTCACGCACGTTCAAGCAATTACGTTTAGTATGCGGTATAAATTAAATACATGATTAGTGCCGTAGAATATAAAATATATTCGGTTTCGTTTCGCCCCGACAACTTTATAGGGGCTCGCTAAAGCTCGCCCCAATAAAGCTGTCTAAGGCTCAACCAAATATATTTTATATTCGACAGCACTAACCATGTTTTTACTATATATACTGTAACGTCGTTTGACGTGGCTTTTACGTGACATCTCATTTGCTCAAACGACCTGCATAGTGGCGTTGTATTAACTATAATATCTTAATGAATATTTGCAGATATCATGATCAAATAAAAAGCATTCAATTCATCATACAAATACCATTGTCATAGTAACAAAATGTTAATTTGACCAAGAATTTCCCGAAGACAGGTTTTCTCGCGAAGCGGCTCATATGTCGATAAAAATATTTATTCAGCATTTAGTTGATATAAATAATTTAAAAATACTGCACCCCTTGCATATGGAACTAGCTTGATACCACCGCGAGTCTCTATGAGTACATTAAATATTACTAAATAATTTTATCTGTGTAGCTGGCACTCGTAATTTTTAAAAGTGGTGGACTAGTTGCAATTATACACTTATTTAAGTTCCATAAAGAAAAGTTTGTACCTAATAGATGGGACCCCAGCTTCAACAATAATTAAATCTATATTTTAATTAGTCAATATCCTGAGCAGAATGGGTGCAGGTTATTGGAAATTAGGTCCCACAACATCCATAAGAAAAATGAAAGTAGCAAAGAATAGCAAAATGAGTGGTAACAGACTAGTTTTTTAGGGAAAATCAATGGTGGTGGCCCACCTTAGTCTGATCCCGGACGGTTATTGGTTTGCATCGGTAACGGGCCAGTTTGACAGTGAACCTGTGTAAGTTACCATATGTGTAACTTACTATAAAAATGTGATTGTTTTCAATTACGTACATATGTAATTTAATTATGAGGATACATGTATGTATAAAAAACACATTAGTAAGTCAAAACACCATACATACATATGCAATTTAGTTAATATAGGTTAGAGAATAACAAATGGTTCGAAATCGTCAAGACGGTAAAAGTAGTCCGATATGACAAAATCGTGCGGGTGTTTGAGGTCACTGACACAGTTTGCTTGCAAATCTTGATCCATTACTACCCAGTTTCACTTGAGGAACATGATGGTCATGTGATGTAAACAGAGTTTCCGTGGCCAAACAAAAAAATGTAAACAATATTGGGGGACATGACGAGGTTGGATTTTCTGTCTTAGGAGTAAGTGAAGCTATTGTTTAATTCATGCAGAACCAGTAATGACCGGCTGCAGGTCATGTACAAGTAGGTCCCACAACATACAAACGAATAGTGAAAGTAGGAGAGGCTGACCTTATTGGATGGGATTCGGTTAAAGTGTATAGTAAAACTATTTGGTGTCTTCTAACCTATACTGTGATCATTTGTAGGTGAAATCGTACATCAACACCGGCGTTGGAGGTGTGCCTCAAACAGCCAATCACATCTCGTACTATTATTTATTAGTCGGAGGATTCCTAACATTGACAGCAGTGCCATCTGGCGTCATAATGAGGCACTACTAACCAATATATTGCTTGCATCATTCTGCTTGTGCTTGATGCTTTCTGCTTGCGGGTTTCCGCTTTCGGACTGTGGCTTGATGCTTACTTCCTGTGGCATTGTCCTTACTGCTTTCGGCCTTATTCAACGTGCTAAGTGCTTGTTCTTACTTTCTATTGCAAATGCTTAGTGCAATAAAACAGGGACACGAATAAGGACGTATCAATAATTGTAATGTAAATAAGACGAATGAACAAAGCAATCAGCAGAATGGACATGTAAGAAAGACAAATAGAATTACAACAAGCAGATTTCAAATGTAATAAATACAAATGACGAATGAAATAACATGAATATAAGTTGTAATGTCATCACACGCAAGCATCAAGTCACATAGAATTATGGCGGATATTACCTTCTATAGCAATATACCTCGTAAAACGGTTTATTAGTCGGATATAAAGCACCTTTGCTTCATCAACCTATTTGTGTTTAGAGCAGGCTGTATTTTACAAACACCAGTAACTGATCAAGTTCTCCAACTTTGCAGATTGTACATCCAATAATCAACATCGAATATATTTCTAACAAGGAATTTCTGAGTATGCAAATTCACAAGTGGCTACTTGTCTCCCGCCAGTCAGTACTTTCAGTACTTTGATTCTGAACTACTAGCGGTGTTCTATATTCAGGAAGTTCGTGTATATATGCGGCTGCGGCTGGAGAATATTACATTTCATGTGGCTTAGTTATAACATGGGTATATCCATGGCTTTGATTCGCTTGCTACTGCTAATAGGAGCACCAATATGGAAGTAGATGTGTTCCTATGTTAGTAATTATGTATATGTTCAATAAATGTCTATATACATGTATATTCAACAAATATTCAACATATATATATATATATATATATATATATATATATATATATATATATATATGTTTAATACATATATACATTCGATCTATTTTGTATGCATTCAAAGACTATACAACATAACTACGTAAGTGATGATTTTCTTATATTTTATATGTTCGATTATCAAATGCATATATTACAAATACGTGTATATTTACCTACGTGGAATCGAATATTCAGACCTCAGATAACAAACTAGCTCTCCGCAAGTATAATTTAGAGAGTGATTTAGAAGAGAAAATCTCTTTATCCCGTCAACACAGTGCGTATGTGCCGTGAAACACGGTGCCGTGAAACATTTTTGATATCCAGTCAATACAATTTTTGCATTTTACAGCCATGTGTAGGTGTTGACGGGATAAATAGAATAGTAGGTTAGTGCCGTGAATTGGAAAAAATATCTGGCGCGGCACGGAAACGGGATGTGCTCGGCAGAGCCTCGCCCATCCCGTTTCCTGAGCCTTGCCAGATATTTGTTCCCATTCACGGCACTAGCCCACTATTCTCTATACACTGGTCTATGTTAGAATCAAAACCGAAATCAATACATTTCGCCATCAGTACAATTCATAGCTTGAAACACTGAAAACAATACTCACTCACCTTGGACAGACTTATGCCGAAATTGTGAGTAAGCAAAATGACCCATCTCAAAGTTTTGAAGAACGAAAAAAAGACAGTTGTAATCAAAGGCCTCCCCTGTGACAGAAATGAATCCCCCCCCCCCCCCAGGCCACACACGACAACATTCTGGCGCTTGTCAAGGATGGATGCAAACTTTATCCCGTCAACACAGTGCGTATGTGCCGTGAAACACGGTGCCATGAAACATTTTTGATATCCAGTCAATACAATTTTTGCATTTTACAGCCATTTGTAGGTGTTGACCGGATAAATAGAATAGTAGGTTAGTGCCGTGCATGGGAAAACATATCTGGCGCGGCACGGAAACGGGATGTGCTTGGCAGAGCCTCGCCCATCCCGTTTCCTGAGCCTTGCCAGATATTTTTTCCCATTCACGGCACTAACCTACTATTCTCTATCTATTTTCCTTATTTCTGAACCAAAATATATGTTGTGACCACTCATTTGAACCGTCTCGGCGAGACGGTTCAAATGAGTGGTCACAACATATACTTCTGATGAGAAATAAAGAAATTCCTGAGCCTTGCTGGATATTTTTTCCCATTCACGGCACTAACCTACTATTCTCTATGTCTGATGTCAAGGTCATCAATACAGAGAGGACAATATACCGAGGTAAACACGCTGTCCCAGTAATTGCAACCATAGAAACGTTTGAGCAGAAGCAAGAATTTATGAAGGCGAAAATTGAGCTGAAAAATGGTAACCAATATAGGCGTGTGTTAATAGCAAAGATTACGCCCCAGAACTTCGTAACACAGACTCGAATGTTCGTAAAATTTTAAAGGGAATTGGCAAGGACAACTAATTCCGTATGTTCGGTGGCAAGATATTTCCCGTGAGGCGGAATAACGGTAACGGTAACGCCAATTAGGACAGTGTGATCCTTGGGTGTTGGAATGTTGCTAGCTCGTCGTGAAACAATTTTGACAATCATATTTTCAGATTAAAATCAATACAACACTTAGACTGTTGCGTGTTTTTGTTCATAACGTCATACTTTCTCATTCAGTAGCCTAAAACGTTACATACTAAATAGAACACCATGCTCCCCTTCGAAACGGTATGAATTCCTAGGTGAGCCTCGGAATTCTTACGCGTTTCCTAGCATTGCCTGATAAACTTAGTATGAAAGAAACCAGCATGGTATTCTCTATGTAGCTCAGCTGTGCTTGAGAACATGGAGAGGGCATATAAAAAAATATGTGGTGCGGGCAACGGTCCAGAAAAAAAATAGGTTGGGATGGTATTTGTTTTTAAATACTACTAGACAGCTGTATGTGTCAATATGGGTGAATATGTGTCAATATGGGTATGGGTGAATATGTGTCAATATGGGTGGATATGTGTCAATATGGGTGGATATGTTCACTATTTGGTACTTATTGATGTTGTTATTGCTGCAGGCACACGAATACAAGCGCCTAAAGTACGCAAAGGGCGCATTACGCACACGAAGTATCGAAGATGAACATTTTTATATTTATTGTTTAAAAAAAATATAGGATGGGCAGCATATTCATAGGTAGGGTCTGGTTGCCCGCACCACATTACGTTTTGTAGATGGTATAAACATCGGTGCTGTACTCCGCGCCGGCGAAAACTGTTTCACGTCGAAATAGGCGCCGGATTCGTGACGAATTCCCATGCAGCTTTATGCAGAAGATACTGAATAAACAACACATGTTCGTCTATTAACGGGAACAAGAAATTTCCACCGGTTACTTGACGAAAATATGCGCTTATGCGAGAGCTCTAAGTAGAGCTAAGTGTCATATCGTCAGGAAATGGGTACATATTTTTGACGTGAAACATTTAACGCCAGCGCGGCGGAGTACAGCACCAGTGATAAAGTATCTTTGCTGGGTAAGATGTAGAGTTATACGTCTATATAGATAAAGTGAAATATCTCTATAACGAACACCACGGCGGTACACATGGTGTTCGGTATAGAGAGATCACACTGTACAGCTCATGCACCTCCAAGCCCAGCCATTCAACAAGTTCCATGCTGTGGCGCTCACAGCTGGTCATTGATTGATTACAGTGGAAATTCGCTATACTAAATAAACACCATGTTCGGTATATAGCGAGATTTTTTTTTTCGAAAATTGTAATTTTTATCGCCAATTGTTTTATTATTTTTGAAGTGGAGATTTTTTTATTTTCCCCAGCGGTATCCCAGATTGCATCTGGCATCAACTATCTGGATTATTTTATTTACTTGTACTATTGTACACCGCGCACGAATATCTGATGATTTAGTGTAGTTAAACCTTATTCGTAAAGACTGCTACCTAAGTAGCCCTGATTCTCCGTATTACTATATACATTAAAGACTCGCATCCCGAGCACATCCGACAATGCTACGCCTCCCAGTAAACGAATGTGTGGTTGTGACTGGAGAAATGAGGCTTATGTGTGTTGCGGCCAGTGTAGATCCAGATCAGCCTGTGCATCCGCACAGTCTGATCGGGATCTGCACTGTTCGCTATTTCATCAATGAAACATCCGTCATGCTTCTGACAAGGAATACAGTATCAAATCTCCATGAGGGTTGTCTGTTATCAGGATATAGACTGGGCACAAACCCCATAAGCCCAACTTCTCCAGTCACATCCATATATGACATACGCCATGGGTTTTTTTACCTTCGGACATCTGCGTAATTTCATGAAATACGTTTACAAAATTTACAATATTTTCCGTAAATGGGGTGAAAAGTTGACAGAATTTTCAGAGTACATGCGGAATAATATTATTCCGCATGTCCTCTGAAAATTTATGAAAAATATTGTAAATTTTGTAAACATATTTAGTGAAATTACGCATATGTCCGAAGGTACAAAATACCATGTCGTGTCTCAATCATGATGTCTGTGCTTTGTATTCTGTGAGGTGTCGGAATTTCTAGAACAACATGAAATTCAATTTTGACTAAAGTTTTCAATAAATTATTATTATTATACAAACTGGCTAGTTGTATTTTTGTGATTTTCTAACACTCGACCATCTAGAACGAACAAAGGGTCTGACAATGCGTGGATATTCTTGCTCTTCGATACTACTGAACGACAGTACTTGCGAATTTATGAGCACATACATACAGTGGAACCTCTCTAAACCGGACACCAAGAAAAAACCTCAGATTAGAGAGGTTCTACTGTAAATCAGGCATATGACCATTCTGAAATGTATTGGCGTACTTTGCAATCATGAACATACATTAACATCTGAGATAAATGATCAAGAAACCCACCAAAAGTACGATCACAGAGGTTGCCTATGTGTCCGGTTTAGAGAGGTTCCACTGTATTTAAAATTATACACAGATGCCTACCGTAGTCAAAACACATATTAACTTCGTGCCCATGTACCTTCCATCAACACCTACATGTTCTGTTATGCTACATGCTACAGGGGCGGATCTGGAGGGGCGGGGGGTCCGGGGTTGCAAACCCTTCGTTCAGCCACGGAGTTTACATAGATCACAGTTAACCACCAGTTGGAGTCTGAATTTAAATGCCGTAAATCACAGGAAAGTGTATTTCGAAGAGCTCGAAAATAGGACAACCCCCTTGTTGCGAACGGTAACTCTTGCAATTACTCCCGTACCGTCTGTAGCTAGACAACCCCCCTTTCCCCAAATGCTGGATCGTGCTAGAACTATAAGACGATGCAAATAGGAAACATTTATATGTACGATGTGTGGCCTTGACTGGAGAAATGGAGCCGATGGGATTTGTGACCAGCGTAGCTCCTAATCGAAGAGCACACGGAAGTATGACTAGTGTTTCATTGATGGAATGGCGAACAGTGCCTATCTTGATCAGACTGTGCGGATTTACATACTGATGTAGAGCTACACTGGTCGCAAAACACATAAGCTCCATTTATCCCGTCACAGCCACAGATACAACCGATGATTATTATTATTTCAGACACATACCGAACACTGCCAGAAAAAAACTACGAGAGAGTCACTCATTTTAAGAGACGGCCATGGGTATGGAAGATCATGCTGAATACACACACGGTCAGAACCTGTGGAAGGGACTGTCACCCGTCCTCATCATCTGTGGCACTGTGGGAAACGGTCTCACAATCACCGTCCTGTCACGCGCCAAAACTCGCCGTTCCTCCACGGCCAAGTACCTCATTGCACTTGCGTGCGCCGACCTTCTAGTGCTGTACACTGGGCTACTGCGGCAATGGATCAACTACACGTTCGAGGTGGACATTCGCAAGCTCAGCGTGCCCGTATGTAAGCTTCATATATTTCTTGTGTATTTGGGGACACAGGTGTCGTCATGGTTACTGGTTGCCGTAACATCGGAGAGGTTTGTAGGCGTCTGGTGTCCACATAAGGTGAAAATGGGATGTACGACCCGCACTGCCGGAATCGTAATTACAGTCATCATAGTATGCCTTGCAGGTCTGAACCTTCACTGGTTTTTCGGTATGGGCGAAGCTACGGTCGTCCGCGGTAACGAGACGCGTGTGTGTGAATGCACTTCTCTCTATGAAGGGTACCGGGACTTTGAAACCGTCACGTGGCCTTGGATAGACCTGTGCGTGTTCGCGCTCGTGCCGTTCGTCATCCTCGCCTCGGCCAATGTCGCAATTGTCTACAAGGTCGTCTCCAGCAGTTACATGTCCCGCACTCAGGTGGCACCCACGGCTACCAGGAAAAGCAAGAAAATTATCCAGCTGACCGCCATGTTGCTGGCCATTAATACGGTGTTCTGCATATGTGTGTTCCCGATTTCTATCTACTTAATCGGAGAGAAAACATGGGTGAAGGATCTGGAAACGAGCAAAGACAAGGCAGTACTAACTCTCTGGTGGGCGGTTGTAAATATGTTTATGTACACTAACCACGCCTTCAACTTTGTGTTATATTTCCTCAGCGGGACTAGATTTCGACAGGAGGTCAAGGTGTTATTCTGTGGTGGCCGTACACAGTCGATATTTACCAGGTTTGGCGCCACAACGACTGTATCTTCTGTAGGCACCATTAACGGGAGAAACGGGCGCAACGGAGCAACAGAGACGGTTAACGTTGTGTCAAATGGAAAACTCGACTCAAAGGAGACAGTCGCTTAATAGAGGCGTCAAATGAAAAACTCGACTCTACGGAGACATAATAGACATAACACTGATATGTGGCTGTGACTGGAGAAATGGGGCTTATGTGTTTTGCGACCAGTGTAGCTCCTGGTTAAATAGCACACTCCTGTATGTTGATAACGATCTACATGTGTATATTGCATGTTAGAAACATGACGCGTGTTTCATTGATGAAATGGCGAACAGTGCAGGGGCCGGTTTCACTAAACTTCTTACGACTAAAATGTTCGTAAGTGCAAATTTAAGATCGTCTGTAAATTTCAATTTATTGATTTACATTTATTGAGCATAGGCTGCATATGCAGCCTATGCTCAATAAATGTAAATCCAATAATTATTTACAAGAAAACATTGTTAATGTGAAATTTACAGACTATCATAATTTTGCACTTACGAACATTTTAATCGTACGAAATTTAGTGAAACGGTCCCCAAATCCTGATCAGACTGTGTACAGGCTTATCTGGATGACACTGGTCGCAAAACCCACACGCCCCATTTATCCAGACACAGACACATGCGCAGGCTGAGCTGGGGCTACATTGGTCGCATTACCCATAAGCCTCAGTTCTTCAATCACAGCTGCATGTTATGTATAGTAGTCTGTTTTCATCTTATACAGTAGAATCTCTCCAAAACATGTGATGGGGGGACTATAAATATTTGTGACTGTGACTGGAGAAATGGGGTTCATGTGTCTTGCGACCAGTGTAGATCAGCCATTGCATCCTCACAGTCTGATCACTGCTCGAGATCTGCACTGGTCGCCATTCCATCAATGAAACAGCAGTCATGCTTCTAACGAGCAATACAGATCGTTAACAGGCTACAATATTGTGCTATTTGGTCACGAGCTACCCTGGTCGTAATTCGCGGATCCAGGCGCGGATTCAGGATTTCGGGTTGGGGGGGGGGGCGTAACTATTTTGCAATACTTGACTATATTATCGAACGAGCTAAGCTCGTTCGATAATATAGTCAAATATTGCAAAATAGTCGACCGAGCGGAGCTCATGATAGCGCAAGGGGACATTTTATGAAATCTACATCGCATTTCCTGCGTTCTGGCGCATTTTTGAGAGAACATATTGACACTGTCACAGTCGGGTCCGCCCCCCCACCCTGAATCCGCCCATGGAAGCCCCCTTTCTCCGGTCTCCTACGGACTTTCATGAAATACGTTTACAAAATTTACAATATTTTCCGTAAATTTTATTTTTGAAAAGTATTTTAAATTTTCCGTAAATTTTATTATATTGCAAATTTTGTAAACGTATTTACTGAAATTTCGCAGATGTCCGTAGGTACAAAATCACATGACGTGTCTCATCTATCTGATTATTATGTCTGTTCATGTTTACACAACACACATGTATGCCTTGTGTGCTCATACAGTGGACATAAATACATGCCGACACAGTAGGCACAAAATGTTCTGTATGTGAAATAAATAAGTGTATAATTGTGTCAATATTCCACCAGTTCTAAAAATTACGATATAATCATTTCAAGTTTAATTAATTTAATTAAATGCGTCACCTGAAAATATAATATTTTCGACAGATTATAAAGTATGATCATTGCGCATCAGAAAATAAATACAGAGAATAAATAGTAATGTCCGTAACATTTTGATATCAGTGTGTAAATTTACGTCTGATAAAAAATGTATAATAATGCCAATATACGTAGGGCAATGGTGAATTAATGTTTATTTTGCCAGAACATGTCTCAGATGATGTCTGATATAAAGTACAGTTTGTGTCTACTGAGTGGGCATGTACCTTTAATTTACAACTACACTGGAACTTCTCTAAACCGGACACCCCTTGGGCGCCATTGTGTTTAATTTAGATGAGTTTCGTTGTATTTTAGTTCATTATCGTGTCTGTTTATGATTGGAAATGACACAAATTGTTCAAGCAGTGCTTACTTACAGTGGAACCTCTCTCAACCGGACACCCGGGGAGGGGGGGGGGGGGGCCGGTTGTCCGGATTAGAGGGGTTCCAATGTATATATACAATTTGATTCACAAAACATACAATGCATACTTATATTATTACGGTAAGTTCCAATCATCTCTTAAGGGAAGCACATGCATGTATAATACATATCATTTTAACCCTTTCACCCCTAAGTAACTGAATGGGCTGCGATATGTCCGTTTTGCAACCAATCCAATCATCGCAAAATGATTTTCAGACTATTCCATTTATAAAAAAAGGGTATTTGTTTTTCTCAAAAATATGAAAATTACTTTCAAACAGTGCAGATCCTGATGAGACGGCTCGTTACGAGCCGGCTCATCTGGATCTGCACTGTTTGCATAAACCGATATAGCGGGCTTTCTGGTTCAAAGGGTAAATAGTCATTCTTTTTATTATAGTTTCGACCACATGGTCTTTAAATAGCATCTGTATTGGCAGTCCTATGTGACTACTGTCTGTGCCACGTTTTGCTGCCGACGAACTTTTTGGCCATTCAGTAAACACATTACATGTAAAACATATTTAAAAGTAAGTACTTTTTCATCAATAACAAAAAAGTCACACATTGTTTTGCTTCATGAAATTCCATCAAATATTGATTTTATTGCGAAAAAAAGATTTTCCTATGGGAATTTAAAATGGGGGCTAAAAATAGATTTTTTTAAAATATTTTTTTATTTATCAACCGATTTTCAAAATCTAACTTTTGTTTTCATAATTACATCATTTTCAAGCTATCTCGCCAGGTTTCGGAGTCAATTTCCAAAAGAAATTGCAATAAAATCAATATTTGATGGAATTTGATCAAGCAAAATATTTTGGGGAGGGCTCACTTTTTTGTTATTGATGAAAAAGTACTTACTTTTAAATATTTTTTAGATTTAATGTGTTTAATAGCCAAAAGTTCGTCGACAAATTAATTCAAGGGTTAAAGAAATCAATGTGTATTTGACATTGGTTTTCGGTATACATTTATAATGTCTGGTTATGCTAGAGGGGGTTGTTGTTGTTTTATAATCATAGCAATTTATAAAAAATCATGTATTATCCAAGCTTAAAAGTTGCGGATTAGTTTTGGAAAATACAATTATAACTCGAGCTACGTCATAAATTATTTGGCTTTCTCGCTTTTAACTCGTATTAAAATGACACATCGATATTCCACATAACCATGTTGCCTTGAATATTGGAATGAAATTATATAATCATTTTTACATTATTGTGTATTGAAGATATATTTCCAAGATTTCTGAAATTATAAATTAGTATAAAGTGTCTAATAAAACAATGTAAACAGTAACTTATATGAAAACACGGTTTGAGAAAGACATAGTCAACTACACTAATTATGAAACATAACAGATTTTAGAAAGTAAGGTAGTATGTATCTGGTAATGCCCATGCATGTGGTCCACATCATGTGTAACATGTGTCATGTTTGAATTAACAATGGTTTTTCATGACGCCATCAGTCACCAATTATATGACACTGAATTAGCTGCTTTGTAAGACCATGATAAAGCCGCTGGCACATAAATGTACATAGTCTAGTAATTTTAGACTTCCGCGCCAAACTACTAACATAATTCAGGTACTCTGTAACATTGCATTATTATGAATAGAATAGAATATAATTTATTTAACGACTTAAACTAAAGAGTTTCTCGTCTAAATACAAAAGAATATTTACATATAAATACATGTGTATGTTCACATAGTAACAAAAGTGACTTATACTGATAATGAATTCGCTCACGACATCCACACTGGCGGGTAAACACACTGCATGCACACGTTTAACAAAACCGCATCCATGTAGACAAATACCGTGTAAATTCGTATGCGAAAACATTAACTGTATAATGAGGGTGGAATTTACACCTGCAGTAGTCTGTTCCGAATCTTGCATGCGTGAAATATGAACATGGCCACATTGTATACATATTTCTTATTTACTGACTGTAGTAAGTTCACAAACTTAAAAACACTCGTATGTCGTCGATAATATGCTGGAATATATTTGTCACGGAGGGCATTGTACGCTGGACAAACGCACACGAAATGGAACTCGTCTTCAATATCTCGCAAGTCACACTGTGTGCAGTACCGTTCCGACCTCTCGAGTCTGTTGCGACCATAACGACCCGTTTCTACTCGCAGCTCATGAGCTGATAATCGTAGCCGTGTAATTCCATGTCGAATGTGTTTCCGTTGAATTGTGTTTAAATAGTCCTCGTAGCCGAACGATGTTTTAAAATGTGTGTATAGTTGTAGCTTGGAATTTCCATGTACATCGGTGTTCCACTTCTGTATAAAATTGTCCACCAGTCTGCTTCTAAATTCAGCACAAAACGCCTTTCCGTTAACGATATGTGGATTGGCCCATACGTCACCAAAACCATGCTCACACAATAGTGATTTCACGCCCGACGCCCAGTTTTTCTTGCCAGTTACACAGTCTTGGTACGCAAGTGAATACGCCGCACTAATGATACAATTATTGGAGTTTATTATCTTGAACCAATACTTGACAATGCGTGTAAAACGATTAATGTATAACGGGTACCTGCCCAATTCACCGTAAACACTCGCGTTGCTTGTAGACACTTTGACACCCAAAATTATTTTACAAAACTTCAAATGTATCCGTTCAATCTCCTTTGATTTCGTATGGCCCCACACCTCACACGCATAATTTGCAGTCGAAGAAACGAACGCATCGAATAACTCGCACAGTGTTTTGGGAGTAAAATCTAGCTTTTTTACATGTTGAAACAATACGTTCATCGCTTTTAGAGCTTTACCGGACAGTGTCTGTTGATTTAACGCGAAAGATCCATTGTAGTGTAGCACGGTACCCAAATAGTTTAAGTCATTTACAATTTCCAGCTGCCTGCCATCATAAAGCCATTGCTCATTTTGTATAATGTTTCCACGTTTGCGAAAAACCATTATTTTTGTTTTGTCTGTGTTCACTGTAAGTCCCCACTTCCGACAATACTCGTGCAGAGAATCCAAACTATGCTGGAGGTCCTCAATTGTCTCACCCAGGATAGCCATATCATCCGCGAAGAGCAGCAGCATTAATGTAATGTATTTTACTGTTAATCCACAGCTGTCTTTATGTTGCAAATATAGCTCCAGGTCTTCTAGGAAAAGGGCGAAAAGTACCGGGGACGAACACTCGCCCTGTCGCAGGCCAACAGAACATTCAAAAATGTCTGAATATGAGTCACAATGTTTAACACACGATTTAACCCGCTTATACATATCCCGAAATATCCGCAGGACTTTTCCACACAGACCGTATGTATGTAATTTATACCAAAGACCGTTTGTATACACTGAATCAAACGCTTTTCTCATGTCCACGAAAGCACAATAAAGCCGTTTATTTGCATTGATAAAATGTTCGACTAAACTATGTAGCGAGAATATAGCGTCCACGGTCGAATAGCCTTTCCGGAATCCGAATTGCGCGTCCGAAAGTTTGTCGTTTTTCTCACACCATGATGTTAGCCGTGCGTTAAGTACTGTTGTGAATTATGTTTACAACATCATGTACAATGTATGACCATATAATATATGCTTTGATATTATAATAATGACTGTCTTATGTTTATCGCTCAACAGATATGACGAAAAAATTAACCTTTGAAAGCAATATAGGCTGTGAAATCATAAAATATTGATCTGAAACAAACTATGCTGACAATTTCAATCAATTTTGAGTGACTTAATTCATTCATGAATGTCTGATCTCTATAAGTAAAAATGTATTAGAAAATATGACAATTTATCATATGCTCAACACAGGAGCTCCTAAATCTTCGGCAGGAAACTGTCAGTGCAGCTACAGCCAGTGAAATCACACCTACCGGTGACGAAATTAGGTGTAGTTTGTTTTTTTTACTTACAATGTGACAGTCTCCTCCAATTGAATTGAAAGTATCAATTATAAGATACACACACTAACATAATACTACCTGAGATTAGAAACAAGTCACGGAATTGAATGTGACAATCTGAACAAAAATGTAATTAATACACATTTTCATAAATACAACTTCCGGACTAGGCATATTCCATTCAAATTGCATTTAAGATTATAAAAAAAATAATGTTTAAATCTATTTTCCTCCTGACCATGAGGTCAACCTCATTTTCAACTATATACAATACCACTTATTTCTCCCTTTATTTGCAATTTATATTGAACAATTAAATAAAATTTAATTTTTTTTTTTTTTTTGGCTGAACTTATTTGGCTTCGTCGGTGAAACATTGTTTAATTTTATAAGTATTTTTAAATGCTACAGCTATATGCAGCATTCATTAATAATTTTTAGCATTAAATATTGAAATTACATGTAATTTATATTACATGTGCTCATGGTGTCATGTTTATTAATGTAAAATAAAATGGAAAATGCTAAGAAAAAATAAATGATTTTTTTAACGTATTGCGGTTTTGTCAGTTAAACATTATTTTCAATCTCATATTTTTTAATAAAAAAATGTCAATTTTTAAATGCAATATTATTTTCTGACAAACTACAACTTTATCTTTATTTATTTATTTTTTTTGTCATTTAATATTTTATTCTCTTTGCTACATGTACATGTACAAATACAATGATATGATTAAACATACAGTTCATTAAACATAGTACAGCTGTTCTGCCAGTTCAACAAAAACATGAATACATCATAGTCTGTATAATTAACCTAAGAATACATGTCTACATGTAACATTGAGTTTTTAAACTAAAATATAGGAGTCTATATAGGGCATATGGGCTATGGGATTGGTATAGGTCGGGGAAGAAAATGTCCAAAAGTGGGGGAAGGGGGTCAAATAAATGGTCCGGGCTCATATATATACATTCGTTGGTTCTTATATCAAATGATTGTGTCTACGTATTTTGTTCTATAAAGTCACTCCATTTTGAATAAAAAGTATCTAGTTTATTCTTAATAGTGGCAATAGTTTCTTCTATTTTTATTGTTTGCTTCATATATGTGTTAAAGCGGCCTATCGATGGCTGCGTTTCATCGTATTTTCACATATAAATTAAATACTTTGCTAGAAGAATTAGGAAGCTTATAATCATTGTTTTATTTTTACAGTCGACCTTCACGTTACAAAATGATATGTTTTCATATGTTAAATTAATAGTGTAGTCTAGTCTACTTGTTTGTAATAGTATGTTGATATCCGACCAAAACGATTGTATGACAGTGCATTCCCAAAACATATGCTTATTAGAATCCACATTCATATGACAGAATTCACATAAGTTTGAAGGTTTTAATTTGCATTTGAATAAAAAGCCATTGTTTGGAATTATTCTCATTAAATATTTGTACTGAAACGCACGAAGTTTTTTTTGTGCTTATTGTGCTTTTATATGACAGTGAAAAAATACCTTTCCATTCGATATCTTGTTTATTTAACTCACTTTCCCATTTAATTATATGTTTTTGCTGTGCTAAGTTCATGTTTTCAATCTGTATATTATATAACATTTTATTAATATGTTTTGATGATAAACATTGATTTATTTTGTATTTCTGTGTTTCATTATCCAATGGCACGGTTTTCATTTCTATTTTCCATTCGTTTTTAATATTACCTAATAATTTGTAATATCTCAAGAAATCTCCATTATTTATGTCATATATAGTTTTTATATCGTTGAAGCTGTAAAAGTCTTTTATTCTAAAATCATATATGTGTTTTAAATACATTATACCTCTATCATACCAGTCTTTATAGAAGAATGTTATATTTCTTTCATTTTTTATGTTTGAGTTATGCCATAATATTTCATATGATATGTTGGTATATGAATGTTTATAATTGATTTTGCACCAAGATGTTAACATATTGTTTAGAAACGAATATTGTTTTACAAGGTGTTTTGTGTCATTTGAATTTAGATTGCTTTTAAATAGTACATTATCACCATATTTACTTAGTTCCTTATTATATGCTTTTTTTTAATTGATTCTGATTAGTACCATTTAAGCGTTTTATCCATGAACATTTTAGTGAATTGATGAATGCATGTATGTTAATCATTTTCAAACCACAGTTTTCATAGTTTTGTATTATAGTTGTTCGTGCTATTTTATCGGGTTTACCATCCCAGAGAAATTTGTACATTATGTCATTAATCTGTTTGATTGTTTCTTCAGCCGGGTTCTCTAGGACTGTCAGTGGGTATATTAGTTTTGGTAACGCGAAGGTCTTTAATACAGTTATCTTGCCGATTAATGTCAAGTTCCATTTTTGCCAGTTTGTTAAACAGTTTTGAAATGACTTAATTTTTGGTAATAAATTTAGTTCATGTAGCTGTGTTTTATTGTTTGTGAATATTATTCCAAGTGTTGATGCATGGTCGTTTGACCACGTATATCGATTGCTATTACACCATTGACTTTGGTTATGCCTAAGTTCCCCAACCTTTATGCTGTACATTTTGATTTATTAAGTTTTAGACCTGATATTATTGTAAAAATGTCTAGTGTGTGTATTAGTTCTTTAAATGAATTTTCAGATCCATCAAGCGTGAAGCTTGCATCATCTGCGAATAGTGTTTGTTTTATTTCATTTTCACCTAAAGATAAACCTTTTATTTCTACACTTGCATCTATTTGTCTCGATAAAATCTCTATACAAATAATAAAAATGTATGCTGATAGCGGACAACCCTGTCTAACACCTTTTTTAACACTGAAAAAGTTTGACAAATTGCCATTATTCGAAACACACCTTTTTGCATCGTTATAGAATAGCGATATCCATTGTATTAATGAATTACCAAAGTTAAGATTGTTGAGGCATTTAATTATAAATGCATGGTCTAGGCTATCAAAAGTTTTCTGGAAATCTGCAAAGAAGATTAAACCTGGTGTATTGTTTTCATTAGCTTCATTTATTATTTATATAAGTGTCCGTACGTTTTCTCCTATATATCTACCTTTTATAAACCCCGTTTGATTCATGTTGAGTATTGTGTTTAATACCTTTTTTATTCTGTTACCTATAACTTTTGTCGCGATTTTATAGTCTACATTCAATAGCGAAATTGGCCTCCAATTATCAATTGAGAGGGTGTTTTTATCTTTCTTTGGCAGTAACGTAATGATCCCTTGTTTTTGTAATTCAGTTAGAGATCCATTTTCGTATGAATAATTTATCGATTTTATATAGTGCTCTTTTCTATCATTCCAACATAGCTTATAAAATTCAGCAGTTATACCATCTGATCCTGGACTTTTTGAATTTTTCATTTCTTTTATTGCTGCTACACATTCATACTCGTTTATGTAGCCTTCACAAGACTGTTTTTCATTTTCGCTTAGTTTGTGATCAATGAAGTTGAAAAATGTATCATTGTTGTGATTTATATTAGTATCTTGTTCATAAATATGCATATAGAAATGTTCAACATGATTAAGAATATCTGTTTGGTTATTTTCCATTGTTCCATTTATCATCAGTTGTTTAATTGATTTTTGTTCACATCTCTTTTTTTCTAAGTTTGCAAAATATTTCGTATTCTTTTCAGACCCTTCGACCCATTCAGCCTTCGATCGTAATAGTATTCCCTTTATTTTCTCATTAGTCATTTCAGTAAGTTTGTTTTTTTCGACATTTAATTCATCTAATTTATGTAGATTGTTTGGATCATGTGATAAATTTTCTTCTAACCTTTTTATACTCAACAAAACTAGAAACGTCCCTGTTTTATAGCCGGTGTAGCTCTGTCTATGTATGTACCACATGTTCAAAGTACATGTATTTTAAACCGTGGCGATGTTCAGAATACGATCGTGTAGAGTTTAGCCGATACACACGGTTTACGTAGCGGCCAGTGACCGGAACGTTGATTTCCACTTTTTGCACGTGCACGCTATACTTGTCATCGATAAGGTGATTCAGTTCATGTCGTACCATTCATGCGATAGGGGCTATTCTGAAAATTAAAAAACTTTTTTAATTTTTCACTGTTTTCGATATGCCACGGCTTTCCGAAAACGAGCGAAATCAGGCAATTGGGATGCTTGCGGGTGGGATGGCCTCCGCCAGGGCGGTCGCGCCTCGGTTTAGTTGCTGTCGGAAGACGATTGATCGTCTTGCAGCCCGGTACCAGCAGACTGGGGCTGTTCACGACCGGCAGCGACCTGGTAGGCCTCGTGTAACGACGGCTAGAGCCGATCGTTACATTACGTTGACGCACTTACGTCAACGTCGATTGGCAGCCACAGTCACTGCTAGGCGATACGGTGTCTCAGGGCAGACCATTCGCAACCGGTTACGTCGTAACGCCCAACCAATCCGGGCACGCCGCCCGTACACTGGTCAGATAATGACCCAACGTCACCGTGCTGCCAGACTGTTATGGGCGCGACGTCATCTGAACTTGAGAAGGGCTGACTGGAACCGAGTTTTGTTCACCGATGAATCTCGGTTCACAGTTAGTCATGCTGACGGAAGATTACGGGTATACAGGCGTAAAAATGAAAGATTCACCGATTGTTGCATTGTTGAGAAGAACAGGTTTGGGGGAGGGAGCGTAATGGTCTGGGGTGGGATCATGGGAAACCGGAAGACAGATTTGGTTGTTGTACAGGGCAATATCAATGCACAACGTTATGTTGCAGATGTGCTAAATGCATATGCCTTACCATTTATCCGTCAGCATGGTCCTGGTGTGACATTGATGCACGACAATGCCCGCCCGCACGTAGCCAGGGTCACCACTCAATACTTACAGCAAAACAACGTCGACGTCATGCCATGGCCCGCGGTCTCCCCGGATCTCAATCCCATTGAGCACATATGGGATGAGCTGGGCCGCAAAGCACGAGCTAACCATCAGATTGACAATGTTCGCGATCTTACACGGGCGTTACAACGGGAATGGAGGAATTTGCCCAACGCACTGGTATTGCGTTACGTCACGTCGATGCGGCGTAGGATCATTGCATGCATTCATGCAAATGGTGGCCACACTCGGTACTAACGAGATTTACTGAATTTGCCACATTACTTATTGAAATTCCATCTCTAAACATTAAGTAACACATTTCTGAGTTTTTGTGATTTTTGATTTTGACCCCTACCGCCCTTGGCCGGTTATCTCTCGAATATTTAACAAGATATCCAAATGCAATTTATTGGCTTTGATACAGAAATGAATGAACTTGTTTTTCCATTTTGATTTTTAAAAGTAACCCTTTTGGTTTTTGATGAATCTTTCCTTAAACATGGAGGGACGTTTCTAGTTTTGCTCAGTATATATTGAGTACTATTTCTTTTTCATTTGCTCTCTCTCTTTTTTTCATCATACTTGAATATTTTATTGATTCATTTCTTATTGTTCCCTTAATTAGTTCCCACATAGTATTTGGATTACATACCCGTATTTTCATTTATTGTTTCCTGAATTGATAGTTTAATTTTTTGTTTGTATTCTTCTTGTAGCAATATACTATTATTTACTTTGAAATATCCTGGCCCTCTTACTATTTGGTTCAAATTTAACTTTAACGTTACTGCTGAATGGTCAGACAAAAACCCAGGTACTATTTCACAGTGTGTTACTGCATTTAGTAAATTAGATGATATTAGGAAGTAATCCAGTCTACAGAATATTGGTGGTCTATGATTAGAATGCCAAGTGAAACGCTTACTGTCTGGATGTCGCAGTCTAAATATGTCATATAAATCATTATCGTTTATTATGTCATTTACTTTTGTTGAACATCCTTTGTTTGTATCTTTTCTTCCATTTATTTTATCTAAATTAAAATCAAGAACGTTATTAAAATCGCCTCCCAAAACTAGAGTTTCACTATTATTCTCAATAACTAAATGTTCCAGTGTTGTAAAAAAATGCTATATCTTCAGTATTGGGCCCATAAATGTTTATTAATACTAATGTTGTATTGGATGTACATATTTTTAGCAACTGCAGTCGTCCTGGAATTACATCTTTGTATTCTATAATATCATATGAAGTGTTTAAATTAAGTAGGATTCCGATTCCTGTACTATTGGAGCTGTTACCAGAAATAAATATTTCATTTTTCCATTCGTTTTTCCATTGGGCTATACATCCATGTGTACAATGAAGCTCTTGTAGAAAGCATATTGCAAATTTTTTTTGTTTCAACCACGAAAATAGTTTTGTACGTTTGATTTTATCCCCAAGCCCGTTTACATTGAAGCTACATACGTGTGTGTCTATTGGTTGTATTGTTTATATTTTTGCATTCACAAACTACATGATTACTATACACAATATTGTATTGGCATATAACGAATAGTGGCCGTTTCCATGAAGTATCACATATAGGATGGTTAGTTTTATATTCATATAGGCTAGGATATAGTATATAGGGAAGAGGTCGGTATGGGTAATGTGTAGTAATAATTGAAATAGGTTGCATTCGGATTGAGGAAAATCTGCTTTACTACTCAAAGGTCAAAATTCAATGATATATATGTTTCATCAGTGATGAGGGATGTCATTGTTTAAACAAATATAACAAAAAATCAGACTGCGCATGCCTCAATCAGGCCACACATGTGTGCATACCGATCAGGGCCTACACTGTCCGTCCACTCTATATGTTCCAGGAAAAACGATTGTGTCTGGCGACTCGTATATGTTACATGTATTTTAAGATGTGAATAACTGCTAATTGAGAAGCACAGTCGTCAATAATTAACTACATATGTATACCAGTTGGAAGATCGCTGTATGTACCCATCATATAGAAAAAACACCTTATCAGGACCTGGATGTTATGAGTACACAGTCAAGAATGTATTTTAGTATATACAAATATATCAGCTGTGTTTTAATAATGTTGACCTTTGACATATCAACACACGCACATACGCACACAGACACCCTCTAGCACACACCCACGCGCATGCACTCTCACACACACACGCACACACGCGCGCACACACACACGCTCACACACTCAACTCACGCACGCATGTACACAAGTAACGCCAACATTATATGTAAAAACTTAACACGTCTTTTTTGTTCATCCATATCTGTTGATTGTTTTCGTTTGTGAGCAGAATATGTGTGTGTGTTGTACATAATATCAACTTCTTTTTTATTTTATTTAAATGCAATTATGTTTGCTTTTAGCGAAATATTTGCGAAATAAAAGCAAACATGTAATACAGATATGGATGTTCATACACAACATTGTATCCGCTTGCAAATAGGTAAACATGTTGATACGTCGTTTCTTAGATAATGGTATTATGAAATCCTGTGACCAGTATAGATCCAACATACATGTCTGCTACAGTTTCCATACTATTCTAAAAACCACCCCAGTAATGCACAGCGGCAATGTTTCAAGCTAACAATAATTTAAAACTGTGGAATAATAAGCATGGCATTATACAAGTTATGTTTGTTCAACTGTTCGTAGTTTGCTCACCGTCTCTGAAACCGTCTCTGAAAGGTACTCCAAAGAATATATAATCAGTGCAGGCTCGTATCAGCATGCACATCCGCGCAGTCTGATCAGGGCCTACACCGTTCTCCAGTCAAGTATTTGACATTGCATCACATGTTTGAGATAATAAAAACATCTACAGTACCTGTATTCCTACAACAAGAATGACCCAAATGAATACCGTATATAATGAAAAACAAATGTCGTAAGGTCCCATCTCTCAGACGGTGGCTATTTATATAGACCTTCCAACTCTCACAGTTCGAGAAACGAAAACAAATGTCGTCTGCTTATATTTATTTTTATCACTTTTTTTAATGAAAGATACTTTCTGACGGGACACGAAAATCGTCTCCAATGGCGGCGACTCTCGTGTGCTGCCAAAAAACACACCTTTGTAAAGATGTTCAAAGTAAGAGTTTTACACCAGACGACAAAATTTCATCCAGCGCAGCATAAAGTATTACATGGTGTTTGTTTGCCAATAGTGATATGATGGGAAAGAAAAAAAAGATACATGCCTATTTAACTGGTTATTGTTAGTGGTGTGGATCTTGATCGGCATGCGCATGCGCGCACTCCGTTCAGGACTCACTACACTTCTGATCTGTAAAAATATATTTCGATGTCCGACAATCTTAGCAGACTAAGTAGTGCATATTCATGGACAGTTAATGTTAACGTGGATTACTCTTCAATCAACCGGGGATGTTTTGATAATTGCATGTATGTGACATGTAACCAGTATAGATCCAGCAGATTGTCGTTATATGTCGGACTTGTCTATTTCCGTGTTCATAATACTATACTTTATGATAAGAAACTGACATGGGATGCATAATAATAACACCTCACAATAGTAGGCAGCGAAAAATGCTTCGTCAAAACATCAATAGCTTAAACTTTAGAAAATAATACGCATGACATTATACACACTATTTTAGTTCAACTATTTGAAGATTGGTCATCGGCTGGGGAAAAAGGGCATTGATACGCATTCAATCGGTGTAGTTCCGGATCAGCATGCGCATTCGCGCAGTCTGATCAGGGTCTACGTCGACCTACTGTAACATCATTGCCATTGTCTCACGTGTATACGACTTACTTATATTCTTACAACCCGAATGATCAAAATGTATAGCTTATACAATTACTACAAACGGCATAAGGTCCCTTTTCCCAGACGGTGTCCATTTATATGGTCAATAGTGAACGGTTATTCGTCGGCCGAGAAACATGTTTTGTCCTTCTTTATGCGACAATGAAAGCACAAAACAATATACGCTTGGTTAACTGGTTACTTATTGTTAGTGCTGTGGTTCCAGATCAGCATATGCACGTGCACACTCTAATCAGGCCCCACGACACTATCTAGGCTTGTAGAAAATATTTTGCTATGCCCGATAATTTAAGCAGGCCGTGTTTGTCATGTATTATCATATGATGTAGTTTTCAGGGGTAATTGGTAGTAATATGTACTTGTGTTATTCTTGAGACTCAGATCATTACGCTATATCCAACAGAGATAATGCAGTGCGTATGTGTGTAAACTACAGAGTTATGGTTATTGTTTACATATTTAATTAATGTTCGGCTAGCTAGCGCCCATTTCTCGGACTGTCTCTCCGGTTTGACGGAGTTGCGGGCCTTCTTGCTGGCCACGGCAGATCTAGCCAGTGTTGGTAGTCGTTGTATAACACTGTTTTCAGCTGATTTGTTTTTGTAATGTATTTTATAACACAATTTCGTGTGAAAACAGTTTCTACCTCGTCGGGCATTTTTCTTTTAACGGACATCATCACTTGTTGGTTCAAATAGGTCAGGTCCTCGTTGATGTATATTCCGGTACCTTTCAGTTTGCGTCGGTTACGGAGAATGTTTTCCTTCACAAGTCTCGAATGAAGACGTACTATTGCCTCCTGGCTTCCGGCTGTAATTTTTTTTGTTCGGTGGGCCAAATCGGTATCTTCTGTCCGCAGACCGATGTTCATTTTTTCATTTAGGGTTTTGATTACAATGTTGGTGGTCTCTTCCGCGGTTTCATATGCGTTTCCACTGACGATGCCGTGTATTCGGATATTATTCAATCTACTGTATTGTTCTGAGTCATTTTGATTTTTTGTCATTTGATCGTCAATTTGGTTAATTCTTTTGTTCAGTGTTTCCTTTTCTTCTTTGTGTTTAAGAACTTCCTTTTGAAGGTTTTTTACTTCTGATTTCAGCTCTTCTGTTTTGGCTTCTCTATCGTATATTCTGTTTTCTAGAATTTCTAGTCTATTCACAAGTGAGTTCAACAGTTCTTCTTTCATTTCTGTTATCATTTCCCGTAGAACACTTCGCAGCGAGCCGTCATTTTTCATCACAACTTCTTCGAGTTTTTTGTCGGTTTTATCTACTTTATTTATGACATTTGTGAGTTTTCCGTTTACTTCTTTCAACTGCTGTCTAATTTCTTTCATATCGGATTTAGTCTGTTTGTCGTCATTGGTGTTGCTGAAAAATTCGTCTATTTTGTGTTCCTGTTTTGCCAGTTTCTTTGATTTCTTCTTTGTCTTTGAATTTGGTTGACTTTCGTTTGTGTCTACGGTGCTGGCATCTAGTTCACTGATGCTCGATTGTTCGCTTCTTTTACGCTTTTCGGTTTTGCCTTTTTCATTACTGCTTTCCGGCTGCTGGTTCATTTCTTCTGTTTGCTCGACTTGCATGTTTAATACTTATGTCCGTTATTGCCTTCCGTAGTTTTTATATTCGGACAGAGCTTTGTGTTTACCTATTACGTTTACGCTATTGGCATGAATAGGCTTCCGTAGTAATTACAATGGAATACTAACACAATGCGAACAATCGGTGGTTCCCGCGGGCTGCACGTTTCAAACAATGGCACTCCAATAGCACTATACCATAATAAAAATGGCGGCCTCCATCGATAAATTCAAATCGCAAAAATTCATCACAGCATCAAACTGCACCAAATTAATGTAATATTTCACATACCATCCGTTTCCTCGTTCATTCAGTCATATATCCATATAAATGTTAACACATTTCCAATCCTAGATCCATTTTATTCGTCACATTTACAATCCGCGATCTTAACTACATTTTCACTAATAAAGGGACATAATCCGAGATCTTTATTTATATATCAAAATATCATTGTGGAGCTACACTACTATTGTATAAAATGCAGCGCAAAACTGTTGTACAAATAACTTGAGTTACGACTGTATTGCGCTGAATTTGTTTTTGCATTCCGAGATTATATTTGTTTTCCAAACTTGCAATTGTTTTTAAATGTTTAAATATTTTGTATGTACTATGTAATATCATTTTTTTTTACTAAATACAAGTCCACAATTATTTATAGTTCAAAATTGCACTATAGATCCACCACAATTCTTTATAAAATGCAGCAGAAATACGTTGCACATGCAATTTTAGTTACGACTGTGTTGCGCTGAGATTATTTGGCGATTTTGAGTTACGACCTTATGCCAAATGACCATTTATAGCCTTAAATATTGGAATTAAATTCTAATCTTTTTACATATGCTGTATTACTAGAAAATACATTAGAAAATGCAAAAAAGTTCATTTCGAAAAAAAAGTGAGTGACGACCGTATTGCGCTGAACCCTCGATATCTCGTTCCTACGAAATAGGATCTCGTTGCCACGAGTTAGCTATCTCGTTCCCACGACATAGCATCTTGTTCTATCGAGATGAGATCTCGTTCCCGACAGTTCTCAAAAGTTGGCACCATTGTCATTCAAGATGGTGAAGTAATATCTGCTATTACATTGACTGATTCGAACGAGATGCTAGCTCGTGGGAGCTATGTCGTGGGAATGAGATGCGTAACTTGTAGGAACGAGATGTTATCTCATGTTATTACTTAGATATCAATTTTTGCCTAGAAATTGCTTGTATTTGCCTACATCAATAACATACACAGTCCAGGCTGATACGGCGTGTTTTCCAGTCTGATACTGAAACTTCTAGTCTGATGCTGTCATTTCTAGTCTGATACCATCGTTACTAATCTGATACCGCCGTTTCCATTCCGATACCATGTCTCGCGCGCGTATTAAACCAGTTCCTTTGGGCATGCGCATTGCGTATATTTACTTTATCGGCTGCGTAAATTTTGACAGATGCCGGGAATTTAAATGTGTAGGCTCTGTATTTCATCATTCAATCATGGATAACGGTATTAATATATTATTGCTGTAGGCAAATACAGGCAATTTCTAGACAAAAAATGATATCAAAGTAATAATATATTACTGGTTATCATGGTTATAGGCGATAATTTTCACAGGCCTGCGATGTTTGCAATTGTCGCGCCCGACTGTTGTTGTGGCAGGGGGCCGTTTCACTAAGCTTCGTACGACTAAAATGTTCGTAAGTGAAAATTTAGGATCTGGAAATCTCAATTAATGGATTTACATTTATTGAGCATAGGCTGCATATGCAGCCTATGCTCAATACATGTAAATCCAATAATTGTTTACAAGAAAACATTGTTATTGTGAAATTTACAGACTATCATAATTTTGCACTTACGAACATTTTAGTCTAAGAAGTTTAGTGAAACGGGCCCCAGAAGCCGCGACAGTGACACAGCGTGTGGTGGGTGAGGGTGGGTGTGTGAGTGTGTGTGTGTGTGTGTGTGGCGTGGATGTGGGTGTGGGTGTGTGTGCGTGGTGGTGGTGGTGGGAGGGGGTGGGTTGAGGTGAGCTACAGGGACGACTACGCTGTCCGCAAATGAGGTAAGGTCGATTTTTCCACCACATGTATGTCCAATTTATGACACAGTACATTATACAGAATGACATAGCAGTATACGAGTGCGCTAGACGGTAGGCGTTTCCAATTGTTCGCATATGACTGGCTAAGGATTTAACAGTCTGTTAAGCTAACAGATGTTTTGAGCAACCGGGCCCAGCTGTAGATATACAATAAAACCTCTCTAAACATGACAGCAAGACTGCATGGGTTTGTTCAATTTTGGTAGCTTTAACTGTACTGTATACTTATATTTGTATTGCCTGTTCCTGATCGCTACCCAAATATGTATCGCAGCATTCTACAATATACCCAAAATACAAGCTATGTTGTCATACATTGCTAATAACGCGGAATATAAATATATGCACGTGCATATACACGTTGACTCTCTGATACATATGAGACATGCCATGTCGATGGTCTAGTAACAGAAGGTCGTAACTGCTATGCTAAAGCATAGCAGTTACGACCTTATGTTACTAGACCATCGATATGAGACATGCCATGTGATGTTGTACCTAGGAACACGAGCGATCTTTCATGAAATATATTTACAGAAACTATGTTACACTTTCTAAGCCGTTGTTGGGACATGTGCGACACTGATGTGAATTGTACAACACATGTCCATTCGTTACTAGTCCTGATTATCCACAAATAAATACAGGGTGGATGTATAAACCAGATGGCCGCATGTCGAGCCCGCCGAGGCATTTGATGGTATTTTTAAAAACTTTAACGCATATTTCGGACGGACGGATGGACGCACGCACAATAAGTTCTGTTTAACGTTCACCATATAATTTATAAACTAGCGACTTCCACGATGCTTCGGTAATGTTCTGATAATATACTTAAATTCCACCACCCTTGTGGCGAAAGCCACCCGTTACTTCAATTACTGTCTGTTTCACGAAACCTGCCCAAATGTTACGGCTATATAAACAATTCAAAAACATTAATGTTTTCGATAATATTAAATTAAAGGAAAATTTAAGAATGAGCCTTCTTTTTATTTCGTGAAATTTCGTCAAATATTGATTTTATTGCGAATTCTTTTTCCCCATGTAACAATGTCAAATTGCCAATCGAGGTATGCAATGTGAAATGTAATAATGCACGATGGAGTTGTCATTAAGCAGTAACGAATAGCCGCAGTGAAGGATGACATGTAACAATGGTCGACGGCATTGTCATGAAGCAGCATGCAATGTAGTGGCGGATATCCCCTTCCATAGATTTAACATATGGACCGATATCATACTGGACCGATTTTCAAAATGTAACTGTTGTTTTATAACGAAAAGCTAAAAGCAGATGCTTGAAGTGAATATATTTGAAGACCTAATACATTTATCTATTACCAGAGACATAAGTCAGTAGCAAAATCGAAATGTGTGGTGTTTGAGCGAGCCCGAAAATATGGCATTTTTGTGAAGCTGTTTCTTACCTTGGAAATGCTGTAAGGTATGGTGTATGGAAATGGGTGGGTGGGTATTTTTTTCCAAATGAGCCAAGTATTGAGTCCTAGGTCAGAGTATTCCACCTGTGCAATGCACCGGTCTAATTTCATGAGAAAACATGTATGAAATAACAATTCGTTCCCACGAAATAACAATTCGTTCCCACGAAATAACAATTCGTTCCCTCAATTTAACAACTAATTCCCACGAATTAACAATTAGTTCCCACGAAATAACAATTCGTTCTCTCAATTTAACAATTTGTTCCCACGAAATAACAATTCGTTCCCTCGAATTAACAATTAACAATTCGTGGGAACAAATTGTTAATTGCTAATTTGAGGGAACGAATTGTTAAATTGAGGGAACAAATTGTTATTTCGTGGGAATGAATTGTCAATTCGAGTGAACGAATTGTTATTTCGTTGGAACGAATTATTAATTCGAAGAAACGAATTGTTATTTCGTGGGAACGAATTGTTATATCGTGGGAACGAATTGTTAAGTCGAGGGAACGAATTGCTCAATTGAGGGAACGAATTCTTATTTCGTGGGAACGAATTAAAAAAAAAATTCCATGTCCCCTACATGGCTCCGTAGTTATGTAACAAATATCGTAAATGTAAATATTTTTCATGAAATATCGAAAATGTTCTAGTGTACAAAATCATATGGCGTATCTCATATTGCGCTTGACTGGTTTCGATAGTCTTATCATCTAGCTCATCTCCTCTTATTTGACGCTTCATTATAGGAATGAATGGCCTTTTTTGTGGAATTTATCGGGGTATAAACTTGGAAAAGTCGCGGGAATACTGGACGAAGCGATAAAAAATTACTATTTTCGAAAAAAGTTTTTTTTTTTTGTTTATGTTTTTTTTTCGAAAATTGTAATTTGTTAAGGCCTAGTGCAGTATTCCCGCGACTTTTCCAAGTTTATATCCCCGATAAATTCCACAAAAAGGCCATTCATTCCTTATAATTCCAGCATTTGAAATAAATTCATCAATAACGAAAATGTGTTTATTTTCCGTTTTCTTAAGAATTATTTTAACTGCGCCTCACGGTTACGGAAAGTAGTTCGGCGTGGGAATTTACTGGGATATAAATTTTAGACAGAGACTAGCTACGGGCCAATCAAATGTTAGGGAATTGTGTAAATGTTTTTGTGCTGGAATTATAGCCCAAATATTCGGGTTAGACACTTTCCTGATCGTACTACGATGTCAGGTTTCCAAATACCGGAGAGTTACACGACCGCTGGCCCTGCGTAAATCTTGCTCTGAACATATATTGGAAATCTCAACTCGCAATCAAACAATTTGAACGTTCCACCGTTTAAATAGTATGACCATTTTATCCGCTAAATATCCATTCCATGCTAATGTTTGGACTATCCGATTAACCCTTTTCAGGGGCGGATCCAGGATTTGAAGAAGGGGGAAAGTAATTCTTGCAATCTACTCCCGTACCACTTTCCTGTGTTTTACGCCATTTAAATTCAGACTCCAACTGGGGTAAACTGTGATCTATGTTCTATGTAAACTCCGTGGCTAAACGGGAGGGGTGCAACCTCGGACCCCCCACCCCCCCCCCCCTCTGGATCCGCCCCTGCTTTTCGTGCTGAGAATACGACATTATGCGGAAAATCCTAAATATTTTCTATGCGCTCAGACGTATACCACGCGACCACCATTTGAATTGTCTCGTCGAGACGGTTCAAATAAGTGTCACAATATTTACCTTTATTGAGAAATAACAAAAATAAAAATAAAATCTTTTAAATATAATAAAGTTCATACCCGTAAAGGTTTACTATATTTCGAAAGGAATATGTTAATGACGATCTACTTTGTTTGTATGTGATCGCCTTTTTTTATCTGTACGGTTGAATGAGCTAAAATGATTATGTATTAGTATGCGTAGTTTGTTTCAAGTATCTACTTTATGATCTGGCAGTGTACATAGAGAATAGTAGGTTAGTGCCGTGAATAGGATAACATATCTGGCAAGGCTTAGGAAACGGGATGGGCGAGGCTCTGCCGAGCACATCCCGTTTCCGTGCCGCGCCAGATATTTTTCCCATCCACGGCACTAACCTACTATTCTATTTATCCCGTCAACACCTACAAATGGCTTCAACATGCAAAAAAATAACCCCAGTCAGCGCACATATTCATACGCAGTGATTAGGTCGTATTGACAGGATATCAAAAATGTTTCACGGCACTGTGTTTCACGGCTCATATGCACTGTGTTGACGGGATAAAAGACAATGTACTGCCTAGGTGGGCCACCATCATCGATTTTTATTCGAGCCCTAGCGAAGAATTATACAACCAACATCCAAATTTGAGGTATTCCAGCTTTGATGCAAATGATCTTATGTCGGTCGCATCACATATTTTGCGGGTTGAACTCTTTAAAAGAAACAAGCGTCTTACGCCTTTAAACATAGTTCTAGCAACTTAGCTTGATCGCCTTTATGAATGTTTTGTTTGCATTTCTGTGCTAAAGTTGTGTTATGTTTCTGTAGTCTAAGGGTGCGACGATTAACCGCCATACTCGATTATTCGCGATTTGTAACTACATGGTTCGGTGCACGAATACAATCTTCATAATATCTCTCAGAATAGAAATATTAATCATTTTGGGTTTTCCAAAAGTCTATTTTAGCTCGTTCTTGTTGTTGTTGTTGCTGATGATGCTGTGAAATTCCAGGGCTTATTTTTCGTGAAACGCTTTCCACTCTAGATTAACCCTTTCACCATAAGGAACTGGAATGGACTGTGATATGCTAATGTTCCGACCAATCCAATGGTCACAAAATGATTTTCAGATCCAATATGTAGAACCAGTACAGACCGGCTGCAGGTCATGTACAAGTAGGAATAAATAGTTGCTTCCGTTATCATTTTAAGGAAACACGGTTATCGCCCCTGATATCAAACTGGCATTTCGCGTTTGATATAAAAAGTATAATAATGTCAATTAGTACGTCTGGTAATGGTAAATCAATGTTCATTTTGCCAGAAAAAAATCAGATTGAAAGAATAAAGAAAAACATGTCTCCCTATAGTATAACCTGACATGTAGCACTCTATGTTTAAGGTTAGAGAAATTGAGTATGCAAAAGTAGTCCGGCATAAACAATAGTCCGGGTGTTTTAAGGTCACAGACACAGTTTGCTTGCAAATCTTAATCCATTACTACCCAGTTTCACTTGAGGACCATGTTGGGGTCTTTTTAACACCAATTTTCAGCATATTTGAAGCATTTAAAAGACAACACTGACCCTGTTGGTCACGAGATGTAAGCAGAGTTTCCGTGGCCAAATAATGAAAACAATATTGGGGGACATGACGAGGTTGGTCCCACAACATCCATACAAATAGTGGAAGTAGGAAAGACTGGCTGGGATTCGGTTAAATTATACAGTAAAACTATTTGGTGTCTTGTAACCTAAACATGGCGCAACTGTAGGACAGGTACCAGCATATTAAATAATTTTAGAGATAACTATTTTAAGTTTTAGCAGCGCACCTGGTGTCATAATGGTTGTTCCCAAATTACTGTTGCAAATATTGTTGTTAAGGGGCGTGGCTTAGCGAGCTAACAAAGCGCATAGCAAAACAGCGATGCAATACTCAATAATGGAACTCCGGATGTCACTAAGAATGAAGCATCATGTAATCAACACAAACGCATTGAAACAGTACGAATGAATAAAGCATCAAGCCACATAGAAATGTAATAAGACAGATAGAACTTAGAATGTCATCAGCCAGCGAGCATGAAGCCACATACATAGAAATGTAATAAGACGGATAGAACTTAGAATGTCATCAGCCAGCAAGCATCAAGCCACATATAATTGTAATAAGACGGCTAACATGCACTAATCCTGCTCTGGATATTCACTAATTAAAATATATGCTTACTTATTGTTAAGAAAGATAAATGCAACTCCTGTGACCACCCTGGTGGTGGCGCAACACCAACAAGTCAGCGGCTGGAATTGAAACTACGTCACGTGACAAAATGCGCCAAATTAAAAGAATAAACCCAACACGTATGTAATAACATGCGTGTGACGTAGATTAGTACATCAATTGACGAGATTCTGCAAGCAAACATTGTCTCAGGCATTAGACATGTGGATTATTTTCTTTACCGTACTACACCGCGCATGAATATCTGTTGATTTAACGTGGTTAACCCTCTCTAGCCATAAACCCTACTATAGTCGTTTGAATACCAGGGGGCCGTTTCACTAAACTTCGTACCAATAATATGTTCGTAAGTGCAAGATTATGATAGTCTGTAAATTTCACATTAACACTGTTTTCTTGTAAAAATGCCATCATGCCCATATAAGGAATTTGTGGCGTAGCCGTGCAGTTGATTGAAATTGTGGAACCAACGTCGTATATGTACCTGGCCGCGTATACACGTATCTCTGAAATATAAACAAAGTCATTGGAAATGGCCCGCCTGGCTGAGAAAATTTGTTGTATGGTGTTTGCGGCCAACGTATTTCCGGGTCAGACTGCTCAGGCTGATCTGGGTCTACGGTGTTCGCCATTAAGTTACTGATGTATGTTTACTGTCATTAACAAAACATTTTGACAATATACACAATATGTAGTTGCGGGAAGTAACTCTGTAGAATACTCTAATATCGTCCGTATAAAAGCAACAACAAAGCCTGAATGTTCAAAGATCGCCACGGGACAGACGAGTCCAAGTGTATGGGGAGATACCATAGTATGACACGCGTGCATGGCGTTAACCGGGAGGTTACGAGTTCGGTCCTCCCATATCGCAGAAACGTTTTCTTTTATACAATAATCATTATATTTATATGTTTTATTAGTTTTCATTTAATTAGTTTATGTTTGTGTAGGTAATAAGTCAATAAATAACGGTTTTATTTTCTATCCGCACCCCTCTTTTTCGGAACCGTCCAGCATTACGCATTTGGTCACACCTCACCGATTGTTGTCCATATATACCCAGGCGATACGGGAGTATTCTGCAACTACACATTTTGTAGCTGTGAAAGATACAAGGTGTATGATCACGTGGTTCCAACAACAACAATGGTTAAACCTGTTGAAAGCGCGCCCACTCCAAAGTATGTATTATTTTATATTTTCCTTAATAAGCAACGGATTGTGATGAAATATGGCACAGCATACGCGTCGTCATGAGCTGCATTTTGTGGTCGTGGGAGTTCGGCACATACTTATGTCGTTTTTGCGAAGAATCGGTTTCCGTGTCAGTAGACACGGACATCGATTATTCGCAAAAACTACAGAAGTTTGGGCCAAAGTACCGAGACAACCAAATGCAGCTTAACAAGACGCGTTTGACCCGCCATAGTTCATCAAAATCCGTTACATAATAAGGACAAACTAAAAGAATACGTATTTTCAATCTGAGGCCTTATGGAAGTTTCAGTACTTGTTGTTATTGTTTAACCACGTGATCATACACCTTCAGATAGCCAGGATCTACACATGCTGCAAATGCAATCAGATACTTTTCACAACTGGCAAATGTACCACTGTCATCAATTTACATAACAGGCTGTCACGAATGTTATGGCTGTCACGCAGTGTATCTTGCGTAACAGCCATAATATTCGGGTTACCGTCACGGGTTCAGGTGTCAATTTAGGGGGCATTGCTGTGTAGAAGCCGGCTACCGTATCTTCTTTGGAAATCAATGTGACCTTCATTGCGTAAGCTCACACACTAAGCCTTTTATTTATAACCAATGTACTCGATCGGCACGCACATAACTATCTTGTTTTAGATCTAATATGATCAAATTCATACTGTACCGGAATACAGCGTGCGGGACATTTTACTTGTATATACATACTTATATCGTTTCTCGTAATTCTACATAGAATGGGAATTATGTAACAAGTGTATGTAAATATACTGTATACAGTGTTTTGCTTTGTACAATTTATGAGACGTAAATAAGTACTAAATGTGCTAAATGTCATGAAATATAGTTACAAAATTTACGATAGCTTCCGTAAATGACGTCGATAGTTGATAACATTTTCGGAGCAAATGCGGAATTCAATTCATTTGCTACTAAAATATTGTCATCTGAACAGTTTCTGTAAATATATTTCATGAAAAATCACACATGTTCGTAGGTGCATAATCACACGGCGGCGTGTCTCATATGCATGGTATATGATCACGTGGTACTAACAACAACAACAAGTACCGATTCAAAGTACGTATTCTTTATAGTGTCCTTATTACGTAACGGACTTTGATGTAAAATGGCGCATCAAACGCGCCTTGTTAAGCTGCATTTGGTGGTCTCTTTATTTTCTCCCAAACTTTTGTCGTTTTTGCGAAGAATCGATTTCTGTGTCTCCGACACGGAAATCGATTTTTCGCAAAAACGACATATGTCGGTGCCAAACTCCCTAGACCACCACATGCAGCTCATGAAGATGCGTTTGCTGCGCCATATTTCATAAAAATCCGTTGCATATTAAGGAAAATATCAAATACTACTTACTTTGGAGTGGGCGACGTTGTTGTTGTTGTAACCACGTGATCATGCACCTTGATATGTGCCGACCTGTGGTCTGTAGCCTATTTCACCAACATTGCAAAGTATACTTTAAGGGAGTAATCATTTATTTTCCAAAAATGCATTATTTCATATAGAACTAGCGACTGCATATATTTGATGATTAAAAGTATGCATAATTATTATACTGAATTTATTACATTATCACAGCCAAAATGGCTGGGATAATGTAATAGATTCAGTATAATAAAAATTAATAAATTTATCCTCAAAGTATACTTTGCTAGATAATGTTGGTGAAATAGGCTACTGGTCGGTGACGTATGAAGGCCTATTTGTCCAACCGGCCACATATTACACCACCGCCTACACTAATATTGCCAATCACGTATCAGTTGTTTAATTTCAAAATACTTAAATATTACTTACATCAAGCAGATTGATTGACTGAGCATGAGATGTGCTACAGCTCTGGCTCAGCCAATCAAACTGTTTGATTGCGAGTTGTGATTACCAATAGATGTTCAGAAAGTTTGAAAGGTTTACCTTAGGCGGTTGATTTCTGTGATTGCAAACATTACTAGTATAGGTCACTGGATGAGAAACTGGGGGCCGTTTCACTAAACTTCGTACGACTAAAATGTTCGTAAATGCAAAATTATGATAGTCTGTAAATATCACAATAATTATGTTTTGTTGTAAACAATTATTGGATTTACATTTATAGAGCATAGGCTGCATAAGCAGCCTATGCTCAATAAATGTAAATCCATCAATTGAAATTTCCAGACGATCCTAAATTTGCACTTACGAACATTTTAGTCGTAAGAAGTTTAGTGAAACGGCCCCCTGGTTCGCGTCGAAATAAGCGCCGGAATCCTGACGAAGTCCCATTGAGCCACATGCAGACGATACAGTATTAACTCATTTTCGTCCAGTTACTAGACGAACTAGATGGTCGGTAAATCCCACAAATGCTCCGCGATGACGTCTGGATTGAAATGCAAAGATCTTGACCCTGGATATTGGTGTAGTATGCTTATTAATCACAATAAATGGTGATAAATGTGTATATGAAGTTTCACATCATAATCTCAATTGGCAACCAGTCAGTCAATTAGATATAGCAATTTGAAAAACTTTAACGTAAGTTTTAAAAGAATGCTAAGTCATTTGACCTTGGGCTCCTGGGCAGCATGGGTAGGGTATACAATGAAAATATGAATGGTGATCAATGTGTATATGCAGTTTCAAGTTTATATCCAAAGCAGTCACAGAGATATAGCAATTTGAAAAACATTAACGTAAGATTTAGAAAAATTCTAAGTCATTTGACCTTGACCTCGGGCTCCTGGGCAGCATGGGAGGGTATACAATGAAAATATGGATGAATCAATGCGTATATGAAGTTTCAAGTTGATATCGCAAGCGGTAACAGAGATATAGCGATTTGAAAAACTTTGACGTAAAACTCGGACGCCGGACGCTAGACGCCGGCGCCGGACAAAGCGGTAACTACATGTATATGCTCCCCCGATTTTTTTCGGGGAGCATAAACATGCGTGTAACTATGTGACAGCTCAAAGTAGAGCCGAGCGGCATTTCGTCCGGAAGCATTTTTCGACGTGAAACATTTGCGCCGGCCGGCGCTGATTGCAGAACCAGTGTTTGCAAAAAGTGCAGATCCTGATGAGACGGCTCGTTACGAGCCGTCTCATCTGGATCTACACTGTTTGCAATTATATCAAACATATGTCGTTATCATTCTGCACACTTGCACATGGATACCAAGGTCAAAGTTCAAGGCAGTGAAGGCTTGCTTGATTGAATAGCGAACAGTGTAGGCACTGATCAGACTGCGCATGCGCAGTCTGGTCTGTGTCTACCCTGGTTGCACAACTATGAAGATACATTTTCTTAATCTGGGACACATATAGTATAGAACTTATCGGGCTATTGTATTTTGCTATCAGGTCGAGACTGTGAAACGAGTAGAATTTCCTTGGCTTGGCTCGCAGAGACGCCATTCGGTAACGTCATGTGACGCCTCTCGACCAATTATACGCCCACAAAAAGCAGTTTTAAATCCATATTAACCTTGAAACATAGCATCAGCCTCAAAGCTAGTACTGAATACATAATTGCATTGTATTGCATTACATTACATTACATTACATTACATTACATTACATTACATAACAGTTATGGCGGAGTAGTACATGTATTTCCGAATTTGCGTTTAAAGCGTTCATTATTTACTTTCTACTTCGTGGAGAGTAACCCAATGTTTTTGCTATTACACGCTTTATTTGGTGAGTTTATGAAAATATGTTTGTCTCACACAGCAGACATTTCCCTCAAGAACAACATAGCGAAATATGAACTTAAGCGCCCAACCGATTATATTTTAGTGCGCGAAATGGAAACGTTATCCCGCAAATTTATACCTTTGACTGAGGTGTAGCGACAACGTGCAACATGTTGCCTATACAGCGGAAAACGTGCACCTATCTCAACACCATGGCAGTAGCCTATTTCACCAACATTGCAAAGTATACTTTTCTAGCAAAGTATACTTTGAGGGAGAAATTATCAATTTGAGTATAAATTTATATTAATTTGTATTATACTGAATTGATTACATTATCACAGCCATTTTGGCTGTGATAATGTAATAAATTCAGTATAATAAATCTGCATACATGTAATCATCGAATATATGCAGTCGTTAGTTCTACATGAAATAATGCATTTCAGGAAAAATAAATGATTACTCCCTGAAAGTATACTTTGCTAGAAAAGTATACTTTGCAATGTTGGTGAAATAGGCTACAGACACATCGTTTGATTATCAGTCAGTACATTTATTCAATCAAAACCCAGCAAATTATCGGACAAAAATACAGTTAGTACTTATACCTACGGGGCGCCATGCAGGACAGGTTAATTATGTGTACAAAATTGAGTTTTGTAACACTAAAAATCACAAAATTCAATTCTGTGTCACAAAATTCAATTCTGTGTCACAAAATTCAATTCTGTCAATTCTGTGTCACAAAATTCAATTCTGTGTCACAAAATTCAATTTTGTGAAGACAGAATTCATTTTTGTCCACAAAAATTAGTTGCGTATGTCATCTCTACGTTGATTGGTTGAGATCGGTCTTAGTCCATTTTACTAGATGGTGGAGTACACTTGCAGGTTTAAATATTTCAATGCGAAAATATAACCCAATATATCAATATTATACTTCTTTATGGACAGTTATTTTGGTTATATTATGATTACAAATGAGTGGTCACACCATATAAGCATATATACTTTGAAGGAGAAATAAGAAAAATATTCAGAATTTTCCCTCAATTATGTAAACAGGGTCAAACATAAAGTAGCCGGGATATAGCTAGACCAGAGAGCATGCCCATATATAGAGAATACCAGGCTAGTGTATTTTGATATCAAGTTTATCAGGCAAGGCTAGGAAACGCGTAGGAATTCCGAGGCTTGCCGAGGAATTCCTACCGTTTCCGAACCGAGCCTGATAAACTTGATATTAAAATACACTAGCCTGGTATTATATTTATCAGGTAACGTTTTATGCTCGAAAATGACATTAGATGACGTCGTATTCTAACAGTAGATCTAACCTTGTGAAACAAATGGTATTGGATCTGTGTCTACTAGTTGCGAAGTTACGTGTTCGCAACTATGTGTCTACATGCATTATTTACAGTATACACCATCTTAGTACATGTATCCATGGTATCTACACAAATACTACAAATGGTTTCCTCAAATGGCCCAATACACACATTCTGTTTATAAACACAGACAGCAGTCAGAACACAGGCCACAGCGCGTGTATTATTGATTTAACTGGGGCAAATGTACCTTGCGATACACACTAAATGACGTCAGTACTCGCGGGAGATCTACATGTACATGAATTATGTGTACAATTATAAACGCAAATGAGTTTAAATACGAATGGGTTTGTCATCGTTTGACTGTTTGGAGATAGTTGAAGCAAAATGGCAGAATGAGAAATGAATCATCGGCAGAATGAGAAATAAATCATCGACATTGAATGTGTAGATCGGCGACCGTGACCCATTTCTCCAGTGCAGTTTCTGACCAATGGTAGTCCTTCTTACATGCGTGTGCAGAATTGACAGAATTGAATTTTGTGACACAGAATTTTGTGGACAGAATTGAATTCTGTGGCACAGAATTGAATTTTGTGACACAGAATTGAATTTTGTGGCACAAAAATGAATTTTGTTGACAAAATTGAGCCATGTCCCACTTGGCGCCCCGTAATACCTGCTGAACAAGTAATATTCTCAGCAGAAACGTGGCAAGAACTCGCCAGAAAATACAGTAATATCCAGAGAACACCGACTAAAAAGTAAAATGTATCCATATTCAGTCACTCTCAGTATGTATAATGACACAATTACACGCGTATATCTAAAACAATGGTAATTCTATAGTAACATGGGTGCACTTTAGTCCTAGTTAATGTTGATATGGCCGCCTTCCGACAAACATGACCTATAACACATGAGACCAGTGTAGCCATAGATCCGCCAGTAAATCAGCTACTACAGTTTTAAAACATAAATAATCTGGTCTATTTTATAACGAATAGACCCCTTTATTATAGGGATTGACCGTTCGGGCCATCGCCGCCCGATTCGTATCATGGGTCTGGGAATTCGCCCCTTTTGACCAAAGCCGCCAGTGTGCTACCAAATAATACTCTGTGAGTCTGGGTTTGGTCGTACCTATTTTCGCGTGCGTAATAATGCTTGTCCGTCCTGTCATCTAGTGTGTGTCGTGTTTATTATATGCTTATGCGCAGGCTGATCTGGGGCTACACTGGTTGCACATGTTACAAATTATACGCTGTTCTTGTTCCGGGCCGACTTAGTCGTCAAGCACGGGTTAATTCTCAGCACTATATAAAGCCACCCATGTGGTTGGCACAACCTTTCTCTCGACAAACAGCAACCAGATCAGACATAACCCACCCCCCTCACCTTTACATGATTTATAGTAATACAATATGCAACAAAAAATTGTTATGAGAGATTCAACACTGTTCCTATGCTATAATTGCATATCGGTAGAAAATGTTATCGCACTTCCATGTCGTAAATTTGCCATGATGATGCTGCCCCGAGTTCTCGTTTCAGTATTGCTGTTCCACCATCTGTGTATATGCTGTGTACCATGCCTCGCCGGTAACATGCCACGAGCCGGCCAAGTTGTCGTCGCGACGGAGACTGCGATAGAAATCTCGATTGTTTTGTTTCTTACCATGCATACACACATTGGGACGTTCCTTGTATACCAAAGTGCTAACTGCAAGTAGTAAAATGATGCTACATTAACCTCTATACTTAAATAGTCGACGTCTTAAATAGTCGACGTGTATTCCCACTTTGGTACACAATACGTCAATGCAATGTGTATACTCATGGAGGCCTCTTATACATAATTTATCACTATATATACAGTGATTTATTATTTGCTCGGCAGCGGATTGTTGCGGGTGGTGAGATGTTTGATAGTTTTGATATAGCATATCAGTTGCACAATACCTAGCTGGTCCTCTGCAGATGGCGCGTGCACGGACCGTCCCGGCACAAGCTCGCTGAAGCTCGCTGAAGCTGGATGGAGGTTCCCGTCAGCTTCCCCCCGAATATCACTGATCTGCTAATTCACTCGGTGTAGCTGCTGAGGGCCACCAGTGCTATCGGGGGACTGCAGTATGTGCTTCCTAGCATTGCCGTGCGGTAATGGGCATTACCAGGTGGTGGTAATGGGCATTACCATGCGGCAATGTTGCTTGCATCCAAGCGGATCCTTCTTTACCAGGCGGTAATGGGCATTACCATGCGGTAATGGCGCTCACATGTCACCACCCGCAAACATCTGTCCGCCACTTATGAGGCCTGTATTTGCTTCTGTCCAATATTTCTCCAATAAAGTCGCGGCCATTTATTGCCAAAATCGCCTTCCTTGTCCATGTTGTAATTGTTATTATGCTTGTGTTGGCGTGTGTGAGGTAGCGGATACGAACGTGCGTATTATGGTCATGCTTCTGTTTGTTACTATCATGATCAACTCACGTTGGTTTCCGTCTCCGGGCAGACGCGGCCAATCATCTTGTAATAATGTCAGTATAAATAGTGAAAAGTGGCAAACATATAGGCGTAAAATAAGGAATAACTAAGATTTATTGCATAGCATGGGAGTCCACATGTAATGGTAATAACAGTGTATTATAAATCGTAATATTCTATTGTAACAAACATATGCACATATGTACATAAGATAACTACATACATCATGTTATGTGACCATATATAGCTCCGATGAATATGTTTGTGCAATAAATATAATCTAACACTTTTGTTGTTTTAATGTGATATCCATTAAGGACTGACTTTAAAGAATATGACATTTTGTTTCAAATGTAGTAGAATAATACATGTGACTGAATATCTATATACGGTATATCTAACCCTGTTCTTCTTAGAGTATATTATACAGAGCACTGAGTTGCTATCTCCGACATTTTGGTTAAGACATGCTATCGAACAGTTTCACCACTTGGAGCGTTTAACACGTACAGAAAATAATATGGCAGCAAATCTAATAAATCTTATTGCAGAACGTCTTTGACATATACATGTAGGACGACAACGTCCTAAATATTATTTCAGCAGACAACACAAACAGCTAGATATCTGAGCTTTTCTACCATCACTTACACAATATACAATGGACACTTTTGCAATGTGTAAAATGTCAAACTGATGCATTGTATATTATTAGAACTACATATGCCACAGGTAAAAGCCGTATTTACTCGCATAGCAGGCAAGTAGAAAGTAGTGAAAATACACTCAGATAACTGCTTACAAGTCACTGGATTCTATATAGTATGTATGGTACTACAGGTATATATCTACAGCACTGTGTATTGTTCGTACTGTTAGTCTTTACTGGGTTCTCAAACATTTTAACAAAGGGTCAACAAACCCTTCAGATATCAGACTTTGTATAATAATTTGATTAAAACAAGGCATAGCACGCTGTAGTCTGATGGCTCCCCATCATGTTGCATCAAAATGTATTCATGTGTTTGTCATGTTATTAACCGTATGTGTCAAACGCAATAAGAGGTAAAACTGGCCGATGGCTTATACACACTAAGATGGCCGACAAGGCATCTGCAAGCACTGTGTAGGATATAGTAAGAAGAGAACGTTCACATGTATGTTATGCATATATCCCATCATATTTACGAAGCAATTATGCATGAATCATTTGGATGATTAGGGGCCCCACGGGTCCTTAAACGCATCCACGACAGCATAATTACCTCCGTAATTGAATGATGATCAGCAGACTGATCAGGGACTATACTGGTCGCAAACGTCGTTATGTTAATTTTGTCAGCCTGCTACCCCAAATAAGTATATGAGGCACGCCATGTGATTTTGTACCTTCAGACATCTGCGTAATTTCATTAAATGCCATGTACTCTGAAAATGTTGTCAACAGTTGACGCCATTTACGCATTTCATGAAATTACGCAGATGTCTGAAGGTACACTATCACATGGCATGTCTCATATATAGTCTGTTATGTTCTGTTCCGTCGGTGTAGCTGGTATACACTGATTGTCAGAAACAATGTGACACGTTTTCACCAGTTATGTCCCCATTATCTTTTCCTGATTAAGTATGTATACTGAGCAAAACTAGAAACGTCCCCCAACCGGGACATCACTTTAAAATTCGATCTGTTTGGACTTATATGTCCGGGTATGAAAGGTATTCGAGCCAATTCCCACCCTTAAATACGAGCTAAATGAAAAAAAGAAACGTCCCTCGATCCATGTTCAAGTAAAGATGGTTGGAAATCTATAAGGTTGGTGGTACTAAAATATATACAGTAACTGAAGTTTATTCATTTGTGGATCCATATCAGTTGACAATTTTGTGCTGCGATGAACAGTTTTAGATCATGGCGAAGTAGGAAGGACAAAACAAAAAAAATGCAGAAAACGTCTGTAGGGATTAATGGTTTAATGTATTTAGTATAATCAATATTGCTTGTCTACGGCGCACTTACGTGCCGTAAAGCAGACTTAGTGCGTTAGGCAGATTTCTTGCTGTAAAGCACGTGTCAAATCTCGCATGTTGTCAATTTGGTGGTTTGCGTTGTTTCGAGCCCGGTATTGAGTTGTGATTCTGGCTGTATGCGGGCTGGCATGGTCTTGCTGCAGTGTTACACCAGTGCCGTAGCGGCGAATGAAAGGTTAGCACCACAGCAATGCAACGATGTGCATTGGGTTGCCCTGTATGATCCCACCCCACACCAGGGCGGTGACGATCGCGAACACAAGTCGATTGGCCACAAGTCTCTATGGTTTTTCAACAGCAGTCAAACCTGCAGGAGACGGCACGGGCCGTCTTTCCCTCCTCCAGCATTTCAATTGCATGATTTCTTTCAGACAAGCGTGGCATGATACAAACAGGGAAAACGTTAAACTTTCTTTCAATTTTCGGATTAGCCTGCGTCGCCGCAAGGATGGTACGACGTACGTTGACTGAATAAATGTATCGAGCACATGTATAGCGCGCACGTGCAATACGTGAAAATCACCGCTCCGGTTACAGTGGGGTCAGCGTGTAAGTGCACACACGAACGAACACGACAGGCTGGAACCAACCTGTCGTGTTCGTTCGTGTGTGCACTTAACAGGTTGGAACCAACATGTCGTGTTCGTTCGTGTGTGCACTTACACGCTGACCCCACTGTACTGACCGTTTTGCACCTGGATTTGTTTGGGGTAAACTTTACACAAGTCTATTCACAAAGTGTCTCAAGTATATTCACTGAATAAAGCATAATAGTATAGGGCGGAACTATGTCAGTTAAATAGAGAATAGTAGGTTAGTGTCGTGAATGGGAAAAAATATATGACAAGGCTTAGGAAACGGGATGGGCGAGGCTCTGCTGAGAACATCTCGTTTTCGTGCCGCGCCAAATATTTTTCCTATTCACGGCACTAACCTACTATTCTATTTATCCTGTCAACACCTACAAATGGCTTTAAAATGCAAACAAAATAACCCCAGCCATCGCACATATTCATACGCAGTGATTAGGTCGTATTGACAGGATATCACAAATGTTTCACGCACCGTGTTTCACGGCATATACGCACTGTGTTGACGGGATAAAAAACATTACGTTTCTAGTTTTTCTCAGTATATAATAACACACTAGTAATAATCAGTGAAAGTTGTAACGATATTTATCCCAATTGTATGGTTAATCTTATCTCAGGTCATCCGAGTTTAATTAAGAAGTTCAAGATATCAAATATCAAATAACTTCCGCTGTAACAAATATGACCAGGGACGTCGCCAGACCCTGTCTAAAGCAGAAGCCCTGGTGGGTTATCCAATGGAGCTGGAAGCGAACAGTAACTATTGTAATCTACTCCTGTACCGTCCGTAGCTGGCTACGGACGGTACGGGAGTAGATAGCGAGAGTTACTGTTCGAAACTACAATTTAGCTCGTAAAGTGAGGGAGTACACTAGGTGGGAACTGTGGGGGTGTGGAGTCCGGGGCATTAGTAGTTTAAACTAAGGTGCACTATACTGCATTCTATGTGTTGTTTTTGTTGCAAATACGTATTCAATCTCTCGTGTAATTTTATAGCAGTAACACATTAAAGGTACATGCCCACGCAGCAGGTTACACTGTACTACTATTTTTCATTTTCTGTCATGCCTTATATGAGCCATTTGTCTACCCACTAACGAGTTATTTTTAATTACGGCGCGTGTTAATTGGTGTTAAATCGCATTTTATATGCCGCAACCAGAAAGGGTATTTTCCGACCTCGTGTTTTTTTTACCAATACTCGTCACGTGACACGGTCAATCATATCACATCTTTGACATGCGCAGTGAAGTATCGGAAGTTGAGAAGAAAAATCTCTGTTCGAGTCCAAATCTAAATCTCCACGTAACTCTTTCCATTTGGTGATAAGGTCGCCAATATTAACCACTCTCTCTCTCTGTACTGCCTGTCCCTCAGACAGTTTGCCTTTTTTTTGGCCGACCCGTTTCATACAATTTCCGTCCTGGACGTTTCGACATGTTGATATTCTTGTTTACATATTGGGAAGCCTACTGGCGCGCGTAGTATACTTCGCATGCGCACCGCGAGCCGTGATGTGAAAGTCGTCGTCCCCGCACATTATCAAAATAGACTGTTACCGCCGCGCGTCGCTAACAGTAAATTGATAATTAATAAATGATTATATTTGTATAGCGGGCACTCGTAATTTTTAGAACTGGTGGAATAGTGACATAATTATTACACTTATTTAATTCCTATAAAGAACATTTTGTGCCTACTGCGCGGGTATGTACCTTTAAGGGTATTTCTGGAAATTATGTTCAAGCCCGGGTTTCAAGGCCTCCGTCTGGCGACGTGCATGATCACATGTACAATGTATGTTCATCGAGTGGTGTGAACTGATTTCCCGAGTGCATGTTACGGAAATATCCACATGCCTGTTACGGAAATATCCATATGCAATTTACGGAAATTTGCATATTTCCCGAATGTCTGGACTCGTGAACAATAGACATTTCACACCACTCGATGAACATAATTATATTTAATAATCGTTGCAAATTATGAGTATCCTCTATTTACAATAGTTATCTTAACGTGCGTATTAAATGTTTATACACTTTAGCAAATACATTAGGTTGAGTACATCATAACTTCCATAACCGACAATATATGTGACAATATATGTGTTTCATGTTGTTGAGATAAATCCGACCCCTCTGTTCATAATGCATGTTCATGATTACAAAGGACACACACATAACATGGATGAATTACAGTGAGACCACACTAAAACGGAAACCATGCGAACGCTAAAATGGACACCATGCGGACCTCAACGGGTGTCCGGTTTCGAGCTGTACAAATAGAGAATAGTAGGTTAGTGCCGTGAATGGGAAAAAATATCTGGCAAGGCTCAGGAAACGGGATGGGCGAGGCTCTGCCGAGCACATCCCGTTTCCGTGCCGCGCCAGATATTTTTCCCCATTCACGGCACTAACCTACTATTCTATTTATCCCGTCCACACCTACAAATGGCTGTAACATGCAAAAATAGTATTGATTGGATATCAAAATCACATACGCACTGTGTTGACGGGATAATATACTATACACGGGCTGTCTACAGCGAAAGGGACCTTATGGTATTTGCGATCAGTGCATTATTAAACTTCGTTTCTTAGTTTCTTCGCCACGTTAATCTTCGTTCCGTCCGAAGAGACGAAATGTCCCTAACGAGCCACCATATGTACATGTAAATGGTTTACTACAACACCATGTAAAGTAATGTTGTATGAATTTATGGACTTGTTTGTGCTGTTTATCCAGTACCTATAAACGTTCTTCATAGTATTGTCTCAATCTGAGGTGGAATATCTACCGTCACATGGTGTAACATTCTGGCAACAGAGTCATCATTCCAGCTTCCGTTCCGCCAAAAGTCCCGGGAAGAACAAATCAAATATTGCGTCGAAAATAAAATGGTGTCCAGGTTACAGAATACGAAATGGTATGAAAGCAAAAGTAGTCCGGTATAATAAAAATAGTGCGGGTGTTTTCAGGTCACAGACACAGTTTGCTTGCAAATCTAAAACCAGTACTATCCAGATTATTTGAGTTTATGTAGATTTGGCGTTCTATATCAGGGGCCCGTTTCACTAAACTTCGTACGACCAAAATTTTCATAAGTGCAAATTTAAGATTTCAATTCGTGTATTGAGCATATAATATGCAGCCTTTGCTCAATAAATGTAAATCCAATAATTGTTTACAAGAAAACATTGTTAATATGAAATTTAAAGACTATCATAATGTTGCACTTACAAATATTTTAGTCGTAAGACGTTTAGTGAAACGGCCCCCTGGCTACAGTGAGGTCAGCTTGTAAGTGCACACACGAACGAACACGACAGGTTGGTTCGCTACCCACCCAAAGTGTATGTTGTTACCACTCAGTTGAACCGTCTCGCCGAGACGGTTCAACTGAGTGGTAACAACATACACTTTTGATGCGAAATGAGAAAAAAATCAGAAAAATATTTACATTTTTTTTATATACATGAAATACAGTGGGGTCAGCGTGTAAGTGCACACACGAACGAACACGACAGGTTGGTTCGCTACCCACCCAAAGTGTATGTTGACCACTCTAGTTGAACCGTCTCGCCGAGACGGTTCAACTGAGTGATAACAACATACACTTTTGATGCGAAATGAGAAAAAAATCAGAAAAATATTTACATTTTTTTTTTTTATTTTACATGAAATACAGTGTGGGGTCAGCGTGTAAGTGCACACACGAACGAACACGACAGGTTGGTTCGCTACCCACCCAAACCCAAAGTGTATGTTGTTACCACTCAGTTGAACCGTCTCGCCGAGACGGTTCAACTGAGTGGTAACAACATACACTTTTGATGCGAAATGAGAAAAAAATCAGAAAAATATTTACATTTTTTTTATACATGAAATACAGTGGGGTCAGCGTGTAAGTGCACACACGAACGAACACGACAGGTTGGAACGCTGACCCCACTGTATTTCATGTATAAACAAAAAATGTAAATATTTTTCTGCATTTTTTCTCATCTCGCATCAAAAGTTTATGTTGTTACCACTCAGTTGAACCGTCTCGACGAGGCGGTTCAACTGAGTGGTAACAACATACACTTTGGGTGGGTTGGAACCAACCTGTCGTGTTCGTTCGTGTGTGCACTTACACGCTGACCCCACTGTACATGAGTGTGATATTTGATTCGATGTGACACTGGTCGCATGTACCATTATCCCAATTTCTCCAGTCACAGCTATATATAACAATAACGAAATACGGGCAAGATCAAACGACGCAAACTTGGTAAAGTCTAATTTATCAGCCGTTGTTCATTTACAAAATGTGGTTGTGACTAGAGAAATTGGGCTTATGACATTTGCGACCAGTGTAACTCCTGATAAAATATCACTCTAATGTAGCCTGATAATGCTATATATTGCTTGTTAGCAGTATGGCGGGTGTTTCATTGATGGAATGGCGAACAGTGCATGTCCTAATCAGACTGTGAATTGCTTGTTAGAAGCACGGCCGGTGTTTCAATGATGGAATGGCGAACAGTGTAGGTCCGGATGCACAGTCTGATCTGGATCTACACTGGTCGCAAAACCCATAAGCCGTATTTCTCCAGTCACTGCCACAAATTATCAGTTACCATGCAATATACAGTGTTCCATTGCGTGACGCCAATCTGTTAGTCATTAATGTAAATTACGATGAATAAACAACTCGCTCATGCCCTAGATAAACGCTACAGACGTATATTACCCCAACAATATTTCCAGATACATTTTATTTCTGACACCGGGTATACTGGCGAAACAAATACGGATGGTTAATATTCGTTCCATATAGTAATAATAATCTTCTCGCTTTCCGTGTTATTGTCGCACACGAGATACACTGACATACCGTAACAGTTCATATAAGTCCGCTAGTTTTTCATTTTATCCCGTCAACACAGTGCGTATGTGCTGTGAAACACGGTGCCTTGAAACATTTGTGTTATCCTGTCAATACGACCTAATCACTGCGTATGAATATGTGTGGTGGCTGGGGTTATTTTTTATTGCATTTTAAAGCTATCTGTAGTAGGTTAGTGCTGTGAATGGGGAAAAATATCTGGCGCGGCACGGAAACGGGATGTGCTCGGCAGAGCCTCGCCCAAACGGGATGTGCTCGGCAGAGCCTCGCCCATTCCGTTTCCTAAGCCTTGCCAGATATATTTTCCAATTCACGGCACTAACCTACTATTCTCTATATCGACGGTATTTACTAAGACCCGACAATTATAACAAAATCTGCCTGCAATCAATTTATTCTTTATGACCAATATATACGTTGGAACCTTGGAACCTATCTATTACAAGTAGATAATAATAATCATTGTCACGGTGATGTATATATCAGATTAAACTATAATAATGCACCATTTTTGTTCAGTATATAATATTTAGAAAAAAACATTGAGTTTCTGCTGTATACATTGTTTTCAAAAAGTATACCCATTTCTTACATAACGTAAAAAGAGCCGGTTTTTGAAAAGTCTGATTTTCACACAAAACTTGCGTCCAAAAGCTGACTCGATTTGTGAAACAGTGCATCTTCTCAATTATTTCTTTTTTTTGTTGATGAAATAACTTACTGCCTTTCTCAAGCTATGCCATGCCAAATACTAATCTAGTTGAGATCTGGAAAATGAGGGATTCATTCCATACATGTTCACAAGAAAACATGTTTTAGGGATATTGATAATCAGGGGCCCGTTTCACTAAACTTCGTACGACTAAAATGCAAATTTAGGATCGTCTGGAAATTCCAATTGATGAATTTACATTTATTGAGCATAGGCTGCATATGCAGCCTATGCTCAATAAATGTAAATCCAATAATTGTTTACAAGAAAACATTGTTAATGTGAAATTTACAGACTATCATAATTTTGCACTTACGAACATTTTAATCGTACGCAGTTTAGTGAAACGGGCCCCCGGTTTCTAAGACCATATACAGCTGTTTTACATACATGTTCATGTACATGTAGTTCGGTTCTGATGAAACAATACCACACACATTATATACTTATCTCATCATATGGTCAATGTTTGTGTTACTTGTCCGTCATAATAGATAATAATTGCCATTACGAACATATCTAAATGATGAAATGTTCTTTGTTTACATAATATACATTTTTCAAATAAATATGACACAATCAATCAATTACTACTTGCATGCAACAACACATCCAATTCACTGTACGATCGATGTGTATCGGTTTAATGATTCATCATTCAATCTTAACCCTTCGTACGCTGTTGACGGAAATTGCCGTCTGCTGTTTTTCATTTTTTCTTTAATTCTTAACAAAAACAATGGTGGAGACGATTCTCATGTGCTGTCAAAACCAGGTTTTTGTCGAGAAATATTGAAAATAAAATATTTCCAGCAGACGACAACATTTGATTCAGCGTAGTAAGGGTTAATATTACCTTTATACAGGGTTAATGGTTCAAATAGTCAGCCGTAACATTTTATTATCATTTTCCTATGCTATCTATGTACATTCGTAACAATTTTCAACCAATTTTCATGATATTTTTGAAATACCAGTAATATTATACATTGAATATTGTGACGTCATGTTGCGACCACAAATTTGAATCAAATGGTGGTCGCGACATATATTGATTTGCTTAATTGATGAAATCATGTCAAATATTGATGTTATTACGAAAATCAAAGTACTGAAAGTACTGACTGGCGGGAGACAAGTAGCCACTTGTGAATTTACATACTCAGAAATTCCTTGTTAGAAATATATTCGATGTTGATTATTGGATGTACAATCTGCAAATTTGGAGAACTTGATCAGTTACTGGTGTTTGTAAAATACAGCCTGCTCTAAACACAAATAGGTTGATGAGGCAAAGGTGCTTTATGTCCGACTAATAAACCGTTTTACGAGGTATATTGCAGACGTATTATGTGAAATCTTTTCATAATTATGACTGGGCGTAGGCCTACATGTATGCTGCATGAACGGCAAAATATTTTCATGAATTTTGTGTCACTCACCCAGAGGGTAATTTTTGGAAAATCGCCCGTAAACCACAATATGAAAAAGAAATGGCCTTCGACGTCGCATTGCGACTGCGTGGTACACGATACGGGGGGCGTCTCAATAACAGCAATTTGTTCTCTTCAAAAGTAAAGTTGGGCATGCCAACTATTTTACACATAATGTTGAGCATTGCCGTTGCTATTAATAACTTGCTTTCAGTTCACTCGCTGACTTTAAATGTCACCTGACTGTTGTTAATTGCGAACGCAAATTGAGCCTATTGAGACGTCCCCCGATGAACAGAGAATCACGATCCCAATAGCGATACGGGGGCGTCTCAATAACAGCAATTTGTTCTCTTCAAAAGTAAAGTTGGGCATGCCAACTAGTTTACACATAATGTTGAGCATTGCCGTTGCTATTAATAACTTGCTTTCAGTTCACTCGCTGACTTTAAATGTCACCTGACTGTTGTTAATTGCGAACGCAAATTGAGCCTATTGAGACGTCCCCCGATGAACAGAGAGCCACTTCCGAAAGTAGACCCGTGCAAACGGCCAGAATCACGATCCCAATAGCGTGGAGACAGTATGTCTCCCGCCAAAAAACAGTACGGACATCTACTATGATGGCTAAACGTAAATGTGTATGCCACCAGTGTCTGTCCGCCCGTCCGTCTATGTCTCCGTGGATCCCGTTAAGAAGTTTGCCAGAGCTACTTCAATCTTCTACCAGGGGAATTTGCGTGCCGACCGGCCACATTTTCTTGTTACAACTAATTTTAGTATTTGTGGACGGATTTTCAATATTAATATTTTTTTTTTTGGTTGAACCATTTCTGAGATATCTAGTCAAGTTTCGGTGTCAGTTTCCTTCTCTTTCTTCACACGAAATAATTAAGCTCCTCTGTTTCGCAATAAAATCAATATTTCACTAAATTACGAGCGGATTAATAATTACCTGTAAATCACAAACAAAACAGATTTCACAATTTAGTAACACAGCATAATAAAGTCGTAATACATTAGTGTAATACATATGTAAATGAGTCCGCTGCGGAAAACATGTCAGGTAATCATTACAATTTCAAATTATGACGATGTGCTTATGCAGTAAATATAATCCAACATTTGTGTTGATTTAATATGATATTTATTAAACTCGTTTGACTAATCTAATAAGAAACTCGGCGTAGCTTCGTTTCTTATGCAATCAGTAAACTCGTTTAACCCTTTGAACCAGAAAGCCCGCCATATCGGTATATGCAAACAGTGCAGATCCAGATGAGCCGGCTCTTAACGAGCCGTCTCATCAGGATCTACACTTTTTTAAAGTAATTTTCATATTTTTTAGAACAAAAATTACCACCTTTTCGTAAATGGACTAGTCTGAAAACGATTCTGTGACGGCAGGATTGGTTGCAAATAGCATATCATAAATCCATTCCAGTTTCTTAGTGGTGAAATGGTTAATAACTATCATCTTAAATCATCACGCATGTAATCATCCTCTGTATCCTATAGTGTTCGTAAACAGTTTGAATTTACCGTCATGTTTCGATCATGAGATGTCCAATATTGGCACATTATATTCAAACAAAAGTACGTAATGTCTGCCCATAATACTATAGATACAACGATGCCACTTGCAATATTCACTTCTGCTATTTTATTGCTGCCATTTTTTTTATTAATACCACGTACCACTAAACTATCCGAGAACGATTTAGCTTCATTTATCCCGTCAACACAGTGCTTATGTGCCGTGAAACACGATGCCGTGAAACATGTTTGATATCCATTCAATACGACCGAATCACTGCGTATGAGTATGTGCGGTGGCTGGGTTTATTTGTTTGGCATTTTAAAGCCATTAGTAGGTGTTGACGGGATAAGTAGAATAGTAGGTTAGTGCCGTGAATGGGAAAACATATCTGGCGCGGTACGGAAACGGGATGTGCTCGGCAGAGCCTATCGCCCATCCCGTTTCCAAAGCCTTGCCAGATATTTTTCCCATTCACGGCACTAACATACTATTCTCTATATTCTGGCTACCCGACTATTTCTTGAAGTGACCTTAATCAACTAAAAGATCTTTATAAATATCCGAACTTGTCAGTTAATGAGCACTTTATCAATGTCATTTATATAAGCTGCTAGTGACTATAAATTACAAGATATTGTCACAATTGGCAAATCAACAGCGTCAACATGTTTTTTAGCACTTTTTTTATTTGCACCAGAATTCCGTTTCTTGGAGTTATCCTCCTACTGACCTTGTTAGCATGGAGAAAATTATAAGTCACGGTCGCCTTATAAGTCGTCTTAATTACATAATCATCGCATCCAGACGAGATACATTGAACCCGATAGCTAATAGGAAATATCATCAAATAGGTGATACTGTCAACTTGTGACATCGATTATATGACATTTTCTCTCCCCTTGATCAATTAATAGGTCGTCTTAACGCGATACTTATCGCGTCAAGACGACTTACTAACTGCTCAATACGAGATTTTAATGTATTACTTCGTGATTCCGTCTTTATTCGACTAGCAAAATGATACACATTTAAATAACTTCGATGTCACTAGATGACAGTATCACGTTTCGACGAGATTTTGTGTTATTTATCGTGTCAAATTTATCTGGTTTTGATGACTTACGACGTACTGACGCGATATGTAATTAATATGTATAAGTTACAGTTCACATATTGATTTTTTAATAAATTTCGAGCAAGCGCTAGCGATCAAGAAATTAGTTTATTAAAAGTTATATATGTGAATTATAACTTACTTTCGACTTGCGATGCTACTGCTTTATTTGCTTTATTTGCCGTTTGACAACGCAGCGCACATGTAAACGTCACAACAGGATGCGTGCCACGTGCATTTCTGACAACAAGCCGTGACGTCTGGATATATAGAGAATAGTAGGTTAATGAATGAGAACAAATATCTGGCAAGGCTCAGGAAACAGGATGGGCGAGGCTCTGCCGAGCACATCCCGTTTCCGTGCCGCTCCAGATATGTTTTCCCATTCACGGCACTAACCTACTATTCTATTTATCCCGTGATTTATCAAAAATGTTTCACGGCACCGTGTTTCACGGCACATACGCACTGTGTTGACGGGATAAAAATATAACTGTATACATATTGGAACAGTTAATGAATACATATGGATATTGGAGAAATAGTAAATATGTGATTAATTGAGAAGAAACGCTATGCTTTCATTAGTGGAGAAACTAGGGCAACACTAATCAGTATATGATGTATTAAGACGGCATAACTATTACATTATGTGGCTGACATAAATATACCACCATTGAACTAGTGTAATGGCAGTGTTCTTTGGAATTTTAGAAGGGAACGCCCATGAATATAAAATAAACAGATTTTATCGATGCATCTGTACTTTCATGACTATCACTGTGAGTTGGCAAGAAAATAATGGTTCAACTTGTTTACCACACTTTTAGCCACTGATCAACATTAATCAAATGGCAATACAAAATTTGCCCGTATTATTTTAGTTCAACTCATTCATTGTAAATACCAACTTGCACATGTCATCTTCCTTTCAATTGCTGTCGTACATTGAAGGAACTGTCATCAGACATTACACAGCTCACTGAATATGAATATGTGCGGTGACTGGGGTTATTATTTTTGCATTTTAAAGCCATTTGTAGGTGTTGACGGGATAAATAGAATAGTAGGTTAGTGCAGTGGATGGGGAAACTATCTGGCGCGGCACGGAAACGGGCTGTGCTCGGCAGAGCCTCGCCCATCCCGTTTAATACGTCTAATTTGTTTATCTAAGTCCGAGTATGTACATACGTATATTGGGTTGGATGAAACAAATACTTCAACTTTGTTTTCATAGCTCACAAACTATACATGATCAATCAGAACTCACCACAGTATCACTCCGTGCAATTCGACACCTAAAATGTATAAATCCATATATCTAATTGCAATATTAGTACACAAAATAGTTTATTATAGATTTATGAACACAATTGCACGTATGCGTCCCCTTAAACATTATATACCTTGAGCCAGCAATAACCCCCCCCCCCCCTCCCCCATGCGGGATATTTGGTGAGTATGATTTTTGGATTCAGTAGCAGATTGTCTATCAAACCTCAAACCTGGTTGTATGGGCTGAAAAAGCCGCTGGATGAACAAATGGTGGACATGTTCAAGATGGCCGCCGAACATTATTATATTGTTTAAGGACTGTTAACTTTTAGTCTGATCAATATTAACCGGGCAAATTGCTACAATTAAGTCACAATTTGAATGTAAAATGATTTAGAATACATCTTGCATTTCATTACATCAGCAAATGGCAATATATTTCAAAATGGCTGCCGAAATAGGCTGTTTTACAACATTTCTCTATGCATCTTATGCTGTTACGAATGATTACAAACATTCATAAAGTTGAAACACATATACATTGCGCCCCCTGACAAATAATTGGAAAATACAGGAGATAATGATGCGATATCCTTCCACAATTGTCAGAAAAGGCAAAATGGCCGCCAAAATGTTCTTATTATGTTCTATTCTTTACTCTATGGAATTGTTATAAACACCATTTCATGTAGATTTTACATGTATATTTTTTTAATATTGACGATGAAGCTGCGGTTTTCAATAATTAAACAACACTAACATGTATAGAAAGTGATAGTCTGTCTATTTACAAAGACAAATGAGGATGTATGTTCATCACTTTTGAGCATTGAAGAAATTTTTCAAAGTGTTTCCAAAATGGACTGACTATTGACAAGGAATATATTGTTATTATTGGGCTGTCTAGTTAACGTGACTGGTAACGAGCACACTTCTTACACTTAAGCGATCATGATGATTGGTCAAGGCATTATATAGTATGGTATGATGAATGGCAAGGGTATGCTTATTGCAAGTATGCATGGCTTTCACCCACATTAATGATCCCACATATGTCTTCACATGTGCCAATAATTTACATTAACCCTTGTTCGTGAGTTGCAAACATTGGAACATAAATACAATACATATACAATTCATGCAGTCACTGGACAGGTGTAATCTGTTCGACATTAAACACTACTACATGTGATGTATTTATTTTTCTAATTAAACATTATTGAAACTAATACACCCAAAACTTAATCATATACAGTGTCACCATGACTGTCAGTTTCAAGATGACAATCAACACGACCGCTTTTGCAATTAGGATGTGGTATTTACGAATGTATATAATTATACAGTTTTAATACAGTTGGCATTTCTTAAAATAGTTGATACTACCTTATCCCGAAGAGGTCCCGCATCTTGCTGGTGACATCAACATGTGCTAACCCATGATATATACTCAAATACATGTATCTGGTTGCTATAGCAATGGAATATGATTGTCCACCAGGGGTGTAATATATTTAAAGGGAATTGTTATGTGGATTGAATCCACATAGGGGTATATGTATGTGCTTGTATGTCGCAAAGACATGTATATTAGCTACAAATACCATGTATATGCTAATCTGGTAAATATAATTCTGCATTCATGAAATAAATGTACACATGGTACATGCTTATAGAGTTTTGAGGTCATTAGAATGACATTACATGTTGTCAAATAGAGAAATATATATTCCGATGACAGCAAAGAGCCAGCAAAGTACACAACATGTGGTACAATGCGGCATAAAACGCCTTCCACAAACCTGATTCTGACAAACCTGATTCTGATCGCCTACGTAAATAGTTAGAATGAGATGTAGACATTAGTTCAATTGCATAGTAAAATCCAAATGTAATGTGTCTCGATAGAGGCTATGTGATGATGAAAATGTTGATACATTGCATAATATGTTGTGGAGACATGTTTATCATTTATGGGGATTTAAGCGCAGATTGATGGTCCTATGAGTGTGTGTTGCTACACGTGGTAATACATGAGCATGTCTACTACAAATCGTTTGACTGCTGTAAATTGATAAATTCGGGGATTTTTGGTGAAAATGGGCACATCCCTTGTAATAGTGTTTTCCTACTGATGTATGGGTTTCATTCTGGATCACATTTAGAATGAAAATACCACTAAATATGGTCTCCTGTTGTTTTTGTAGTTATATGTGTGTAGGTCAGATGTGCATATTGCTGGATTAGATTGATTTGTGAATACCCCGGAATGACTTTTTTCAGACTACATACATACATGGCTTGTATATATAGTATATATCTTTTCAGAAGTCAAACATACTTTTAGCCACATCTGTCAAATATTCATTTTGGCACAGAAAGGCAAAGACTACACTGAAGCGATGTACTCGTGTATTTAAATATGTATTAATGATCTTATGCTATGCAGGTATATGCCAATCTGAACTATTGCAAGGTGATTATAAACCTGCATCATTTTTGGATGTTGGTAATTTGACACAACAGGTGTAGAGTAACACATGTGCTACAATTAAGAACACTGAATGTTCAAAACATGTTATCGAAAATAGTTTATGTATGCGTACATAGCAGCTATATGAAGATAGTGGACATATTCACGCACCTTCAATTTCTTTGTTTATATGGAAATTATGAATGGTATATCAACATTACATGTTATCAAATTTCACTATTATGAACTCGTGGTTCAATATTAACTTAAAATGTCTCACTTACAAAATACAATATTGTAATGGATGCCTCTCAAATGAGAGTGTACACTAATGGAGCAATATATCTGCATGTATTAGGCAATGGTCATGATGCATGCACTGGTGTGCACTTACACTAGTAATGGATGACGGCCATACACATTGGAACACACACGTTGCCGTATGACACATAATATATTCCAGTAGTTATTGTATAAAAGTTTTACTATATACATGATTTGATAAGTACATGTGCCAACTGCACATTTCCTGTTCCTGCTGATGACTCGAGATGGGTTAAGGGAATATTATTGGAATGTACGATACATAGTGTGTACATTATGTGGAACCGGGATATATATATCCCAGTTTCATCGGTTCTACGACCTAATGTTATCTTTATGCCAAACAAACTTATTTACTTGCATGGCTGTCATCTTGCAAGTATACAAACAATGTGTTTGTCCAGTTCTATTCCAGCTTAGCTGGCTCGTATTATTTACAGCAATATTAATGTTCTGTATTTTAGTATTTATTTGTCATACATGGAATAATATGTGCTACAGATCATTCATTCAGCATGGTAGAATATTTTATTTCCTCAGCATGGTAGAAAAGGTATATTTCTTATATCCAATGTGCAAATTAGTACATACGACCTATACTAGTGATATTATTTATTTATTTAATTATTTATTTAATTATTTATTTTACTTAATGGTGTTTCAAGGCCTGTCAACAGCTGAGAGTAATAATTAAATGTATCACAGTCGTTCATACTGAAATACACAACATAGTAATTATGGTAATTGTCATGGCAGCATAAATATGAAACGGATATACAGTGGGGTCAGCGTGTAAGTGCACACACGAACGAACACGACAGGTTGGAACCAACCTGTCGTGTTCGTTCGTGTGTGCACTTACACACTGACCCCACTGTATACAGAGACGAACATATATGTATTCTGTATTTTTTAATGTGTGCGAATAACTAATATACAGGTGTTAGTAGCTACACATTCATATGAACCTTTCATAAGTATCTGGCAGCGTATAAAGTAAGAAAAATGTAGTACATGCAAAATGACCACTGTACATTCAGTGGGTGGGTAATAGATAAAACTACTTTGTTTTATGCGAGAGTTCTAAGTAGAGCTAAGTGGCATATCGTCAGGAAATGGGTACATATTTTGGACGTGAAACATTTTACGCCAGCGCGGCGGAGTACAGCACCAGTGATAAAGTATCTTTGCTGGGTAAGATGTAGTGTTATACGGCTATATAGATACAGTGAAATCTTGTTATAACGAACACCATGGCGGTACACATGGTGTTCGGTATAGAGAGATCCCACTGTACAGCTCATGTACCTCCAAGCCCAGCCCTTCAACAAGTTCCATGCTGTGGCTCTGACAGCTGGTCATTGATTGATTACAGTGGAAATTCGCTATACCGAATGTATATAGCGAGATTCCACTGGTATTTATATCCAATATCGGCTTGTATATATAAGAGGGATAGAACAACGACTGGCACACCTGATACTAGTTATATCGGATATCAGATGACAACAGAAACAAGTGCATTGTCAACAGAAGCGCATCCTCAAGGTAAGTAGGCTTACAGCGTGCTATTGTTTCACTTTTTAAAACAGTATTACGGTAACCCTTTCAACCTAACCCGAATATTCTGTCTGTAACGCAAAGCGTGTTACCTGCCTTCGTTAAAGACAGAACATTCGAGTTACTTTCAACGACACAGACAATAAAGCCGACGCTTGCAACCACTGTGGATCCAGTAGCCTAGTTCACCAATATTGCAAAGTATACTTATCTAGCAAAGTATACTTTGAGGGAATAATCATTTATTTTTCCCAAAATGCATTATTTAATATAGAACTAACGACTGCATATATTTGATGATTAAAAGTATGCAGAATTATTATACTGAATGTATTACATTATCACAGCCATTATGGCTGTGATAGTGTATTAAATTCAGTATAATAAAAATTAATAAATTTATCCCAAAATTGACAATTTCTCCCTCAAAGTATACTATGTTATATAAGTATACTTTGCAATGTTGATGAAATCTGCTATAGATGAGTCGGCTCGTACGGAGCCGTCTGATCAGGGTATGCAGTGTGTGTTAACAGTTGCAATATTTGTATGTTACAATATATGCAGATGACACGGTAATTATTGCAGAGAATCAAGAATAGTTCCAGAAATGTCTAAACTATTTCAATAACTAATGTACGACATGGAAATTAAATATTAATCTTAGCAAAACAAAAATAGTAATATTTGAAAGTCGCAGTAAGGGCAATTGCAATTTCCGAATAGGAACAACTACCATTGACATAATTAATGGACGCAAATATCTTGGTATCTATTTTAGCAGAAATGGTAGTTTTCTGAAAGCGTGAAAGCACGTTGCAGACCAGGCGAAAAAAGCACTACATTTATTATACAGTCGCATTAACAATATTGACCTCCCAATAGATCTGCAACTTAAACTCTTTGATCTTCTCTTCTTCTTCATACCATCTTCCCTATTTTAACATATGGGTGCGAAATATGGGCGTTTGACAATTTAGATATTATTGAACGAATACACAATGAGTTCTTACGATATCGATGGTCTAGTAACATAAGGTCGTAAGTGCTATGCTTTGGCATAGCACTTACGACCTTATGTTACTAGACCATCGATATATCACAAAAACTAGAAAGAGCACTCCACTATATATGATTTATGCCGAATTAGGACGGTATCCACTAATTATTACGATTACGTGCAGGTTAATAGGCTTCTCGGGGCTGTTTCACTATACTTCGTACGACTAAAATGTTCGTAAGTGCAAATTTAGGACCGTCTTGAAATTCCAAATGATGGATTTACATTTATTAAGCATAGGCTGCTCAATAAATGTAAATCCAACAATTGTTTATAAGAAGATAGTGTTAATGTAAAATTTACAGACTATCATAATGCTGCACTTACGAACATTTGTATCGTACGAAGTTTAGTGAAACGGGCCCCAGGAGCAGAGTTGTGCAAGGCAAGGAGACAAAATTGTTACATCTTCTGTATGAACATATTTCTCCCTTCCAACTTTAAATGGTTAACATTTGTTAACAAAAACTGTGGAATGAAACTGATAATACTGTAAAGCTTAACGAAAATACAATGGTAAATTTGTCATACATTAGACACACGTTGATCGATCAATTTATACAAGAGTGGGATGTAAAACCAGTGCCTCACTTAAAGGCAAAAACTAATCATCGTTTAAAAATAACATTCACCTTGCATACTATTTTAAACTACTACCAAGAAACACGTGTATTACTTTTATGAAATTCAGAACTAGCAATCACAAGTTGCCGATAGAAACCGATAGATTGAACGGAATTGATCACTCGGAAAGGAAATGTAATTTGTGTAATTTAAACGATATCGGCGACGAATTTCACTATTTGATGAAATGTCATTTTTGTTAGCAACGATAGAAATAAAATGTTAACCAATACTATTTACGACGACAAAATATGTTAAAATTCAAAGAATTGCTAAACTCCAACTCAGAAGTTAAATTGAAAAAAGTATACTAATGAAAAACGTCCAATAACATGCATTGTAGAGCCGACTATTGTTCATCGACGACTATCGTTCACGTGTATCATTAAGCCGGGGAAAATAACTTAGCCATTTCTGAAGCCAATGGCTTCAGAAATGGCTAAGTTATTTTCCCCGGCTTAATTATATACACGTGAACGATGGTCGTCGATGAACAATAGTCGGCTCTAACATCAACGACTATTGTCGACGACTAATGTTCACCGGTAGTTAAGTTTCTTAAGCATTGTCTAAGTTGTTCAACGATGCACAGTAAAGGTGAAATGGCTTCAGAAATGGCTAAGTTATTTCCCCCGGCTTAATTATATACACGTGAACGATAGTCGTCGATGAACAATAGTCGGTTCTAACATCAACGACTATTGTCGACGACTAATGTTCACCGGTAGTGAAGTTTCTTAAGCATTTTGTCTAAGTTGTTCAACGATGCACGGTAAAGGTGAAATGGCTTCAGAAATGGCTAAGTTATTTCCCCCGGCTTAATTATACACGTGAACGATAGTCGTCGGTGAACAATAGTCGGCTCTACAGAGTAGGTCAATCGCAGAGTAAGTCAATACTACTTGTTCCTTCAATTACCTGTCCTTGAATACAGGAGTATATATACATGCAAATTACATCAGCTATTGCCTATAAAGCGGAAAACGTGCAGCTCTATAGCAACGTACCATGTTATATAATACAGTGGGGTCAGCGTGTAAGTGCACACACGAACGAACACGACAGGTTGGAACCAACCTGTCGTGTTCGTTCGTGTGTGCACTTACACGCTGACCCCACTGTATGTATGTGTGGTAGGATAGCGAGGTAGACAGCAAATAGCTATATTATAATATTGTGCTAACTCTGGAGTTTCATTAGGGTGAACATTGTATTAAAACCATATCATCCTTAAATATATATGCAAGACAATACTGGGGAACCCTGGGGATCCGGATGAGACAGCTCGTCCCGGGCTGGCTCGTCTGGATCTACAGTGTTTGCAATTATTGGCTTAATGGATAAAATGGTTACATATTCCGTAAATGGCTTCAAAAGTGGACAAAATTGTACATGCGGAATAATTATATATACTCTGAAAATTTGTCAACTTGTGACTTTATTTATGAAAAATATTGTAAATTTTATAAACGTATTTAATGAATTACGCTGATGTCCGAAGGTTCAAAATCACAAGTAGCTTCGAAATCCTCCATTCCCTCAATTTAACAATTCGTTCTCACGAAATAACAATTCGTTCCCACGGGAACGAATTGTTAATTCGTGGGAACGAAATGTGTGGGAACGAATTGTTAATTCGAGGGAACGAATTGCTAAATTGAGGGAACGAATTGTTATTTCGTGGGAACGAATAAATTAAAAAAAGCCTCTAGACGCCATGTATTTGACCACAATACGCCACGATGTTTATTTCCATGTTTCATTTTCTTTCAGTCTGTGCCCATCGTACGGTGCACATAGGGGACTTTGGAATAGTTTTTAATTTCGCGTGCGCACGCAACATGTGTTACGTGCGCACGCGATAGGTTTTGCGTGTGCAAGCAAACTTGTTTCGAAGAAACCACGCGATGGCATACGCTGTATATACGCGCAGACATCCTAGGGATACAATCACTACAAACATAGCCGTTAGGAAGCTATAGTTTTCCCGAGAAGGCACCAATTGTGGCTGTAACTGGATAAATATGGCTTATTGGTCTTGCGACCAGTGTAGATCCAGATCAGCCCGTCCATCCGCACGGTCTGATCAGGATCTTCACTGTTCGTCATCACATGAATGAAATGCCTATCATGCGTTTAAAGGTACTTGCCCACTCAGTAGGCACAACATGTTCTTCATATCAGAGACATCATCCGAGACATTTTATGGTAAAATAAACAGTCATTCACCATTACCCCACGTATTTATTGGCATGATCATACATTTTATATCAGACGTATATTTCCACACTGAAATAAGGGGTGCACGTGATAACCGGGTTTCCTTAAAATCTTAAAGGACATTACTATTTATTATCTGTATTTATGTTTTGATGTGCAATGATCATACGTTATAATTATTGTTTCAGGTGGCGCATTTAATTAGTATAAATAATTAAGAAATAGCATGCCTCATTTGCATATGAAAATAGCCTGATACCAACGCGAGTCACTATCAGTCAAATAAATATTACCAAATGCTTATATCTGTATAGCGGGCACTCGTAATGTTTAGAACTGGTGGAATAGTGACACAATTATACACTTTTTTTTAATTCCTATAAAGAACATGTTGTGCCTATTGAGTGGACATGTACCTAACAAGCATTATAGATACAGTGGGGTCCGCGTGCACTTTGAGGGAAAATAATTACATAATATTAGTTTTCAAGACCAACATACAGCACATGTAAATAACGCATAGCCGGGATAGTACAATGGCTATGTGTCCCTAATTATGTTCAGAAACCAGCAGAAAGTGACAGAAAGTCAAGCAAATAAAAATTTGCATGAAAACCAAAAAAATCGCCTTTAGTGGTTTTCATGCAAATTGTTATTTCCGTGACTTTCTGCTGGTTTCTAAAAATAATTACGGAAATTGAACCATTTACCTGTGACGTATAGTAGAATTAAGTCCATCCCTTGGTGAACCGAGAACAAAAACAGAAACGTGATAAATGTGTTTTATCATATCGTTTCTCATAAGCTATTTTCTGTAGGGTTGTCAATCAAATGATCTTGTTACACATGCGGTAATGGTGGAACTTGAGTCGACTTTTACCGTGTTACCATGGGATATGACATATTAACTAACGTGCGTTATGGTTGGCTACTACCATTGATTTTTCCTATTTTAACTAACCAATTTCTACACATTTTACTATTCTCTGCTGCTTTCGTTTTTCGTAAGGATGTTGTGAGACCTATTTTCCCATAACCTGCACCCATTCTGGATATTCACTAATTAACAAACAGGTTGAATTATTGTTAAGAAAGATAAATTTAATCACCTTGGTGGTGGCGCAAAAAGACAGCGGCTGGAATTGAAACCGCCTCGCATGACAAACATGTTCCGACATACAAAATAATCCCAACGCATAGTATTGACAATGATGTAAATGATACTTGAACATGCCTTTCACGTAGATTAATACATCAATTGAGAGGCTTGTGCAAGCAAATATTGTCAGGGATTCCGCTGGCGATCGCCACTTTCGCAATTGGCGATAAAAATAAACAAATGGCGATAAAAAATTACAATTGGCGATACAAAATTACAATTTTCGAAAATTGTAATTTTCATCACCAATTGTTTTATTATTTTGAAGTGGCGATTTTTTTATTTTCCCCAGCGGAATCCCTGATTGTATCTGGCATAAACTATCTGGATTATTTTATTTACTTGTACTAGTGTACACCGCGCATGAATATCTGATGATTTAGTGTAGTTAACCCTTTCAACACCACATACCTCTATAGAGACAATGTTTGCAAACAGTGCAGATCCAGATGAGCCGGCTCGTAACGAGCCGTCTCATCAAGATCTCCACTGTTTGTTAATAATAATTTTAAACGTCGTACAGATTACCCTTTTAGAAGAATGGGATAATTTGAATGAACAAAATTAATGAAATAGCGTGAAACATTGGCATGGAACATCCTATTAAGTTACTTGGTGTTGAAAGGGTTAAACCTTATTCGTAAAGACTGCAACCTAAGTAGCCCTGATTCTCCGTATTACTATATACATTAAAGACTCGCATCCCGAGCACATCCGACAATGCTATGTCTCCCAGTAAACGAATGTGTGGCTGTGACTGGGGAAATGAGGCTTATGTGTGTTGCGGCCAGTGTAGATCCAGATCAGCCTGTGCATTCGCACAGTCTGATCGGGATCTGCACTGTTCGCTATTTCATCAATGAAACATCCGTCATGCTTCTGACAAGGAATACAGTAACAAATCTCCATGAGGGTTGTCTGTCATCAGGATATAGACTGGGCACAAACCCCATAAGCCCAACTTCTCCAGTCACATCCACATATGAGATACGCCATGGGTTTTTTTACCTTCGGACATCTGCGTAATTTCATGAAATACGTTTACAAAATTTACAATATTTTCCGTAAATGGGGTGAAAAATTGACAGAATTTTCAGAGTACATGCGGAATTATATTATTCCGCATGTCCTCCGAATATTTTGTCAACTTTCGACTTAATTTATGAAAAATTTTGTAAACATATTTACTGAAATTACGCATATGTCCGAAGGTACAAAATACCATGTCGTGTCTCAATCATGATGTCTGTGCTTTGTATTCTGTGAGGTGTCGGAATTTCTAGAACAACATGAAATTCAATTTTGACTAAAGTTTTCAATAAATTATTATTATTATACAAACTGGCTAGTTGTATTTTTGTGATTTTCTAACACTCGACCATCTAGAACGAACAAAGGGTCTGACAATGCGTGGATATTCTTGCTCTTCGATACTACTGAACCACAGTACTTGCGAATTTATGAGCACATACATTCAGTGGAACCTCTCTAAACCGGACACCAAGAAAAAAACCTCAGATTAGAGAGGTTCTACTGTAAATCAGGCATATGACCATTCTGAAATGTATTGGCGTACTTTGCAATCATGAACATACATTAACATCTGAGATAAATGATCAAGAAACCCACCAAAAGTACGATCACAGAGGTTGCCTATGTGTCCGGTTTAGAGAGGTTCCACTGTATTTCAAATTGTACACAGATGCCTACCGTAGTCAAAACACATATTAACTTCGTGCCCATGTACCTTCCATCAACACCTACATGTTCTGTTATGCTACATGCTACATGGGCGGATCTGGAGGGGGGGTCCGGGGTTGCAAACCCTTCGTTCAGCCACGGAGTTTACATAGATCACAGTTAACCACCAGTTGGAGTCTGAATTTAAATGCCGTAAATCACAGGAAAGTGCATTTCGAAGAGCACTAAAATAGGACAACCCCCTTGTTGCGAACGGTAACTCTTGCAATTACTCCCGTACCGTCCGTAGCTAGAAAACCTCCCTTTCCCCAAATGCTGGATCGTGCTAGAACTATAAGACGATGCAAATAGGAAACATTTATATGTACGATGTGTGGCCTTGACTGGAGAAATGGAGCCGATGGGATTTGTGACCAGCGTAGCTCCTAATCGAAGAGCACACTATTGGAAGTATGACTAGTGTTTCATTGATGGAATGGCGAACAGTGTATATCTTGATCAGACCGTGCGGATGTACATACTGCTGTAGAGCTACACTGGTCGCAAAACACATAAGCCCCATTTATCCCGTCACAGCCACAGATACAACCGATGATTATTATTATTATTTCAGACACATACCGAACACTGCCAGAGAGAGTCACTCATTTTAAGAGACGACCATGGGTGTGGAAGATCATGCTGAATACACACACGGTGAGAACCTGTGGAAGGGACTGTCACCCGTCCTCATCATCTGTGGCACTCTGGGAAACGGTCTCACAATCGCCGTCCTGTCACGCGCCAAAACTCGCCGTTCCTCCACGGCCATGTACCTCATTGCACTTGCGTGCGCCGACCTTCTAGTGCTGTACACTGGGCTACTGCGGCAATGGATCAACTACACGTTCGAGGTGGACATTCGCAAGCTCAGCGTGCCCGTATGTAAGCTTCATATATTTCTTGTGTATTTGGGGACACAGGTGTCGTCATGGTTACTGGTTGCCGTGACATCGGAGAGGTTTGTAGGCGTCTGGTGTCCACATAAGGTGAAAATGGGATGTACGACCCGCACTGCCGGAATCGTAATTACAGTCATCATAGTATGCCTTGCAGGTCTGAACCTTCACTGGTTTTTCGGTATGGGCGAAGTTACGGTCGTCCGCGGTAACGAGACGCGTGTGTATGAATGCACTTCTCTCTATGAAGGGTACCGGGACTTTGTAACAGTCACGTGGCCTTGGATGGACCTGTGCGTGTTCGCGCTCGTGCCGTTCGTCATCCTCGCCTCGGCCAATGTCGCCATTGTCTACAAGGTCGTCTCCAGCAGTCACAAGTCCCGCACTCAGGTGGCACCCACGGCTACCAGGAAAAGCAAGAAAAATACCCAGCTGACCGCCATGTTGCTGGCCATTAATACGGTGTTCTGCATATGTGTGTTCCCGATTTCTATCTACTTAATCGGACTAAAAAAATGGGTGAAGGATCTGGAAACGAGCAAAGACATGGCAGTACTAACTCTCTGGTGGGCGGTTGTAAATATATTTATGTACACTAACCACGCCTTGAACTTTGTGTTATATTTCCTCAGCGGGACTAGATTTCGACAGGAGGTCAAGGTGTTACTCTGTGGTGGCCGTACACAGTCGATATTTGCCAGGTTTGGCGCCACAACGACTGTAGCTCCTATAGGCACCACTAACGGAAGAAACGGGCGCAACGTAGCAACAGAGACGGTTAACGTTGTGTCAAATGGAAAACTCGACTCGACGGAGACAGTCGCATAATAGACGTAACACTGATATGTGGCTGTGACTGGAGAAATGGGGCTTATGTGTTTTGCGACCAGTGTAGCTCCTGGTTAAATAGCACACTCCTGTATGTTGATAACGATCTACATGTGTATATTGCATGTTAGAAACATGACGGGTGTTTCATTGATGAAATGGCGAACAGTGCAGGGGCCCGTTTCACTAAACTTCTTACGACTAAAATGTTCGTAAGTGCAAATTTAAGATCGTCTGTAAATTTCAATTTATTGATTTACATTTATTGAGCATAGGCTGCATATGCAGCCTATGCTCAATAAATGTAAATCCAATAATTATTTACAAGAAAACATTGTTAATGTGAAATTTACAGACTATCATAATTTTGCACTTACGAACATTTTAGTCGTACGAAATTTAGTGAAACGGCCCCCAGATCCTGATCAGACTGTGTGGATGCACAGGCTTATCTGGATCTACACTGGTCGCAAAACCCACATGCCCCATTTATCCAGACACAGACACATGCGCAGGCTGAGCTGGGGCTACATTGGTCGCATTACCCATAAGCCTCAGTTCTTCAATCACAGCTGCATGTTATGTATAGTAGTCTGTTTTCATCTTATACAGTAGAATCTCTCCAAAACATGTGATGGGGGGACTATAAATATTTGTGACTGTGACTGGAGAAATGGGGTTCATGTGTCTTGCGACCAGTGTAGATCAGCCATTGCATCCTCACAGTCTGATCACTGCTCGAGATCTGCACTGGTCGCCATTCCATCAATGAAACAGCAGTCATGCTTCTAACGAGCAATACAGATCGTTAGCAGGCTACAATATTGTGCTATTTGGTCACGAGCTACACTGGTCGTAATTCACAGAAGCCCCCTTTCTCCGGTCTCCTACGGACTTCTGCGTAATTTCATGAAATACGTTTACAAAATTTACAATATTTTCCGCAAATTTTATTTTTTAAAAGTATTTTAAATTTTCCGTAAATTTTATGCATGAAATATATCGCAAATTTTGTAAACGTATTTACTGAAATTACGCAGATGTCCGTAGGTACAAAATCACATGGCGTGTCTCATCTATCTGATTATTATGTCTGTTCATGTTTACACAACACACATGCATTCCTTGTGTGCTCATATACCTAACTTACACTGGACATAAATACATGCCCACACAGTAGGCACAAAATGTTCTGTATGTGAAGTAAATATAGAGAATAGTAGGTTAGTGCCGTGAATGGGAAAAAATATCTGGCAAGGCTCAGGAAACGGGATGGGCGAGGCTCTGCCGAGCACATCCCGTTTCCGTGCCGCGCCAGATATTCTTTCCCATTCACGGCACTAACCTACTATTCTATTTATCTCGTCAACACTTTCAAATGGCTGTAAAATGCAAAAATTGTACTTACTGGATATCAAAAATGTTTCACGGCACCGTGTTTCACGGCACATACGCACTGTGTTGACGGGATAAAAGTGTATAATTGTGTCACTATTCCAGCAGTTCTAAAAAATACGAGTGCCCGCTATACAGAAATAATCATTTTAATTAATTTAATTAAATGCGTAACCTGAAAATATAATATTTTCGACAGATTATAAAGTATGATCATTGCGCATCAGAAAATAAATACAGAGAATAAATAGTAATGTCATTTTGATATCAGTGTGTAAATTTATGTCTGATAAAAAATGTATAATGATGCAAATATACGTAGGGTAATGGTGAATTAATGTTTATTTTGCCAGAACATGTCTCAGATGATGTCTGATATAAAGTACAGTTTGTGTCTACTGAGTGGGCATGTACCTTTAATTTACAACTACACTGGAACTTCTCTAAACCGGACACGCCTTGGACGCCATTGTGTTTAATTTAGATGAGTTTCGTTGTATTTGAGTTCATTATCGTGTCTGTTTATGATAGGAAATGACCGGACACCCGGGGAGGGGTGGGGGGGAGTCCCCGGGTGTCCGGATTAGAGGGGTTCCAGTGTATATATACAATTTGATTCACAAAACATACAATGCATACTTATATTATTACGGTAAGTTCCAATAATCTCTTAAGGGAAATGTATAATACATATCTGAATGGGCTGCGATATGTTCGTTTTGCAACCAATCCAATCATCGCAAAATGATGTTCAGACTATTCCATTTATAAAAAGGGGGTATTTGTTTTTCTCAAAAATATGAAAATTACTTTCAAACAGTGCAGATCCTGATCAGACGGCTCGTTACGAGCCGGCTCATCTGGATCTGCACTGTTTGCATAAACCGATATAGCTGGCTTTCGGGTTCAAAGGGTTAATAGTCATTCTTTTTATTATAGTTTCGACCACATGGTCTTTATCTAAATAGCATCTGTATTGACAGACCTATGTGACTACTGTCTGTTCCACGTTTTGCTGCCGACGAACTTTTGGCCATTAAACACATTCAATCTAAAAAATATTTAAAAGTAAGTACTTTTTGATCAATAACAAAAAGTCACCCTACCCAATTTTATTTGTTTCATGAAATTCCATCAAATATTGATTTTATTGCGAAGAAACGATTTTCCTATAGGAATTTAACATGGGGGCTAAAAATAGATTTTTTTAAAATATTTTTTTATTTGTCAACCGATTTTCAAAATCTAACTTTTGTTTTCTTAATTACATCATTTTCAAGCTATCTCGCCAGGTTTCGGAGTCAATTTCCAAAATCTTTGGAAATTGACTCCCTACGTTAAATTCCCTTAGGAAAATCGTTTTTTCGCAATAAAATCAATATTTGATGGAATTTCAGCAAACAAAACTTTTGGGGGAGGGTGACTTTTTTGTTATTGATGAAAAAGTACTTACTTTTAAATATTTTTTACATTTAATGTGTTTAATAGCCAAAAGTTCGTCGGCAGCAAAACGTGGAACAGACAGTAGGACTGTTACCATTCTGTTTCACACAGCCGTTGTTCCGGCTTTCGTCCATCGTTCCGGATTTACAGGTCCCTGTTTTAAGCTTTATAGAAAAGAAACGGCTATTCTCGATGTTACGGAATGGGTCGAGTGTTCCCGAGTGTTCCCGAGTGGGACTGTTACATGTAATACAGTTTCTAATTACAGTGAAACCTCTCTAAGCCGGTTTAGATGTTTCGCTGTAGTAAATCAGTCACATGCCCATTCTGAGACATGTGTGTGTGCTATGCGATCATGAACAGGCATTGTCACCTGGGATAAATGGCTAAGAAACCCATAAAATAAGACCACATATGTTTTCTTGGTGTCCGGTTTAGAGGGGTTCCACTGTATTTTGATAAAACCAATAGGACTGCAAATTAATGCAGTTTCCAACTATTTTGATGAAGACCATGTGATCTAAAGTTAAATAAAATGAGTGACTATTAAGATAATATGTATTTTACTGTCTCTGACCTGTTTACAAAACACACGGATGCATACTTTATAATACAATAATACTGGAAGATAGAACATACATACATCATGCACGGTTGATTATTGATGCGTAAACGGTTTGATATGTTTTAACCCTTAGAATGCGGGAACCGAAAATAGTCGTCTGCTGTTAATTTATATTTTGTCTTTTCTCTCAGTAAAAACATGGTTTGGCAGCATTTTAGAATCATTTCCATTGGAAATATGGAAATGATTCTAAAGTGCTGCCAAACCAAGTTTGTGATGAGAAAAATGGAAAAGACAAAAATATTCAGCAGACGACACAAATTAATTCAAGGGTTAAAGAAATCAATGTGTATTTGACATTGGTTTTCGGTATATAATGTCTGTTTATGTTAGAGGGGGTTGTTGTTGTTTTAGTCTCTTTATTGTTATTTGATGTTCATGTGTTAACCCTTTCAACCCTAAGGAACTGGAATGGACTGTGATATGCTAATGTTCCGACCAATCCAATGGTCACAAAATTATTTTCAGATCCGTCCATTTATGAAAAGGGGGTGTTTTTGTTCTAAGAAATATTAAAATTACTTTCAAAAGGTGCAGATCCGGATGAGACGGCTCGTTACGAGCCGGCTAATCTGGATCTGCACTTTTTGCATAAACCGCTATAGCGGGATTTCGGGTTCAAAGGGTAAATCTAAAGTTGTTTATCAATTGAATAGACATGTACGTACGTAATACATATAATAGTTTCCCCGCAAAATGCAAAATTACAAAAAAAAACAACAACGCATGTTTTGTTGTTTGCGTATATCGAGAATACCTGGCTTGTGACTGTTGATACAGTGGGGTCAGCGTGTAAGTGCACACACGAACGAACACGACAGGTTGGTTCTTGATACAGTGTGGTCAGCGTGTAAGTGCACACGAACGAACACGACAGGTTGGAACTTACACTTACACGCTGACCCCACTGAATGAACTTTATCCACAGGCACTTTGTGGTAGTATGAACGAAACTAGCCTCTTTTAATCATACCAATTTTACTCCCGGTATTAACTATCTATACATAGATAGTTAATATCAAGAGTAAAAATGTTATGATTTAAAGAGGCTATAGTCATTTATTCCACCAAGCGCATGTGAGTTTAACAGGCAGACCTAGAAAAAACCGTGTAACTCGCAACTAAAAAACGTTTACTATATGTATCACGCTATAAAGCGGCTTGATTCGCCAAACTTCCTGAATACAAAGTCAGAAAGTGTTCAAGCCTGAACTATAACTATAAACTGCATAGAAAACATCGATAGATTCCTGCTGTAAAACAATGGTCACAAACGTCCTGACAAGTCCATTTATAATCAAAGTACTGAAAGTACTGAAACTAGGTTAGCTCCACAATATTACTAATAAGTATTATTTATTTATATAATGATGTTTAATGGCTTGTCATCGGCTAAAGTCATTTTAGGTCGGTTAACGGGGTCAACTCCCATATTTCACGTGTAGGGAAATCCCAAAATTAGAACAGAATATTTACAGACAAAAATAGAATGAAAATATGGATGATCTTGGATTCGTCGCTCGAAGGATTTAACCTTTGCACGGTGGCCATCTTGGATTCAGGTCGACTTTCTTTTAACAACTTTGAAAAGGCTTCACCTAAGGACCATGCCGGTAAAGTTTGGTGTCCATTGACCAAGCGGTTCGGTAGAAGATGATTGAAAATGTTGCCGGACGACGGACGGACAAACAGCGGTAATGAAAATAGCTCACATGAGCTTTGCTGAGCTCAGGTTAGCTGAACACATCAAAGTATATACAAATAAAAAAATAATCTGGCAATTTGTTTATGGGCGGGTGGGGATGAGAATCTATAAATTTATCTGTTATTGCCTAACCTCAGTTGACCTTATTCAACCTATTGTGACTTGTAACTTAAGTTATTTAGAGCCGGGTAGACTCGGTAGAACCAGTACTCTGCATTGTATGGGGTGGGGGTGGGGTGGGATCGCAGCATCGGTGCTGAATTTACAACGAAATATTCCGCAGTAAATTACGAAATCCTGATCTATCGTTTCAATGTTCTTCAAACTCCGAGAAACCCTACTTTATAATAGTAATGTATAAATTATCATGTGACATTTACACCAGGATCGAGCGAGCGGTTATTATTTTATACCACTAAAATATGTCAAGTTTGAGCAATAGTTCACCAATGCTCGCGCATAGCTATTGCTGTAATGTTCATATTTTTAATGCATCAGTCAATGTGAATCCCCCCCAGGGTACCCCGGGCTTTAACCTTTCATGATTCCCCGGGGCCGAGGCTTTAACGGCAGCAAAAATAAAAGCCCCACTATTCCCTGGCTGTGTGTGTGTGTGGGGGGGGGGGGGTGGGGGGGATTTACACTTACTGATGCATAAGTAAAAGAATGAGCGATTTATAAAGTTTAGCCATAAATAAACAACAAAGGAACGAAAATTACAATAATTTTAATTACACTTCTACATACTGGAGCTACATATCATTATCAGTCCATTTCAGCATGTTTTTTAGTAAATTGTGAAGCTGCTTTCTCTCGTATTAAACTCAGTAAAATGCTGCATCTGCAGTGACGTCACTTGACATCACATCGTCACGTGAAATGATCTTGCAACGACAATGTACAAAATGGAGACAAGACTATTATTTTGTACATTCAGAAACAAAAATCTAGAATATTTTGATATGCAACAGAGACCTGTGGCGAAAAGTAAATATTAAGCGAGCTTTGTCAATGCGCGAGCATTGTCAGTGTCACCTCCACTCTACTTAATGATGGCCATTTTCTTTCGCCTTCTTTAGTTCCTAGTTTAATCAAAACTTTCCCCAAAGCATCTGGCATCTAAGAAGGGCCCTAATGGCTCCACTTTTCTCTCGGTACAGTATAAATATACTGCAGGGACAATCCCCACTCGTATATTGTTAATTAACAGTTTGTAGCGTATATTCTAGGCGGTATTTATACTCAAATGTACTTTGCAAAACATATTACCTGCATATCTAGTTGTGTATCTTCTCGCAAATGAAGCTGGCGCGCATATCAAGATCACGTGATCGGCAACTGTTCGATTGATTGGTCAGCTGGGTGAGCCAACATTGGTCCGGTCCAATCAAATCACGAATAAAAAATATCACGCTTTGTAACGAATAGAAGGCAAGCCGCCTTCCTTTAGTTTACCGAACTCTTGTTAAAACGTTTATTTATAGCCAAATTACCGAACTATTTTAGTTAAAACGTTTATTTATAGCCAAATTGTGTTATTTCGCTATATTTAAAGTTTTCAACCGAGATAATGGCCAAAAATGAAAAAGTATCCGGTTGATGTAGTTTGGAAGTGATACAACACATTTGGCGTTTGTAGATTACCGAATATAGGAGAAAAGGGTGGTTACAAACTTTTTCACAAATCGAGGATAACCAATATATAGCCGATATATAAATAGATCGGCTAATAAAGATGGCTTCCATGGGAAAATGATTTTCCTGTTATATTATTTTTGGCAATTTACCAGTTCTGCATAAAATATTATTTGTTTAAAGGTATATATATATATATATTCTTTATTTCCCCCATGATTGGAGATTTGTGGCATGGAATTGCATTTAACAATTATTGTAACAGTTTTAACATATACACAAATATATACATGTACATACATTCACTTCATGCTACACACCGCAACTAATTTCACAAACATTAATAAACAGATGTGTTCATGTTCGGGAAATATACTGCAGCCACAAATACAACTCTTTGGCGATCGTCTACGCGATTGAATTCAACAGCTGTATCAATGTCTGTAAATGCATCAACACTTACTAGAGTAGTGACTAAATCTTCCCGAAACTCTTCTGATCTAACTTTTTTTAATCTAACAATTAACATTGATGTTCACCATCAATCCATTATATTTTCAAATAAATAAGACATATTAACTAAATATTTATGAAGACACCCACAACGGTGATGTCTGACACCCAGCTACACCAACATATTCAATTTGCTATTCAAACGTTTCACTGTGTATGAAAAACAATATTATGTACCTAACACCTACACCATCGCAACGACGACAAAAAACCAACATTACTATCCTACTATCTGTGCCTGGGAGAGAATGTGAGCCGAAAAATCAGCGGCTGAATCTAATTAGCAGTTGCTCCACCAATACACAGCATCGGTGTGTCAGATGTAGCGTGTGTCCGGCCACAGGTTGAAGCGACGGACCATGGTCTATAAATACATTAAATATTCAAACAAGAAACGAGGCAAAGTCACGAAGGCCAGGTTTTTTCCAAGCATGGACACTTGGATAACATAATTATACCCACTTTTTGTAGACTAGATGGCCGTTGCCTGCATGTCGCGCCTTGGGGCGAGGCATGGACTCTAAAAAAATAGATATAGTAGATGGAAAAACTTTAACGAAAAAACTTTAACCGGACACTCGGACGTACGTACGGACGGACGTATGCCAAAATGCCGACGATATCGCGCTTTCCGCAAGCGGGTGCGACAATGATGATAAACACCCATGTGAAGTATCAAGGTAATGGGTGAAGCAGTTGCAGAGATATAGTACACGAAAAAACATTAACAAATAAATTCAAAGTAATTTGACCTTGACATTGATCACAGGGGCCGCACGGTTGGGGGTTAGAATGAAAATATGGATGATGATAAACACCCATGTGAAGTTTCAAGGTAATGGGCGAAGCAGTTGCAGAGATATAGTATAACGAAAAAGTTTTAACCAACAAATTTAACCAGACGTACGTTAAAAAGTTAACGTTGAAAATGGCTAAGTCAATTACGTAGAAATAATAGGTGAAGGTAAAAAAATGGTCACATGTTGGATAGTTGTATGTGGTAGGCACCCCTTGGTTATGAAGCTGTGAAAGTTTGGTGGTCCTAGGTGGTACAGTACCAAAGAAATGGACTTAAACACGAAAACTTAACATTGTAAACGCGAAAACTTAACATTGAAAATGGCTAAGTCGACTGCGCGGAAAAAATGTGTCAAGTTAAAAAAAAAGGTAACATGTTGGATAGTGATATGTGGTGGGGACCCCTTGATTATGAAGCTGTGAAAGTTTGGTGGTCCTAGGTGGTACAGTACCAAAGAAATGGACTTAAACACGAAAACTTAACATTGAAAACGCGAAAACTTAACATTGAAAATGGCTAAGTCGACTGCGCGGAAAAAATGGGTGAAGTTAATAAAAAAAGTAACATGTTGGATAGTGATATGTGGTGGGCACCCCTTGATTATGAAGCTGTGAAAGTTTGGTGGTCCTAGGTGGTACAGTAACAAAGAAATGGACTCAAACACGAAAACTTAACATTGATTGTGGACGCCGCCCGCCGCCCGCCGCCCGCCGCCCGCCGCCCGCCGCCCGCCCACCCCCGCGGCCGCCCGCCCGCCCGGCTTTCGCCAATCCAATAGGCTGGATTTTTTTCTGCAAAAAAACTGGCTAAAAAAGCATCAATAAGGGGGAAAAATAAGCTAAACAAATCTTTACTCCCTCCTATACATATTAATGTGTTATAAAATGAAGTAAAACATGTTAGCTTATTTTGTTCTCTCACTTATTGCTGCTTTTAGGTATATTTAATGTATGTATATACATATGTACCTTGGTTGGTTACTTCAACCTGTGCGTTCGGCGGCTCTGTTCAGGGGCAGTGACCAGTTAATTTAAAATTATCAATTACACGCCCTCGGACAGTATGTATTTAATGCAATATTCCTAATAAGTGGGCAGACAGCAATATGCGTTTGACATTTGTGACCTAGACACAATAGAAGCTTTTACATCATTTGTACATAAACACAAATATGCTGCTCTATTAGTGCTCCTTACCTATGCAGGAATGTGAAATGTCTTGGTGCAGCCTCTTTAAAATGATCCAATTCTGAGGTAAAATATTCACTTTAAAACCATGCCGTGCCACGCTACTTGCGGAACTACAGATTAGAATGAATTCTTGTTTGAAACTCCCAGAAAAATCTGTTGTTTTGATCAGTTTTTGTCACAACAGACCCTCAATTCGTATTTGCCCATTTCTGCCCAATGGGAACAGGTCAGATGGCCCTGGAATTAGCATTCATCAATTAATACGATGTAAAATCGGAATAAAATACAAAATCAACTACAAAATAATAATTAAACAATTAAAATGAATTTTAATCAGCAGAACGTGTAATATTTATAAATTTCACCGGTGCCATTATACGAAACCGGCGGCTAACTGGTCACTGCTACCTCAGATCTTCAGGCAATATAAAATGAATGTACTGTCTCTAATCCCCACCCGCCCCTAAACAGTAATGCCAGATTATTTTCATTTGAATATATTTGACGATAAATAATTAATTATTGTTTGTTAACACTATTTACAACAACTTTTAATAAAACATAACACAAATAACTTTATATGGCCTCACAACTGAGTCGCCGTAATGGCCGCAAGGTATCCTTCCACTAAACTGGTGCGACACCTCTGGTGACATTTCAGTTAACTATTATGAAGAAGAAGAAGAATGTTTTATTTGACTTAAACTGTATACAGTTCCTCGTCATGAAAGAAAATACAATCAATATAATACATGATAGGTATGAGTGAACATGAGCTGAGATGGATTGCAAGGTAAATACTGTTCTAGAGGGTGAATTTTTCTGTTCTGATAACTGTCAATGTTGAATAGGTATATACAATGACCAGCACTTATTTGGTAGATACATGCAATGTATACTTAATGCGAGTTGTATTCTGACAAAGTGGGCCATGCCACAACCGCGACCAGCATACATCCCGGCCAGCCTGCGTATTCACACTCTGACAAGGATGTAGACTGATCAGGAGCAGGTCCCATTTTGTCAGGACACGCCTCGCAACTCTATATGTGACTTCAACGGTCTGTGGTATCGATATTGGTGGTGGACATGGTGTATGAGAGTATTATCCAACTATGAGCTACACTGCCGACAACTATTTAGGCGTATTTTGTCATAGCATATCACACTCTAACCTATAATCGTTTACTATGCAAATTGCATGATTAGACGTTTTCTTATTGCAAATGCTTCAGATAAAAATTTACATAGATTGATCAATTCTTTTCTGTTAGTCGACTGCAATAATAATACAAGTTTATGTACACTTGTGTGATTGAGGTAGTACCGTTTAATATAGGACCGTCTAATGTTTTCATAAACAGGACATTTGAACACAAGATGGTACTCGTCCTCTAAATCGTTTGTATTGCACAGCTGGCACACGCGTTCATGTCTCTCTATTCGGTTTGGTCCATATCTCCCAGTCTCTATACGTAACGTATGTGATGATAACACAGGTTTACTAATTGAAGTTCTGAGCCACCTGCTCCGAAATTTGTCCAAATAACACGAATACTGAAAATCTGGTTGTATGTGCTTGTACAATGTCAGTACTCTATTACTTTGTACAGCGGCATGCAATTTTTGCACGAAACAATCAAACAGCGCTTGTTTAAACTGCGGTATGAATGCATTTTCTGAAACACAGTGAGGGTCATTCCATACATATGTGAAACCTAAATTATCTAATAAGCACTTCACTTTAGTTGCCCAATTGTTAACCCCGCGTGTACATTCAAATAGAGTACCCTTGTATACCACTTTCAAAATACAGCTATCCGTTTTAATCAGCTTAAACCAGTACTTTATGATTCTTGTATATCTATTAATGTACAATGGATAACGACAGAGTTCACCATAAACGCCTACATTACTCGTCGATATTTTCACGCCCAGAATAGTTTTACAAAACTTGAGATGAATTCGCTCCATCTCTTTCGATATTGTATGGCCCCACACTTCACATCCATAGGAGAGAATTGCGGATACGAACGCGTCGAACAGTTGGCACATCGTCTTTGGGTTGAAATCATATTGTCTTGTATTTGCTAATAATATGTTCATAGCTTTCAGCGCCTTTCCCGATAACGTCTGTTGATTTAGCGCGAACGACCCTGTATAGTTGAACACCACCCCGAGATAGTTGAAATCGTCTGTAACTTCTAACACTTGACCGTTATAATACCACTGTTCGTCAGCTAGCAGTCTGCATCTTTTACGAAACACCACAATCTTCGTTTTGGACGTATTTACTTCATGCCCCCATTTTATACAATATTCGTGAAGTTTGTTTAGGCTGCATTGGAGCTCATTTGGGGATTTTGCGAGCAGTACCATATCGTCTGCGAATAGTAGCAATATGACGGTTATATCTTGTAGAGTCAGTCCGCTGTCTATGTTGTCTTGTAGATACAGCTCCAGATCCTCGATAAACAGGGCGAATAGTATCGGGGACATTATCTCCCCTTGACGTAATCCGATCGTGATGTCAAAAAAGTCTGAATATTGTCCATGATGTTTCACGCACGACTTCACCGTTTTGTAAATTCCGCGTATAATGCGTAACATTTTACCGTTAATTCCAAGCCCGTGTAGTTTTAGCCACAATGCATTTCTGTATACCGAGTCAAATGCTTTTCGCAAGTCTATAAATGCGGTATAAAGACGTTGTTTACTGTTTATTATGTTTTCAATCACTGAGCTCAATATAAATACTGCATCTACGGTGGATTTCCCTTTCTGAAAACCGAATTGTACATCCGAAATTACATTATGTGATTCACACCATTCACTCACGCGTTTATTAAGCACACTGGTGAACAACTTGCCCAGACAGCTCACAAGGGTAATACCACGATAATTGTTTGTGTCTTTTGTGTCTCCCTTGTTTTTATACAGCGGGACGATAAAGCCTTCTGTCCATGCGTCCGGGAAATGCCCAGTATTAAACACAAGGTTAAATATGTCCGTTAAATGCGATGCAATTATATTCCCTGCTTCCAGAAAGTACTCATTTAGTAAATGGTCTCCGGCCTCGGCCTTCTGTCGGTTCAACTTCCGGATTGCTTTTTCCACTTCCGGTATAGATATTGGTCGGTCAAGTTCCTCAAAAGTTGCATCATGGTTGTCGAAATCGTAATGGTTGTTAAATAGCTCTGCTTCATCCATTTCAGTACTGTTAATTTCCATTGACAGATTCTTAAAGTACGAGTGGAAGTCGTTTACCGGTATATCGTGTGAACTATTAATTTTTCGTTTTGAAAAATGTTTCCAAAAGTCACGTGGTTTTTTATGTTTCATTTTCTCAATTTCTTTCGATTTGTCGAACTGGTATCTTCTCTTTTTCTTTCGGACAATGAGTTTATAACTATGCCTCACATCGCACAATATGTGTCTATTTGCACGGTTTCTATCAACATTGAATACCGACAACGCATGCTTATACTGTCGCTTCGCTGTTGCGCATTCCGCATCGAACCATCTGTGTCTTTCTGCCGCGTATTTTGATGTTGTACTAGTACTTTTAGTACTTTGCTTACTGAACAGTTGATCGGCGACACCGTGCAATACACCCGTAAATTCAGATATGGTTTCATTCACAGTCATAGGACAGTAGGACAAAACATTGACTGTAATAACAATATATAATTAAATCAGACTGTGTGCTTTATTCTTTAATTTACATGTTCTAATTTAGTAAAATTCAGTAATAAAACATTACAAATTAGACACTCATAATGGTAGTTTTAAAAGTAGAAATAGTTGACATTCCATCTCTAATAGTTGATCTCTACGACTGCCATACGAGGTAGCTCCTAGTAAAAAGGGGGTGTTCTTATTCTAACACGTATGAGAATTACTTGTGTAGATCCTGATGAGACGGCTCGTCACGAGTCGGCTCATCTGGATCCACACTGTTTGCAAACACCGTTATAAAGGTGTATAGTGTTGAAAGGGTTAAAGGAAGTACATTACCACTCAACACCTACAAGTGCCGCTATAAAGATATAATCATTTCGTAATATTTATTTTACTGATAGTGACTCGCCGTGGTATCAGGCTATTTTCATATGCAAATGAGGCATGATATTTTTTAATTAGTTAAACTAATTAAATGCGTCACCTGAAAAAATAATATTTTCAACAGATTATCAAGTATGATCATTGCACATCAAAAAATAAAAACAGATAATAAATAGTAATGTCCGTTAACATTTTCAGGAAACACGGTTATCGTTCCTGATATCAGTGTGGAAATGTACGTCTATTATAAAACGTATAATAGTGCCAATCAATACGTGAAGTAATAGTGTATAGCGGGCACTTGTAATTTTTAGAACTGGTCGAATAGTGATACAATTATACACATATGTAATTCCTATAAGTTTGTGCCTACTGAGTAGGCAGGTACCTTTAACTCGTTTGATACAAGTGTTTCCGGCAGCTATGTGTAGTCAGATCAGATCAGGGGCAACGATGTTCGTCGCAATGTCGTCAGCCGGCGACAATTTCACCGAAATACGGAAACACTTCAGCACGGAAGTGCGCAAGTCGGAAACCGTATGTAGAGATTTCAGGTCCATTCCAGTTCCTTCGGGTTGAAAGGGTTAATACTTCAATATTGGGAGTTGACATTGCCCATAGATGTTCAGAAACGTTGAATTCAGCGCAAGAATAACAGGCGGGTGTGAAACAAAGTGACACTCGGAAATAATTCTGAATTTCACCCTGGACATATTTAATACAGTACGTTTGGCGTTTCTGATGTTGATTGCGTTCAGTGAAGGACTTGGATACACATTATTTTAGTCAAACCGTTGATTTGGGAGATGAATATTCGATAAATGTGGCTGTGACTGGAGAAATTGGGCGTATGGGATTTGTAACCAACGTAGCTCCTGATCAAATAGCACACTCAGGCTCGTGTAGCCTGATAGCGATCTACATGTGTATTGCCTGTTATAAGCATGTCGGCCGTTTCAACCATGGAATGGCGAACAGTGCAGAACCTGTTCAGACTGTGCAGTCTGATCTGGATCTACACTTGTCGCAAAACCCGTAAGCCCGATTTCTCCAGTTACAGCCATAAATAAGAGGCATACAGTGGGGTCAGCGTGTAAGTGCACACACGAACGAACACGACAGGTTGGTTCGTGTGTGCACTTACACGCTGACCCCACTGTACATGGAATTTGCTTTAAGAACAAGTTATGATATTGCAAAGGGAGGCCTGCAATGTACGGAGCCCCGCAGGGGACGTATAATTATATTTTTATGTTAATTCGTTCCCACGAAATAAGAATTCGTTCCCCCAATTTAACAATTCGCTCCCACAAATTAACAATTCGTTCCCACGAAATGACAATTCGTTCCCTCAATTTAACAATTGGCTCCCACGAATTAACAATTCGTTCCCACGAATTAACTATTCGTTCCATCAAATTCCCATGAACAATTCGTTTCCACGGAACGAATTATTAATTCGTGGGAACGAATTGGTTATTCGATGGAACGAATTGTTAAATTGAGGGAACTAATTGTTGTTTCGTGAGAACTAATAAATTTAAAAAATCCATGTCCCCTGCGGGGCTCCGTAGCAATGCACAATTAAACAGCTCAGCCTCGAACAATCCAACCTTTCCGACCTATAATCTGAGAACGGAGTTTTATTATCAACACGCCTGAAGAAGTAAACATTACCACGTGACAAGGCAGCAGCCATGGAAGCGGAGGACTACATGACGTATAGGGTCGGCGAGAATCTGTGGAAATGGCTGTCGCCTGTTATCATAATCTGTGGCACTCTGGGAAACGGTCTCACAATCGCCGTCATGTCACGCGCAAACAACCGCCGTTCACCCACGGCCATGTACCTCATTGCGCTTGCGTGCGCCGACCTTCTAGTGATAAACACGGGGCCACTGCGGCAATGGATCAACTACACGTTCGAGGTGGACATTCGGAATCTCAGCGTGCCCGTATGTACGCTCCATCTATTTCTTGTGTATTTCGGGAGACAGGTGTCGTCATGGTTACTGGTTGCCGTGACATCGGAGAGGTTTATCGGCGTCTGGTTTCCTCATAAAGTTAAACTGTGGTTTACGACGCGCACTGCGGGATTAGTAATCGCCGGCATAACGGTATGTATTGCCGGCCTGAATGTTCACTGGTTCTTCGGCTATGGAAAACGTACGTACAACGACATCATGTATACGTGCGCCCCTGTGAATGAAGCCTTTGACAAGTTGTACTACAACGTGTGGCGCTGGATCGACCTGTGCGTGTTTGCCTTGGTACCGTTCGTCACCCTGGCTGCAGGAAACATCGCCATTGTCTACAAAGTGGTCTTCCATAGGCGCCTAACTCGTACCCCTTCCACCGGTAGTGTGAAATCCAGCTCAATTCGTTCTAGAGATGGAAAAAAGAGCTCACTATTTTCCGATGTTCGCACGCGCATGTCTGTCAGTTCCAAACGTCGTAAGAGTAGCGCTGCCTCAGATACCGCACTAACTCGGGGCAATAGACAGACACGGCATCTGACAGTCATGCTGCTCATCATCAATGCCGTATCTTCATATGTGTCTTTCCGAATACCATCTACATAATCGCGGAGAAAGAACCTGAGTCGCCTAAGGAAATCGCTGCAAATGTATTCTGGTGGGCGTTGTTATCTTTGATTATGTACACAAATAACGCCTTAAACTTCGTATTGTACTTTCTAAGCGGCAGCAGATTTCGACAAGAAATCAAGAACTTCTTCCGTGGCGGGCGTTCAATATCTATATTTTCCGGCGTCCGGGAAAAGACGACTCGATATAAGAAATGCGCATCAGAGAACGAAATCGAAATGTCTGAACAGAGCGGAGTCTCAGGCACAATGACTCAGACACAAATTAACCCGTAGAAGGCACGAAACATGATATAATGTTTGTTTCACGAAACCTGCCCAGATTTTATGGCCAAATAAACAATGCAATTTTTTTTTTCGAGAATCATTTCCAAGCTATCTAGCCAGGTTTCGCAGTCAATTTCCATTTGTTCCCTGTTTTTTTTCTCCACCTCCTTTCTCCCAATGTTAAATTCCGTTAGACAAATTAATTTTTCGTAATAAAATAAATATTTGACCAAATTTCACAAAATAAAAAGAAGACTCATTCGTAAATTTTAATAACATTTTATATTATCGAAAAAAATATAGTCTTTGCATTGTTTATAGGTTAGAGGATACCAAATTGTGCGAAATCGCCCAGGGGGTATGCAAAAATAGTCCGGTATAAAAACATAGTGTGGGTGTTTTGAGGTCACAGACACCGTTTGCTTGCAAATCTTGATCCATTACTACCCAGTTTCACTTGAGGAACATTTTGGAGTGCTTTTAGCACCAGTTTTCAGCATATTTGTAGCATGTGAAAGAAAACACTGAACCTGTTGGTCACTTGGTGTAAACAGAGTTTCCGTGGCCAAAACATGTAAAAAATATTGGAGGATATGTATGACAAGGTTGGATTTTTCTTTCTTAGGAGTAAGTGAACCTATTGTTTAATTCATGCAGAACCAGTACAGACTGGCTGCAGGTCATGTACAAGTGGGTCCCACAGCATCCATACGAATAGCGAAAGTAGTAGAGACTGGCCTTATTGAATGGCATTCGGTTAAATTATATAGTAAAACTATTTGGAGGTGTCTAACCTAATTTGGGCAGGTTTCGTGAAACAGACAGTATAGAGAATAGTAGGTTAGTGCCGTGAATGGGAAAAAATATCTGGCAAGGCTTAGGAAACGGGATGGGCGAGGCTATGCCGAGCACATCCCGTTTTCGTGCCGCGCCAGATATTTTTCCCATTCACGGCACTAATCTACTATTCTATTTATCCGTCAACACCTACAAATGGCTTTAAAATGCAAAAAAATAACCCCAGTCACCGCACATATTCATACGCAGTGATTACGTCGTATTGACAGGATACAAAAATGTTTCACGGCGCCGTATTTCACGGCACATACGCACTGTGTTGATGGGATAAAGTGGTGTCTGCTGCTACTTTGTATTGGTCTTCTTTCTGAGTAAAAAACATGGTTTGACAGCACTTTATAATAATTTTCATTGGCAACGTTCTGAACTGTTGTAAAACCAGTAGCCTATTTCACCAACATTGCAAAGTATACTTATCTAGCAAAGTATACTTTGAGGGAGACATTTTCAATTTAAGGATAAATTTATTAATTTTTATTGTACTGAATTTATTACATTATCACAGCCATTTAGGCTGTGATAATGTAATACATTCCATATAATATTTCTGAATACTTTTAATCATCAACTATATGCAGTTGTTAGTTCTATATGAAATGATGCATTTCGGGGAAAATAAATGATTACTTCCTCAAAGTATACTTCGCTAGACCAGTATACTTTTCAATCTTGATGAAATCGGCTACAGGGGCCGTTTCACTAAACTTCGTACGACTAAGATATTTATAAGTACATAATTAACACGTACACTTTTCGCATTAGGAGACGATTTTGGGCATTATTTAGTGGATATATTCAGGTTTAATAACTCCTCCATGTAGGTGGAAAATGGTATGATTATTATCTTCTTTTTTTGTTGTCGTCTGCTGTTAATTTTCAGTATATTCCATTGTTATCATCAAAAACATGCTTTGACAGCACTTTAGAATAATTGAAAATATGGTTCTGAAGTGCTGTCAAACCATGTTTTATTGAGAAATAATGTAAGATATAAAAGCAATAGCAGACGACAATTGTTTTGAGTAGCGGTCTAAGGGTTAATGAACCGCACTAATGTGTGAAGTGAATTGATAGAAATATTCGTAAGAACGTTTTTGTCGTACCAGTTTAATGAAACGGACCCCAGGTTTGTATGATGAAAATAGGCAACAATTAATAAATAGCAGACGATCAAACTTAATTCAGTAGTGTAAGGGCATAAAACAAAACTTTGGTTCTCAGATATAGCCGCGTCTGAAAAATCCCTGCTGGTCGAGCATTTTATTGTCATGGAGAAATAAAATTACATGTATACTGTAAATTCGCCACATGTTCAATGAAAAACACTACCATGCACAAATATGACAGGCCCGTACGCAGGAATTAATTTAGGGAGGTGCGTTATCGACGGCGCGAATGGGCAAAACCTTTTATTTTGCACATCCACGGACAGACCGCGGCAGACCTTTCAGAATTTATTTCGATATGCTAATTTTGCAACCAATCCAATCATCACACAATTATTTTAAGACCAGTCCATTTATGAACATGGAGTGTTTTTGTTCTCAAAATTATGAAAACTACTTGCAAAAAGTGCAGGTCCTGATGAGACGGCTCGTCACGAGCCGGCTCATCTGGATCTACACGTTTTTACCAATACCACTATACAGGCTTGTGGTGTGCGTACGCATCCGTCGCGCACCTTCTGCGTACTGGCCTGCATGTTAAATCCAATCATGTCTGACGAAAATCTTGTGATTTTGTTCACGTCTAAACAGGTTAGTAACTTTATGGGACATAATTTATCCCGTCAACACAGTGCGTATGTGCCGTGAAACACGGTGTCGTGAAACATTTTTGATATCCAGTCAATACTATTTTTGCATTTTACAGCCATTTGTAGGTTGACGGGATAAATAGAATAGTAGGTTAGTGCCGAGAATGGGAAAAATATTTTTTCCCATTCACGGCACTAACCTACTATTCTCTATATATCTTTTTGTTTCAGAAGTTCGTCTCTCATGTTTTTTCAGGTTGCAGATTGCTAAAGCTCGCGGATTATCTCCTCGTACATTCGGATGACCCGTAATCTGACTGTGGCTTGCACATCATGTCGTTGAATTGCAGTTGCAGTATACTATAATACTGTCTGTTTCACGAAAGCTGCCCAAATCTTACGGCCATTTAAGCAATTCAAAAACAATATTGTTTTCGATAATATTAAATTAATGGAAAATTTAAGAATGAGCCTTCCTTTTATTTCGTGAAATTTGGTCACATATTGGTTTTATTACAAAAAAAATGATTTCTCTATGGGAAATTAACATGGGGAAAAAAGAGGTAGAGGGGTTGTGGGAGGAGTCAAAAAACTTTCCTTTTTGGAAATTGACTCCGAAACCTAGCTAGATAGCTTGGAAATGATCTAACTAAGAAAACAAAAGTTAAATTTTAAAAATCGGTCCAGTATTTCTGAAATTCTAAAAATGTCCCCATGTTAAATCCCCATAGACATCTTCTGACACTCTGTGAAGATGTCTATGGGGATTTAACATGGGGAAATTGTTTTTTCGCAATAAAATCAATATTGGACCAAATTTCACGAAATAAAAAAAAAGGCTCATTCTTAAATTTTCCTTTAATTTAATATTATCGAAAAAAAAAATGTTTTTGCTTCGTTTATATGGCCGTAAAATTTGGACAGGTTTCGTGAAACATAGTATAAGAATTTTTCTCGTGTAAGAATTCGTCAGTGGACGTGTACATGTAGACTATAATATTTGTTTTACCTTTGCACCAACGATATAATCATGTGTGCTGCTACAGTGGAACTTCTCTAAACAGGCCACCCTGGGAGGTCCCCAGTGTGTCCGGTTTAGATATGTTCCATTGTAAATGAGACGTATTACTATTCACAGGCACACGAGTGTGCTACAAAAAGTCCGGGTTACAACGAATTGAAAACTGACGTTTCATTAGTCGAAAGGCGTCACATGACGTTACCGAATGACGTCAGTGGAATTACGTCACAGAAACAAGTCCGCGTCCTTTTCAACGAAAGTCACATCATAATTAGCTATCCTAAAACGTTACCTGATAAATAGATTACCACGCTAGTGTGACTTGATATCAAGTTTATCAGGCTCGGCTCGGTAACGGTAGGAATTACTCGGCAAGCCTCGTAATTCCTATGGAATTACTCGGCAAGCCTCGTAATTCCTATGCATTTCATAGCCTTGGTTGATACACTGTATAGCAAACGACACTACTGTCTGTTCCACGTTTTGCTGCCGACGAACTTTTGGCTATTAAACACCTACATCTAAAAAATATTTAAATGCAAGTACTTTTTCATCAATAATAAAATGTCACCCTCCTCAATTTTGTTTTCAATTTTTTATTTGATGAAATTTCAACAAATATTGATTTTATTGCGAAAAAAAATATCCTATGATAATTTAACAGAGTGACGAGGAGGGTTAACAACGAAAAAAAATGGAAATTGACTCCGAAACCTGGAAATAATGTAACTAAGAAAACGAAAGTTAGATTTTGAAAATCGGTCCACAAATTATTATTTAAAAATTTTAGCCCCATGTTGAATTCCCATAGGAAAATCATTATTTGATGGAATTTCATTAATTAAGCAACTTTGGAGAGGGTGACATTTTCATTATTGATGAAAAGGTACTTACATTTAAATGGTGTTTATGTTTGATGTGTGTAATAGCCAAAAGTTCGTCGGCAGCAAAACGTGGAACGGACAATAGGCTAGTATTCGCTATGTACATATTGCTGGTTTATCGTAAGTGCATACAACACAGAAAACTATTTCACTGGCGCCATCAATTGGGCTGCTACACCATTGACTGCATTAATCTTACCCAGACCGTTTCTGAACATTGTGGCAATCTCAACTGGCAATCAAGCAGATCGATTGACTGAGCCTGAGCTGTAACACAGCTCAGGCTCAGACAATCAATCTGCTTGATTTTCAAGCACAGTATTCAAGTATTTTGAAGTAAAAAACGACAACAAATATTGGCAATATTAGCGCATGCGGTGGTGTACGATGAGCACCACGTGCAAAGTGGTAATGTGATACTGTGATGTTGCGCCTTGTGGTGTTACCTAGGTTACTGTACGGTGAAACACTCCTAATGATGCTGAGTTTTGCCCACATAAATGGACTTGATAGAGATGATCAATGCATTCGACACACATGTAGCATAGGGAAAAAGCACAGGTGGAAGATTCGAATCTATGACCCAATAAATGGCTCATTTGTAAAACGTTACCCCACCCACCAATATAGAATATGCTATACTGTGTAGTGTACGGAAGTTCGTGGGTGGGGTAATGTTTTTCAAATGAGCCATTACTTGGGTCGTCAACCTCTGGGAAAAAGCCCATGTAGAGTTTGTACAGACTCGCATTAGTACGCACTCTGGACAACGGTAATTGGGCAGAGGAGAATCAAGGTGTATGGTCACGTGGTTACAACAACAACAACACGTACTGAAACTTCCAGAAGCCCTCAGATTCAAAGTACGTATTCTTTTATTCTGTCTTTATTATTTAACGGATTTTGATGAAATATGGCGCACCAAACGCGTCTTGCTAAGCTGCATTTAGTGGTCTATGTATTAGGCCCAAACTTCTGTCGTTTTTGCGAAGAATCGATTTCGATGACTACTGGCACGGAAATCGATTCTTCACAAAAACGACATCATAAGTATGTGCCGAACTCCCGGGACCACCAAATCCAGCTCACGAAGACACGTTTGCTGCTCCATATTTCACCAAAATCCGTTGCCTATTAAATAAAATATCAAATAATACTTACTTTGGAGTGGGCGCGCTTTCAACACTTTGAGCCAGTGTTGTTGTTGTTGTAACCACGTGAGCATACACCTTGTGAATCACATAACTGTTTTTTAACCAAGATGAACACGGTCAGAAAGGAAACTGTATTGATACTACCAAATCATCGATTGTTATAGTGACGTTATCTTGTGTATAGTATGTTGGTACATGTATGTCTTCTCTCATAATTATCGCCTCGTCGATAGGAAAGAGGTGATATAGCGTTAGTCCATGTACGTGCGCACATACGTGCGTAAATTAGAATAACCCCTTTCATTTTTAAATAAATCATGATCGCTTCACCGATTTTCATAATATTTGTCCACAATGTGTCTTGGTATAGTGCTTTGTTTTGCATATGATCCACGTCCGACCACCCAACGTCAGGGTCACTGAGGACTTCTGTTCACATTGTTTGTAAGGCAAATGTGTCAGATTTTTTTTTGTTGAATTGAATAACTTATGAACCTCTTCACCGATTTTGATAATATTTGGCCACAATGTGTGTCTTGGGATAGTGCTTTGTTTTGCATATGATCCACGTCCGACCACCCAAGGTCAATGTCACCGAGGACTTCTGTTCACCTTGTCTGTAAGGCAAATGCGATAAAAAAAAAATTCTGAATTCAATAACTTATGAACTTCTTCACGGATTTTGTTAATATTTGGCCACAATGCGTGTCTTAGGATAGTGCTTTGTTTTGCATATGACCCACATCTGACCATCCAAGGTCAATGTCATTGAGGACTTGTGTTCACATTGTTTGTAAGGCAAAAGCGTTAACAGTTGTTTTTTTGCTGAATTCAATAAGTTATGAACCGCTTCACCGATTTTGATAATATTTGGCAACAATGCGTGTCCATGGATGGTGCATTGTCGTGCATACGACCAACGTCCAACCGCACAAGATCAAGGTCACTGAGGACTTATGTCCACATTGCGTGTAAGGCACATGCGTTTTTTAGTTGATGCAATAACTTATGAACCACTTTCACCGATTTTGATAACATACTAGCTGGCCACAATGTGTGTCAAGGGATGGTGCTTTATTTTGCGTACGACCCACGTCCGACCGCCGAAAGTCAAGGTCACTGAGGACTTATGTTTTTAAGTTTGTTGTTGTTTGTTTTTTCTATAATCAAGGTTGCCAGTGATAGGATTAGCTTAATGATAACGATGGCCTTGTTGTACCTAGCATGGCACATGTAAAATGTATTTGTAATAAAGTTAATAATACTTGTTAATACATGTATGTAAACACGTGATGAGACGTAAATAAGTATTAAACAACTAACTGACACAACACAACTCATTAGCCTTTACAAAATATCACCATTTATGCAATGACGAAATGACACTTCATTATACATCGATGTCAGCCGTTAATAAACCGACTATTAGCTTTGCCGTACAATTTCTACAATTAACAGCGCGGTAGTATCCACGTTAATAACACACAATTATCAAGCTGTATGTTTTTCACACACAATGTAGTTCAATCATCGAGTACTCCTATGATGAGACTACTGTCTGTTTCACGAAACCCGCCCAAATTTTACGGCCATATAAACAATGCAAAAACAATAATTGTTTTGATAATATTAAATTAAAGCAAAATCTAATAATGAGCCTTGTGTTTATTTCGTGAAATTTGGTCAAATATTGATTTTATTGTGAAAAATTCAATTTCCCAGAGTGAAGATGTATATGGGGATTTAACATGGGGAAATTTTTATATTTTCAGAAAGCTTTTTTGTATGTTTGTTTGTTGGGGTTTAACGGCCTATCAACAGCTAAGGTCATTTAAGGCCGGGTCAATGGGTTTAGTACTAAATACCATATATTACCTGTACAAGTACATGTACATGTTCAAGTACATATACAAATGGGGGCAAAACCCCAAAATCAGAACTGAATATTTACAATAACAAAACTATATATTCAGCCCTGAAATCAGAATAATCCTGATCTGATGCCAGGTCCTCGCCACACCAGAATCACTTGGCCCCTCCCAAAAGCAGTAGGATCAGTAATAATCTTACTACTTTTATAATGGGCAATAACCCAATTCAACTCCCAGGTAACAAAAGAGCTAAAGATAAAAACGTACATGAGGGCCAAACCAGGCAAATCGTGATTCCTATAAGGAGGAACCCCTACCGTTAATTTACGCCGTCTCGTTCGCCCGACCACCACCCACTCAGAAATAGTGAACCGATTTTCAAAATCTAACTTTTGTTTTCTTAGTTAAATCATTTCCAAGCGATCAAGCTAGGTTTCAGAATCAATTTCCACAATATTTCGTTTTTCGAGTCCTCCTCCAGGTTCTCGACTTCTTTTTTCCCCATGTTAAATTCCCATAGAGAACTCATTTTTTCACAATAAAATCAATATTTGATCAAATTTCACGAAATAAAAAGAAGGCTCATTCTTAAATTTTGCCAAAATTTAATATTATCGTAAAAAATTTAGTTTTTGCATTTGTTTATATGGCCGTAAAAGTTGGGCAGGTTTCGTGAAACAAACAATAGGTTGGTATTTCATAAAGGTTTCTGTAACAGTGGAACCTCTCTAAACCGGACACCAAGAAAACACGTGATCTTTTCTTGGTAATGTAAGGCTACCTACACCCTGGTCGCAGTGCAGGTAGGTTACGGTCAATAACAAATAATAACAGTTCTAACAATCAACAAGTCGGGTTTAATCATCACTACAAGTCAGTCAGGTACCAGTGTTATAGGGAGTGCACCATCTAGGCTCTAGTTAGGCTTTACTTAACAATACGTCAGGATTCCGATTAAATGCACTGTAAGAAACGTTATTGTAGAGTAGGTATATTGTAACAATAGACTATAGGCCGTCAGCCAGAAATGGAAACCTTCCCCCCCCCCCCCCCCCTGATATGGCAGTTTTGTATGTTTTCAGATGAAGAATTGTTCACGTTTTGTTACCCCACCCACTGAATTTCAATGGCAAAACATCTACCTTAATAACTCCATAAAAGTATGGTACTTTTGTATTTTCTTCGTGTCAATGATACATAGTAGTGTTCATTAGACATGTTAATTGCATATATGCCGATTATCTGATGTCTGCAGTCTATGATACAATGTTAAAAAGTATGTTTCACCATTCCCCACCCACACATTTTACAATGGGAATTTTACATTTAATGAATTTCATTTATGTTATGCACTGTCACTTACTTATACATTGTTAAATGCATATGCAACTACTGAGGCACTACCGATAGCTATCCGTGCACACTTCAGATACAGTGTGTCTGAGTGTTTGTCCGTCTGTCCGTTCGCTTCGCATTTTCTTAGTGATGGTAACAACTACGCTATATGTCTCATTATGCAAATCTCTCTCGGTGTCTATTAATTTTATCAACGGTAATTGTACTTACTAGTGTTTTCAATATATAGTGAATGCCCATATTCTGATTACATAGTGTCTACAGCAGATGATGCAATGTTAAAAGAAAGTAGTTTTAACTATATATTCCCTACCCACTGAATTTACAATGGCCATTTTACATGTAATACTTTTTCTTACTTTGTACGCTGCCAGATACTTATGAAAGGTTCATATGAACGTGTAGCTACTAACACCTGTATACATATATGTGGCTGTGACTGGAGAGATGGGGCTTATGGGGTTTGTGACCCGTGTATATCCCTATCAGTATGTGTATGCGCACAGTCTGTTCAGGATCTGCACTGTTAGCCATTCCATTAGTGAAATACCCATCAGCATTCTAACAAACATAACATATCGTAATCAGCGTACAGGAGTGTGCTATTTGATCAGGAGCCACACTGGTCGCAAATCCCGTGAGCCCCATTTCTCCCGTCAGTCACATATTAGTTAACCACACACATTTCAGATACAGAATGAATGTCTGTTCGTCTCTCTATAATATCCATTTCCTATTTATGCAACCAACACAATTACCATGTTTACTATGTTGTGTATTCCAACATGAACGTCTCTGATACATATAAGTATTACTCTCAGCTGTTGACAGGCCTTTACACACCATTAAGTAAAGTAAATATATAAATATAAGTATTACTGTCAATAGTATAGGTCGTAGGTACTAAGCAAATTGAATATAGAAAATATACCTTTTCTACTATGCTGAATGGATGATTTGTAGCACATATTACTCCATGTATTACACAGTAAATATTAAAATACAGAACATTAAGATAGTTGTAAATAATACAAGCAAGCTAAGCTGGAGTAAAACAGGACAAATACATTGTTATACACTTGCAAGATGACAGCCAGCAAGTAAATGAGTTTGTGCAACACAAAAATAAAATTAGGTAGCAGAACCGATGAAACTGAGATGTATCCCGGTTCCACATAATGTACACACTATTTATCGTGCATTCCAATAATATTCCCTCAACCCATTCCGAGTCATCAGCAGGAACAGGATTCAAATGTGTAGTTGGCACATGTACTTATACAATCATGTATATAGTAAAGCTGTATAACTTGCATAATTACTGAAATACAGTACGTGTCATAAGAGAACGTGTGTGTTCCAATGTGTATGACAGTTATCAATTACCAGTGTAAGTGCACACCAGTCATGGATCATGGCCATTGCTTAATACATGCATGTATATTGCGACATTAGTCTTATTTGAGAGGCACTCATGACACTATTGTATTTTGTAGCGTTGTAAGTAAATATTTAACCAGGACTTCATAATGCATGTAGTTACATTTGATAACCTGTAAGGTTGATATACCATTTCATAATTTTCATTAAAGAAATACATTGAAGGTGCATGATCGTTCTAAACGCATACATATGTTCTTCAAATATATCCACTATATTCATATAGCTGTTACGTACGCATACATAACCTATTTTGTCCAATATGTTTCAAGATTCAGTGTTCTTAATTATAGCACACGTGTTATTCTACACCTGTTGTGTCAACTTACCAATATTTACTATATATACAAACCAATATTAGTATGTATGTAGTCTGGAAAAGCGATTCTGGGAAATTCAAACACCAATCTAGTCCAGTTTAAGAAGTACGCACATCTACCACGTGTAGCCACACCCACTCATATGACCATCAATATACATTTAAATCCCCATGAATGATAACATATTATGCAATGTATCAAAATGTTCATCTATACAATATCACATAGCCTCTATCGAGACACATTGAATTTTGGATGTTACTATGCAGTTGAACTATTGTCTACATGGAATTCTAACTATTTACGCAGGCGGTAAGGATCAGGTTTATGTCCAGAAGGCGTTTTCTGTCGCATTGTACCACAGTTGTGTGTTTTGCTGGCTCTTTGAGGTCGTCTGAAAATATATTCTCTATTTGACAACAGGTAATGTCATTCTAATGATCAAACAACTCTATGATAATCATGTACCATGTGTACATTTATTTACTGAATGCAGAATTATATTTACATTGTACCTTTAGCACATACATACCACATGTACATGATGTACATGCAGTTTGTAGTTAATAGACACGTCTTTGCCTCCATATACCCATATGTGGCATTGAATCCGCATAACAATCCCTATGGTTGTCATTCAAATTTATTACAACGCTGATGGACAATCATATTCCATTACCAGAGACACGTATTCGAGTATATGTTATAGGCTAGCAGAGTTTGGTATCATCGCAAGATGCGGGACCTCCTCGGGCTAAGGGTATTATCAACTATTTTTAGAAATTTTTAGAATATCACATCTCCTAATTGCAAAAGCGACCATGTTGATGGTCATCTTCAAACTGATCGACAGTCATGGTGACACTGTATATGGTTAGGTTTTTGTTTGGTGTATTAGTTTCAATAATGTTTAATTAGAAGAATGAATACAGCACATGTAGTGGTTAATGTAGAACTGATTACATCAGTGACTGCATGACTTACATATCGTTACCCAATGTATTGTATTTATTTTCCAATCCAACTCACGACCAAGGGTTAATTTAAATTATTGTCACATGTGAAGACATATGCGGGATGCTTAATGTGGGAGAAAGCCATGCATGTTTGCAATAAGCATACCCATGCCATTGATCATACCATACTGCGTACTGCCTTGGCCAGTGATCATCATGCTCGCTTAATTGTCAGTGAGTGAGTGAGTGAATAGGGTTTAACGTCCGCTTTTCTGACATAGAGGTACAAGCCTCAGGGAGTCTACACGCAGACGGGTCAACGGGGTCGAGTCCCATATCCACCTGTCCAAGGGGGGTAAATCCCAACTTCAGAACTCAATATTTACAATCAAAATATATATTCAGTCCTGAAATTAGAACAACCTGATCTGGTGCCAGGCCCTCGCCACACCAGCATCATTTATCCCATCCCCTAAAGTAATAGGATTAGCGTTAATCTTACTTTTATATATGGGGCATAGCCCGACTCAACTCTCACATACAAGAAAGCCAAAAATGTACATGAGGGCCAAATCCGGTATAGTGGGTTCCGGAAAGTATGAACCCAATCGTTAAGCCAGTTTAGTCGCCTTTTACGACAAGCAATGGCTACTGCAGCACTATTCTCAGGATCAGTTGATCTCGCCCCGGTGCCTGCACGGGGCGCTTAATTGTCAGAAGTGTGCTCGTTAACGATAATAACATTGTATTCCTTGTCAACAGTCAATCCATTTTGGACACACTTTGAAACAGTTCTTCAATACTCAAACTGATTGAAATACATCCGTATTTGTCTTTGAAAATAGGCAGAATATCACATTTTATACATAACAATGTTAGTGTTGCAGCTTCATCATCAATATTATTGAACATCTGATAATTTTGGCGGGCATTTTGAATATATATTATAGCATTGTATACCTGGATATGTATATGTTATCAAATGATTTGATTTGTATACCGCAAAACTTGTATGTACACATGTAATAGGGTGCATGAAATGCTGTTTATAACAACTCTATACAGTAAAGAATAGAACAAAACAAGGCCATTTTGAATTGTGGAAGGCTATTGCATGACTATCTCCTGTATTTTCCATTTATTTGTGAGGGAAAGCAATGTATGTGTGTTTCAACTTTTTTTCGTAACCGCACACGACTCGCAGAAAGATATTGTAAAACAGTCTATTTCGGCAGCCATTTTGAAATATATTGCCATTTACGGATGTAATTAAATGTAAGATGTATTCTAAATCATTTTACATTCAAATTGTGACTTAATTATAGCAATTTACCCGGTTAATATTGATCAGACTGAAAGTTAACAGTCCCTAATTAAAACAATATTAATACTGTTCGGCGGTCATCTTGTAAAATGGCCGCCATTTGTTCATCCAGCGGCTTTTTGAGTGCATACAACCAGGATTGATAGACAGTAGACTACGGAATCCGAAAATCATACTCACCAAAAATCCCACATGGAGGGGAGGGGGGGGTTATTGCTGGCTCAAGGTCTACTAGGGTTATACTATGGAGTAACAATGTGACGGAAGCGATTCATTAACAGTTCGAACCAACAGTAAAATTATGTTTACATTAGTGATGGCGTAGCAATGGTGTCTCAGCAGTAGACGAAAGGTACTTAAGGTACTTCATATCACACTCGTAATGTACTACGTTCATCGATCGCAGTGGTAAGTATACTTGCAGATAGGTATGATATATATCTTACGTCAATAAGACGTATAATTAGTTAAGAAATAATGGAGATGTCGAGTTTTGGTTCTGTCGAGTAATGGTTCTCCATTAGGAGAGCAGTGGAATCGCTTTACTTGGCTTGACTGCCAATCACACTTGTATGTATAACATTCTGCACAAGATGCGACCAGCCGCACAAATGCGGTCACCAATCAGAGTGTCGCTCGCATTTACGACCAACCAATCAGATTGGCAGAAATCTCCTGTGCGCGGCTGTGCGTCCATCATGGTAGTCGCACGGAAAATAGGGTCAGTCGCATTTGTAACTGCGCGGTTACCAAACTTGAGGGTCGACATGGAATTTCGCTTGAATGCAATAATACAAGGTTAAGTGGAAACCGGAATTTATCAGAATTGGATTACCCAATGAATTATCTCGGTATTGACATCTCGGACAACTTATACAATGTAGTAACATGGCTGTGGTGGACACTTTCTCAGATCACTTGATCTCTGAATGGAAGATGACAATTTCATTTCGAACCGCGGAAACCCATGATACTGATATCACCTGATCAGTTTGTTTGTTTGTTTATTAGTGTTTAACGGCCTATCAACAGCTAAGGTCATGTAAGGCCGGGCAAACGGGTTCGATCCCATTTTAACCTGCTGCATTGGGGGGAAAATCCCAAAATTAGAACGGAATATTTACATTGAGAACAAATATATTCAGCCCTGAAATTAGAACAACCTGACCTGGTGCCAGGTCCATACCACACCAAGTCACTTGGCCCCTTCCTCTAAAATAGGATTACGAATATCGTATTACTCACATAAGGGGTATAACCAGATGTATGTGAGGGCCAAACCAGGTCTCCAGTAAAGATGAACCCCGATCGTTAAATTACCCATCGCGTGCTCCCACCTGCCACCCACATCACCTGATCAGAGATAGAGCCCATCACAGCCCTGTCACAACAGTTTACTGGGCTTATATACCCCCATAACTCTGGATGTGTCAGTGGGACAGAGAAAATGTTTACGTTACGTATATTTAATATGAAGAAAATCAGCCAAAAACTGTAGGAGTAATTGGCCGGACAAGGCAAAAATAATATTTTCAGAGTGCAAAATGGGGCATAACTGCGGATGGATCAGCGGGACAGGGAACATTTTTACGTTACGCACTCCTGCACTTGATGGTTGGAACCATGGACGCATGGACGGACGTTCAAACATTTGGGAGTTATGAGCTATTTGTTCTTTAAAAGATCAAAGGAATAGCTCCAAAATTTCAATAAAATTAGGAGCTAACAGAATAATACAAAGGAATCTTTTGTTCCTAACCCCGCCCCTAAGCTCCTAAACCCCCGATGTTGGCCCGGATGGACGCACAGTCAATCTGACTCCAGGATACCCCCAGTCACCCCCCACACAATTAATTGCGAGGGTATAAATAGTATTACTATATGTAAAATGGCATTATACATTATTGAAAATCAAAACTTTATTAATACTAGTGCAAGTAAGATACACAACCGCCTGCGTTAATTTTGGCCAGATATTAACGTTTCTGAACATCTATTGGCCATCTCAACTGGGGGCCGTTTCACTAAACTTCCTACGACTAAAATGTTCAAAAGTGCAAAATTATGATAGCCTGTAAATTTCACATTAGCAATGTTTTCTTGTAAACAATTGTTGGATTTACATTTATTGAGCACAGGCTGCATATGCAGCCTATGCTCAATAAATGTAAATCCATCAATTGAAATTTACAGACAATCCTAAATTTGCACTTACGAACATTTTAGTCGTACGAAGGTTAGTGAAACGGGTCCCTGGCGATCAAGCAATCTTACGGAGTCCTGCAGGGAACATGGATTTTTTTTTATTAATTCGTTCCCACAAAATAACAATTAGTTCCCTCAATTTAACAATTTGTTTCCTCAAATTAACAATTCGTTCTGACGATATAACAATTGGTTCCCTCGAATTAACAATTCGTTCCCACGAAATAAAAATTAGTTCCCTCAATTTAACAATTCGTTCCCTCGATTTAAAAATTTGTTCCGACAATATAACAATTCGTTCCCTCGAATTAACAATTCGTTCCCACGAAATGACAATTCGTTCCCTCAATTTAACAATTCCGGTTCCCTCGATATAACAATTCGTTCCCACAATATAACAATTCGTTCCCACGATAAAACAATTCGTTCCCATGAATTAACAATTCGTTCCCACGATATAACAATTCGTTCCCATGAATTAACAATTCATGCACGTGGGAACAAATTGTTATTTTGTGGGAAGAAATTGTTATTTCGTGGGAACGAATTGTTAAATTGAGGGAACGAATTGTGAATTCGTGGGAACCATTTGTTCAATTGAGGGAACAAATTGTTATTTCGTGGGAACGAATTAATAAAAAAATAATTCTACGTCCCCTGCGGGGCTCCGTACAATCACAATATTTAAGCATTTTGAACTGAAAGAATTTAAAACTAGAGCAAAGACAATGGCAAGCTGGGGATATCGTACACTGTCTATGTCTATTGCCAATCACGGTCTCAAATTCCATAAGCCTACATGCATATTTTCATGTACCAGCACAAACTAAACAAGCAATGTGAGTAGGGGTCCAATATTTCATAAAAATATTTACAGAAACTGTGATATTTTCTGTAAATGACGTTGGAAGTCTACGAAAACTTCAGAGGAAATGCTTAATACTATATCGCATTAATGTGCTCTGAAAATTATGTAAAATTTTGACGTCCTTTATTGACAATATCACACATATCACAAGATATCACACATCTTCGGTACAATATCACATGGCTTTTCTCATTAACCCTTAGACCGCTACTCACAACAATTGTCGTCTGCTGTTGCTTTTATATCTGGCCTTGTTTCTCAATAAAAACATGGTTTGACAGCACTTCAGAATCATTTCCAATGGAAATGATTCTGAAGTGCTGTCAAAGCATGTTGGGAATTATTCTAAAGTGCTGTCAAAGCATGTTTTTGATGATAAAAATGGAAAATAGAAAATAAACAGCAGACGACAAAAAAATTAAGATAGCGTTGTAAGGGTTAATGAGCTGGAGATGAATATAGGCTATGTACGAGGATGCTGTTAACCCATTCAACACTACATACCTATATAGCTGTGTTTGCAAACAGTGTAGATCCAGATGAGCTGGCTCATAATGAGCCGTCTCATCAGGATGTGCACTTTTTTACATATTATACATTTCACCCTTTAGAGAAAAAATACCCTCCTTTTTATAAATAGACGAGTCTGAAAATCATTTTTGTGACAATTGGATTGGTCTGAAACTTAAAGGTACATGCCCACTCAGTAGGCACAAAATGTTCTGTATATCCCGAGACATTTTCTAGCAAAATAAACATTCATTCACCATTAGCCCACGCATTGATTGGCATTATTATACATTTTATATCAGACGTAAAATTTCCACACTGATATAAGGGGCGATAATCGTGTTTTCTTAAAATGTTAACGAACATTATTATTTATTCTCTATATTTATTTTTTGATGTGCAATGATCATACTTTATAATCTGTCGAAAATTTTATTTTTTCAGGTGATACATTTAATTAGTATAAATAATAAAATAAAAACATGCCTCATTTGCAGATGAAAATAGCCTGATACCACCGCACGTCACTATAAGTAAAATACATATTACTAAATGATTATATCTGTATAGCGGGCACTCATAATTTTTAGAACTGGTGCAATAGTGACACAATTATACACTTATTTAATTCATATAAAGAACATATTGTGCCTACTGAGTGGGCATGTACCTTTAACATATCACAGTCCATTCCAGTTATTTAGGGGTGAAAGGGTTAACATGAAGGTCGACAGAACATCAGGTTTATGACCAGTGTAGCCTTCTGACATGAAATAAGGCAAAGCATTGAAGGTGGGGTTTTCATAAAGTACTTAAATACAAAAACTGAACATTTAAAATGATGCTGAAAAAGTAGGTCAGGGTAATGGCAACTGTCAGTGGCCTAAGATGGCAAAAGGACCCAAAAAACGTAATGTTGAAAATTGCTAAGTCAATTACTTGGAAAAAATAGTTCAAGATCAAAAAGGTCACATGTTGGATAGTGGTATGTGGTGGGCACCCGTTGGTAATGAAGTTGTGCAAGTATGGTGGTTCTAGGTGGTACAGTAACATAGAAATGGACCTGAACACGAAAACTTAACATTGAAACTGACTAAGTAGATTACGCGGAAAAAATAGGTCAAGTTAAAGAAAAAGGTCACATATTGGATAGTGGTATGTGATGGGTTTTTGTTGGTTATGAAGTTGGGCAAGTATGGTGGTTCTAGGTGGTACAGTAACAGAGAAATGGACAAAACACGAAAGCTTAACATTGTGGACGCCGCCCGCTGCCCGTCTTTCACCAATCCAATAGCCGGGATTTTTTTAAAACACCCGACTAAAAACATAACATTGAAAATGACTAGTAATTGATACAGAAAAAGTGTGTCAATGTCATATAAAGGTCATTTGTTGACAATTGTTGTTTAAGTTTGATGGTTGTCGCCATCACAGTGGATGCAAAATGGACGTAACCACAAAAACTTCATATTGAAAAGGACATAATTCACTGAAGTGGTAAAAAGTAGGTCAATGTCAAATGAAGTTGTGCACCACTAGCAGATGATGTTGTTCAAGTTTGGTGCCTGTAGCCAATATGGTGAGTGCAAAACAGACTTCACACAAAAACATAATACTGTTTGCCGCCCTCACTCTTCACCGAAACGGTCCCCAGGATCTTGGATTGGCGAAAGAGTGAGGGCGGTTGTGTGAAGTCTGTTTTGCACTCAGTCTGTTTTACATCGTACGACTAAAGTTTTCGTAAGTGCACAATTATGTTAGTCTGTAAATTCCACATTAATAATGTTTTCTTGTAAGCAATTATTAGATTTACATATTTGCAATATTTTCTGTAAATGGCGTCAAAAGTTGACAAAGTTTTCAGAGTACATCGTACTTTGACAATTTTGTCAACTTTCGACTTTATTTATGAAAAATATAATTGTAATTTGTAAACGTACATGTATGTCATGAAATTACGCAGATGTCCGAAGGCACAAAATCACATGGCGTCTAATTTCAATTATTTTATATTTCTCGTCCAAAGTGTATGTTGTTACCACTCAGTAAAACCGTCTATTTGGGACTGTTCAACTGAGTGGTAACAGCCTATACATTTGATGATAAATTAGAACTCGATGGCCTCGGCCGCATGTCGTGCTCGCCAGGAACGTGCATTTCGAAGAGCTCGAAAATAGGACAACCCACTAGTTGCGAACGATAACTCTTGTAATGACTCCCGTACCGTACGGGAGTAGATTACAAGAGTTACCTTCGCAACTATACAACCCCCCCCCTCACACCCCCCCCCCCCCCCCCCGTTCTCCAAATGCTGGATCCGCCCCTGGTACATATGCCAATATGGTGTCTATATCCCACTGTCCGCAAGTGGGTGCGACGATTAATGATACACGCCCCCTCTAAATCCTGATCTGACCGAGGAGCTGGGCTGGTGAAACACGCTAGAAGTCACATTAGTCCAATCACAGACGAAGAGCCACATGTAGGCTGACTACAAATGAGATAAGCCATGTGATTATGTGCCTATGTAAGAAGATTTTTCATGAAATTTATATACATTTTCTGCAAATGACTGAAAATGTTGTCAGCTTTCGATGTCATTTACAGAAAATATCACAGTTTCTATAAATCTTCTTAGGTGCAAAATCACATGGCTCGTCTCATATGCCAAGCCCCAAAAGTGCAGTCGCAGCCATTATTTTGTACGTACTTTCGTTTCCCATTGAAACACAATGCAACGCAAGACGTCAATATATTTCCATATTGACGTCTCGTATTGGTCAGTACCGGAACTACGCTTCACCTCGCAAAGTAGTTCCTTCTAAATCACCTCTAAATTGTTTATTTTATTTATATTTTGTATATTTTGTTTAAATAAATTGCGAATGATGTACGTATATAATAAACAGGTTATATGATTTGTATGGGGAGATATGCCACTCGTTCCGCTGTGTAGTGATATCGCGCTCATAAAGTCGCGCAATATCGCACGCTGCGGAACTCGTGCATATATCCACATACAAATCAAATAACCAATAATTACGACATGACCAGGGTCAATGAGGCTGGGGTACATGGCCATCAACGTAAAAATTGCGCGTCGCTTGAGGTAACATCACTTCCAAACCATCCAGATCTTTGGTTAGGATTAGTTGGCAACCTGCAAACAGAACATGAGAATTGGTACCTTACCGCATCATCATCTACACAGCTTGCTAATGGAAATAAATGTATCATAAAAAAGGCATTCCAAATTACGTCCCTAATGGCGAGACAAAGCAATGATGTGTTGAAGGTGACGTCATCGTGATTTAGATGTCATTACACTACTGCAATTGTTAGAAAGCGCTCCCGTATAGTAATATGAAGTACCGGTACTTACAAAGAGCGGGACCCTATAATAAGGCATATATATAACAGGTTTATTGCTATTAATAAAACTATTTTTTATTTGTAGAGATTTTCAACTCGATGCGAAAATAGTGAATGCCCTTCTCACGAAAAAAATCGGATATCTCCAAGTTTTCTGCTATTTGTGATAAACAGAACCTCAAACTCGTTTCTATTTGATATGAGGTTTACGAACACTCGACAGAGGCTCAGTGCATAAATTGTGCGTGACTAGTTTCATAAACCTCATTTCAAATGGAAACTTGTTTGAGATCCTCTATATAGACTAGTATTATAAATATGCTACCAAACTTCGAAAATCGGGAGTAGGTTATCTCACAACTATTTGTGGGGTATAATCAATTTATTGGGGTTTGTCAGTTTGAATCACGTCAACTAAGCAAATTAAAGTCAAACAGGACAAAATTGTAGCTGTGCCTGAAGAAATTGGGCTGATGGGTTTTGCGACCAGTGTAGATCCAGATCAGACTGTGCATCCGCACAGTCTGATCAGGATCTGCACTGTTCGCCATTCCATCAAAGAAACACCTGGCGTGCTTCTAACAAGTGATATAGATCGTTATCAGGCTACAGGAGTATGGTAATAGATCGGGAGTCACACTAGTTGCAAATCACATAACCCCTTTTTCTCAAGTCACAGCCACATTTGTCTAACATGAAGGATAGTTCTCCGGGAGCCGTTTCACTAAACTCCGTACACCGACAAAAATATTCGTAAGTGCAAAATTATTAGTTTTCTTGTAAACAATTATTGAGCATATGTTGCATAATTATGCAGCCTATGTTCAATAAATGTAAATCCCTCAATTGAAAGTTCCAGACGACGCTAAATTTGCACTTATGAACATTAGTCGTACGAAGTTTAGTGAAACGACCCGAGGGAAGTTACGAACTGCATAAGAAAACAGTTTGCATCATGATCCTTAACCCTTTCACCCCTAAGTAACTGAATGGGCTGCGATATGTTAATTTTGCAACCAATCCAATCATCGCAAAATGATTTTCAGACTATTCCATTTATAAAAAGGGGGTATTTGTTGTTCTCAAAAATATGAAAATTACTTTTAAACAGTGCAGATCCTGATGAGACGGCTCGTTACGAGCCGGCTCATCTGGATCTGCACTGTTTGCATAAACCGATATAGCGGGCTTTCGGGTTCAAAGGGTTAAAGATTTACTTCTCCCATTTTCCACCTACATTTATTGTTTGCAGTAGCTTCTCGACCAATGAAAGCAGAGCATTTTGTCTCAATTAGTCGCATATCGCGATGCTTTCGCCAGTATCTATTAAATTAATCATTAAATGTTGCGATGTTATATTTAGAACCACAGGCTCCACCTTGTTGACGTAATTTCCTGTGATGTGCACCACATGTACGATCGATTTAGTGTCACACCGCCAATCACTAAATAGTATCATTGTTGAAAACACGTTTATGGGCAGCGCTCGATTCTAATAGACAGGTGCCCGCGATGGGATGGGGTACTCAATAAGTTACTTATAGTTCACATAGTGAAGTTTTAATAATAAAATAATTTATTAACAAGAGTGCCGAAAGTCACAAAATACACCCGTCGAAGATGGGCCAGACAGCGAAGTTGCAGAAATGTGAAGCTATCAGTCACCAAGGCAAGAAACTTTAATGAAAATTTGAAAATCTATAGCATTATTTCTTCCTCTTGTCTGTAAATTTCAATTTATGGATTTACATTTATTCAGCATAGGCTGTATATGCAGCCTATGCTCAATAAATGTAAATCCAATAATTATTTACAAGAAAACAATGTTAATGTGAAATTTACAGACTATCAAAATTTTGCACTTACGAACATTTTAGTCATAAGAAGTTTAGTGAAACGGCCCCCATGTATACTAATTTAGGTAGAGATGTGTAAAGTAGAAATTATATAGAATAAAAAGAGACTGTGATTTTTAACCTAATGACTGATCAGGAAGACATTGATCACAAAGAAAATGTGTTCATAGAACACGGATGCACCACATATCGCTTTGAAAATAAAATGAGGCAAAATTCCAAGTCCAAAATGGGAGATAATCCATGTCCTGGAGGTCAAATAACAAATCTAAATAACCTTTTTGCATCTACACATCATAAGGAAGTTACATACCAGGTTTCAGATCTGTAGCAATTACGGTTTAAAAGTTTTACGAGTTAACAGGCAGCTATTACGGTTTAAAAGTTTTACGAGTTACAAGGCAAAATTGCCAAATTCTCTAAGTTGAAAAAGGGTATATAATGCATGCCCCGGGGGTCGAATCAAAAACCAAAATAAACTTTAAGCATCTATTCATCATAAGGAAGCTACATACCAAGTTTCAGGTCTGTAGCTAGTACGGTTTAAAAGTTGGTGAGGGACGGGAGGACGGATGGAATGATGGACGGGTGACACAAAATGCCCCCTCCACTATCGTGGTGGGGCATAAACAGAGACAAGCTATGTGATTGTGAACCTAATGACTGATCAGTAGCCTATTTTACCAACATTGCAAAGTATACTTTCCTAGCAAAGTATACTTGGAGGGAGAAATTTTCAATTTTAGGATAAATTTATTAATTGTTATTAAACTGAATTTATTACAATATCACAGCCATTTTGGCTGTGATAATGTAATAAATGCAGTATAATAATAATTCTGCATACTTTTAATCATCAAATATATGCAGTCGTTAGTTCTATATGAAATAATGCATTTCGGGAAAAATAAATGATTACTCCCTCAAAGTAAACTTTGCTAGAAAAGTATACTTTGCAATGTTGGTGAAATCGGCTACAGGAAGACATTGATCACAAATGAAGAAAGCTGATTTTCCCCAATTAGTGGCCTTTATATTAATATACAAGGTAACTGATTGAACAATAACTTAATACACTCGATAACAACGTGTTGAATCAGGCAATGGCACTGATACTATGTATCACTGTCAATCAAACACAAAACTTCTTTCTCTGACATTGCATTGGTCCAACGACATCACATCACCAATGACATCACTTCACCAATGACACCAATGACTTCCCACATCACATGACATATCACAATGACATCAACAATCATCCAATTGACATATTCCACCAATGATCATTCCAAACTCCCAACACCATGACATCCACCTCACAATGATCACTTCACATGGACATCACTTCAACCAATGACATCACCCCCATCACCAATGACTATTCACCAATGACATCACTCAACAAATGCCACACTTTAACATTGACATCCACCTTCACCAATTGACATACTCACCTTCCCAAATGACATCACTTCACCAATGACATCACATCACAAGGACATATCACCAATGACATCACTTCACCAAATGAAAACATCACTTCAACCAATGACATCACTTTCACCAATCACAATGACATATTCACCAATGAACACTTCACCAAATGACATCACTTAACCAAGACATACTTCCCAATGGCATAAATGACTCACCTGCAACCAATGACTTCACCATCACCAATGACATCACGTCACCAATGGACATCATTCACCAATGAACTTCCACATCACCTATGACTTCACTTTCACCATTATGAAATCACTCTTCTCCAATTGACATCACCAATCACCAATGACATCACTTCACCAAAGGAACCATCACCATCACCAAGACATCACTCACCAATGACACACTTCACCAATGACATCCTCTTCCACCATGTCACATGACCTCACCATCACCAATTGACATCACTTCACAAATTGACATCACTTCAACCAAATGACAACAATACACTGACAACCACATCACCCAATGACAATTTACCCCAACTTGCACCAATGACATCACAATCACAATGGACATCACATCACCAATGACTTCATGCACAATGAACATTCATTCACCAATGATAACATCACCAATGACAACACTCACCAATTGACATCAACTTCACCAATGACATACTTCACCAATGACATCACTCACCAATGACAACACCTTCAACCGAATGACAATCAACTTCACCAAAGGACTCACATCACCAATTGACATAAATTGGACATCACTTCACCAATGACATCACTTTTCTATGACACCATGGAAAACATCTACAATCACCCTAATTGACATAAATCACCAATGACATCACTGACCCTCTACAATGACAACTCACATTCACCAATGACACAAAACATCACATTGACATCACTTCACCAATGACATCCACATCACCAATGACATCAACCAATCACCATGGACATCCGTCACATGGACATCACTTCACCAATGACATCACTCACCATGGACATCATCCACCAATTCACCAATGACATCACTTTCACAATGACATCCACTCACCAATGACAAACACAAATCACATGTTAATTCACCTCACAATGACATATCACAAAAATGAAATCACTTCACCAATTGATCACCAATCACATTTATGACATCACATCTTCCAATTGACATATCACAAGAAATGAACATCACTTCACTTCACCTGACATCACTTCACCAAATGAACCTTATAACCAATGACATCACCTTCAACAAATGACATCACTTCACCAAGTGACATCACATTCCCCAACCAATGAACATATCACCAATTGACATCCCTTTCAACAAATGACATCACATTCACCAATGACAACACTTCACCAATTGACATCCAACATCACCAATGACATATCACCAATTGACATCCACTTCATCCACATGACATCCAACATTCACCAATGGACCACATCACCCATGAACATCCAATTTCACCAATGACATCACTTCACCAATTGAAATCTTAAAACATCATCAATGACATCACATTCACCCAATGACATATCACCATGACATCCAACATCACCAATGACATATCACCAATGACATCACTTCAACAAATGAACCATCTACCTTCACCAATGAACATCAAACTTCACCAATCGGACAACACTTCAACAATGAACATCCAACATTCACCAATGACAATATCACCACTTGACAACCAACTTCACTAATGAACAATCACTTAACCAAATGACATCAATTTCACCAATGGCATAAATGACATCACCTCACCAATGACACAATTCCACGCAATTGACATCAAACATCACCAATGACGCACTTCACCCACCAATGACACCAATGACCAATCCATCACCAATGAAATATCACCAATTTGACCCAATCACATCACCAATGACGATAACACCAATTTGAACTCACCTTCAACAAATGACATTACTTATCACCAATTGACATTACCTTCAACCAATGAACATTCACTTCACCAATTGACATCACCATTCACCAATGAAACATAGCCCCCAATTGACATCCTTCAACCAATGGACATCCACTTCCCAATGACCAATCACTTCCACCAAGGCAATAAATTAATCAACCTCCACCAATTGGACATCAACTTTCACCAATACATCACTTCACAATGAACATCACTTCACCAACTGACCATCACATCCCAACCAATGACATCACTTCACCAATGACATCACTTCACCAATGGCATAAATGACATCACCTCACCAATGACATCACTTCACCAATGACATCACATCACCAATGACATCATTCACCAATGACATCACATCACCAATGACATCACATCACCAATGACATCACTTCACCAATGACATCACTTCACCAATGACACCAATGACATCACTTCACCAATGACATCACTTCACCAATGACACCAATGACATCACATCACCAATGACATCACTTCACCAATGACATCACTTCACCAAAGACCAATCACATCACAATGACATCACTTCACCAAATGACATCAACATCAACCAATGACAATCACTTCACCAATGACATCCACATTCACCAATGACCATCCACATCACCAATGACATCACTTCACCAATTGACATCACCTCACCAATGACAACACATTCACCAATTGACAGCCACTTTCCACTCCAATGACATCCAATGGAACCATCATGACATCACTTCACCAATGAACATCACTTCAACCAAGGACACCAATTGACATCACATTCAACCATGACATCACTTCAACCAAATACATCAACACACCAATGACATCCTTCCAACCAATGACATCCAACTTCACCAATGGCATAAATGACATCACCTTCACCAAATGACATCACATTCACCAAGACATCACTTCACCAATGGACATCACATTCACCAATGACATCACATTCACCACAAGTCGAAACATCCACATTCACCAATGATCCATCACTTCACCAATACTCACATCACCAATGACATCACTTCACCAATGACATCACATCACCAATGACATCACTTCACCAATGACATCACATCACCAATGACATCACCTTCACCAAAAAATTTTGAACACCAATGGACATCACATCACCAATGACATCACTTCACCAATGACATCACTTCACCAATGACAACACATCACCAATGACAACACATCACCAATGACATCACTTCACCAATGACATCACATCACCAATGACATCACATCACCAATGACATCACTTCACCAATGACATCACTTCACCAATGACATCACATCACCAATGACAACACATCACCAATGACATCACATCACCAATGACATCACTTCACCAATGACATCACTTCACCAATGACAACACATCACCAATGACATCACATCACCAATGACATCACATCACCAATGACATAAATGACATCACATCACCAATGACATCACTTTACCAATGACACCAATGACATCACATCACCAATGACATATCACCAATGACATCACTTCACCAATGACAACACATCACCAATGACAACACATCACCAATGACATCACTTCACCAATGACATCACATCACCAATGACATCACATCACCAATGACATCACTTCACCAATGACATCACTTCACCAATGACATCACTTCACCATTCACCAATGACATCACTTCACCAATGACATCACTTCACCAATGACAACACATCACCAATGACATCACATCACCAATGACATATCACCAATGACATCACTTCACAAATGACATCACATCACCAATGACATCACATCACCAATGACATATCACCAATGACATCACTTCACAAATGACATCACATCACCAATGACATCACTTCACCAATGACATCACATCACCAATGACATATCACCAATGACATCACTTCACAAATGACATCACATCACCAATGACACATCACCAATGACATCACTTCACCAATGACATCACATCACCAATGACAACACATCACCAATGACATCACTTCACCAATGACACCAATGACATCACTTCACCAATGACCTATCACCAATGACATCACTTCACCAATGACATCACTTCACCTGACATCACTTCACCAATGACCTATCACTTCACCAATGACATCACTTCACCAATGACATCACTTCACCTGACATCACTTCACAAATGACATCACATCACCAATGACACTTCACCAATGACATCACTTCACCAATGACATACTTCACCAATGACATCACTTCACCAATGACATCACTTCACCAATGACATCACTTCACCTGACATCACTTCACCAATGACCTATCACCAATGACATCACTTCACAAATGACATCACTTCACCAATGACATCACATCACCAATGACATATCACCAATGACATCACTTCACAAATGACATCACATCACCAATGACATCACTTCACCAATGACATCACATCACCAATGACATATCACCAATGACATCACTTCACAAATGACATCACATCACCAATGACACATCACCAATGACATCATTTCACCAATGACATCACTTCACCAATGAATAACTCATCACCAATGCCATCACTACACCAATTGACCTATCACCAATGACATCACTTCACCAATGAGCATCACTTTCACAATGACCTATCACCAATGACATCACTTCAACCAATGGACCATCACTTCACCAATTACATCAACAATCACCAATGACATAAATGACATCACATCACCAATGACATCACTTCACCAATGATATCTCATCACCAATGACATCACTTCACCAATGACCTATCACCAATGACATCACTTCACCAATGACATCACTTCACCAATGACCTATCACCAATGACATCACTTCACCAATGACCTATCACCAATGACATCACTCACCTGACATCCACTTTCACCCAATGACCTATCACTTCACCAATGACATCACTTCACCAATGACATCACTTCACCTGACATCACTTCACAAATGACATCACATCACCAATGACACTTCACCAATGACATCACTTCACCAATGACATCACTTCACCAATGACCTATCACCAATGACATCACTTCACCAATGACCTATCACCAATGACATCACTTCACCTGACATCACTTCACCAATGACCTATCACTTCACCAATGACATCACTTCACCAATGACATCACTTCACCTGACATCACTTCACAAATGACATCACATCACCAATGACATCACTTCACTAATGACATCACTTCACCAATGACATCACATCACCAATGACCTATCACCAATGACATCACTTCACAAATGACATCACTTCACCAATGACCTATCACTTCACCAATGACATCACTTCACCAATGACATCACTTCACCTGACATCACTTCACCAATGACATCACTTCACCAATGACATCACTTCACTAATGACATCACTTCACCTGACATCACTTCACCAATGACCTATCACCAATGACATCACTTCACAAATGACATCACTTCACCAATGACATCACATCACCAATGACATATCACCAATGACATCACTTCACAAATGACATCACATCACCAATGACATCACTTCACCAATGACATCACATCACCAATGACATATCACCAATGAGCAATCACTTCACAAAAGAACCATCCACATCACCAATGACACATCACCAATGACATCACTTCACCAATGACATCACTTCACCAATGATATCTCATCACCAATGACATCACTTCACCAATGACCTATCACCAATGACATCACTTCACCAATGACATCACTTCACCAATGACCTATCACCAATGACATCACTTCACCAATGACATCACTTCACCAATGACATCACATCACCAATGACATAAATGACATCACATCACCAATGACATCACTTCACCAATGATATCTCATCACCAATGACATCACTTCACCAATGACCTATCACCAATGACATCACTTCACCAATGACATCACTTCACCAATGACCTATCACCAATGACATCACTTCACCAATGACCTATCACCAATGACATCACTTCACCAATGACCTATCACCAATGACATCACTTCACCAATGACCTATCACCAATGACATCACATCACCAATGACATCACATCACCAATGACATCACATCACCAATGACATAAATGACATCACATCACCAATGACATCACTTCTCCATGGACATCAACTCAACCAATGACCTATCACAATGACATCACTTCACCAATGACTGTCACGTGACACATTCACTGACAAAGGTCATCTACATTCACAATGACATCACTTACAATTGACATCATTCACCTGGACTGATTTCAAAACCAATGACCAATCTCCAATGACATCACTTCATCAATGAATTCCACTTTATCACCAATGACATCACTTCATGGAACTTCACTTTCACCAATGACCTATCACTTCACCAATGACATCACTTCCACCAATGACACACTTCACCTGAATCACTTCACAATGAACAAATTCACATCACCAATGACATCACTTCAATAATTGACTATTCACTGACATCACTCACCAATGACCTATCACCATGACATCACTTCACAAATGACATCACTTCTCCAAGACCCAATCACTTCACCAATGACATCACATGCACCAATGACATCACAATCACCTGACTTCACTTCACCAATGACATCACTTCACCAATGACATATTCACCAATGACAACACTTCACCTGACATCACATCACAATGAATCATATTCCACTGACATCACTCACCAAAATGAACATCACCTGACATTCACATGGACATCACCAAGAAATCATTTCACCAATGACATCAACTCACCAAATGACATCACATCACCAATGACATCACTTTCACCCAAAATGACATACAATCACCAAAGTCTAAATCACAATGACAATCACTTCACCAATGATATCTCATCACATGACACATCTCCAATGACATCACTTAATGAACATCACTGCACCATGAATCCATCTCCAAGAACACCAATGACATCACTTCACAATGACCTATCACCAATGATCACTTCACAAATTGACATGACTCACTTATGACTATCAACCTTTTTATCATTCACCAATGACATCACTTCACCAATGACACCATCACCAAAGAATTAAATGACATCACATCTCCAATTGACATCACTTCACAATGATCACATCACCAATGGAACATGACAAACCCAATGACATCACAATGGACTCACTTCACCAATGACATAATTGTCCATGACATCCAATTGAATCACTTCACCAATGTCATGACACAATTTGACATCACTTACCAATGACCATCACCTTGAACCATTTGACATTGGACATCTCCAATGACATTCACTTCACCAATTGACATAACTTCAACCAATGGACACCAATGACAATAATGACATCAAATCACAATGAACTTATTTCACCAATGACATCACTTCACAATGGAACACGCTTCCCAATGGACCACCAATGGACCAACAATGTCATCAGAATCTAAAATGAATTCACATCTCCCAATGACATCCACTTTCACCAATGACACTAATGCTGCATCATCATGATGAAATCAGACTTCATTCAGACATGTGATCTTCATGGACATTACTTCACCAATGACACCAATGACACCAATGACTCACATCACCAATGATAACACACCAATGACACAATCACCAATGACTCACACCTGACACCAATGACACCTGACATCACATCACCAATGACATCACATCACCAATGACATCACTTCACCAATGACACAACTGCACATAAATGAATGAAATCAGAATATTAAAAGACACAATGTAAGAGTTCCTTTCATGGAAAACAGAATTACTCATTAAAGGTACATGCCCACTCGGTAGGCATAAAATGTTCTTTATATCAGAGACATTATCTGGCAAAAAAAACATTCATTCACCACTACCCGACGTATTGATTGGCATTGTTATACATTTTATATCAGATGTAAATTTCCACACCAATATCAGGGGCGATAACCATGTTTCCTTAAAATGGTAACGGACATTACTATTTATTCTCTGTATTTTATTTTTTGAAATGATCATACTTTATAATCTGTCGAAAATATCATTTTTTTCAGGCGACACATTTAATTATTATAAATAATTAAAAAATATCATCCCTCATTTGCATATGAAAATAGCCTTATAGCACCGCGAGTCACTATCAGCCAAAATCAATTTTACTAAATTATTATATCTGTATAGAGGGCACTTTTTAGAACTGGTGGAATAGTGACACAATAATACACTTATTTAATTCCTATAAATAACATTCTGCGCCTGCTGAGTGGGCATGTACCTTTAATAATATACAGTTATTTCATGCTCATTCGGAGAACTGTCAAAATTATTTGATGAGTGCATTGGGTCGTCCACAGCATCGAGGGGCAATATGTTTTGACTGTTCCCTGAATGAACAAATAATTGTTTTATTGCTCAACCTGTAAACAGTGTATGCGCGCGCGTAGATATAAATTACATTGAATATAGTTTGGACTATTGAACGGGCAAAAGGAACTATTGATATTACATAGTTTTGACAAACTCCCAGGGTTTTGAAGTGCCTGAACAATAGTTCCGCGCACCCTTCGGCCTCGGGCAATAGTGCCTCGGGTCGCCCACAACACCTAGCGACAATAGTTTTGACTGTTTCCCGAATGACCATCAAATAACTGTATACATGTAGATAATTTTGATATCAATAATTCCTCGAATTTCCTAGCCTTGCCTGATAACCTTGATATCAAAATAAACTAGCCTGGTATTCCCTTTATACATAGAAAATCAAGAATTTTCAGCAAACATGTTCCATATTCTAAGACGATCTATAAGAGTTACAAGTATTTTCAACACTTACTTAGTCTGGAATTTTCTTTTAAAAATGGAGCCATGTCCAGCATGTCTTCTTCCCTGAAAATGTGGATAAACATTTCTCATAGGGAATTTATCATGGGTAGTCAATTTCCAAAACTTTTTGTTTTTTGATCCTGATGGATCAACAAACAAAATTTTTGGAAATTGACACCGAAACCTGGCGAGATAGCTTGAAAATGATGTAACTAAGAAAACAAAAGTTAGATTTTGAAAATCGGTCCACAAATAAAAAAAAAATTAAATCTATGTAACATTCCCATAGGAGAATCATTTTTTCGCAAAATAATCAATATTTGATAGAATTTCATAAAATAATTTTTTTTGTGGAGGGTGACTTTTTTTGTTACTGTCAGATTAAAAAGTAATTGCTTTTAAATATTTGTTTAGAGTTAATGTGTTTAACTCTTTGCATGCTTGGAAATTTGTGGGCTATAAATAGTTCAAAAATAGCAGATGACAATTCATTATATTTTCTTTTATTTCTCCTTATAAATGTCATGAATATGTCTTGGAATCTCATTAAAATTGTGTCCAGAGGACACAATTCTAATGAAATATCAAGACATATTTACAGAGAGAAATAAAACATATACTCCTAATTCGTTTGGCGGATATTTTCGCCGCTAGCATGCAAAGAGTTAATGGGCAAAAATTTGTCGGCAGCAAAACGTGGAACAGACAGTAGAGTACAACAGAAATTGGATTGTATTGAAAGCAAGCTTATATGACAAAATCCAGTTTCTTGGCCGTGGCTATAAACCTCGTTTCTGAGGCTGTTCTCGAAATGTGTACTTGAAATCTAGAAGTTTGATTGGTCGAGGCTGAGCTGAGCTCAGCCTCGACCAATCAAACTTCTAGGTTTTGAGTCTGAAAACTGAGAGCATGGTCAGAACGTTTCATAACCACAGGCCCGAGACTCACTCCTCCGTAGGCTCAGGTAGGCTGTCCGTATAGTCGTTGTGGACGTACACGTGACATGTACAACAAGCCAACGACGCCTCACAGGCTCCTGAAATGTACACGATTACACAGATGTTTTTTGTACATATGTAACACGCCAAACACACGTGGCCATGAAATTGCACACATGCACATAGATGTTTTCTGTTTCAGGCCAACCGCTTGCATTCAAGCAGAGATGTTTTTTGTAACATGCCTAACTTACATGGGCATAAAATGCATCCTAGCATTAAAGCGATTTATTATTATAAGAGAATATGAGACACGCCAGGTGATTTTGTACCTAGAACATGTGCGATTTTTCGTGAAAACTATTTACAGAATTTACGATATTTTCCGTAAACGAAAGTTGATGAAATTTTCACAGCACATTCCGCATTTGCTGTGGAAAGTAAATTATCTTTCTACGTCATTTACAGAAAATGTCACATATTCTGTAAATAAATTTCATGAAAAATCGCACATGTCCTTAGGTACAAAATCGCATGGCGTGTTTCATATGTAAATCAGTTTGCACCAAAGGTGGAATTTAGTACCAGTACAGTGATAGCTATGGTACTACCGCCAGCAGTTTGTGTTGGAATCGGAATGATTCAGACATCAGCAGTGGTTTTATAATTACTTCAATGCTGCTGTAATCAGCAATATTAGCTGATTTAGTCTTCTGCATGAAATGTAATGTAATGGTGCTTAACGGCCCTCCAACACAAAAGAGAATCATTGCAGGCCAATTCTGCAGGGAAAGGAGATTGTCGCCCTTAACCAGTTATATAAAGCATTTTGTTTTCAGTGACAACATGTTGAAATATTTACACTTATATATATTTCTCAAGTATATATATATATTTACACTTATATATATTTCTCAAGTATTTGTTTGTTTGTTTACTGGTGTTTAACGGCCTATCAATAGCTACTTAAAGTCATGTAAGGCCGGGCAACCTTGTTCATTCCCGTTTTAACCTGTTGAATTGGGGGGGGGAGGGAATTAGAATAACCGGACCTGGTGCCAGGTCCATACCACACCGAAGTCATTTGGCCCCGTCCCCTGAAATAGGATTACGAATAATCGTAATACTCACATAATGGGTATAACCAGACTCAACTGTCACATACAAAATGCCAAAGACGTATGCGAGGGCCAAACCAGGTCTCCAGTCTGAATTCCGGTAAGGATGAACTCCGATGTCAAATTACCCATCGCATGCTCCCACCTGCCACCTACAAATTTCTCAAGTAACTGCATACAGTGGAATACATGTATCTCAAAACTGGACATACAGAATACTTTGGTGTGTTTTTATTTAGCTTTTTTTAATGGTAGGAATTGGCTCGAGGACCTTCTAAACCCAGGCATTTGAGCCCAAGAAGTATCAGGCTGTTGGCCCGGTTGTTTCCAAATTTACTAACATCTGCAAACCAGTCAAAATATGTGCATTAAATGAAGTAGGCGACGAGGCGGTTAATTTAACCTAGCTAGTGATACTTTGATGCGCTGAATTTATGTGTTTTATTGTCATATGCGGATGGTGAGCATGTCTGTGATTAACTACATAGTTCAAAATGAACATGGAAGAGACCATGGTATATATTTGTGGCTGTAACTGGAGAAATGGGTTTTGCGACCAGTGTAGATCCAGATCAGCCTGTGCATCCGCACAGCCTGATCAGGATCTGCACTGTTCGCCATTCCATCTATGGAACACCCGTCATGCTCCTAACAAGCAATATAGATCGTTATCAGGCTACAGGAGGGTGCTATTAGATCAGGAGCTATGCAGATCAAAAATTCCAAAAGCCCCATTTCTCCAGTCACAGCCACATTTGAGACACGTCATGTGACTTTGTACCTTCGGACATCTGCTTAATTTCATTAAATACGTTTACAAAATTTACAACATTTTTGTCAACTTTTGACGCAATTTACGGAAAATATTGTAAACGGATTTAATGAAATTACGCAGGTGTCTGAAGGTACAAAATCACATGGCGTGTCTCATTCAGGAACGAAAGGTTAATCAAGATCAATTGTGATCGAAGCTGCAATAAGCAGAGTTTTATCACGGCGGTGGCCAGTGGTTACCTTCTATTTCTAGTCCATGCCTGTGTGCCAAGTACATGACATTATCACCCACTTTGCCAGCCACTGCTGACCGATTGCCGTTTTTGTCCACGTACACTATATTTACTCTGCAAACAGACAATGATAATTATTGATAATTATTGTTAGGCCATAAATTGTTTCTCAGATATCGCCGCATCAAAAAAATCCATGGGCGCCAAGCATTCTATCGTCATGGAGAAATAAAATTGTACTGTAAATTCACAACATTATCAATAAACAAGAGGGCCATGATGGCCCTAATTCGCTCACCTGACTCCATGAACACCAGAGGAGAATGTGACATTGAGTTCATGTGTTTTAAAAAAATTGTGCTATTTTTAGATGGCGGTCATCTTGGATTAAGCGATGACTCTCATTTTACCAAATCTGAAAATGCTTCACCCAAGGATCTTAACTTCCTATGAAGTTTGGCCAGCATCGGCCATGTGGTTCCTGAGAAAAAGACGTTCAAAATCTTGAATAAATGGACCTTTTGGTGGCCATCATGGATGACATAATCATCGACAAATATTGCACCAGAGCAATCGCCTCATCGATACCTTCAAATTGATATATGGCATGAGCATATTCGGACAAAAATAAAATTTGACCCCAATTTGACCCCACGGGCCATGCCCATTTTTGACCCCGGGGTCACCATTTTCACAACTTTGAAAGAGCATTGTAAATCGATAATTCCTACCAAGTTTAGTCGAAATCCGGCAAGCGGTTCATGAGAAGAAGAATTTTTAAGAATTTATGCTATTTTTAGACGGCGGCCATCTTGGATTAGCGATGACCTCCATTTTAACAAATCTGAAAAGGGTTCACCCAGGGACCATAACTTTTAAGTTTGGCTACCATGGGCCAAGCGGTTCATGTGAAGAAGAATATTGAAATCTCTAATAAAAGAACAACCTTTTGACATTTCAGCGGCCATCTTGGATGACATAACAATCCGATTTCGACAAAAAATGTACCAGAGTGATCGCCTGATTGATACCTTCGATTTGATATATAACATGACCATATTCGGGCAAAAATAAAATTTGACCCCACGGGCCACGCCCATTTTTGACCCCGGGGTCACCATTTTAACAACTTTGAAAGAGCATTGTACATTGATCATTCCTACCAAGTTTCGTCGAAATCAGGCTAGCGGTTCATGAGAAGAAGATTTTTTAAGAATTTATGCTCTTTTTAGACGGCGGCCATCTTGGATTAGCGATGACCTCCATTTTAACAAATCTGAAAAGGCTTCACCCATGGACCATAACTTTTAAGTTTGGCTACCATGGGCCAAGCGGTTCATGTGAAGAAGAATTTTGAAATCTCTAATAAAAGAACGACCTTTTGACATTTCGGCGGCCATCTTGGATGACATAACGATCCGATTTCGACAATAAATGTACCAGAGTGATTGCCTCATTGATACCTTCGATTTGATATATAACATGACCATATTCGGTCAAAAATAAAATTTGACCCCAATTTGACCCCACGGGCCACGCCCATTTTTGACCCCGGGGTCACCATTTTAACAACTTTGAAAGAGCAATTTACATCGATCATTCCTACCAAGTTTAGTCGAAATCCGGCAAGCGGTTCATGAGAAGAAGATTTTTTAAGAATTTATGCTATTTTTAGACGGCGGCCATCTTGGATTAGCGATGACCTCCATTTTAACAAATCTGAAAAGGCTTCACTCCTGGACCATAACTTTTAAGTTTGGCTACCATGGGCCAAGCGGTTTATGTGAAGAAGAATTTTGAAATCTCAAATAAAAGAACAACCTTTTGACCTTTCGGCAGCCATCTTGGATGACATAACAATCCGATTTCGACAAAAATTCACCAGAGTGATCGCCTCATTGATACCTTCAATTTGATATATGACATAACCATATTCAGTCAAAAATAAAATTTGACCCCAATTTGACCCCACGGGCCACGCCCATTTTTGACCCCGGGGTCACCATTTTAACAACTTGGAAAGAGCAATGTACATCGATCATTCCTACCAAGTTTTGTCGAAATCCGGTTGCCGGTTCTTGAGAAGAAGATTTTTTAATAATTTGTGCTATTTTTAGACGGCGGCCATCTTGGATTACGTAATGACGTCATTTTAACAATTTTGTAATCCCCCTACCTAAGGACCATGACTATGAAGTTTGGTGACTATAGACCCAATGGTTACCGAGGAGAAGACGTTTGAAAATGTTCACGGACGGCGGACGACGACGGACGACGGACACATTGCGGTAACAATAACTCACATGAGCTTCGCTCAGGTGAGCTAAAAACACAACCATGCAAAAATCCAATAATTGGAAAACATTGTTAATGTGAAATTTACAGACTATCATAAGTTTGCACTTACATTTTAGTCGTAGGAAGTTTAGTGAAACGGGTCCCTGGTCTGTCGCATGAAACTTTAAACTGCGGTCCCGTCTACATATGACACTAGCTGATGGAGGAGACGTTAAACCCATTCACTTTCACATATGTAGCTGTGACTGGAGAAATGGGGCCTATGGGTTTTGCGATCAGTGTAGATCCAGATCAGACTGTGCATCCGCACAGTCTGATCAGGATCTGCACTGATCGCCAGTCTAACAATGAAACACACGTCATGCTTCTAACAAGCAATCATGTTTTTGATGAGTAAATTTGGAAATATAAAATAAACAGCGGACGACAAACTTTAATTCAGCTGTTTAAAGGTACATGCCCACTCAGTAGGCACGGAATGTTCTTTATATCGGAGACATCATCTGAGACATTTTCTAGAAAATTAAACATTCATTCACCATTACCCCACTTATTGATTGGCATTATTATACATTTTATACCAGACGTAAACTTTCTACACTGATATCAGGGGCGATAACCGTGTTTCCTTAAAATGTTAGTGGATATTACTACATGTATTTATTCTCTGTATATATTTTTTGATGTGCAATGATCATACTTTATAATCGGTCTATAATATTATTTTTTTAGGTGACGCATTTAATTAGTATAAATAACTAAAAATTATCATGCACCATTTGCATATGAAAATAGCCTGATATCACCCTCGTCACTGTATCAGTAAAATAAATACATGTATTACTAAATGGTTATATCTGTATAGCGGGCACTTGTAATTTTTAGAACAGGTGGAATAGTAACACAATTATACACTTATAAAATTCCTATAAAGAACATTTTGTGCCTACTGAGTGGGCATGTACCTTTAAGGGTTAAATACAACTTTATGATCATCAATTATGCAAATGAAATGACTGTAAACTTTTTTTATCTGTACATCCAGGAGGGAGGGGGGGAGAAAATTCCTAGCTAGATTAAATAGACAATCTGTCATAAGTGATGATTCTATTAACCCATTTCATGCAGGAAACAGATCCAGAGATACGAAAACTCAACCAGGAAGTATATGTTGCTACCATTCATTTGAACCATCTCAACAAGACGGTTCAAATAGTGGCAGCAACATATAAGTCCATAACATATACGTTCATAACAGGTGAAAAAAAATATTTATGTTTTTCGGTCAATATAAATGTCACTTCCAGGCGCATAGCTGCCATTAATATATAATTATTATATGTTTGTGTTGTAAAAACTGGCATTCAATTCAGTCTGAATTGGTCTTTAAAATGCAGCAGAATGCAGGAAATTGCATCCTCATAAAAAAAATTACAGTGGGTGATTATAATTATTATATATGTTTTCGTTGTAAAAACTGGCATTCAATTCAGTCCGAAATTGGTCTTTAAAATGCAGCGGAATGCAGGAAATTGCATCCTCATAAAAAAATTTACTGGGGCGTGAGGGGGCATCCCCTGGACCCAACTAGCGGCCTCGATCGCTACGCTCGCTCAACATTTCTTTTATTTTCCCCCTGGCTACGCCCCTGACTTCAGCAGGAAATCGGTTAAACGAGTTTCATGACAATTATGAGTTCATAAGAAATATGCCTCCATACACTCAACCAAAATACATTTTGATGTTTACAAGTTCACACATGTACAAACTATTTTATTTATTTTCTCAAAAGAGCCATGCAATCTCACGATTACATACTATGTCTACATAACATAATTAAATACATGTATGGTGACATATCAACATAATCATGACTTTGTAATATATTTCCCCATAACAAGTTGATTTTTATGTATGTCAATATAACGTTAATGCATCATGGCATTTGATTAGATAAGTGCTGGAATTATTACCTGAACATCTTACATTAATGACAAATCTATTAAAACCAGTGATTTCAATGTTGCTTGATTGACTTAATTAATGTGGTATCAGAGCTCCAGATAAGAAGACAATTCTAATGAAATGCCAAGACATGTTTTCATTTTGAAGCAAACTATTCAATAATTGCTGTCTGTTGATGTGTAAACAGTAGTGTGATTTTATTTTACCCAATTAAAATTTCGAAATACCCAATTGCTTCAGAAATGATGGAGTGAAAATACTCAATTAATAATTCCTTATCTGGAGCCCTGTGGTATTATGTTCCTAACCAAGGTCATATTGGGATAATAATACACCTGTCCATATGGTAGGTGAGAACAAATTACAATGCCGGCATGCATTTTCCAGAACTGAAAAAAATCTGTGCCATCTGTAACCGTATGAATCCTGGGAAGAATGGAACTACTGTTGAGAACCCAGCGCTCCAGATAAGGAATTAGTAATTGAGTATTGTCACTACATCATTTCTGAAGCAATCGGGTATTTCAAAATTTTAATTGGGTAAAATAAAATCACACTACTGTTTACACATCAACAGGCAGCAATTATTGAATAGGTTGCTTTTAAATGGAAACATGTATTGGCATTTCATTAGAATTGTCTCCTTGGAGACAATTCTAATGAAATACCAAAAAGTGTTTTCATGGAAAATAAGAAAAATATTCTATATTTGTGGTATGTTTATTGTTTTCTGCAGCATGATGAAGGTACCACAATTTTTTTATTGCTACTCACTACTTCTGATTTCAATTGGGTTTTTGTCAATTTTAATTGGATATTTAAGCAAATACGCAGCTTATTTGGAGCCCGGAGAACCAATCTTCAACTGATTAGATTGATTCTTTGATTTTAGTGCAAAAATAACAAGGGCATCGTTATCACTAAGCTAATCCCCGCGCTGGCAGCATTTAATAAAAAAAAATATTTTTGTTTAACATTTTTGTCTTACAAAAAAAAGTGAAAGTGAATGGGTTTAAGGTCCCACCAACAGCTAAGGTCATATAGAGACGGGGACATAGTTTTAAAGTCTCATACGACAGACCAGCGGGATGGAAATACTATGAAAGTATTTTTGATGCCTAAGGTGAGGTTTGAACACACACCTTCGGATTGGAAGTCAGGTGTTCTAACCCCTAGGCCACAATCCATCCCTTTTTGTCTTACAAGCATCCTTTGTGACTTTGACCTTGGGTGGTCGGACGTGGGTCATATGCAAAACAAAGCGCCATCCGTAGACACACATTGTGGCCAAATATTATCAAAATCGGTTCATAAGCTATTGAAAAATAGTACATACGCATGTACATACACATGCACGTAAATGGAATAACGCCTAGCAGCGAGCGGATTATCAATTACATTAAACAGTCTCAATTAAAGGTTAGGAAATATTAGCATGTGAAATGCAGAATAATGACAATAATGACAATAATGACAATGAGACAAGCAATGCGATACATTGTACTAAGCTACACTAATTCGCCTCCGGTATGTTATATACGGCTACAATTTGACCCATTCAAAAAATGTGAGGAACAGAAGTGCATACCCAAACCTGTTGTATGTAGGTCAAAATTTAGTGCAATGTAGAGTTTATACCTTTAAACAAATAATCTTTGATGTAGAACTAGTAAATTGCCAAAAATAATAGAACAGGGGGAAATAATTTCCCATGGAAGCCATCTTTTCTCTAGATGTTGTTCAACATAACGAAATGAAGCTTTCAAATTTACAAGATATCATGTAAATGTCAGATAAATACCTGGACACGGTAAAATAACCAATTTCTGCATGTGTATGTTCTTTATGATAATTTATTGATACAGCTTTGACAGTTTTATATCGCTAACATATCAAACACGCCGGATAACCGATTGCAAAAATCACTCTTCCATGTGTTACATTAAAGAGATGGGGTTAAATTGCTACCCTCACGAGAGGTATGGAGTGGGGTAGCAATTTTATTTCTATGTGATACTGTACCTGAGAAGGGAGTCAAAATGATACCACCTAACGGTGGCATCATTTCTCCACCCTCATACTACTCCACCACCCCCCGAAAAATCAAAAATTGGGTTAACGAGAATTGTCTCAAATCCAAGGAGACAATTCTAATGAAATGCCAAGACATGTTTTCATTTCGAAACAAACTATTCAATAATTGCTGTCTGTTGATGTGTAAACAGTAGTGTCATTTTATTTTACCCAATTAAAATTTTGAAATACCCAATTACTTCAGAAATGATAGAGTAACAATACTCAATTACTAATTCCTTATCTGGAGCCCTGAGTGACGTCAAAAGTTGACAAACTGTTCAGAGCAAATGCGGAAATAACATCTTGTCAACTTTCGACATCATATACATAAAATATCACAATTTGTGTAAATATTTTCCATGAACAATTGCACCACAGCTTCTTAGGTAGAAAATCGCATGGCTTGTCTCACATTATGTATGTGAGTAGATCTTTTTATTTAGTGGTGACAGGCAGCTTACATGTCCTCACTTCTCTGTGGGTCAGTATATTCATATTCCCCATGATTCACAGTCTCAGAGACTGCATACTTGATTGCACCTGAAAACAAAATAATCATAAATTGTGTCCGTTATTTCTTAATTTCCATTTTTCTCAACAAAAAACGTGCTTTGTCAGCACTTTAGAATCATCCTGTATTTGCCACAGCATGACAAGGCATGTATGTGTCAAATATCAGAGCTCCAGATAAGTTTTGTATCTAAAGAGTATTATACCCCCAGACTTCAAATTCAATGTGAATTATACTGTTACGCATGTATTATTGATTTTATTCCTTATTAAATAGGTATAAATAGGTACAAATGATAAACAAGAAACGAGGCAAAGCCACGAAGGCCAGGTTTTTTCCAAGCATGGACACTTGGATAACATAATTATACCCACTTTTTGTAGACTAGATGGCCGTGGCCTGCATGTCGCGCCTTGTGGCCAGGCATGGACACTAAAAAAATAGATATAGTAGATGGAAAAACTTTAACGAAAAAACTTTAACCGGACACACGGACGTACGGACGGACGGACGTATGCCAAAATGCCGACGATATCGCGCTTTCCGCAAGCGGGTGCGACAATGATGATAAACACCCATGTGAAGTATCAAGGTAATGGGTGAAGCAGTTGCAGAGATATAGTACACGAAAAAACTTTAACAAAAAAATTCAAAGTAATTTGACCTTGACATTGGGCACAGGGGCCGCACGGTTGGGGGTTAGAATGAAAATATGGATGATGATAAACACCTATGTGAAGTTTCAAGGTAATGGGCTATGAAGCTGTGAAAGTTTGGTGGTCCTAGGTGGTACAGTACCAAAGAAATGGACTTAAACACGAAAACTTAACATTGTAAATACGAAAAGTTAACATTGAAAATGGCTAAGTCAAATGCGCTGAAAAAATGGGAAAAGTTCAAAACAAGAAACGAGGCAAAGCCACGAAGGCCAGGTTTTTTCCGAGCATGGACACTTGGATAACATAATCATACCCACTTTTTGTAGACTAGATGGCCGTGGCCTGCATGTCGTGCCTTGGGGCGAGGCATGGACACTAAAAAAATAGATATAGTAGATGGAAAAATTTTAACGAAAAAAATTTAATCGGACACTCGGACGTATGGACGGACGGACGGACGTATGCCAAAATGCCGACGATATCGCGCTTTCCGCAAGCGGGTGCGACAATGATGATAAACACCCATGTGAAGTATCAAGGTATTGGGTGAAGCAGTTGCAGAGATATAGTACACAAAAAAACTTTAACAAATAAATTCAAAGTAATTTGACCTTGACATTGATCACAGGGGCCGCACGGTTGGGGGTTAGAATGAAAATATGGACGATGATAAACACCCATGTGAACTTTCAAGGTAATGGGCGAAGCAGTTGCAGAGATATAGTATAACGAAAAAGTTTTAACCAAAAAATTTAACCAGACGTACGTTAAAAAGTTAACGTTGAAAATGGCTAAGTCAATTACGTAGAAATAATAGGTGAAGGTAAAAAAATGGTCACATGTTGGATAGTTGTATGTGGTAGGCACCCCTTGGTTATGAAGCCGTGAATGTTTGGTGGTCCTAGGTGGTACAGTACCAAAGAAATGGACTTAAACACGAAAACTTAACATTGTAAACGCGAAAACTTAACATTGAAAATGGCTAAGTCGACTGCGCGGAAAAAATTGGTCAAGTTAAAAACAAGAAACGAGGCAAAGCCACGAAGGTCAGGTTTTTTCCAAGCATGGACACTTGGATAACATAATTATACCCACTTTTTGTAGACTAGATGGCCGTGGCCTGCATGTCACGCCTTGGGGCGAGGCATGTACACTAAAAAAATAGATATAGTAGATGGAAAAATTTTAACGAAAAAACTTTAACCGGACACAGGATGTACGGACGGACGGACGGACGTATGCCAAAAGCCAAAATGCCGACGATATCGCGTTTTACGCAAGCGGGTGTGACAATGATGATAAACACCCATGTGAAGTATCAAGGTAATGGGTGAAGCAGTTGCAGAGACATATTACACGAAAAGACTTTAACAAATAAATTCAAAGTAATTTGACCTTGACATTGCACACAGGGGCCGCACGGTTGGGGGTTAGAATGAAAATATGGACGATGATAAACACCCATGTGAAGTTTCAAGGTAATGGGCGAAGCAGTTGCAGAGATATAGTATAACGAAAAAGTTTTAACCAAAAAATTTAACCAGAAGTACGTTAAAAAGTTAATGTTGAAAATGGCTAAGTCAATTACATAGAAATAATAGGTGAAGGTAAAAAATTGGTCACATGTTGGATAGTTGTATGTGGTAGGCACCCCTTGGTTATGAAGCTGTGAAAGTTTGGTGGTCCTAGGTGGTACAGTACCAAAGAAATGGACTTAAACACGAAAACAAAACTTAACATTGTAAACGCGAAAACTTAACATTGAAAATGGCTAAGTCGACTGCGCGGAAAAAATGGGTCAAGTTAAAAAAAAAAGTAACATGTTGGATAGTGATATGTGGTGGGCACCCCTTGATTATGAAGCTGTGAAAGTTTGGTGGTCCTAGGTGGTACAGTACCAAAGAAATGGACTTAAACACGAAAACTTAACATTGAAAACGCGAAAACTTAACATTGAAAATGGCTAAGTCGATTACGCGGAAAAATGAAAAAAAAATGGGTCAAAATAAAAAATAAAGTAACATGTTGAATAGTGGTATGTGGTGGGCACCCCTTGATTATGAAGCTGTGAAAGTTTGGTGGTCCTAGGTGGTACAGTAACAAAGAAATGGACTCAAACACGAAAACTTAACATTGATTGTGGACGCCGCCCGCCGCCGCCGCCGCCGCCCGCCGCCCGCCGCCCCGCCGCCCGCGCCCGCCCGCCCGCCGGCTTTCGCCAATCCAATAGCCTGGATTTTTTTTCAAAAAACCTGGCTGAAAATGTAACATGTTGGATAGTGATATGTGGTGGGCACCCCTTGATTATGAAGCTGTGAAAGTTTGGTGGTCCTAGGTGGTACAGTAACAAAGAAATGGACTCAAACACGAAAACTTAACATTGTAAACGCGAAAACTTAACATTGAAAATGGCTAAGTCGACTGCGCGGAAAAAATGGGTCAAGTTCAAAAAAAGGTAACATGTTGGATAGTGATATGTGGTGGGCACCCCTTGGTTATGAAGCTGTGAAAGTTTGTTGGTCCTATGTGGTACAGCAACAAAGAAATGGACTCAAACACGAAAATTTAACATTGATTGTGGACGCCGCCCGCCCGCCCTCCCGGCTTTCGCCAATCCAATAGCCTGAATTTTTTTTAAAAAAACCTGGCTAAAAATGTACTTATTGAGCTGCAAAAATCAAACACTGTTTGCTTTTTGCAGCTCAACTAAGTACATGTTCAATTTTATTACAATATTACTCAATTTGAAGATCAATGCATATTTTCACATTGCTGTGAGTATTTTGTACTCCCACTTTTGATAATCAATGCGTATTCTGCTAAGATAAGTGCGTAAATACGCCAATATGCACCTTATCTGGAGCTCTGGAATATGAAGCAGTTATGTGAAAGGAAATTATAAGAAGTTTACCGGACGTTAATGTTTTGAACAGAGTAAGAACTGTGACCTTGACCTTAGGTTTAGCAGGGGCCCCGAGGATCCTGGATTTGTCACAGCATGATAGAGTACTATCAGAGGAATGCGTGTGTGAAATATTAAACAGTGAAATTATCAGAACTTTACCTGAATGTTAAGTTGGTGATGGACGGGATGGGACACGACGCCGGTAACGATATATGCCACCCTCACCATTCGGTGACAGGGGCATAAAAAGACGAAAAGACGAAAGACATGTAGCCGTTATATACCATGTAATCCATCCTGTATGTATATAACTCTGACAGCGGCTGAAGTCACACACGGTAATAAATAGATAACGACAGAACATTTTGTACTTTACTCCATACATCCACAACTTGATTGTCGAGGACACAATACAATATTACAATGACAATTTCCCTACATCCAGAATTTACGTCCCACAAAGGTTAAGGTCACCAAGGTGAAGGTCAAGGTCACCAAAATGATAATGGGTGGATAGACATCAACGTGAGAAAGCTATTGATGAAATTTGGTACTGATCTGACTAACGAATAAGAGATATGGGAAATTTTAAGATAAATAAGCTAACTATTTCCAGTGATATTATTATTTTCCCAATCCTCGGTGGTCATTGAGCACGACTGTCACTTTGAAAGTTCAGTGCAGTATGGTTACAACCCAAATTGTTGACGACACCGATGACGACGCCACAGGAATGGTGACCTCTATCATGTATGTCTCACTTTCCATTATTGTGGACAAAAACATTGCCAACACAAGACAGCTAATTTGACGTGTATACAGTGGCAGATATACCAGAATCCATAAAAATACAAGTTATATCAGACGACTAATTGCATTCTTTGTAAGGTGATGGAACACATTGTCACTTCAAACCTGGTCAGACACCTAAACCACAACAATATTTTGTATGACTTACAACACGGTTTCCGGGAAAGTCGTTCATGCGAAACACAACTTGCAATGCTAGTCGAGGACCTAGCCAGAACTGCCAGCACAGTTAAGCAAACCGACTTAATACTCTTGGATTTTAGTAAGGCCTTTGATAAGGTGTCATAACAAGCTTGCTCATAAACTACATCAGTATGGAGTAAGAAAGCACACACTTAACTGGATCAAAGCCTTCCTGAATCACAGGACACAGAGAGTTGTCATCAAGGGTGGTGAGTTGGAGTCAATTTCAGTAACCTCTGGTGTCCCACAGGGCTCAGTTCTTGGCCCAATTCTCTTCCTGGTGTACATGAATGACCTCCCAGAAAATATTATCTCTCAAGTCCGTCTTTTTGCTGATGACACAGCCCTATATAATCAACAATTCACACGATGCACAACCTTGAAGAATTACCTTGATATACATGTACTACAAATCTGGGAAAATGATTGGGATATGAACTTCAACCCATCCAAATGTCAGGTACTACACATTGCAAGGTCTCGCTCACCCATCAAATCACTTTACAGACTTCACGGACAAATCCTCCAATCTGTTCCATCAGCAAAATATCTTGGTGTGCATGACCATATCCACCAATTTGTCATGGAACAGCACATTGAAAATATTACCAATAAGGCAAACAAAACTCTAGGATTTGTCCGCAGAAACATCCGCTCCACAAACAGTGAAATTAAAGAATACACACTTATAAAGCACTTGTCCGCCCCCAAGTTGAGTACGCTTCCTCAATTTTGGACCCACATACAAAAGACAATATCCACAAAATTTAAATAGTCCAGCGCCGCTCTGCACCTGCAAGCTGAACAATAAAAGACTACTACACATACTCCAGTGTCTCAGATATGCTAGACAAGTTAGGATGGCGCACCCTTGAACAGACGCCCGACTCTGCTTATTCCACAAAATTGTTAATGGTAAGGTCGCTGTACCCCTCCGTCAATACTTTCATACAACAGACAGGGTACGTTTCTCGATATTGCCATTCAATGACCTTGAAACAAATTCATACTTCCAAAGATTTCTATAAATTCTCCTTCTTTCCCTTGGCGGTTGTAAAATGGAACACGCTTCCCCCGGAGGTTGCCAAACTCGAAGACCTAGATCAATTCAGGTCACAAATTGGCAACCTCAAGCATACCAAACCATAAACATGCTGTGCAATGACAATGTTTTTAACCTGTTTTTAATATCTTTATACTATTTTAACACCTACAACTATTCTTTTCAATACTTGCTCACTGTCACTTTTTAGACTAACTTGTCCGTACGCGCAAATGCTACTAATCCTCACGAGGGGTACAGCAGAATATAGAGATAGATAGACTACTGTTCCTGTCGAGTAATGGTACTATCACAGGTTGGTAAAATCGTCTATGAATATGTACTTACTAACACAAGTATTGAAACCTTTTTTCTCTAGTCGTACGACAAGTGGAATATGTGATATATATGGGCTATTTCGGACAACTGTCAGCTGTGTGAAGCATGTGACACAGCGTCTACAAAGTAATTTCATGGGCCCAGCCATATTTGTTGTTGTTGTTGCTGTTGAATGTCATCGGAATCCAGCCGCTGTTATTTATTTTTCTCTGCTTCACCTCTCATCAGCTGTATCCATGGTCACAAAACAAGTAAGCCACATGGCTGTGACTGTATATATAGAGCATATGGATTATGCGACCAGTGTAGCAACAGATCAACCAAAGCATATACGCAGTCTGAACAGGATCTGCGATGTTGGTCATTCCATCAATGAAACCCCCATCATGGTTCTCACTAGCAATACATGTCGTTATCCAACTACAGGTACAGGGGTGTGATATTTGATCAGGAGTTACACTGGTCACCAATCCCATGAGCCCTACTTCTCCAGACAGCCGCATATAATGCCAGACCCACGTTTCTTCTCCTCACCTGGGGGTCGTTTCACTAAACTTCGTACGACTAAAATGTTCGCAAGTGCAAACTTATGATAGTCTGTTCATTTCACATTAACAATGTTTTCTTGTAAACAATTATTGGATTTACATTAATTGAACGTAGGCTGCCTATGTTCAATAAATGTAAATCCATCAATTGAAATTTCCAGACGATCCTAAATTGGCACTTATATATATATACATACGAACATTTTAGTCGTACGAAGTTTAGTGAAACGCGCCCTAGGCATGATCTTTCGGTCCTCTGCGCAGGCCTGTATCTCTCATGAACGTTCCAAACAACCTCATGACGTTGGTGAAACGTACGAACATGTTTTTAAATACGTTTGCATATTAACATATATTTAACGAGTTATCATGACCTCTGTATAATACCTGATACAGATCTATACTAATTTAATAAAGCGCCAGAAGCACACACGTAAGTATATTCGAATCCATTAGTATTATATATAATGCTTTGACAAACCTCGAACCATTAATTAAAGGCTCAATATTCCCACGCATGTACTCTTACTCTTATTATTCATGTGTTTGTTTTGTCTTTGTTATTTTGGTGCCATCCTCGTTTATATAAATATTTTTTTATTGTCTAGTATATTTGTGTCCGTGTGAGGTATGCTGATTATGATAGTTTTCTTGTAAACAATTATTGGATTTACATTTATTGAGCCTATGCATATGCAGCCTATGTTCAATAAATGTAAATCCATCAATTGAAATTTCTCGTCTTCCGCAGATTTTGATGACAAAAAGCGCACGGAAAGTGGACATTTGTGTAGAACCCGTGACTCAACAGTTGATCGTTTCACGATCTTTCCAGTCACTTTCCCAAACACTTCGGAACAGTTTGACAACTTTATCACACCAATTCCTGACTGTTTCTTCAAGACAGTTCCGGGGGCCGTTTCACTAAACTTCTAATTACGACTAAAATGTTCGTAAGCGCAAATTTAGAATCGTCTGTAAATTTCAATTGATGGATTTACATATTTACATTTATTGAGCATAGGCTGCATATGCAGCCTATGCTCAATAAATGTAAATCCAACAATTGTTTACAAGAAAACATTGTTAATGTGAAATTTTGCACTTACGAACATTTTAGTCGTAGGAAGTTTAGTGAAACGGCCCCCCGATGTGTTCGGGTTACTGGCTGGAAAGATCAGGGGCCCGTTTCAACATGTTCGTAAGTGTTCGTAAGAATTATGATAGTCTGTAAATTTCACATTGTAATTGTTTTCTTGTAAACAATTGTTGAATTTACATTTATTGAACGTATGCTGTATGTTCAATAAATGTAAAACCATCAATTGAAATTTCCAGAATATCCTAAATTTTCAATTACTAACATTTTACAGCAAATGACCAGTAGTCAGGTATTCTACACAATCTTGAGCATTCCTAGCTATAATAATTCGCCTACGATATGGGGAGAATATCGCAGTGAGGTAGCAATTGTGTTTCTACCGCATTCCGTGCGCTGTATTTCATCAAACTTGGTGGATTAATAAGAATGTTATGGTAAACATAAAACCGGAGTCGATGTGAAATTGACCTGTTGTAGCTGTTCACATATATATGCAAAAATGCGTACATGCATTCGGGTTGATTTCCACGGAGCCCCGCAGGGGACGTAGAATTCTTTTTTTTATGAATTCGTTCCCACGAAATAACAATTCGTTCCCTTAATTTAACAATTCGTTCCCACGAATTGTTAATTCGAGGGAACGAGTTGTTAAATTGAGGGAACGAATGGTCATTTCGTGGGAACGAATTGTTAATTCGAGGGAATGAATTGGTGGGAACGAATTGTTAATTCGAGGGAACGAATTGTTAAATTAAGGGAACGAATTGTTATTTCGTGGAAACGAATTAATAAAACAAAAATCCATGTCTCCTGCGGGGCTTTGTAGATTTCCCTCTAATTATTTGCAAACTGCTCGAATATATCTATGCGTATCAAAATAAAATATCTGGGTATTATTCACATAACCACATGTCAAAAACTAAAATTCCAGTCTAACAATATCCACAATGTCTACGACTGGTTCTGTAACGGTCACGATTTATAAAAAACTGTCAATCTTGTATTTACGTCATTAATCGTAACATTACATGGAATTAGGCTGGAGCCCGTTTCACTAAACTTTGTACGACTAAAATGTTCGTAAGTGCACATTTAGGATAGTCTGGAAATTTCAGTTGATGGCTTTACTTTGGCTGCATATGTCCAATAAATGTAAATCCAACAAGTGTTTACAAGAAAATACTGTTAATGAGAAATTTACAGACTATCATAAGTTTGCACTTACGAACATTTTAGTCGCTATGTGCAAGGTTATGATAGTCTGTAAATTTCACATTAACAATGATTGGATTTACATTTATTGAGCATAGGCTGCACATGCAGCCTATGCTCAATACATATTTCCATACAAATGAGGAATTATATTTTTAATTATTTATACTAATTAAATGCGTCACCTGAAAATATAAAGTATGATTGCACATAAAAAATTAAACACAGAGAATAAATAGTAATTTCGTTGATAATGTTTGATGATGTTAACCCTTTCACCCCTAAGTGTCTGAATGGGCTGCGATATGTTCGTTTTCCAACCAATCCAATCATCGCAAAATGATGTTCAGATTATACCATTTATAAAAAGGGGGTATGTGTTGTTCTCAAAAATATGAAAAAAATACAGATCCTGATGAGACGGCTCGTTACGAGCCGGCTCATCTGGATCTGCACTGTTTGCATAAACCGATATAGCGGGCTTTCGGGTTCAAAGGGTTAAAGTACGTGCATGTATGTCACCACACAAACTGTATGTGTGTATGGATACACAATTAGACCTGCGGGCGACTGAATACAATTACTAATTACTTGCCGGTTATCTATGCCACATATAATGCCCACAATTTAGAAAGTCTATGAAATCAAAACAGGCAATTTGCTATGACAAAGACAGATTAAAGAGAAACGACAATATACAACCAGGACGGCCCGTTTCACTAAACTTCGTACGACTAAAATGTTTGTAAGTGCAAATTTAGGATCGTCTGGAAATTTCAATTGATGTATCTACATTTCTTGAACATATGCTGCATATGCATATGCAGCCTATGTTCAATAAATGTGAATCCAATAATTGTTTACAAGAAAACAGTGTTAATGTGAAATTTACAGACTGTCATAATTTTGGAGTTACGGAACATTTTAGTCGTACGAAGTTTAGTGAAACGGCCCCCAGATGTGCGGCACTGTATTTGCGAACAGCTAGTCGTAGGACAACACATTACACAACTTTCTGGGCATACTTAACGTCATAAGTTGCGCAATGTGCTAATTAACCCAAATTGTTAAGTTTAACCCTTTCAACCCTATGTAACTGGAATGTTTCTTTTCTTACCAATTGACTAGTTATACAATGATTTTCAGACTTGTCATTTATAAAAAGGGGTGGGTGTTTTTCTTCCTATAAAATATGAAAATTAATTGCAACACGTGCATATCCAGATACGAGCCGTCTCATCTGGATCAACACTGGTTGCAAACACCGCTATATATAGAGGTCTGTAGTGTTGAAGGGGTTATCGGGTATGGAAGGTGTTCAAGCCAATTCCCACCCTTAAATATAAGCCGAATCGAATTGAAAGGGTCAAAATAATTAAGCAACATTTAACTAACAAGTTCCGCAAATTATTATTTCCTTGATGACCCGGAAGTAGTTCTAAGTAATCATGGTAATGGTACCCGTGATTTTCTCAGCTATATAGCGTACAGTGGGGTCAGCGTGTAAGTGCACACACGAACGAACACGACAGGTTGGTTCGCTACCCACCCAAAGTGTATGTTGTTACCACTCAGTTGAACCGTCTCGCCGAGACGGTTCAACTGAGTGGTAACAACATACACTTTTGATGCGAAATGAGAATGCAGAAAAACATTTTTTTTATACATGAAATACAGTGGGGTCAGCGTGTAAGTGCACACACGAACGAACACGACAGGCTGGAACCAACCTGTCGTGTTCGTTCGTGTGTGCACTTACACGCTGACCCCACTGTATGTATAAGAGTGGTCTATTGTCAGATATATGCTGTTTATCAGGTAACCTGCCCTGTATTTACCGAACATCCGGGTTACAACGAAGCTAAAACTAACGTTCGATTGGTCGGATAACGTCACGTGACGTTACTAAATGACGTCAGTGTAATGACGCAATGTAAACAAGTGTGCGTTCTGTCCATATATAAGGACGTCATTTGTGGTCATTTTCTAGCATAAAATGTTACCTGATAAATAGAATATCAGGCTTGTGTCTTTTGATATCATGGTTATGAGGCTCCGCTCGGAAACGGTAGGAATTCCTCGGCAGACCTCGGAATTCCTACGCGTTTCCTAGCCTTGTCTGATAAACTTGACATCAAAATATATGAGCCTGGTACTCTCTATATAGTTATGTTCACTCGTTTCCTGACTGTGATGCACGCAATGCAGTAGACAGAGATATTCCAGGAAGCGCTGGTTCCTAGATACGGGTACAGTGGAACCTCTCTAAACCGGACACCATGGGAGGTCCCCAGAGTGTCAGGTTTAGAGAATGTCCACTGTAAATCAGGCATTTTACTATTCTGATACGTAGTTTGATGCTGTGCAATCATGAATATACATTAACATCTGAGATAAATGACAAACCCATCAAAAATAAGATCACAGACGTTATCTTCGTGTTCGGTTTAGCGAGGTTCCTCTGTATGTTTATGTTTAATTATAATGTGTCGCCATGTTTCTGGTATAGCTCTAAGTAATATATAAAGTGAACAAGCTCCAATTACAACCACCACTAATATTATACACAACAATTTGTAGAATTGTATATTACATGTATTTGCCATATGGTACGTTTTTGGCGAAATGACATGAATAAATGTCACACTCGGCATTAGTCAAAGTTCGCGGACATTTCCGGAAAATCCCTGACATGTAGTAGCTGGTGACCAAATCCGAAATGTGCGACAAAGGTGGTTTCCTCGGAGCCATGTGCTATTGTTTTACCCTGAGGCTTAAGCATTTTGACCAATGCCATTAAACTCATGATGGTATATAGCTAGCACTGCTTCGATGTCTAGGACATAAGTCAGAACCACGGTAACCACGACTGACAACATGCATGCAGTTCGTACATTCGGAATTTTGGCTATTGCCGCATTCGTTCAAGTAACAGGTAAACATCGAAGAAACACTTCATACATTATTAGCATAGGCGTTTTTTGCTAAAATTGTGTTTCATACTAATACACATTTAACTCTTTGCATACTAGCTGCGAAAATAACATCCAACAACTTACGTGTATGTCTTTTAGTTCTCTCTGTAAATATGTCTTGGAATGTCATTAGAATTGCGTCCTCCGGACGCAATTCTAATAAAATTCCAAGATATATTCATGATATTTACAGGGAGAAATAAAAGAAAATATAATCAAATTAAGGTCTGCTATGCAACGAGTTAAAAGAGCAATTTTGTTTCAGATCATAAGTGACTATAGTTGCAACATAGTCTATATATCATGTTAGTATATGTTTAAATGAACCTATTTTACAAAGGTGTGCCAATCACTTTGGATCAAGTGATGCCGTTTGGCTTATGCAAGTATACGTGTTGTAATTATCAAGTGTGATATGCATTCAAATGGTATTATATCAGTTTCATTATACAGTGAAACCTCTCTAAACCGGACACCCTGGGAGGTCCGATTTCGAGAGGTTTCACTGTAAATCACGCATTTTATCATTATGAGCCATAGCTGTCTGCTATACGATCATGAACAGACGTTTTATCCCGTCAACACAGTGCGTATGTGCCGTGAAACACGGTGCCATGAACCATTTTTGATATCCTGTCAATACGACCTAATCACTGCGTATGAATATGTGCGGTGGCTGGGGTTATTTGTATTGCATGTTAAAGCTATTTGTAGGTGTTGACGGGATAAATAGAATACATGTAGTAGGTTAGTGCCGTGAATGGGCAAAAATATCTGGCGCGGCACGGAAACGGGATGTGCTCGAGCCTCGCACATCCCGTTTCCTAAGCCTTGCCAAATATATTTTCCCATTCACGGCATAAAACCTACTATTCTCTATATCGCCTGAGATAAATGATCAACAAACACACGAATAATACGATTACAGGTGTTTTATTGGTGTCCGGTTTACAGAGGTTCCACAGTACTTTATTATCACGGAGCAACAGTATTTGTAAATATCGGAATTATGGACTGTCGTGATGAAATGGTTGCATCAGTAGCCGATTTCATCAAAATTGCAAAGTATACTTATCTAGCAAAGAATACTTTGAGGGAGTAATCATTTATTTTTCCCGAAATGCATTATGTCATAAAGAACTAACGACTGCATATATTTGATGATTAAACGTATGCAGAATTATTATACTGAATGTATTACATTATCACAGCCAAAATGGTAGTGATAATGTAATAAATTCAGTATAATAAAAATTAATAAATTTATCCGTAAATTGAAAATGTCTCCCTCAAAGTATACGTTGCTAGATAAGTATACTTTGCAATGTTGGTGAAATAGGCTACTTATAGCTATACAAAAACAAGATATATGGAGCTTCAATGGATTATGAGTTACTTATGCCTGAATACATACAATCTAATATATATGATAGTTATTACACTTTATTGCTTGATTTATTAGGCGGCATGGCATGGCATCGCTTCTTACGAACTATGTAAACTCACATTTTATTGCATAAAATGCGCGCTCGCAGCGTTACATACACAGTGTATTAAAAATCATATTACACTAGTGTATTAAATATGCAAATTAGCTTGTTACAGAAAAGACATTTGGTGACCAGTGCAACTTCAATGTATGGCGATGTGCTTATGCAATAAATATAATCTAACATTTGTGTTGATTTAATATGAGATTTATTAAACTCATTGACATATTTATAAGAAACTTATGAAATCCGTAAACCCGTTTAATAAATATCATATTAACCCTTAGACCGCTACTCACAACAAGTGTCTGCTGTTGCTTTTATATATTGCCTTATCTCTCAATAAAAATAGAAAATAAACAGCAGACGACAACAAAATAAGATAGCGTTCTAAGGGTTAAATCATCACTCATGTAAGATCCTCTATTTATAGTACACCCATGTACTGATGATCCTGTGTATACATATTAACCCTTACTACGCATATTAACCCTTACTACGCATATTAACCCTTCTACGCATATTAACCCTTAAATGTTGTCGTCTGCTGGAAAAGTTTTATTTTCAATATTTCTCGACAAAAACCTGGTTTTGACAGCACATGAGAATCGTCCAGTGGAGACGATTCTCATGTGCTGTCAAAACCAGGTTTTTGTCAAGAATTAAAGCAAAAATGAAAAACAGCAGACGGCAATTTCCGTCAACAGCGTAGGAAGGGTTAATGTGACTGCGTCTCTGATGACGCTTCAGATATCCATTTGTGTGTTTGTTCGCTTCCAGTACATGACAGTGGAACCCTTCTAAACAGGACACTTGGGAAAATATGGATGTTTAACTTAGATGTTTTTCGCTGTTATACATCTCTCATTACAAAGAATTTTCATGATTGCAATACACTAGCATGTGTCATAAAGCGCTAACATGTCTGATTTACAGTGGAACATCTCCGGGTGTCCGGTTTGGAGAGGTTCCACTACATATGAATCAATAGTCAGGAGGAATATTGAGCATATGACCCAACAGGTGGAAATGGAGTCTAGACTTTTTCTGTTGATTTGTATGAGTTCATAAAAGCATATAACAATAATTTTGGGAGGGTGTGCAAAATTTCGTCCAGTGGCATTTTTTAAAATCCAAGATGGCCGCCGCCATGTCATCTAATAATAAAAATCGCCATAACTCTTCAATTACTTGTGATACAGACATACTCTTGGTCTCTATACCCATATTTGTTAGCACAAAGAATATTATAAAAGAGAAAGTATTGCAATCTGGCCATTACTTTTTGCATAAAATCCAATATGGCCACCAAAAGCACAACAAAACGTAACTAAACCTGCAAAAAATAGTATGAACTTTGGGTAACATGAGTTGTCTATTGACGAGTTGCACAAGTATAGCTGACGAGTTGTACTAGTAAGACTAAATCATTTTGTATTTGCTAAATAAACCTCCTATTCCATTTTGTAATTCAATATGGCCGCCACCAACCACTGAAATACATTAACGTGCCCTACATATATACGTATTTGAACATATATGCATAATGTCGGGCTCTATGCTCACATTTGTAAGAGCACATATTCAATATGAATGGCCAGTAATAAAACTTGATTATTGCATACTCATTAAAAATCCAATATGGCCACCAGATGCGTATAATCGGTTAGATATTGTTTATACTGTTAGCAAATCGATGTGTTTTGGACTCATTGAACTACTCTAATATCACGTCATTTAGATCAATTACCTCAGCAATCAATTCGGACTCACCCTCTTCAGTCTGATTACGTGTTAAAGGATTCTTACAGGCTTCTCCGCCCTCACAGAGACAGAATACTGTACAACCTAGCTTGGAGCAGCTGCAAGCTGCTGTACGACACACAGAGGTCTTGCAGTTGCATCGTATAAGACGTAGTATGTCGGTAGGCGCTGAAGGGACATCCGCTGACACTGTTCGAGGAAGGAGGATATCCTGGTGGTCAATCTCCCAACCATATTCTGTTGGCTCCATGTTTGGCGGCGACTCTTGAAGTGCTGCTTCCATGTGGCGACTTGCAAATGGCATCTGTGAACATTTTCAATGAACGCAGCTGTGGTGGTGGAAGAGAACACAGTTTCACCGACGATGCACCAGTCTTTCCTGTTTTTGTGCGCCACATTTTGATTCTGCATTCTGTCATGGATGTGCATTCCTTCGTTACATTGCCATATGTAGCGCATATGAAGTTAGTGGCCTGAGTTTCAACAGCTTTCATATCGGCTTTTACATCGCCAACTTGCGAAAGTGAGTGGTATCCCTTCTTGTAAAGTTGGATGGCCGATGCTTTGCCGATGCCATGTAATGAAGCTACAGTGTCGGCACCAGTCAGCGCATGGATTGCCGGCAGATCATCTGCTAGATCACAGTGTGCTTCGGTAGTTGCGCGAATATCTATGACCACTCTTTCTTTCACTGGCGATGACATGATCATTGGGGCGGAGTTCCTACCTTGACATTCGCTATGATACAAGTGAATAAGCAACACAAATACGTCTGTGTCATCACATACTACCCGAATTGACTTACCCAAGAGCGATGATGAAATGGCATGCTGTGCTATAAGAATATCAGCCTCCTCATGAGTGGAGGAGAGGTCATGTCGGTCAATCCTGATGCCTCTTGATATCTCTATCGGTACATCACTGACACCGGCCAAAGTAAGCGTGTGCTTTTGTGTTGCATGCGTATAGTAGTCGTGGTCGAGAAGACCTTTTGCGAGCATTGCATTCAGTTGGGTCTTGTTCTCTGTATTGCTGAGAACAACTTGCCTGGCAGGGGCATGCATCTCTGGTGTCAGCTTATATACACGACTTGACCCCGCCCTCTGCATCCTTGTGATGCCTTAATGCTATGGGGGGAATTGTATCTATCAAAAACAAGGGTGACATTTGCTGTTTGTAGAGCTTTATATACGAATGTCTTGAAGGAGTCCACGTACACAGAGAGTTTGTCAGATGGCCACACTATAACCCAGAGAAGAGCCGACACATCATAGATCACAGTGTCTGGATTTGGGATGTTACGCTCTGAAACAACCACTTGAAGTTTTTGCTTTAGTATCGATTTTGACTTAGTGATTTTCATTTCACCATCCGAATTGAATATCGATGGTGGATATGCGGCCAGTTCATATGTCAACACATTGTCAAAATTTATCTCCCGAGAACTTGCTAGTAGGCCGATGACACGTGCATATATGGGCTCTGAAGTCTTTCATTGCCCGTTTTCCAAGCATGACTGCCTCGTCAGCATTGACATCGGGATGAGCAATCTGTCCTGTGACAATGTTCATAAGTGCACCATCTGGATGAGCCCTATCGTCCAATGGGTTGATGCTGACCTCAAGTGTGTTGCGTATGCTTACTCGATCAGTCTGATCCGCTTTGATTCGGCCGTCACTCTCTTCTTTATGGTGAGTATGGAGAGTCTCCTGTTCGCTGTTGGTCATTGCACGAACATTTTGTGATACCTCCCCACACAGGGCAAAGCTGAGGGCCCACTTCACCATCTGATTATAATCTGTAGCCACACCGACAACCCCAGATTGTCCATGTCACAACCGCATGTATGTTGTCTCTATAAACATGTCTGTCCAAGTTGCATTATAGATGCCCGGGATGTGGCGCACAAATGCACTATTCTGTAACCTTTTGATCATCTCGGGAGGGAGGCTTTTCATATGATGAATGTAGAAGTCACCATACCGTGCATAGTTGTGGCAGCCAGCATAACGGAAATATGGTAGCATGGCTTCTGCAGCGAGAAGGTGAAGAGCCCAGTCACCCTCGTGTCCTGCACGGGAGAAGTGCATCATTATGATGGCTGCTTTGACCAGATTATCAGTCCACAACTTTGCAGTTCTGCTTCGACTTGCTCGCACATCTAGTTCGTCAATGAGGCGAGTGAATGATGTAACTCCCTCAGAAGTTACTATACCACGGAGAACCTCCTCCACTAGCATCCTGAGAGCGCGGAAGTTTTGTGGGTATTTCTTCCCGCTTAACATTTTATCTACACTCCCAAATGTGTTGGCCAGGATCTCTTTCATGCCACTACCAGCCATGATGACAGCTGTTGCGTGAATGAAATTCATAAGCATGTGCATGCCACCGAGTACTGGAACGGACTGACTCAAAGTATGAGGGTTCATGGAAAAGTATGTCTATGGTGACTCTGTATAGTTGCTGGTCAACTGTAAATACTAGCATGTCCTCACCTGCAGCTCTTACAAGTGACAAACCTTTCTCGATTGCAGTTTTTATGGTGTCTGGGTGAGCAGGAGGGCGATCAACAAGTGGTAGGAATGCAACTGTTGTCTTTGGCTGAGGTAGTATACCTGCATCACGACATAATTTTGTATTATATCCATTATATTCTGGACATTTCTGTTCAACATGAACGTCCTGCAGGAAGGCAAAGTCGTTTTCCATGGCCCTTTGCGCAGTGATGACCTGTGTAGCTAAATGGGCTAGTGGGGTACTTGTCTCATAGATTGCTGGACAGGCATTGCATGCTTTTTGGGTCCATTGTATGACTCCTGTTGTACATCAAACTTAATCGGTTTCGAACGATCTTGCATTGGTTGTCGTTTAATCGTTTTCAATTTGGGAACCACCCCATCCACACAGCCAGTGGAAGGGAGCTGAACCTGTGCCATGATCATAGCGAGACAGTGAACTCAAAGCTGGCAGTTGGGAGATGATATCTCGGCGTCAAAATTGTCACAGATACAGTGACTGAGACCGTTTCCACCAAAAGCTCCAAACCCTGCATCATCATATGTCTGTGACACATGTACAGCTGCTGAGTAAGTGAATAAACGGACTTCATCGTATGAGCAGCAAACGGAGTACTTGGACAACTCGGAAATCAATAGTTTGTTTCGCCGCATGAGTACGCCAAATGCTATCTGCAGATCTGTTGGTTGGGAACATACCACCCCCGTTATGATATTTGCGATCAGAATCATTGGGAGTGAATCATTGTCAAACTTTGAATATATCTTTGATAGAAGTGAAGACGTTGTTTCACCAACGGATTCCCGTGCTAACTCTTTATCAATGTTTATTACGTATTTCTCCCTCCTTTGTTTTAATGCAAGACATTCACTGGCTATTACAGATGCGACTCGTTCAACACAATAATCCAGATCATCATCAGCATTCTTCACCAAGTGCAATGTTTTTGCCAATGCACTTCTGAATCCCATGATATTTGCAAAGCCAGGTGATGACAAAATAAATACATTATCACCATGATATTCAGCTATTTTCTTAAACAGTGTTTTGCGTGAGATGCAAGAACCACCCTCATCGACGTAATGTTCGAACAACTCGATGGAGCTCCATGTTCTATGTGGATCTTCTAGCATACGTTTGCAGACACAATCGAATGCTGGATCATCTGAAGACTTACCCCCATTACTACCACCGTATTGAGCACTACATGCAGCCAAGAAATTGGCTCTGCACGATTCGTGGCAGCGTGCATCTGCAGCATGCAGATCTCCCACTGCACTGAGTACCCTTTCTTGTACAATCTCACCAAGTTTGTCATTCCTCTTATGGCAGATGTCGAGTATATATTGTTTATATTCTATGCCATCTGCTTTTACATTTACTCCGTTCCATTGGAATTTTCGCATCATACTCTGATGTGAGAGGACATGCAGATACAGCAGGACAAAATAAGCAATGCTGTCTGAAGTCGAACTGTTGAGCTTCACTTGATCTCAGCCGTTTTGGGGCGCTGTCATCAGTATCTCCATTGTCACACATCTTACGCACATGAGCTACATGTGCTTTGACATTGGTCGCAGATGTATACCGGGATACACATGACTTATGAACCTTAATGCAATGGTTATTGGGCTCTGATGCTAGCAAAGACTCAAGCCGTACATGATAACTGTCATCCAGCTGTTTACTGCATTGAATGATAGTCTCAATGCGAATTTTAAAACTGTTTTGCAGCTTCTCCTTCTTCTTTATACAACCATATAAGTCGTGGAAAAGGCAATTGTCATTTGAATTACTAGCCATTGTGAGCAGTAGCCTGAGTAGGTTTGTGTAGCGAGTATACAATCCTGCTGTCTCGTTGACTAACACACATTCATCTCACGTAAACGTGTGTTTAAATCATGGCGTTGTTGTGGTGAAGTTGGCCAAATGGCATTAGCGCGGGAATGTGGTTACATCCAATGCGTTTGTGACTATACCAAAATATTTAGTGCAAAAAAAATCATAGCGTTGTTTATTTAAACTCACAAATAACAGCATTGAGTAATACCCATGAGCATGTCTATATCGGTGTGAAATATACCGTAGTTATCCTGAATATTTGTACATAAATACATGTGTAAAATTGTTTATACCCAGATAGACAGCTCCTCGATGAGCTGTTATTCCAGCTTGATTTGGACGCCTTGAAGGACAGAAGAACCAAGTTGTTCACTTTTTAGGCTGTTTCAATGATAGTTAAGAAGCCGAAATATGTACGGTATGATATTACGGTAACATAATTGCGGAATCAGTGTATACCAATGCAGTTAAACATACATGGGGAATTTGAACAATGTTTAATTACTGTCAGAAAAATAGTGGTCGAAACTTTTGTATAGTATCGTTTTAGCAACGTTTTGACGATTTTTCGGTGGCCATATTGACTTTTGCCGGTAGTGTTGACTCCTAATCACAGGTTTAACCACCCTATTGGATTCCTAGCACATAACATTATATTTAGAACCCAAAAGTGTGTCTGTATCACCAATAATAACGCAGTTATGGCCATTCTAGTAATATAAAGCGGCTACGGCGGCCATATTGGATTTTCAAAAATGCCACTGGACGAAATTTTGCACACCCTCTGAAAAATGTTGGCACAGACCTTTATAAACATAAATCCGACAACAGAAAAAGTCTAGACTCCATTTCCACCCTATGTGTAATTTCCTCCTGACTACAATTGCATAATTGTGAAATGTCTTTATTTTGTGTTGTCAAATGATAATACTAGTATAGTTAATTGCATTCAGTTGCCTCGTTTACAATATGTTAAAGCTATCATTTTCGTATTTAGTGTAGTCTTTTTAGTTGATGTAAAAATACACACCCGACCAATTTTTAGGGGGTGCGTTCGCAGCCCTTGCACCACCTGCCCCGCTGGCTACGCCACATGACAATTGTATAACTATGGTCCCTGTAGGCGATTTCACCAAAATTGCAAAGCAAAAGTGTACTTTGAGGGAGCAATCATTTATTTTTCCCGAAATGCACTATTTCAACCAACGAGTGCATATATTTGATGATTAAACGTTTGCAGAATTATTATACTGAATGTATTACATAAATTCAGTGAATTTATTTATTACATAAATTCAGGAAAATAAAAATTAATAAATTTATCCTGAGATTGCTAATTTCTCCCTCCAAATGTACTTAGCAAGATATAAAGTATACTTTGCAATTTTGGTAAAATCAGCTACTGATCATCATTTCTGTTTGCACCCCCAGCGGAGGTCGTCTACTTGGAGGACTTGAACGGTGACCTTGACCGACGCAACTTCGAGTTCGGTCTGCCGTCCAATCTCCAGTTCCGGATACGTCACAGCCAGGGTGAGACGAAACTAAACCTCGCCGAGAACTTGCACCTCAACGCGCATGCGCCAATCTACACAGCCGCAAAGAACTCATGGGGACAGCCAATCGCTAGGAAGCTTGATATTGCGCCAAACCGCGTACGTATAAAATACAATCAGTGACCATACAGTCGGGGTGGGGTGGGGTTGGGGGGCGGGAGAAGTGGAGCGCCGTGGCGTAATGGTTAGTGTGTCGGACTACTGATCCAAGGGTCGTGGGTTCGAGCCTGACTAGCGGCATGCGTTGTGTCCTTGAGCAAGACACTTTATCCACACTGCTCCAGTTCACCCAGCTGTAAATGTGTACCGATAATTCGTTGTTGCTCTGTAAATACGAATTACCGGCTTCTCTCAAAAATCTCTACCTCCGTTCTTTCTCACATTCTTGGAAGACGGCATGCAAGGTCCTAGAGCCAGTGCCGCCGTTAAAAATAAGCTAAAAAAAAATAAAAATACAGTGGGGTCAGCGTGCCAACCCTGTCGTGTTCGTTCGTGTGTGCACTTACACGCTGATCACCACTGTATATATGTCACCAAATAAGAAAATCGCATAGCCTTGCCTATGTTTCCAACATCTCTTTTTAATTAATTAAATAAAGCAAGACGATCAACTGTATTTTAATGTAAATATTCCTAGATTATGCGCAAATTATATAAAATATACTTTTCTTTCCGGGTCTCGAGTTATGTCACATGTGAGCATTTTTTAAAAACATCATGTTTTATTAATTAATAAAACGCGTATTTACTAGCCAAACAGGAGATTTTATCACATTTAGGATGCTAAAATAATTTAAATAATATTATGAGCACACTGTTCTTATTTCATCACTATGAGTGAATCATCAGCTGAATAACAATTGAAACCTAAGCAAATGAGGAATACATTTTGGCAATATAGTCATTATGGGCAGACAACTGGGGGCCGTTTCACTAAACTTCGTACGACTACAATGTTTGTAAGTGCAAAATTATCATAATGATTTCATTTCATATTAACAATGTTTCCTTGTAAACAATTATTGGATTTGCACACATTGAGCATGCTCAATAAATGTAAATATATCAAATGAAGTTTCCAGACGATCTTAAATTTGCACTTACGAACATTTTAGTACCTGTAGCCGATTTCATCAAAATTGCAAAGTATACTTATCTAGCAAAGTATACTTTGAGGGAGTAATCATTTATTTTTCCGAAATGCATTATTTCATATAGAACTAATGATTCCATCTATTTGATGATTAACACTATGCAGAATTATTATACTGAATGTATTACATTATCACAGCCAAAATGGCTGTGATAATGTAATAAATTCAGTATAATAAGAATTAATAAATTTATCCTTAAATTGAAAATTTCTCCCTCAAAGTATACTTTGCTAGAAAAGTATACTTTGCAATGTTGGTGGAATAGGCTACTGGTGTGTCAACTGATCTAAGTCCATGGAGCTCACAAATCTTTCTTACGTCGCGCTCAAATACATACGGAAGCCCATTAGGGCCACTTCACTTTTTTTTTAATTACCATTTATTCAAGATCTTTTCTTGAATTTTCAAGTTCTTTTCTTGAATTTTCAAGATCTTTTCTTCTTGAATTATCAAGTTCTTTTCTTGAATTTTCAAGAAAAGATTTCAAAAATTCAAGAAAAGAACTTTTCAAAAATTCAAGAAAAGAACTTGAAAAGAGATCTTGAAAATTCAAGAAAGTATCTTGAAAATTCAAGAAAAGATCTCGAAAATTCAAGAAAAGATAAAAAAAAAAAGAAGAAGAGTGAAGTGGCCCTAATGGGCTTCCGTAAATACAAGACTCGTGGTAATATACTTGTACATGTAAGTAGCTATACAACAGTCTACTGCATTTTAGTGCAACATGTTCATTTCGTTTAACTTTTTTTTCATACTCTGTACTAGAATATTTTTTTCATCTTTATTACAAATAAAATATGTAGAAAGGGTAGTATTAGTGTACACAGAGTGAACTTTGATTTTTGTCGGTAACTATTACTTTCGGAAATTGGTTACATGATACATACATATAAACTTCAAACCCGTGTGTATAGGCTATTTAGCTACCGTTTTGAGTTTGCTATCAAGCGCTTCTGTACGGAGCCCCGCAGGGGACATGAAATTGTTTTTATAAATTCGTTCCCACGAAATAACAATTCGTTCCCTCAATTTAACAATTCGTTCCCTCGAATTAACAATTCGATCCCACGATATAACAATTCGTTCCCACGAATTAACAATTCGTTCCCGTGGGAACGAATTATTATTTCGTGGGAATGAATTATTAAATTGAGGGAACGAAGTGTTAATTCGTGGGAACGAATTGTTAAATTGAGGGAACGAAGTGTTAATTCGTGGGAACGAATTATTAAATTGAGGGAACGAAGTGTTAATTCGTGGGAACGAATTGTTAAATTGAGGGAACGAATTGTTATTTCGTGGGAACGAAATTATACGTCCCCTGCGGGGATCCGTACTTGTGAACTTAGTATTGTATTTACCGATGTGAGAATAAGACTGTATATGTGTCGCTTTGTACCGACCAACGTAGCTATCTTACATGTAGCTCACTGACTATACCGGAATATAATAGTACAGGCACTTCGTTTCCATATGGCCGGTTGCTATGGGAATAAAGTACATGCAGCCTGAGTGCTTCGTTTCCATATGAAGGTTACGGGAATAGAGTAGTGTTACGTTTCCGCATCTACTAATGAAGCAGCACACCTTACATTTATAGAGGACAAAGTTCTACCAGGACAGACTTAACGGAGCGTACGTCGTTGGGAGCTGTAAGACGGAGCCGCATGGGCCATGCACGCGTATATTGGTAAGTGGGTGTTAGCAGGTTAAGCGTTATTTATTCTATAATCAAGAGCGTCTCGCTCTTGATTATATAATAAATAACGCTTAACTAATGCATGGAGGTTAAAATGTTAATTGTTTATATCAAGTGTATCAGGCAAGACTAGCAAACGCATAGAATTCCGGCGTTCGCAGAGCCGAGCCTGACAAGCCTGAAGTTTTATGTACCAGGTCACATTTGAAGGAAAATATAGCATGGTTTTCGCTGCAAAGAGCGCGTATCAGTTTTAGGAATAGTAACACTATCAATCAATTTAAAATGTCAAGAAAACACTCAATAATGAAACAATTCAGTGCGAGGCAATCGTAGTTTACGGCCCTCGTTGTTAATGCTAGTTAATTCATAGTTGTTATTTACTCCTTTGCACCCGAAAACCCGATATAGCGGCATTTGCAAACAGTGCAGATCCAGACATATAAACATTCATTCACCATTACCACACGTATTGATTGGCATTATTATATCAGACGAAAATTTGCACACTGATATCAGGGGCGATAACCGTGTTTCATTATAATGTTAACGGACAATACTATTTATTCTCTGCATTTATTTTTTGATGCGCAATTATCATACTTTATAATCTGTCGAAAATATTATTTTTTTCAGATGACGGATTTAATTAGAATAAATAATTAAAATATATCATGCATCATTTGCATATAAAATAGCCTGATACCACCGCGAGTCACTATCAGGAAAATAAATATTACTAAAGGTTAGACACCACCAAATAGTTTTACTATATAATTTAACCGAATGCCATCCAATAAGGCCAGTCTCTCCTACTTTCACTATTCGTATGGATGCTGTGGGACCCACTTGTACATGACTTGCAGCCAGTCTGTACTGGTTCTGCATGAACTAAACAATAGGTTCACTTACTCCTAAGAAAGAAAAATCCAACCTTGTCATATCCTCCAATATTGTGTACATTTTTTGGCCACGGAAACTCCGTTTACATCAAGTGACCAACAGGGTCAGTGTTTTCTTTTAAATGCTACAAATATGCTGAAAACTGGTGTTGAAGGCACCCCAAAATGTTCCTCAAGTGAAACTGGGTAGTAATGGATCAAGATTTGCAAGCAAACGGTGTCTGTGACCTCAAAACACCCGCACTATTTTTTTATACCGGACTACTTTTGCATACACCCTGGGCGGTTTCGCACCATTTAGTGTCTTCTAACCTATAAGTGTACCAGTCCCACTACAAATCATTCTACAATAATCACTATTCAAAAAGTAGCTTCTATTCCTGGATACAGTACCAAGTTTGGAGCAAATATCTCAAATGGTTGTCACACAGCAGCTGTGTAACTCCACCATGTGACTGTCCACATTCTGCCTTAATTTGAGCTACTACAGAACTATGGAGAATTTTAATAGATGATGAATTAAAAGCACAAATCTCCATACAATCACATAACATTACCCTAAATAGTGTTATAGCTAACCATTCTACATATACAGACTCATACACCCTGGGCGGTTTCGCACCATTTGGTGTCTTCTAACCTAAATGATTATACATGTATCTGTATAGCGAGCACTCGTAATCATTAGCTCCGAATTGCCGATTCGGCGTGTCCTTCGATAAGACAACTTCGTGCTAGCCTAGTCCTAACGGATGGGTACTTATAGAGAATAGTAGGTTAGTGCCGTGAATGGGAACAAATATCGGACAAGGCTCAGGAAACGGGATGGGCGAGGCTCTGCCGAGCACATCCCGTTTCCGTGCCGCGCCAGATATGTTTTCCCATTCACGGCACTAACCTACTATTCTATTTATCCCGTCAACACCTACAACTGGCTGTAAAATGCAAAAATAGTATTGACTGGATATCAAAAATGTTTCACGGCACCGTGTTTCACGGCACATACGCACTGTGTTGACGGGATAAAATTTAAATAGTCGGTCCTGCAGGGTCATCGAGCCAGTGCCGTCGTTAAATCAAAACATTTACAATTACATTTACGTAATCTTTAGAACTGGTGGAATAGTGACATCATTATACACTTATTTAATTCCTATAAGGAACACTTTGTGCCTACTGAGTGGGCATGTACCTTTAAAGCTATTGGGCGATGTTTGCGATGTATTGCGGTTACACAATTTAATTAATTACATGTACTTAAAGGCATGTGTTGATTTTAATACACGTACTGAAACATTACAACGGCAATGTCACTGTATGAATAGCCAAGGGCAAACATTACATTTTAAACAATTATTATTATATACATGCAAGATGGTACAGATAGTCGCGTCAACATATCAATAATTTATTCAAATTCATATACAGTGAAACCTCTCTAAATCGGACACCTGGGAACCTTGTGTGTTTTGTGAACTAGAACACATACAGTGGAACCTCTCGAAACTGGACACCCTGGGAGGTCCCCAGGGTGTCCGGTTTAGAGATGAACCCTGTAAACGTGCGTATGCCTACTTCAAGACACGCGTGATTGCTTTGTGATCATGAACAGGCCGTACCATCAGATGTAAATATAATGAAATCTATCATAATTGAGCACCACTCACTTTCCTCTATGTTCGGTTTAGCGGTGTTCCACGGTAATACACTATCATCATAGATGACAGTGAAACCCATAAAATGAAGAATACAGATACTGCCTGCGTGTCCGATTCAGGGAAATTCTACTGTACTCCTAAATGGAAAAGACATCTAGCTGTTATGAAAGTATGAAAATACGGACTCATAATAAAAATAATAACGGCGTATTGAGTTCATATAAATTTATGATCACGAAATAATAGCATATACAATTATATAATGTACATTACATTTTTACAAATCTAATGTTCGTGGCTTGACATCTACGCCGCTAATCACGAAAAATATGCCTTACGCCGCGTAGAGACGTAATTAACGTTTAATTTCGTTTCTATGCAGCGCCCAGACAAAGATTAAGAACCATCAATTTAGTTCCTTCGTTTCTACCCTCGTAAAGACGAACATTAAAAAAGATATTCGTTTCTGCGACACATAGACAAAATTACGCGGCGTATTGTAAGGAAGAAAATAAATTAAAAGTTTTTAATATGCCACTCTATGCGCCGTAGAAAAGAAGTTTGTTAATACGTGACTGGAGAAATGGAACTTACGGTTTTTACCAGTGTAGTTCCTGATCAAATTCTTGAGAAAACCCATAAACCCCATTTCTCCAGTCGCAGCCACATATTCGTAATTGCCAAATGAGACGACACATTCCTAACTGGTCACCATACCTTTCAGACCGGTAACCTGGTTATCAATGGTCAAGAACACAAGCTCGAGCCGGACCTGGATGCGATGGGTCGGCGACAGTCCGGGGACCTGTACGGGATTCCCCACTCTCTAGAGCGGATCGAGCAAGCCCCCATGAACCTTGCCAAGGGAGCCGATGGCCTGTTGGTCGCCAAGATCGACTACGATCTCGATATGGTCCGCCGTAAGTATAAATCTGGCTGGGTCTGGTGAAATGGGGCTTATGCGTTTTGCGAACAGTGTATATCCAGATCAGCATGTGCATATGCACAGGCTGATCAGGATATGCACTGTTCGCCGTTACATCAATAAAACACCCGTCGTGCTTCTAACAAAGAATAAAGATCGTTATCAGAGGACAGTGATATAGTGTATCATCTCTACACTAGTACAATACATTTTATTCACTCTAAGCCACATACGTGACACACGAGGTATACAATAGATTACATAATACAACGATTGGTAAAAATACAAAATGCATATGTATAAGCTCACTAGTCATTATAACCATAAAGCATTTCTTATAAAAATAGCTAAATTTCTTAATTGCTTTCCAGATGTTTTCTCAAATAGCTGTGCGAATTTTAAAATATTTGGTCCTCTAAAATAAAATGGCTTGATATACCGTTTTCGAACTTCATCCTCGAAAAGGAAATGAAACTCGTCACCGAGTCACACATAGGAAGACACAAGGCTGGGCCCGGTTGCTCAAAACATCCGTTAGCTTAACGGACTGTTAAATCCTTAACTGAATGGTTAAAATCTCTGTTTTAACAGAGAGTTTAACCATTCAGTTAAGGATTTAACAGTCCGTTAAGCTAATTGATGTTTTGAGCAACCGGGCCCTGGCTGTTGTAGAGAGGTGGCTGTTGTAGGGAGGTTAAATATAAAGACTATTGTCCATTTGGGATACAAAACATAGGCTGTTACAGAGAGGGGTGTGTTGTAGAGAGGTGGTCGTTCGCGGAGATTCGACTGTATTTGATCAGGTGCTACACTGGTCACAGAGCCCATAAGCCCCATTTCTCCAGTCACAGCCACATATATCTATAGCTTATATTTAGGTTTGGGAATTGGCCGAACTTTTTTATAATTTGTTCACTATTTAATAAGGAATAAATTCGAATGGGAATGTGTTCTCAATGGGCATTTAACATGGGGAAAAAAGAGGTGGAGAACCTGGAGAAGGAGTCGAAAAAACAAAAAAGTTTGGAAATTGATTCTAGATAGCTTGGAAATGATCTAACTAAGAAAACAAAAGTTACATTTTGAAAATCGGTCCGCTATTTCTTAAATTAGAAACATTTCACATATTAAAACCCCATATTAAAACCCCGTAGACTCGATGGGGATTTAACGTGTGGAAATTGTGGGTTTTTTTCGCAATAAAATCAGTATTCGACTACATTTCACGAAATAAAAAGTAGACTCATTCTTAAATTTTACTATTATTTAATAGTATCGTAACAAATATTGTTTTGCATTGTTTGTATTGTTTATTGTTTAGTCGTAAGACTAAAATGTTCGTAAGTGCAAAATTATGATAGTCTGTAAATTTCACATTAACAACGTTTTCTTGTAAATAATTATTGGATTTACATTTATTGAGCATAGGCTGCATATGCAGCCTATGCTCAATACATGTAAATCCATAAATTGAAATTTACAGACGATCTTAAATTTGAACTTACGAACATTTTAGTCGTAAGAAGTTTAGTGAAACGGGCCTCTGGAGCATATGTAACGACCAGCCTGAGTCATTTTAACTCAAATGGATCCAATGATTGGTCACAACATGTTATTCTTTTAGAAACCTGAGACAAAATAGTTGACCTTTTAATCAACAGAACAAAGGATTTATACCTTTCATGTACAGTGGGGTCAGCGTGTAAGTGCACACACGAACGAACACGACAGGTTGAAACCAACCTGTCGTGTTCGTTCGTGTGTGCACATACACGCTGACCCCACTGTATTTCATGTATAAACAAAAATGTAAATATTTTTCTGATTTCTTCTCATTTCGCATCAAAAGTGTATGTTGTTACCACTCATTTGAACCGTCTCGGCGATACGGTTCAACTGAGTGGTAACAACATACACTTTGGGTGGGTAGCGAACCAACCTGTCGTGTTCGTTCGTGTGTGCACTTACACGCTGACCCCACTGTAGGGTTTTCACAAATTACACGAAACAACGAAAATATGTTTTGCTTTGAAATATTCTATCTCTTGTCAATATGTAGAATTTTGTCTGGGTGCAGCATCTGGCTAATCGCGTACAAGGAAATTTCTGAATTTATAATAAAACAATTATTGTCTTTTTCTCTCCATCAATACGTGGTTTTATCGATCCTATAAAAATGGTATCGATAAAACCCCGTATTGACGTCAAAAGCAATAATTGTATATTACTGTTTGGCCTAGTTTCTCGACCAATATAAGCACACAGTTTCGTCTCAATTAATCGCAATTTGCATATTCGGACTACCATCTATAGCCTATTTCACCAACATTGCAAAGTATACTTTTCTAGCAAAGTATACTTTGAGGCAGAAATTTTCAATTTAAGGATAAATTTATTAAATTTTGTTATACTGATTTTATTACATTATCAGAGCCATTTTGGCTGTGATAATGTAATACATTCAGTGCAATAAGTATGCAAACTTTGAATCATCAAATATATGCAGTCGTTAGTTCTGTATGAAATAATGCATTTCGGAAAAATGAATGGTTACTCCCTCAAAGTATTCTTTGCAATGTTGGTGAAATCGGCCATCGTTATTGTAGACCCAGTCATTGAAACATCGTCAATGGCACCCACGACGACGGAGGCTGACGACAGCTATAACGGCGACGACGACGACGACGACGACGACGACGACGATGACGATGACGATGATGACGACGATGATGACGACGAAGACGATGATGACGACGATGACGATGATGATGATGAAAATGAAGATGCCGATAAGAGGGCCGAAAATCGGCTACTGGAAATATTGCTGAATAAGTTGGACAGTCTGAAAAGGACGAAACGACAAGCCCCACAAATACACGGGATAGAACTGTTGTTGGTCATCGATCACGTGATGTACGACAGGTACGAATACATAATACATACCAGGTCTTGTCTTGATGGACATTTGAGATACGCCATGCGATTTTGTCCCTGCATAATTTCATGAAATACGTTTACATAATTTACAATATTTTCCGTAAATGGCGCCAAAAGTTGACAAAATTGTCAGTGTGCACACTGAATAAAAACCCGCATGTACTCTGAAAATTTCAACAACTTTTGACTTTATTTATGAAAAATATTGTAAATTTTGTAAACGTATTTAATGAAATTACGCCGATGTCCGAAAGTACAAAATCGCATGGCTCGTCTCATTTCTCTACCGTATGTAAGTAATGCTGGTGGTAGATGCTATCAGGCGCATAGTAGTGCTTACATTAATGCCACGGTTTACAGCATACCGCAGCCAGTAACACGGATGTCTACGGAGCCCCGCAGGGGAGGTAGCATTCTTTTTTTTCTTAATTCGTTCCCACGAAATAACTATTCGTTCCCACGAAATAACAATTCGTTCATTCAATTTAACAATTCGTTCCCTCGAATTAATAATTCGTTCCCACGATATAACAATTCGTTCACACGAATTAACAATTCGTTCCCAAGGGACAACCGTTATTTTTCCCACACAAATTACACTACTATGGCTGGTGGGTGATAATAAAACGGGATAAAAACTGGGATTATGGATGATGTCTGATAACGAATATTATTTCCACTTATATTCCAACAATGACTGACCGATTGGTGTGTGTGTGTGTGTGCTATTTTAGATTCGCTGCGATGTTCACAGGACAAGAGACGATCTTGCTGAAGATACGAGAACACTTTGGCCACATCGTTAACGGGGTACGTACGTGTACGCTATAATAAATAATGAGCATAAGAAAGTGCACTCAACAAGTTAGGAAATCCGATATGTATGTACATACAGTGGGTTCAGCGTGTAAGTGCACACACGAACGAACACGACAGGTTGGAACCAACCTGTCGTGTTCGTTCGTGTGTGCACTTACACGCTGACCCCACTGTAATGAACATAAGAAAGTGCACTCAACGAGATAGGAAATCCGATATCTATGTACCTATATATATGTCCCGTTGTGTCCCTTTGAGTGGTACCGATAGGTACAAATTTAGGCAAAACTTCATAGACTAATGTGCATATGTGTGTGGTTGGCGTAGTTTTTATTGCGATATCAATATCCTGTTTAGATGGACATCCGTTACGCCAGCATTCGTACTCCTGAGTTGCGGTTCTACATCACAATATCCGGATACTTCATCTCCACGGTATGTAAATCTCACTCTCTCTCTCTCTCTCTCTCTCTCTCTCTCTCTCTCTCTCTCTCTCTCTCTCTCTCTCTCTCTCTCTCTCTCTCTCTCTCTCTCTCTCTCTCTCTCTCTCTCTCTCTCTCTCTCTCTCTGCCCGCCTGCCTGCCTGCCTAATATGTCGTGGCCACGAGATAAATTAAAAAACACAACACCTAAATAGCTCGTGGTCACGACATAATTGGGTGTGTTTTTATGCCCCCTATGCAATATTCAAGGGGGCATATTGCGTTGCTCTTGATGTTCCGTACACGTCCATCCGGCCGTCCGTACGTCATTTACGTACATTTACGTCGAAAAGTCAAAACGTTTGTAAGAGTTTCTCCAGTAGCCAGGATAAATACAAAAAAAACAACAACACATGTCCCCTCCATGCTCCGTAATTCCCACATCACAGGTTGTAATATAATGAGACGTATGTTTTCGTCCATCCTTTAGACATTACTTTTTATTTTCAGACAAATACACATTAATTTACCATTACCGAACGTGTTAGTTTCATATCAAACTTGAATTGCCACTCTTGACACCAGGGGCCTTAACCGTGTTTCCGTAAGGGGTTAACGGAAACAACTATTTATTTTCTCCATTTATGTTTTGATGTGCAATATAATACATGTATGCCAATAAACATATATATTCAGGTGACTCATTTAATTGATATAAATATTTAAAAAATGTTCTACCTCATTTGCATATCAAAATAGCCTGATACAAACGCGCGTCTCTGTCAGTAATTCAAAGATTAATAAATGATTATATCTGCATAGCAGACACTAGTACACATGTGGAAATCTTGAACCCGTGACACACACAAACGTGCCCATTATAAACGCCCATTACCCAACCCACCTGGACCAGGTGAGTGAGATAATTTTTTAATGGACATTTCTTTTGTATCACAGGTCCGCGTCTTCCACCTGTGCACTCGTAATATTTAAAACTGGTGGAATAGTTGCACAATTATTTAACCCTTACACTGCTACATTAATTTGTGTTGTCTGCTGTTTATTTTCTGTTTTTCAGTTTACTCATCAAACACATGGTTTGACAACACTTTAGAATAATTTCCAAAGGAAATGATTCGAAAGTGCTGTCAACCCATGTTTTTATTGAGAACTAAGAAAAAATATAAAGCAACAGTAGACGACAATTGTTGTGTGTAGCAGTCTAAGGGTTAATTCCTATAAAGACGATTCTGTGCCTACTAGAGGGCAGCATCCCTGCTGCACGTCTTTCACCTGTGGTTCCACTATCTTCACAGCAACTTGCCGACTCACCTTGGTTGGATTATTCGGAGAATCCGACAAACGGCAGTGCCGGCTTAATATTTATGAAGGGCTGGCGAGACACCACCCCAAACCTGCCCAATAACGACCATGCCATGTTTATTACTGGGTAAGTCATGAAGCCATGGGTAAGCCATTGGTAAATTTATTACTGGGTAAGCCATGAAGTCATGGGGAAGCCATTGGTAAGGTTATTACTGGGTAAGTCATGAAGCCATGGGGAAGCCATTGGTAAATTTATTACTGGGTAAGCCATGAAGCCATGGGGAAGCCATGGGGAAGCCATTGGTAAGGTTATTACTGGGTAAGTCATGAAGCCATGGAGAAGCAATTGGTAACTTTATTACTGGGTAAGTCATGAAGTCATGGGGAAGCCATTGGTAAGTTTATTACTGGGTAAGTCATGAAGCCACGTGTAAGCAATTGGTACGGTTAGTATTGGGTAAGCCATGAAGACATGTGTAAACCATTGGTAAGTTAATTACTGGGTATGTCATGAAGCCACGTGTAAGCAATTGGTACGGTTAGTATTGGGTAAGTCATGAAGCCATGGGGAAGCCATTGGTAAGTTTATTACTGGGTAAGTCATGAAGCCATGGGGAAGCCATTGGTAAGTTTATTACTGGGTAAGTCATGAAGCCATGGGGAAGCCATGGGGAAGCCATTGCTAAGTTTATTACTGGGTATGTCATGAAGCCATGGGGAAGCCATGGGGAAGCCATTTCTAAGTTTATTACTGGGTAAGCCATGAAGCCATGGGTAAGCCATTGCTAAGTTTATTACTGGGTAAGCCATGAAGCCATGGGTAAGCCATTGCTAAGTTTATTACTGGGTAAGTCATGAAGCCATGGGGAAGCCATTGCTAAGTTTATTACTGGGTATGTCATGAAGCCATGGGGAAGCCATGGGGAAGCCATTGCTAAGTTTATTACTGGGTATGTCAGGAAGCCATGGGGAAGCCATGGGGAAGCCATTGGTAAGTTTATTACTGGGTAAGTCATGAAGCCATGGGGAAGCCATGGGGAAGCCATTGCTAAGTTTATTACTGGGTATGTCATGAAGCCATGGGGAAGCCATGGGGAAGCCATTGCTAAGTTTATTACTGGGTAAGCCATGAAGCCATGGGTAAGCCATTGCTAAGTTTATTACTGGGTAAGTCATGAAGCCATGGGGAAGCCATTGCTAAGTTTATTACTGGGTAAGTCATGAAGCCATGGGGAAGCCATTGCTAAGTTTATTACTGGGTATGTCATGAAGCCATGGGGAAGCCATGGGGAAGCCATTGCTAAGTTTATTACTAGGTATGTCATGAAGCCATGGGGAAGCCATGGGGAAGCCATTGCTAAGTTTATTACTGGGTATGTCATGAAGCCATGGGGAAGCCATGGGGAAGCCATTGCTAAGTTTATTACTTGGTAAGTTATGAAGCCATGGGGAAGCCATTGCTAAGTTTATTACTGGGTATGTCATGAAGCCATGGGGAAGCCATGGGGAAGCCATTGCTAAGTTTATTACTGGGTATGTCATGAAGCCATGGGGAAGCCATGGGGAAGCCATTGCTAAGTGTTTATTACTGGTAAGCCATGAAGCCATGGGTAAGCCATTGGTAAGTTTATTACTGGGTAAGTCATGAAGCCATGGGGAAGCCATTGCTAAGTTTATTACTGGGTAAGTCATGAAGCCATGGGGAAGCCATTGCTAAGTTTATTACTGGGTAAGTCATGAAGCCATGGGGAAGCCATTGCTAAGTTTATTATTGGGTAAGTCATGAAGCCATGGGAAGCCATTGCTAAGTTTATTACTGGGTAAGTCATGAAGCCATGGGGAAGCCATTGCTAAGTTTATTACTGGGTATGTCATGAAGCCATGGGGAAGCCATGGGGAAGCCATTGCTAAGTTTATTACTGGGTATGTCATGAAGCCATGGGGAAGCCATGGGGAAGCCATTGCTAAGTTTATTACTGGGTAAGTCATGAAGCTATGAGTAAACAATTGGTAAGGTTAGTACTGCCATTAAGCCATGAGTAAGCATTTGGTAAGGTTATTACTGTGTAAGAAAACAATCTGTGAAAATAACTCCTCGCTGGACCCTCTCTATACCGGACACCAAAAAACATCTGCGATCTTATAATTATTTAACGGCCATATATCCCAGTAACCAGTCTGTGACGCAGGATAAGTCGCCCTGCGTTAAAGATAGAACACTCGGGTTAGTATCTCAGATAATTATGTCTGTTCATACTTACAAAAATATTACAGCAAAACATCTCTAAGCCGGACACTCTGGGGGCCTCCATTTATTGCATTAACTGATGTTTCGCAGTGTATAACACGAGTGTAATACTATAACTGATGTTTCGCAGTGTATAACACGAGTGTAATACTATAACTGATGTTTCGCAGTGTATAACACGAGTGTAATACTATAACTGATGTTTCGCAGTGTATAACACGCGTGTAATACTATAACTGATGTTTCGCAGTGTATAACACGCGTGTTTAACTGATGTTTCGCAGTGTATAACACGAATGTAATACTATAACTGGTGTTTCGCAGTGTATAACACGAGTGTAATACTATAACTGGTGTTTCGCAGTGTATAACACGAGTGTAATACTATAACTGGTGTTTCGCAGTGTATAACACGAGTGTAATACTATAACTGATGTTTCGCAGTGTATAACACGAGTGTAATACTATAACTGATGTTTCGCAGTGTATAACACGAGTGTAATACTATAACTGGTGTTTCGCAGTGTATAACACGAGTGTAATACTATAACTGATGTTTCGCAGTGTATAACACGAGTGTAATACTATAACTGGTGTTTCGCAGTGTATAACACGAGTGTAATACTATAACTGATGTTTCGCAGTGTATAACACGAGTGTAATACTATAACTGGTGTTTCGCAGTGTAATAACACGAGTGTAATACTATAACTGATGTTTCGCAGTGTATGACACGCGTGTAATACTATAACTGATGTTTCGCAGTGTATGACACGGTGTATAACACGAGTGTAATACTATAACTGATGTTTCGCAGTGTATAACACGAGTGTAATACTATAACTGATGTTTCGCAGTGTATAACACGTGTAATACTATAACTGGTGTTTCGCAGTGTATAACACGAGTGTAATACTATAACTGGTGTTTCGCAGTGTATAACACGAGTGTAATACTATAACTGATGTTTCGCAGTGTATAACACGAGTGTAATACTATAACTGATGTTTCGCAGTGTATAACACGCGTGTAATACTATAACTGATGTTTCGCAGTGTATAACACGAGTGTAATACTATAACTGATGTTTCGCAGTGTATAACACGAGTGTAATACTATAACTGATGTTTCGCAGTGTATAACACGCGTGTAATACTATAACTATAACTGATGTTTCGCAGTGTATAACGCAGGGGACATGGATCTTTGTTTTAATATTTCGTTCCCACGAAATAACAATTCGTTCCCTCAATTTAACAATTTGTTCCCTCGAATTAAAATTTAACAATTCGTTCCCACGAATTAACAATTCGTTCCCTTGGGAACGAATTGTTATTTCTTGGGAACGAATTGTTAAAATTGAAGGAACGAATTGTTAATTCGTGGGAACGAATTGTTATTTCGTGGGAACGAATTGTTAAACTGATGGAACGAATTATTATTTCGTGAGAACTTATTGTTATTTCGTGGGAACGAGTTGTTATTTCGTGGGAACGAATTAATGAAAAACGAATTCTACGTCCACTGAGGGGCTCCGTATAATACCTATGTAAATGAAAACTCTATATAAAACATGTTCCGTGATCAGTAGAGCTTCAATGTATAGTGGTGTATTTATGCAATAAACATAATCTAACATTTGTCTTCTTTAAAAGTTTATATTTATTAAACTAGTTTCTTATGAAATCAGTAAACCCGTTTGATAAATGTCATGCTAAAGCAACATGCAATTTAAATTATACTTATTGAATAGCATAAGCACAGACAAATACAGTGCAGCACCATTCATCCAATGATCCAATATGAAGCATGGAATCACCAGCTATGTGTGGGGTCAGTGTGTAAGTGCACACACGAACGAACACGACAGGTTGGTTCCAACCTGTCGTGTTCGTTCGTGTGTGCACTTACACGCTGACACCACTGTACCCTGAGGGAAACAGCTACTACTGTTCCATGTTTTTCTGCCGACGAACGTTTGGCCATTAAACACATTAAATGTAAAAGATATTTAATATGTAAGACCTTTTTTATCAATAACAAAAAAGTCACCCTCCGCAAATTATTTTATTTGATGAAATTCAATCAAATATTTCATATGGGAATTTAACTTGGGGCAAAAGGAGCTGCAGCAGCTGCAGGGGGAGTCGAAAAACGAAATTTATTTTGGAAATTGAAACCGAAACCTGTCTAGATAGCTTGGAAATGATGTAACTAAGAAAACAAAAGTTAGATTTCAAAAATCGGTCAACAAATTCTAAAATTATTTTTAAAAAATCTATTTTAGCCCCCCATGTTATATTCCCATAGGAAAATCATTTTTTCGCAACAAAGTCAATATTTGAGATCATTTCATGAAATAATTGGGGGAGGGTGACGTTTTTGTTATTGATGAAAAAGTACTTACAGTTAAATCTGTTTTGGATTTAATGTGTCTAATGGCCAAAAGTTCGTCGGCAGCACAACGTGGAACAGACAGTAGGTGGTTTGAGTCGTCTTTCGCCCATATACTCAAGTTAATGACGACCACTTTGCACGGCAGGTGGTCGTTTCACTAAATTTCGTACGACTAAAATGTTCGTAAGTTCAAAATTATGATATTCTGTAACATTCACATTAACAATGTTTTCTTGTAATCAATTATTGGATTTACATTTATTGAGCATAGGCTGCATATGCAGCCTATGCTCAATAAATGTAAATCCATCAATGCAAATTTCCAGACGATTCTAAATGTGCACTTACGAACATGTTAGTCGTACGAAGTTTAGTGAAACGGACCCCAGAATCGCTACGGACATACATCTGTGTTTCATCTGGCTTCGTCCTACTAATGTAATTTTATCAAAATTTAATAATTAGCCTTCCTTTTATTTTGTAAAATTTGGTCAAATGTTGATTTCAGTTCGAAAGATTATTTCTCTATGGGAATTTAACATGGGGGAAAAGGAGGCAGAGGAGCAGGTGGAGGAGTGAAAAAATCGGTCCACTATTTCTGAAATTAGAAAAAATTCCCCATGTTCCATTGATGGAAAGACGAACAGTGCAGATCCTGATCAGACTGATCGGAGATTACAAACAATGTTACAGCATTAATCCTTCACATACGGGAAACGTAAATTATCGTCTGCTGTTGTTCTTTATTTCTTCTTCTGTCTGCAGAACAAACATGATTTGACAACACTTTGGAAATGATTATAAAGTGTTTTCAAAACATGTTTTGATGAGAAAATGTGAAAATAAATAAAAATAAACAAAAGACGACAACATTTGATTCAGCATTGCAAGTGTTAATATTGATTCATAATTCCAGCACAAAAATATGTACACAATTCCCTAACATTTTATTGGTCCGTAGCAAGTTTCTGTCCAAAATTTATATCCCAGTAAACTCCCACGCCGAACTACTTTCTACAGGTGCGCTGTCAGTGCTGTCAATGTAAACAAATGGCTGCCGTCTGTGTCAAAATAAACACATTTTCTTGATGAATGTATTTAAAATGCTGGAATTATAAGGAATGAATGGCCTTTTTGTGGAATTTGTCGGGGATATAAACTTGGAAAGGTCGCGGGAATACTGGACGAAGGCCTTCCGACCTTCGTCCAGTATTCCCGCGACTTTTCCACGTTTATACCCCGATAAATGCCACAAAAAGGCCATTCATTCCTATAATAATCTCCGTTCTTTTTCAGTTCTAATATCCATTCAGATGGCTATTCGTCGGTTGTCGGTAAGTCACACTAAATTAGCTCTTAGACAGCTACACACAACACTTGTCGTGTGTTGTTGCTTTTATATATTGCCCTATTTCTCAATAAAGCATGGTTTGACAGCACTTCAGAATCATTTCCAATGGAAATGATTCTGAAGTGCTGTCAAAGCATGTTGTAAATTATTCTAAAGTGCTGTGAAAGCATGTACATGTGTATTTGCTAAATGAATACTCCCTCAAAGTATACTTAGCTAGATAAGTATGCTTAGCACTTTTGGTGAAATCAGCTACTGGAATAGGTTCCCCGGCAGTATTGTAGAAGCCCCAAGTGTAAACGCAAATTCTGACACTTGCATTCTTCAAAATGCTCTCTAAGTGCTACTAACAAAAGCAAAACTCGTAAAAATGTAATAAACAGAAAGTATTTATGTTGCATAATATAATAAAAGGTCAACGAAGAAGTTTCAATGAACCTTATGAAGAAAGACTCGACGTCAGTAGTAAGTTCTCTAAGTAAGTGTAAACTTGAGGGTCAGTGAAAGAATGGGGCTAACTCCATGACGGAGTTAGTCCCTTTCTTTCACTGACCCGTTCAAGTTTAGCAATATAAATAATTAAACTGGAGTATGTTTCTATTGACAGGGATTGCGTATTTAAATGGCGTATGCAATTATTACGGCGTCTCTATCAACGAGGATCTGTCATTCTTCAAGTCTGCCGGCGTCTTCGCCCACGAACTAGGGCACAAGTAAGAGTCGTGTGTACACCACCACCTACGTTTATCTTGCCACAATTTGTCTTTTTATTTGAAAGTACATGTACTTGGCATATTGTGTTTGAAGTCAAGCAGCTTGATTTGCTAAGCCCGAACAGTACCACAGTTCAGGCTCAGCAAATCATACTGCTTGATTGGCAATAGACGTTGTACAAAAACGTTGGCATCTGGGCAGGATTAGCGGGGGCGGCAGCGTATACCATGTTCCGAATTGATCGATGAATACAATGCATATACATGGGGTGTCCAATCTATAACAAGACGTCACAGAGCTATGACATACAAGACACGCCATGTGATTCTGTACCTTCGAAATCTGCGTAATTTCATTTAATACGTTTATATTTTTCATTAATAAAGTCAAAAGTTGATAATTCTTTTCAACCTTTGACGTCATTTACTGAAAATATTGTAAACGTCTTTCATGAAATTACGCAGATGTCCGAATGTACAAAATCAGGTACAAAATCAGGTACAAAATCACATGGCGTGTCTCACGTGTATGTGTATGTTTCTTCAGTACGAAACAAAGCATGCATGTAGATAGTATACGTACATTTTTTTATTACCTTTTCAGTTATATATGGAGGATCTGAAACGAGTTTCCATTTGATATGATATGTATTGAACGAGTCTGGCAATATTCATAAAAGAAACCTCTGGTGAGGTGCAAACACTTGCTGACGAGCTTCATATATCCCATATCAAATATATAGAGGATATTCATCTTTTTGCAACGAATATGACATATATGTTCATCCCACCCGGGATATATGACTTACATCACGGTTTTCCGCATGTACGATCGATTATCTCCTCGTACATGCGGACGAACCGTGCTCCAAGTATTACTTGCCGGCGTGGAACGCCATTTGGATCGTCTTCGCTTTGACTATGGTCATTTGACATTGACATAACCAATAGTCGAACATTGTGGTGATATTATTTCCCAAAAGGGCACATTTCATGATGTAAGCATGACACCTGACGCAATCGTACAGCCTGGTGCATTTAATGCGGTTGACTACCACCATTGATTTTTCCAATACAGTGGAAGCTCTCTAAACCGAACACGAAGATAACGTCTGTGATTTTATTTTTGATGGGTTTCTTTGTCATTTATCCCGTCAACATAGTGCGTATGTGCCGTGAAACACGGTGCCGTGAAACATTTTTGATATCCTGTCAATACGACCTAATCACTGCGTATGAATATGTGCGGTGGCTGTGATTATTTTTTTGCATTTTAAAGCATGTGTAGGTGTTGACGGGATAAATAGAATAGTAGGTAAGTGCCGTGAATGGAAAAAAATATCTGGCGCGGCACGGAAACGGGATGTGCTCGGCAGAGCCTCGCCCATCCCGTTTCCTAAGCCTTGCCAGATATTTTTTCCCATTCACGGCACTAACCTACTATTCTCTATTTATCTCAGATGATAATGTATATTCATGATTGCACAGCATCAAACTACGTATCAGAATGGTAAAATGCCTGATTTACCGTGGAACATCTGTAAACCGGACACCATGGGAGGTAGAAACCCTGGGACCTCCCAGGGGTATCCGATTTAGAGATGTTACACTGTGTAACCAACAATTGCCCATGTATGTTGCTATCCACTGCCACTTTCATCTTTCGTATGGATGTTGTGGGACTTACTTTACCATAACTTGCACCCATTCTGCCCTGGATATTCACTAATTAAAATATACTGCCACGTTTTTCTGCCGACGAAATTTCATCAAATATTGATTTTATTGCGAAAAAACGATTGTCCTATGGGAATTTAACATGAGGAGTCAATTTCCAAACATTTTCATTTGGAAATTGACTCCGAAATCTGGTTGAAAATGATGTAACTAAGAAAACAAAAGTTAGATTTTGAAAATCGGTCCACAAATAAAAAATTTATTTAAAAAAAATCTGTTTTTAGCCCCCATGTTAAATTCCCATAGGAAAATCGTTTTTTTCGCAATAAAAGCAATATTTCATGGAATTTCATCAAATACTTTTTTTTGGGGAGGGTGACATTTTTGTTATTGACGAAAAAGTACTTACTTTTAAATATTTTTTAGATTTAATGTGCTTAATAGCCAAATGTTCGTCCGCAGCAAAACGTGGAACAGACAGTAGGTATAATTATTGTTAAGAAAGATAAATTCAATCTCCTGTGGCCACCATGGTGGCAGCACAAATAGTCAGCGGCTGGAATTGAAACCGCCTCACATGACCAACACGTTCCGACGTACAAAATAATCCTTAAACATATGTTTGAAAATGATATAAATGGTACGTTAACATGCCTGTGATTTAGATTAGTACATCAATTGATCGGTTTCTGCAAGAAAAAAAGTATCTATGGTATAACACATAATCAGTAGCGTTAGTCTATGTACGTTAGTAACACCTTTCACTTTTCAATAACTCATGAACCGCTTGACAAATTTTGATATAATATGTGGTCACAGTGTGTGTCTAGGGATGGTGCTTTGTTTTGCATAGGACCCTCGTCAGATCGCCCAATGGCAAGGTAACTGAGGACTTGTGTTCAATTTGTGTGTAAGGCAAATGAGTTAAAAAAATATATTATTCAACAACTTATTAACTGCTTCACCGATTGTGATCATATATGGCCACATGTGTGCCTAGAGATGGTGCTTTGTTTTGCACACCCACGTCCGACCGCCCAAGGTCAATGTCACTAAGGTCGTATGTTCACTTTGTCTGTAAGCCAAAAATGTTAATGTTTTCTTTTCTTGTTTTTTATTATTATTATTATTATTATCAAGGCTGCCAGCGAGGTGATTATTCTAGTGATAACGATGCCCTTGTTTTCTTTAACGTACTACTTTTGACTAAACCGCGCATTAATATCTGATGATTTATTTGGTGGGGTTAAACCCTATGTTTTTAGCTCACCTGAGCGAAGCTCATGTGAGCTATTGTTACCGCAATGTGTCCGTCGTCCGTCGTCCGTCGTCCGTCGTCGTCGTCGTCGTCGTCGTCGTCCGTGAACATGTTCAAACGTCTTCTTCTCGGTAACCATTGGGCCTATAGTCACCAAACTTCATGGTTATGGTCCATAGGTAGGGGGATTACAAAATTGTTAAAATGACGTCATTACGTAATCCAAGATGGCCGCCGTCTAAAAATAGCACAAATTATTCAAAAATCTTCTTCTCAAGAACCGCCAACCGGATTTCGACAAAACTTGGTAGGAATGATCGATGTACAATGCTCTTTCAAAGTTGTTAAAATGGTGACCCCGGGGTCAAAAATGGGTGTCGCCCGTGGGGTCAAATTGGGGTCAAATTTTATTTTTGACCGAATATGGTCATGTCATATATAAAATTGAAGGTATCAATGAGGCGATCACTCTGGTGCATTTTTTGTCGAAATCGGATGGTTATGTCATCCAAGATGGCCGTCGAAAGGTCAAAAGGTCGTTCTTTTATTAGAAATTTCAAAATTCTTCTTCACATGAACCGCTTGGCCCATGCTAGCCAAACTTAAAAGTTATGGTCCATGGGTGAAGCCTTTTAAGATTTGTTAAAATGGAGGTCATCGCTAATCCAAGATGGCCGCCATCTAAAAATAGCATAAATTCTTAAAAAAACTTCTTCTCATGAACCGCTAGCCGGATTTCGACGAAACTTGGTAGAAATGATCGATGTACAATGCTCTTTCAAAGTTGTTAAAATGGTGACCCCGGGGTCAAAAATGGGCGTGGCCCGTGGGGTCAAATTGGGGTCAAATTTTATTTTTGACAGAATTTGGTCATGTTATATATCAAATCGAAAGTATCAATGAGGCGATCACTCCGGTACATTTTTTGACGAAATCGGATGGTTATGTCATCCAAGATGGCCGCCGAAATGTCAAAAGGTCGTTCTTTTATTAGAAATTTCAAAATTCTTCTTCACATGAACCGCTTGGCCCATGGTAGCCAAACTTAAAAGTTATGGTCCATGGGTGAAGCTTTTTCAGATTTGTTAAAATGGAGGTCATCGCTAATCCAAGATGGCCGCCATCTAAAAATAGCATAAATTCTTAAAAAAAATCTTCTCATGACCCGCTGGCCGGATTTCGACTAAGCTTGGTAGGAATAATCGATATACAATGCTCTTTCAAAGTTGTGAAAATGGTGACCCCGGGGTCAAAAATGGGCGTGGCCCGTGGGGTCAAATTGGGGTCAAATTTTATTTTTGACCGAATATGCTCATGTCATATATCAAATTGAAGGTATCGATGAGGCGATTGCTCTGGTGCAATATTTGTCGGAATCGGATGATTATGTCATCCATGATTGCCACCAAAAGGTTTTGAACATCTTTTTCTCAGGAACCACATGGCCGATGCTGGCCAAACTTCATAGGAAGTTAAGATCCTTGGGTGAAGCATTTTCAGATTTGGTAAAATGAGAGTCATCGCTTAATCCAAGATGACCGCCATCAAAAAATAGCACAATTTGTTTAAAACACATGAACTCAATGTCACATTCTCCTCCGGTGTTCATGGAGTCAGGTGAGCGAATTAGGGCCATCATGGCCCTCTTGTTTTATATACGTATGTACATGGACTAACGCTATAATCCCTCTTGCCTATCGGCGAGAGGATAACAAGCGCGATTTCACCAATGCGGTGCATGTTCGACCCTCGACTGGCTCAGCATAGACCAGTAGCCTATTTCATCAACATTGCAAAGCATACTTTCCTAGCAAAGTATACTTTGAGGGAGCAATCATTGATTTTTCCGAAATGCATTATTTCATGCAGAACTAACGATTGCATATATTTGATGATTAAAACTATGCAGAATTATTATACTGAATTTATTACATTATCACAGCCAAAATTGGCTGTGATAATGTAATAAATTCAGTATAATAAAAATTAATAAATTTATTCTAAAATTGAAAATTTCTCCCTCAAAGTATACTTTGCTAGGAAAGTATACTTTGCACTGTTGATGAAATCGGCTACAGACAAGTGAGTTTCCTCCGGGTACTCATGTTTCCTCGTACCCTTACGCCTATATCTGTGTCAATTAAAGCATTTTATAAGTGCTCTCGTGCAATAGTTGTAAAATAAGTAAAGTGTAAACGTTTAACTATAATATACATAATTTAGACACGCCATGTGATTTTGTACCTAAGAACATGTGTGATATTTCATTAAACATATTTATAAATTTACGATATCTACCATAAACGACGTCGAAAGATGACGAAATATCTATGAAAATGTCGTCAACTGTCGACGACGTTCATGGTAGATATCGTAAATTTTATAAATGTGTTTAATGAGATATCGCACATGTTCTTAGGTACAAAATCTACGATATCTACCATCATAAGTTATCGTACATTTTATAAATGTGTTTAATGAGATATCGCACATGTTTTTAGGTACAAGATTTACGATATCTACCATAAACGACGTCGAAAGTTGACGAAATGTTCATTCATATATATGAACATTTCGTCAAATTTCGACGTCGTTTATGGTAGATATCGTAATTTTTATAAATTTACAGAGAAATATTACAGTTTCGCACACGTTCTTATGTAAAAAATCCGATGACGAATCGCAATTATTATTGTGACTGTAGTTTGGGATCGTACCACGACTCTGGGTCCCTGGGGTCCGGCTGCCACATGGACGACGACTACGTGATGGCGCCCTATGTGGCCTATGTAGCCCTGGGCACGACGCACACAGAGCCCTGGTTCTTCTCGACCTGTTCCATACAAGAGTTCAAGGACTACGTCGATAGCATGGGGTGAGTTGCTTGCGGGAAGTATGCATTTTAGTGGTTTTCTGTATCCGATTTCACCAAAATTGCTAGTCTGTAGCCAATTTCACCAAAATGGCTAAGTCCGGTCTGTAGCCAATTTTACCAAAATTGCTATTTATCCCGTCAACACAGTGTGCATGTGCCGTGAAACACGGTGCCGTGAAACATTTTTGATATCCAGTCAATACTACTTTTGCATTTTACAGCCATTTGTAGGTGTTGACGGGATAAATAGAATAGTAGGTTAGTGCCATGAATGGGAAACAATATCTGGCGCGGCACGGAAACGAGATGTGCTCGGCAGAGCCTCGCCCATCCCGTTTCCTGAGCCTTGCCAGATATTTTTCCCATTCACGGCACTAACCTACTATTCTCTATCTATTTTCTTTATTTCTGAACCAAAGTATATGTTGTAACCACTCATTTGAACTCAATGAGTGGTCACAACATATACTTCTGATGAGAAATAAAGAAATTCCTGAGCCTTGCCGGATATTTTTTCCCATTCACGGCACTAACCTACTATTCTCTATGTACACTTGCGGGAAGTATGCATTTTAGTGGCGGTCTGTATCCGATTTCACCAATATTGCTAAGTCCGGTCTGTAGCCGAGTTCACCAACATTGCACATTTATCTACTTTATAAGTACACTTTGCTGTTAAAAAATGCTAAGTTCATGTACAATTATGTTTACAAAATTGCTAACTAGACTTATCGGAAATTGCTTGTGCACACTTTACAAAAATGCGAAGTACACTTATCTACCTAAGTACACTTAGTACACTTTGTACACTTTGCTTTGATTTATTTGCACTGAACTGCATTATTTCATATACATGTACACGAACTAACGACTGTTTAAATTTGATGATTACAATTACGCAGGTTTATTATAATGTAAATGTATGTAAATACATTATCGCAGCCATAAAGTACACTTAGCAAGATAAGTGTACATAGCGATTTTGATGGTGGTCATTCAAAGCGGGCGTTATTCATTGCAGGCAATTTAGTTGCAGGCAGTAACACATTCTGCAGAGAAATTTGAATCGGACCAAGTTTAAACAACGTTCGATTCCGTCCGATTCAATGTTCAGGCTCACTACACAAGAAATACTGCTAAATATGGTATTGGCGGACTCGTAGTGTTAATGGCTGGAACATGGTCATCATTAAAAGGAAGAAACTACAGTCGTATTGATGCAAAATAAGATTTACCTGAGATCTTATCGGCGCCGCTATTAATCCAGTGTAACCAATAGACCACGTGATCCCATACCCTGATAGATGTACGTCCAGGAATGTATATGATATTAGCAATATATATTCAATAAACTTTATCTTTTGTTTTGCTTAGTATATTTATGCATGTATATTTGTATTGTCTTTGTTGTCATTGCAAAATGGGTCAATATCTGAGTGATGCAGTTTCATGTTGAAGTAGAACGCCAGCCTCACTAAGACATAGAGACTACCAGGCTAGTGTCTGTTGATATCAAGTTTATCAGGCAGGGCTAGGAAACACGTAGGAATTCCGAGACTTGCCGAGGAATTCCTATCGTTTCCGAGCCGAGCCTGATAAACTTGATATCAAAAGAAACTAGCCTCGTATTTTATTTATCAGGTAAAGTTTTATGCTCGAAAATGACATTAGATGACGTCATATTCTATGGACAGAATGCAGATTTCTTTACGTTGCGTCATTACACTGACGTCATTCGGTAACGTCACGTGACGTCATCCGACCAATGGAACGTCAGTTTTCACTTCGTTGTAACCCGGATGTTTATATCAGGGCAATGCCTGATACAACAATATGTTATCAGTCAGGAACAAATTGTTAATTCGAGGGTACGAATTGTTATATCGTGGGAACGAATTGTTAATTCGAGGGAACGAATTGTTAAATTGAGGGAACGAATTGCTATTTCGTTGGAACGAATTAATAAAAACAAATCCATGTCCCCTGCGGAGCTCCGTAGCTTTGTGTACAACATTTGACATTGCTGTAGTAAATGAAGTAACTGAGATTAAGTTATGGCCCACCATGTCACACTGACACCATATACTCCAATCATCGTCAATCAGCCATAAAAAGAGGGCCAATCGATATCGACGAAAGTTTGCGATGTTTGAAGTTTCAACTAGATATGAGACACGCCCATGTGATTTTGTACCTTAGAACATCTGCGTAATTTCATTAAATATGTTTACAAAATTTACAATATTTTTCATAAATAAAGTCAAAAGTTGACAATATTTTCAGAGTATACCGCATGTACTCTGAAATTGTGTCAACCTTTGACGCCATTTACGGAAAAAAATGTAAATTTTGTCAACGTATTTCATGGTAAATTACGCACATGTAGGTACAAAATCATATGGCGTGTCTAATAATGAACAAATGTTCTTTCAACTCGATTACAGTGGGGTCAGCGTGTAAGTGCACACACGAACGAACACGACAGGTTGGAACCAACCTGTCGTGTTCGATCGTGTGTGCACTTACACGTTGACCCCACTGTACATTCTCCCGCTCCTATACCACTGAGCCACACGAGGCTGTATGATAATACATCTGCTTTACCTATCATTGGACACGTCGATTATCCTCCAGCAACTAATTATCGTCGTTCTGTAGCTGATTTCACCGAAATTGCGAAGTGTACTTAGGCTACAAAAAAATAATGTTTAGATTCTTATCCCCGCCCGCACCTAATAAAACGGCCCGGCCCACCCAAGGGTTTTTTATTTAAACAAAAATTTAAAAAACATTTGGTTAAAATTTACGAGAATGATGCGGCCCGCGTATTATACCGCTCCCACAGCTTTTTATATGAGTGCTTTACGTAGCGCAGTACAGCGACCCCGGAACCCGCCCCCTCCAGATTAGCAATACTTTAATATGAACATGTTATTACAAAACACTATTGAACGCAACTGCGCCTTGCCGTTCAACACCTCGTTTTAGTATTGCCTGAAAATAACAAATAAAAAATAAAAGTGTCCCAACCGCCCCATATTTTCCTCAAAATTTGGATGAGAATCTAAACATTTATTTTGTGTAGCCTTATCTACCGAAGTGCACTTTCAGGGAGAAATATTCCTTGTATGCATCAATGACTTACTATTTTTTATTTAATCTGAAGTCGCCGCGCAATATCGCACGCTGCGGAACTCGTGCATATATCCGCATACAAATCAAATAACCTATAAATATGAATGATAATTATTTGAATTATCAAAATGTAAACCTGCATTTGCTATAATAAGATCGCCATATCGTCATCATACAGATGTACTGCTTCTAACACATAGCATCGAACCTTATGTAGGCAGATCTGTAGCCGATTTCATTAAAATTGCAAAGTATACTTATATAGCAAAGTATACTTTGAGGGAGTAATCATTTATTTTCCCCGAAATGCAGTATGTCATATAGAACGTACTACTGCATATATTTGATGATTAAAAGTATGCAGAATTATTATACTGAATTTATTACATTATCACAGCCAAACTGGCTGTGATAATTTAATAAATTCAGTATAATAACAAATAATTAATTTATCCTAAAATTGAAAATTTCTCCCTCAAAGTATACTTTGCTAGATAATTACACTTTGCAATGTTGGTGAAATAGGCTGCAGGAGCTAGCCTGGTCACATTTCCTATAAGCCCCGTTTCTCCAGTACTGTCCACAATGGGGGATCGTACGTAGCTAGTTATTTCAGTAAGAAATAAACGCTGAAACGCAAATAGATTTTAAAGGAATGAATGGCCTTTTTGTGGAATTTATCGGGGTATAAACTTGGAAACGTCGCGGGAATACTGGACGAAGCGATAAAAAATTACAATTTTCGAAAAAAATAAAAAAAAATTTTTTTAAAAAGTTTTTTTTTTTTTTTTTTGATTTGTTTATTTTTCGAAAATTGAAATTTTTTTAATTTTTTAAGGCCTCGTCCAGTATTCCCGCGACTTTTCCAAGTTTATATCCCCGATAAATTCAACAAAAAGGCCATTCATTCCTTATAATTCCAGCATTTTAAATAAATTCATCAAGAAAATGTGTTTATTTTCCGTTTTCTTAAGAATTATTTTAACTGCGCCTCACGTTACAGAAAATAATTCGGCGTGGGAGTTTACTGGGATATACATTTTGGACAGAGACTTGCTACGGGCCAATCAAATGTTAGGGAATTGTGTAAATATTTTTGTGCTGGAATTATAAGGAAATAACTAGCTACGATCCCTCATTATATTATCAACAGCCTCTCCTCCTGCACGTTAAACAATGGGGCGTACTACAACGCGACGGAATTCGGCGATATCACGTCGTCTCTGGCCGGACAGTTCTTCAGCCTCAACGAACAGTGTGTACTTCTTCGCGGGCCTGGCGCTCAGTATTGCGGCGTACGTACCAACATAATTGAGACACGCCATCAGTTTGTACCTTCCGACATCTGCGTAATTTCAATAAATAAACGTTTACACAATTTACAATATATTTCATAAATATAGTCAAAAGTTGACAATATTTTCCGTAAATGGCGACAAAAGTTGACATTATTTTCAGAGTACATGTATTTACGGAAAATATTGTAAATTTTGTAAACGTATTTCATGAAATTACGCAGATGTTCGAAGGTACAAAATCACGTGGCGTGTCTCATACGAAACGTGTTCACTTTGTTTTGAAACACCTGTAAATTGATAATATATGGGAGCGTCCTGGGGCCCGTTTCACTAAACTTCGTACGACTAAAATGTTCGTAAGTGTAAATTTAGGATCGTCTGTAAATTTCAATTGATGGATTTACATTTATTGAGCATAGGCTGCATATGCAGCCTATGCTCAATAAATGTGAATCCAATAATTGTTCACAAGAAAACATTGTTAATGTGAAATTTACAGACTATCATAATTTTGCACTTACGAACATTTTAGTCGTAAGAAGTGTAGTGAAACGGGCCCCTGGTGCCGATGCTGAAATAGTTTTATCTCCTAATTAGTATGTATACATGTATACGAAGTTCTAATTAGGAGATATGAGATACTAAGTCCTAATTAGGAGATAGTAACTCCCAATTAGGAGACACTCATTCCTAATTAGGAGATAATATCTCTTAATTAGGACTTAGTATCTCCTAATTATGACGGACAAATATATCAGCATCTGGCAGCAGTACGATTCCATAATAATATTTCGTGAACAACCGTAGTTTAAAATACAATATGAATAATAATTATCACGTGGTGCACATCATAAAAAATGTTTTTTATACAACCGTGTCCAGGCTATCTGGTGTTAAGGTGCGTTTACATTTCAAATAACACATGTATTAAATTATAAAATGTACTCAATTGACTGACATGTTGTTGACTGATGCTACTACATGTATATTTAAAGGCATATGGTAAGCATCATAAATATCCACCAATCGGAATCCGGCTGTACATCGGTAAAATCTCGCAGTCCTTACATGATATATTGTGCATTCGGCACATTCTGACTTCTCGCAAATTTTAAACAGACCAAATGTTTTTCTTACTACAGTAAGCGCAACTGCCCATGGTTTTATTCCTTCAATATTTATCGGTAAAAGGGTTAATATGTCATGTGATTTGATAGAAATCATAACTTGTCGTCGTCATCTCGCGTTGCAATACATACACATATGTACACGTTTTCATGAATTCATAATGGAAGCACATTCAACGTATTTCATGTTTGTATTGGAATGGTTACATTTGTCCTACGTGAAGACGTTAAGTTAAAGCTTGTTTGACGTCATTAATCTCCATGATATTATCACTAACGGCACACTATTGACTATTCGCTGTTCCATGCAAAATGATGTACCGTAAAACAAGAAGATTCTTAATATTGACGCCATATTTGGCTATTTACATTTAGAACAACTGTCAGAACATGCCATGTAAATATAAGTAATAAAACCATGGACTGTTGCATTTAATGTCTGTTTAAAGATTGCGATGAGTCCTTCAGACTCCACACACTCTAAACAGAACAAATGTTTTCCTTACCACAGCTAACGCAACAACCCATGATCTTATTCCTTAAAATATTACAAATCGTACTTACCCACAGAGTGTTGCTGACACCCCGGATATATGCCGAAATATGCAGTGTGCCTCGTCGAGCGGTGGCTGTTCCAGGTACATCGCCTCCCCCGGGACACCCTGTGGGGGTGGGAAGGTAGGTCCTCCCACATATGAGACACTCCACGTGATTTTGTACCTTCGGACATCTTCGTAATTTCATGAAATACGTTTACAATATTTACAATATGTTCCGTAAATGACGTCAAAAGTTGACAAAACTTTCAGAGTACATGCGGATTACTCTGGAAACGTTGTCAACTTTTGACTTTATTTATGAAAAAATAGACCAAAACAACAAACCTTTGCGCCGTGATTCTGTCTGTTATATTTATGCCGTTTAACCCTTACTACGCTCAATTAAATGTTGTCGTCTGCTGGAAATTTTTTATTTTCAATATTTCTCGACAAAAACATGGTTTTGACAGCACATGAGAATCGTCTCCAGTGGAGACGATTCTCATGTGCTGTCAAAACCAGTTTTTTGTTAAGAATTAAAGCAAAAATTCAAAACAGCAGACGGCAATTTCCGTCAACAGCGTAGGAAGGGTTAAAACTGATTGATGGAAAAGTTACTCAGGCCAAAAATAGCCGCGTCAATGTCTGCATCGACTAAACTTTCATATCGTAACCAGGCAGTTTGATTGGCTGAGATTGAACACATTTCATCCTTGACCATTAACACTTCCTGATTTTGATCATGTGATTGCGGCGCATGCTCAGACCGTTGTATAATCACGAGGGCAGATCTGTTTCCGTGGCCTATGATCCTGATCGAAATCAGACCGTTTGATTGGCCGAGAATTAGCATAGTCAAACATTGACCAATCGACATTCCTGGTCGAAATTAGACTGTTTGATTGGCTCAGTCTAGGCCAATCATACTTGCTGACTTTGACCATAATATGATAGAGGCGCATGCTAAGACCGTTGTATTATCATGTGGGCAGATCTGCTTCCGCGGACTATGCGCGTGGCCCGGCAGCACAGGGTGCAGTGGTGGCGACTGTAACGGTGCCAACGGATTCAACGTCAACCGCACCACCACGGAACCACCCACGACAACCATGGCGCCGCATGGTAAGGATACGTCATCCACCCCTGTATAAGCTCAAGAATAGGAATGATTGTTGCGCTATGTTAAGTGATAAATTTGCTCGATAAAAATACTTCCGGTTGTTCAATGCGATTTCAAATGGGAAAAACACAGGTAAGGTACCTTGTTTCATATCTTTTATATTCTACTGAAATCGGAATCAGTGGCGGTCCGGATAAGCATAATGTCATGTTCATGGGACGTCTCTACAAAAATATACAAGAGATGAAACAAGGTACAGTGGGGTCAGCGTGTAAGAGCACACACGAACGAACACGACAGGTTGGAACCAACCTGTCGTGTTCGTTCATGTGTGCACTTACACTCTGACCCCACTGTACTTACCTGTGCTTTGCCATTTTGAAATCGCATTGAACAAACGGAAGTTGAAAAGTGAGTTGAGAGTGAAGTGAAGTTTCCGAGCCGAGCCTGATAAACTTGATATCAAAAGAAACTAGCCTGGTATTTTATTTATCAGGTAAAGTTTTATGCTCGAAAATGACATTAGATGACGTCATATTCTATGGACAGAATGCAGATTTCTTTACGTTGCGTCATTACACTGACGTCATTCGGTAACGTCACGTGACGTCATCCGACCAATGGAACGTCAGTTTTCACTTCGTTGTAACCCGGATGTTTATATCAGGGCAATGCCTGATACAACAATATGTTATCAGTCAGTACGTGGGAACAAATTGTTAATTCGAGGGAACGAATTGTTATATCGTGGGAACGAATTGTTAATTCTAGGGAACGAATTGTTAAATTGAGGGAACGAATTGCTATTTCGTTGGAACGAATTAATAAAAACAAATCCATGTCCCCTGCGGAGCTCCGTAGCTTTGTGTACAACATTTGACATTGCTGTAGTAAATGAAGGAACTGAGATTAAGTTATGGCCCACCATGTCACACTGACACCATATACTCCAATCATCGTCAATCAGCCATAAAAAGAGGGCCAATCGATATCGACGAAAGTTTGCGATGTTTGAAGTTTCAACTAGATATGAGACACGCCATGTGATTTTGTACCTTAGAACATCTGCGTAATTTCATTAAATACGTTTACAAAATTTACAATATTTTTCATAAATAAAGTCAAAAGTTGACAATATTTTCAGAGTATACCGCATGTACTCTGAAATTGTGTCAACCTTTGACGCCATTTACGGAAAAAAATGTAAATTTTGTCAACGTATTTCATGAAATTACGCACATGTAGGTACAAAATCATATGGCGTGTCTAATAATGAACAAATGTTCTTTCAACTCGATTACAGTGGGGTCAGCGTGTAAGTGCACACACGAACGAACACGACAGGTTGGAACCAACCTGTCGTGTTCGTTCATGTGTGCACTTACACTCTGACCCCACTGTACTTACCTGTGCTTTGCCATTTTGAAATCGCATTGAACAAACGGAAGTTGAAAAGTGAGTTGAGAGTGAAGTGAAGATGTCATGGATTAACATGGAGGATTTGTATTTTCGCAATGAAATCAATATTTGACCAAATTTTACGAAATCTGACCAAATTTTACGGACTAAAAAGAAGGCTCATTCTTAAAGTGTGATGCGATTTAATATTTTCGAAAACAAACAGATTGTTTTTACATTGTTTATAGCCATAAAATTTGGGCAGGTTTCGTGAAACAGAGAGTAGGTCCGAGTGTTGTCGCATGTAAAGCCCATCTTCTCATTCTATTGGATACAGCTACTACACATTACGTTTTCAGCAACATCATTGGCAAATAAGACACTTGGCAAGCCACAAGGGGGCTATGCTGGTCGCATTCGTCTTTAGGTATTTTCCTGAATCGCGGGGGTGGGTGGGGGGAGGAGGGGTGCGTGGCGTTTCTAATCAACGTACCTGTTTTTCCTAACAGCATAGTATGTGATACAGTGGCACCTCTCTAAACCGGACACCAAGATCACATCTGTGATCTTATGTTTGAATAGTTCTTTGTCATTTATCTCAGGTGATAATGTATGTTCATGATCGCATAGCACACATATATGGCTCAGAATTTTTAAATGCCTGATGTACAGTGAACCCTCTCTAAACAGAACACCCTGGGAACCTCACAGGGTGGTCCCCAGGGTGTCCGGTTTAGAGAGGTTCCACTGTAAATCAGACATATTGTAACGTCCCTATGTCGTATCCGTCTTCAGCAATACGGTATAAATCAGATATTTCCTGTTCACGCAGGGGAATGGTAGCGGGCCCTCGTAAATCGGGGTAGGGAAAATTAACGACTATATCTACTTGGCAATGAAAAGACGACAGTGACGAGATTTTAGTAACATCTGATATTTTGATAATAATTCTAACATGCAGTATTACTCAACGTGTACAATTAAAGAGTGGTGACAAACTATGATAACAACGATGAGGGTGATCTGATTATGGACAGATAATGACTAATATGAGATGTACACATGGCAAGATACAAAAGCACAACAGGCGACTGTGAGAGTAAGCAGACTCAAGAAAGGAGATTTAGCACATGTAAACACGGACTAGATTTATGCTAAAATCTGGCGGAAAATCACACTAACGCAAACCCAAGTCATGGTTGGGAATCACGAAGCTGGGGTTGGGAAATAATGCTGGGTGAGGGAGTCACACAGCGGGGATCACGAAGCTGGGGGTGGGAATAATGAATGCTGGGTGGGGGAGTCACACAGCGGTAGTCACGAAGCTGGGGGTGGAAATAATGCTGGGTGGGGGAGTCACACAGCGGGGATCACGAAGCTGGGGGTGGGAATAATGATGGGTGGGGAGTCACGCAAGCTGGGGGGTGGTAAATAATGCTGGGTTAGGGAGTCACACAGCGGGGATCACGAAGCTGGGGTGTGGGAAATAATGCTGGAATGGGGGAGTCACACAGCGGGATGACGAAGCTGGGGGTGGAAATAATGCTGGGTGTGGGGAGTCACACAGCGGGGATCACAAGCTGGGGTGAGAATAATGCTGGGTGGGGGAGTCACTACAGCGGGATCACGAAGCTGGGGTGGGAAATAATGCTGGGTGGGGAAGTCACACAGCGCGGGAATCACGAAGCTGGGGTTGGGACTAATGTTGGGTGGGGAGTCACACAGCGGGAATCACGAAGCTGGGGTTGGGACTAATGCTGGGTGGGGGAGTCACACAGCGGGGATCACGAAACTGGGGGTGGGAAATAATGCTGGGTGGGGGAGTCACACAGCGGGGGGTCAGGAAGCTGGTGGAGACTAATGTTGGGTGGGGGGTCACACAGCTGGGTGGGGAATTACACAGCAGGTGGGCACACGGCAGGGGTGGGGAGTCGCACAGCCGGGGGTCACGAAGCTGGGGTTGAATCATGACACATAGCTGAATGGGGGGGGGGGGGGGGGGGGGGGGGGTGCACACAACAGCTAGGACGCATGACAATGGAATTGGGATCACCTAACAGGGGTGGGATGGGGAGGGGGGGGGCACGAAGTTAGGGTGTGGCGTCACACAGCAGGGGGTTCATGAAGCTCAATTGGGAATCGTATCGCAATGGGGAAAAAGTGGGTGGGGTAATGGTATATTGGCATTTTAAAATTTGGTTCCAGCCAATATTAATAATCAATAATGTCCGACTGACGTTCAAATCATCACATCTCACGACTAACGGACCATGGTAACATCGTCGGTGAGTAATGTTTAAGGGGGGGGGGGAATATTTGGGCCTTGGGAGTTCTGAGACGCGAGTTGCGTCTCGAGTTGCGTCGCTCGGGACAAAGTCGCCAACTGACAGATTTCACTCCTATTTATAGGTGTTGTCAGGCCGAGTTGGACAAGTTCCGTGACTTACGGAACTTGTCCAACCTCCCTCATAGTGATTGGCTAGATTGTATGGACGGAATATTCCGATCAGACACGAGCCAAAACAAGCACAGCCAGTAAACATGGCTGCTGCATTCAACACACACAGGAAATGCCAACCAACTATTGTGAATTATAACGAACTAAACAAGTTTCCTGGTGTGTGAAGACGACAATCATAAACTATTGACACTTGTGAACATTCAGGCATGCATCTGAGATCGTGGTAAGTTGTGTGCATAAAATGACAGACGTGTTTTGTTGTCCAAAATGTGTGATAAATTCGAAGCGAGGAATACGCAATACACATCTGTGTATACATGTAGCGATGCTTCGCTGGCTGGGTCGCTTCATTATTACCTTGTCAAAGCATGCGGTGTGCTTTGCGAAGTTGAACAGACGTTATCAGAGATAGATGACAATGACATCAGCAAACATAAGGACACAGATTGACAGAAACTACCTGCGTGTCCGGTTTAGAGAGGTTCTACTGTATATGTACTGTCTGTTTCACGAAACAGGCCCACATTTTACGGATATATCCACCATGTAAAAACAATATTTGTTCGATAATATTAAATTTTAGCTCAAAGAATGAGCCTTCTTTTTATTTCGTGAAATTTATTTTATTACGAAAACTGATTTCTCTCTGGGATTTTAACGTGGGGGAAAGAGCTGGATGAGCTGCAGGAGGAGTAGAAGAACTATGAAATTTAGAAATTGACTCTGAAACCTGTTAGCTTGGAAATGATCTAACTACGAAAACAAAAGTTTTTTAAAATATGTCCACTTTTTCTGAAATTGGAAAACAATTTCCCCATGTTAAATCCCCATAGACATCTTCACAGAGTGAAGAGTGAAGATGTCTATGGGGATTTAACATGGGGAACTGTGTTTTTCGCAATAAAATCAATATTGGATCAAATTTCACGAAATAAAAAGAAGGTTCATTCTTAAATTTTATCATTCTTAAATGTTGATAAAATTCAGTATTATCGAAAAGATACTGTGTTCACATTGTGGATATACAATTTGGGCAGGTTTCGTGAAAACGACAGTACGCATGGACATGTAATATGGTCGGTGAATTTCAGAATGGAGATGCGTTGATACAACTGTGGCCGGTATGACATGCGAAGAGCTTAAACCGCTCGCGGGATCCCCGGTAAAGCGGTGTAAAAGGTTCGGACGAGAGTGTTGCAACACCTGTAAGTATAAACCGCCTGTTTCACGTAGCTGCACGTTTACTATAGGAATGAATAGCCTTTTTTGTGGAATTTATCGGGGTATAAAACTTGAAAAGTCGCGGGAATACTGTCGAAGGCCGGAAGGCCTCGTCCAGTATTCCCGCGTTTTCTTTTCCAAGTTTATATCCCCGATAAATTCAACAAAAAGGCCATTCATTCCTTATAATTCCAGCATTTGAAAATGTGTTTATTTTCCGTTTTCAAGAAAATGTGTTTATTTTCCGTTTTCTTAAGAATTATTTTAACTGCGCCTGACGGTTACGGAAAGTAGTTCGGCATGGGAGTTTACTGGGATATAAATTTTGGACAGAGACTTGCTACGGACCAATCAAATGCTAGGGAATTGTGTAAAATTGTTTGTGCTGGAATTATCACTTTATACGCAACCGTGAGGTTGCACTATATCGCTACACCACCGTCAAGTAAAACATTGCCTACATGTAATAACATCAGGGGCGGATCTAGAGGGGGGTTCCGGTGTTGCACCCCCCACCCCCCCCCCCCCCACCCCCGTTCAGCGTTCAGCCACGGAGTTTTACATAGATCACAGTTTACCACCAGTTTGAGTCTGAATTTAAATGCCGTAAAATACAGGAAAGTGCATTTCGAAGAGCTCGAAAATAAGACAACCCCATAGTTGCGAACGGTAACTCTTGCAATTACTAGTTATTACCCCCACCCCCCCCCCTGAACATTTACATTTCACGCACTAAAATATAGAAGAAAGCAGCAGGGCGTTGACGTTCATGAATACTTCGATATATTGTTATTGAGAGACAAATCTACAATATGACGCACAACATAATATTACCATAAACTTACCTCATAAAGTGTGTAAACAAAGAACGCTTCAAACGTACATTTGGAAAGACTACACCGTTACAACTCTCATGTAATGCAGTGTAATGAAATGTAATTATAGTTATGTGCTCAGAACTAGTTTGACGCAGTGTTCCGTTAATGCCATGGTAACACACGACCGCCTCCGCTAATCTTGCCAATATTTTTTAGATTCCTTTATTTCAAAATGCTTGAATATTGTGCTTGATGTCAAGCAGCTTGATTGACTGAGCCTGAGCTGTGTTACAGCTCAGGCTCAGCCAATCAAGCTGCTTGATTGCGAGGAGAGATGGCCAATATATGTTCAAAAACGTTGATATTTGGGCAAGATTAACGCAGGTGGTTGTGTATGTGACTGTGACTGGAGAAGCGGGGCTTGTGGGATTTTAAGTGCAGTTCCTGAACAAATAGTCCTGTAACCAGTAGCCGATTTCATCAAAATTGCAAAGTATACTTTACTAGCAAAGTCTACTTTGAGGGAGAAATTTTCACTTTTAGGATAAATTTATTAATTTTTATTATACTGAATTTATTACATTATCACAGCCAATTTGGCTGTGATAATGTAATAAATTCAGTATAATAATTCTGCATACTTTTAATCATCAAATATATGCAGTTGTTAGTTTTATATGAAATAATGCATTTCAGGAAAAATAAATGATTACTCCCTCAAAGTATACTTTGCTAGAAAAGTATACTTTGCAATTTTGATGAAATAGGCTACTGACAACGATCTACAAGCGTGGCGGTGGTTCATTGATGGAAGTACGAACAAAACAGGTACTGATCAGACTGTGCGTTCTTCGCGACCGCAGTCTGATTAGTACCTGCTTTGTTCGTACTTCCATCAATGAACCATCAGCCCTATTTCTCCAGTCACAGACACATATTTGATTGGCGGTATGTGGTTGATACTACCACATACTAGGCCATAAGAAACGTACCATGATACGAAAAAAATACAGGCCAATTTGGAACACCAAATCTACATAAACTCGAATAAGTATTGTCGTCTCTAAATAGTTAGAGCTAGCATTAAATATGTAGAGCTAGCTCCAAATGATTTAGAGAGCTCTTCAAATAATTGTGAGTTAGCTCTAAATATTTAATGCTAGCTGTAATTATTTAGAGTAACTATTTTAGTTTATGTAGATTTGGCGTTCCATAGGCCTAATAACTGTTTCGCGCCTGCCATGGACCAATCAGCAGACGGGTTGTTTCTATAGGTCCAGCACCACCATTGATGTTTCCTATATAAACTAACCAATGACCGCACATGTTGCTATTCTCTGCTACTTTCATTTTTCGTATGGATGTTGTGGGACCTATTTTTCCATAACCTGCACCCATTCTGCTATGGATATTCACTAATTAAAATAATGGTTTAATTATTGTTAAGAAAGATAAATGCAATCTCCTGTGATAACCATGGTGGTGGCGCAAAGAGTCAGCCGCTGGAATGTGGGAACGAATTGTTAATTCGAGGGAACGAATTATTAAAATGAGGGAACGAATTGTTAATTCCAGGGAACGAATTCAACGGTTATATCGTGGGAATCAATTAATAAAAAAAATCCATGTCCCCTGCGGGGCTCCGTATGAAACTGATGTAAATGATACATTAACATGCCTGGGAAGTAGATTAGTACATCAATTGACTGGTTTCTGCATGAAAAGAGTGTGTATAGCATAACAAATCTGTAGCCGATTTCATCAAATGTAATAATGTAATAAATTCAGTATAATACAAATTAATAAATTTATCTTTAAATTGAAAATTTCTCCCTCCAAGTATACTTTGCTAGATAAGTATACTTTGTAATATCGGTGAAATACGCTACTGGATTGTTTTTATTAACCCTTACTACGCTGAATTAAATGTTGTCGTCTGCTGGAAATGTTTTATTTTCAATATTTCTCGACAAAAACCTGATTTTGACAGCACATGAGAATCGTCTCCAGTGGAGACGATTCTCATGTGCTGTCAAAACCAGGTTTTTGTCAAGAATTAAAGCAAAAATGAAAAACAGCAGACGGCAATTTGTCTGAATAGTCTAATGATTTTGTGTAGTTGAATAGTTTATGTTAGGGTTACTTTTGCATGCATGTACACACAGGTGGAAGACTCGGACCTATTTCACCAAAAAAATGCCTATTAAAAAAAAATCCCATTACCCCACCCACTTGATCTCGTACAGTAACATATTCTATTTGGTACTGTATGAGACCAAGTGGGTGGGGTAATGGGATTTTTTTAATAGGCATTTGTTTGATGTCATAGGTCCGAGTCTTCCACCTGTGCATGTACATGCCCACTTGAGTTACATTTTGTGTTGCGGTTCTCGGCTTACAGGCGTGAACACAGGCGCTTGTAAGAAGAATCGAAATGTGAAAATCAACCAGCTGTATACGTGTGACCAACTGTTCGTGCTCCTCGGTCCCACAGTCGCCTGTGATCTGTTTACGTTCGAATGCTGCAAGAAATGCCGGACCGTACCGGCGATTAATAGCTAACCCGAGGTATATACACTACCGTATGGTTGTGCCCCATGTAAAGTCTGTGTAAATAGAGAATAGTAGGTTAGTGCCGTGAATGGGAAAATATATCTGGCAAGGCTTAGGAAACGGGATGGGCGAGGCTCTACCGAGCACATCCCGTTTCCGAGCCGCGCCAGATATTTTTCCCATTCATGGCACTAACCTACTATTCTATTTATCCCGTCAACACCTACTAATGGCTTTAAAATGCAAAAACAATAATCCCAGCCACCGCACATATTCATACGCAGTGATTAGGTCATATTGACAGGATATTAACAATGTTTCAAGGCACCGTGTTTCACGGCACATACGCACTGTGTTGACGGAATAAATCTAATACACTACATGTACTAATTAATACACCAATTATATAGCTATTTACATAAATAAACCATATGAATGTGATCAGTAAGTCTTTATGCAGATACTGCTACTGTTACAAACGCACACAAACCTCTAATATGCAAATTATTCACTAATTTGGATGTAACACATATATATGTGTGTAGAAGCCAACTTATACATGTAAAGCACCAACCTTTGTTTATTATTTTCGCACTACAACATATGGTGAGCCCCTTACATTATGTACCATAACATTCCTACCAATCGTATTAGTGACGGCAAACCATAAATTATAACCATATTTGCATATACATACACACACGGTGATATATACATACACACACACGGTGATATATACATACACACACACGGTGATATATACATACACACACACGGTGATATATACATACACACGGTGTGTACATGGTTTCTCACCGTGTGTGTGTATATATATGCAAATATGGTTATAATTTATGGTTTGCCGTCACTAATACGATTGGTAGGAATGATATGGTACATAATTTAAGGGGTCATTTAAGGGAGTTAGTCCCTTTCTTCCACGGACACTTCCCATTGTTTATTGCAGGACTGACGATCGGACATACTACGGCCGGATGCACGAGACTGGAACGAACAAAATTCATGAATTATATAAATAGTATATATCACACTACCGTCTTGCTGATCTTTATTTAAAAATACTGGATTAATGTGCTTGCAATCACTGACAAGCAGCTGGCTTGGCTAAGCCTGAGCTGTCTTACAGTTCAGGCAACCAACTTGCTTGATTGCGAGTTTAACACATGTCCAGAAACGTTCATGTTCTGTAGCCGATTTCATCAAAATGGCAAAGTATACATGTACTTATCTAGCAAAGTATACTTTGAGGGAGTAATCATTTATTTTTCCCGAAATGCATTATATCATATAAAACTAACGACTGCATATAGTTGATGTTTAAAAGTATGCAGAATTATTATATTGAATGTATTACATTATCACAGCCAAAATGGCTGTGATAATGTAATAAATTCAGTATAATAAAAATTAATAAATTTATCCTTAAATTGAAAATTTCTCCCTCTAAGTATACTTTGCTAGATAAGTATACTTTGCAATGTTGGTGAAATCGGCTATAGCGCAAGGTAAAGTAACTGTAAATAAAACAGAAGGTTGCTTCACACCATTGTCCTGCACAACACATGGCTTGTCTATTTAAACATTTAAAAGCAATCTTTAAAAGCAAAATCATTTGGAAACATATAATTCTAGGTATGTATGCCACTCAAAACAGAACAGAGTGTTATCTTTCTAAATATATTATTAGACAACTTTCATCGGACTCATCAAAACAAAATGCTTTCTCAACGGTTGCGAATGTTAAGATGTGCATGTACTTCCTAATTTAGGGCGGCGATGATTTGGCACCAACACAAGCTTTCTATCGTCAACGCTTACTGGGATACTAAAGAATAATTATGTTAAACATGCATTTACAGCGGCCATTTTGTATTTACTGCAGTTGATTTTGGCATACATGGTTGTCGCACTATTATTACTTCCGTTTGTTGGAAACGCACAATGCATAGCTAATACTGTTCTGAAATAATACTTAATCTTCAAATGAAGTTTTTATGAAGATATAATAATATACATGTAGTTGTAAAAAGGTGGCCTTTGAATTTCATAAATGGTGGCCATGGGACCGTGCCACTACACTTCGTACGACTAAAATGTTCGTAAGAGCAAAATTATGATAGTCTGTAACTTCCACATTAACAATGTTATCTTGTAAACAATTAATGTATATACATTTATTGAGCATATGCAGCCTATGCTCAATAAATGTAAATCCATCAATTTAAATTTCCAAACGATCCTAAATTTGCAGTTACGAACATTTTAGTCGTACGAAGTTTAGTGAAACGGGCCACAGAACGTGACTTTCTCAAACTCCAGCATTGATTGTCTGATTCAGTGTTGTGGAAGTAGACCAGTGGCCTATTTCACCAACATTGCAAAGTATACTTATCTAGCAAAGTATACTTTGATGGAGAAATTTTCAATTTAAGGATAAATTTATTATTTTTTATTATACTGAATTTATTACATTATCACAGCCATTTTGGCTGTGATAATGTAATAAATTCAGTATAATAATTCTGCATACTTTTAATCATCAAATATAATTAATGTGCAGTCATTAGTTCTATATTAAATAATGCATTTTGGAAAAATAAATGATTATTCCCTCAAACTATACTTTGCTAGATAAGTGTACTTTGCAATGTTGATGAAATCGGCTACAGATTGCCTATCAATTGACCCACTGCTATATTATACAAGAATTCCGCCACGGAAGCGGTGTCGCGCCTGCCGAGGCATTTGACCGTGAACATTACAAGTAAATAAATTACCTTGACCTTCAGAATTTGGATGTGGGGGTGTGCATAATGAAGCATCATCCGTAGACAAACATTGATGTGAAATATTATCAATGTCTGGAAAGGGGTTAAAGAGATATTGTGAAAAAACAATAACTTTTAACACATTTCTGTTACAAATCCGGTGAACATTACAAGTAAATAAATGACATTGACCTTCAAAATTTGGATGTGGGGGTGTGCGTAATGAAGCATCATTCCTAGACAAACATTGATGTGAAATATTATCAAAGTCTGGCAAGGGGTTAAAGAGATATTGTGAAAAAACAATAACTTTAACGCATTTCTGTTACAAAACCGGTGAACATTACAAGTAAATAAATGACCTTGACCTTCAGACTTTGGATGTGGAGGACAAACATTGATATGAAATATTATCAATGTCTGGCAAGGGGTTAAAGAGATATTGTGAAAAAAACAATAACTTTTACGCATTTCTGTTACAAAACCGGTGAACATTACAAGTAAATAAATGACCTTGACCTTGAGAATTTGGATGTGGGGGTGTGCGTAATGAAGCATCATCCCTAGACAAACATTGATGTGAAATATTATCAATGTCTGGCAAGGGGTTAAAGAGATATTGTGAAAAAACAATAACTTTAACACATTTCTGTTACAAAACCGGTGAACATTACAAGGAAATAAATGACCTTGACCTTCAAAACTTGGATGTGGGGGTGTGCGTAATGAAGCATCATCCCTAGACAAACATTGATGTGAAATATTATCAATGTCTGGCAAGGGGTTAAAGAGATATTGTGAAAAAACAATAACTTTAACGCATTTGCCTTACAAAAAAACCGGACGACGCGGACGACGACGACGCGGAAAACGACGACGACGACGACGGAAAAAGCGCCGACTATAGTCGCGCCTCTGCTAAAGCAGGCGCGACAAAAACTAGTTGAACATGGCGGAGATTTTATGTTTCACAACAAATGGTGGCTAAAACTTGATTTTTGCGGATTAAAACATTCAGATTTAGCATACTATCGAAACATGCATACATCCATGCATACCGATATCTTTCCGGCAATATTAACATACTAATATCTGAAAAAAGTAATGGGTCTATTTAAGAAGCGTATTTCTAAAAATTGGCATATTGCGATACGTTTGACGTCGCATGATTGTCTTTTATTAGTAGAGCATTTGAATAATATAATTTATGATATACCTACCCATGAAATACATAGTTATGCGATGTAAATAAAAGTCATATGTTCTCATCGATGAAATAAACAACTTCCGGTGAAGATACGACTACTTCCGCTATCTATATTCATAACGCGCATCTGCAGTGCCGGACTACAAATAGGCTGCAAATACACATTCATTACCGTATACAGTCTACAAAAACTGCTAAGTTCGACGGAGCGGTATATAATAAATAGAATATTCATATTTTTGCCACGAATATAGACATATATGTTCATCGAGTGATGTGAAATGTCCATATTTCTAGAGAGGCACTCGTGAAATATGGACATTTCACACCACTCGATGAATATATCGATGGTCTAGTAACATAAGGTCGTAAGTGCTATGCTTTAGCATAGCACTTACGACTATATGTTACTAGACCATCGATATGTCATATTCGTTGAAAACTGAATATGAATATCCTCTATGTCTGCTCATTCCTGTACTGAAAATAGCTATCGCGGATCTAATTTGTATAAACAAAATCCTGCAAAAAAGGGGGATTCGTACGAATCCATCGAACCTCTCCTGACGACGCTCTAGTAAGTTCTAGTACATGTGTAGCCAACGTACATACCTAAATTACATAACTATACCTGCAATATGTCTTGAAAAACGGAAATTAACCCTTACAACCACAGAGGTCAGACAGCCAAGATGTGCAAACAATGTGTATCAAATGAGTCAGCTCGCAACAGAGTTACTGTTCCTAGACGTCTAGTGAAGCTAGGATATGCAGCATTTGTCACTATTATTCCCCTCTAAAAACATCCACACATTGTCATTTAATGGAATAGTCCAACAAATAATATGAAAAAGCCAAATTGATGTAGGATTCCAGGGCTGTAAGAGTTATGTTGCCTATCGTCGTTTTTTTGGAATATTGCGTTCATTGTTGACGTTCACTTAATGAAAGCACATATATCATGTTAGAACAAAGTGGGATAGCTTCAGTAGTACTGTCTGTTTCACAAAACCTGGCCAAATTGTACGGCTTTATCCACAATGGATACACAATATTGTTTCGATAATTTTAAATGTTATCAAAATTTAAGAATGATATTTATTTTATTGCGAAACGAGAGACGAGGCAAAGCCACGGAGGCCGGGTTTTCTTCAAGGCATAGTAAGTGGTACAGATATTGAGAAACGGATCTAAGGCTACACAAAATTAATGTTTAGATTCTCATCTCCGCCCGCCCCTAATAAAACGGCCCGCCCAAGGGTTTTTTAAATTAAAACACATTTGGTAAAATTTACGAGAATGATGCGGCCCGCGTATTATACCGCTCCCACAGCTTTTTATCTGAGTGATTTACGTAGCGCAATACAGCAACCCCGGAACCCGCTCCCTTGAGATTAGCAATACTTCAATATGAACATGTTATTACAAAACACTATTGCACGCAACTGTGCCTTGCCGTTCAACACCTCGTTTTAGTATTGCCTGAAAACAAAAAATAAAAGTGTCCCACCCGCCCCATTTTTCCCCAAAATTTGGATGAGAATCTAAACATTAATTTGTTGTAGCCTAAACGCGAAAACTTAATGTGGAAAAGATATGTGAAGGTAAAAGTAAAGGTCAGATGATGGATAGTAGTATGTGGTGGGCACTCGTTGGTTATGAAGTTGTGCAAGTATGGTGGTTCTGTGTGGTCAAGGACCTAAAGACGAACATTTAACATTGCAATTGTCTTTTTCAATGACGTGGAAAAAATAGATCAAGGTAAAAATAATGTCACATGTTGGATAGTGGTATGTGATGGGTAACCGTTGGTTATGAAGTTGTGCAGGTATGGTGATTCTAGGTGGCACAGTAGCAGAGAAATGGGCAAAACACGAAAACTTAACATTGGACTTGGATGCCGCCGCCCGACGCCCTTCTGCACACCCACCCGGCTTTTGATGATGTCTATTATAGGAATGAATGGCCTTTTTGTGGAATGTATCGGGGTATAAACTTGGAAAAGTCGCGGGAATACTGGACGAAGGCCGGAAGGCCTCGTCCAGTATTCCCGCGACTTTTCCAAGTTTATATCCCCGATAAATTCAACAAAAAGGCCATTCATTCCTTATAATTCCAGCATTTGAAATAAATTCATCAAGAAAATGTGTTTATTTTTCGTTTTCTTAAGAATTATTTTAACTGCGACTCACGGTTACGGAAAGTAGTTCGGCGTGGGAGTTTACTGGGATATAAATTTTGGACAGAGACTTGCTACGGGCCAATCAAATGTTAGGGAATTGTGTAAATATTTGTGTGCTGGAATTATTCAACATTTAACTTTTCTTTTCTTAAATCATGTACAGCTATCTAGCCAGCTTTCAAAGTCAATTTCCAAAAATGTTCGCTTTTCGACTCGTCCTTCAGCTTCTCTAGCTCCTTCCTCCCATGTTAAATTTCCATATAAGAATCATATTTCGTAATAAAATCATTATTTGACCAAATCTTATGGAATATGGCCATCATGAACAAAAAATGTGCATGTTTCATATATTTTTCATAAATAATGTCACAACCTGGCAATAAATATATTTATTTTCGGCGTGAAATACCTTTTAAATGAACCAAGAATATATTCAAAATGGCCGCCAAATTGCATACGTTGTTTTAGTAAACGGGACTATAAATTACAAGTATAATATAAAGTGACTATATGTAATGTGTTTTGCAATCATAATCAACTTTCAGTACATTAAAAGTCACAGTGATGTATACACCGTTCAATATATATTCCAAGATGGCCGACGTTTATAGAAATATTAGACAAAATAAAGTGCGAATCTTGTGCATCTTTGTGTGCATGTACAAGCGAACTGGCATACATATGTGCTTAATAGCCAAAAGTTCTTCGGCAACAGAATGTGGAACAGACAGTAGTTAACCCAATTGTTTTGTCTGTAACGCAGGGCGGTTTACAATGTGGGGTCAGCGTGTAAGTGCACACACGTGTAAGTGCAAGACACGTTCGTGTGTGCACTTACACGCTGACCCCACTGTACTTACTTGTCAGTCGCCCTACGTTACACACAGAAACTTCAGGTTAGTCAATTTGCTTGTCCACGTTGACGGGTTCGTACGCGGCTTCATAATCCACATATCCATTCCCTCTTCGTCTCAGTCCCAGAGTTCGGCCGCGAGTCAAAATCGCAATAATACGACGGAACAACCTCGGTTTGTGCTCGGGAGTCTCCGACGTTTCGGCGGAACCAGTCTGCGTAATCTCCTCCCCAGCATCGGAGGTCGACATGCTTTTCTTCAGCTTCACCCGCTCCTTGTGTTTGTCGGACTTCTCGATACTCTTGTGGATGGCGAGGTCGTACATCTCGATGAGAAGCTGGATGATCTCGAGAACGCTGATGAGCGACAGACCGATCCACAGTCCTACGGCGCCACCGATGTCCGACAGGAATTGGTAAAACTGAAATCAACAATGATGGTGTGAAATTTACAGGCACTAGGCATACGAAGGAAATTGACAGGATACATTTAAACAAATCGTGATTCATTTCTCTTATGATTGATTGACAGACCGACCGATTGATTGACCTCTCGCTTGTAAAAGCTAGACTAGTTGCGAACAGTAACTCTTGCAATCTACTTCCGTACCGTCTGGAGTCGGGCTACGGACGGTACGGGAGTATATTGCAAGAGTTAATGTTCGCAACTAAAGCTCGACCGGCTAGTTCATCCACAGATATCGTGACTATGGCCGGAGAAATAGGTGTTATTACCTGTGTCACCAGTGTAGACTCCGATCAGTCTCATCAGAATGTGTGGCTGTGACTGGAGAAATGGGCATTATGGGTTTTGCGACCAGTGTAGCCTACCCATAATCAGCCTACGCGTTGGCATGAATCCAGAGGAATACATCCAGAGTCCTCTGAATCCAGGGAAAGGAATCCTAATGAATGAACCAAGAATCCTCCGATCAAGTGCAATGAATCCATAATAATTTTAATAAGAATATTTTATTTTTATTTTCTTTCTAAAGTTTGCTGGCGGCAATTTAAATTTATGTGAAAAACGTGTTCAACCCTTTGCAGTGTGCAAAGGGTTGATGCAGTTTTTAACATAACTTTCCAAGGCCTTTATTTGTACCGGATACGTAGATATGTTTGGCCATCTTGGTAGACGCTTAACCCTTAACCTGCTGATCGCGAAAACTGTCGTCTGCTGTTGCTTTATATTTTGCCCTGTTGCTCAATAAAAACATGGTTTGACAGCACTTTAGAATCATTTCCATTGGAAATTATTCTAAAATGCTGTCAAACCATGTTTTTAACGAGAAAAATCGAAAATAAAACATAAACAGCAGACGACAACATTTCATTCAGCAGGCTAAGGGTTAACAGAGAACAAAATATATAGGACGGCTCAGAGATTTAGGTTATTCATGTTGTCTCAGCAGCATGACCTTACCGTGATTTCGGGAACTTCCGTGATCACTTCGTAGTTCAGGTCTTCGTAGTAAACCTTCAGTTTCAGGAAGTTCATGCTGCAACAGAACACATTATAATGCATGATGCTGTGAGTCACCTCCGCCAGGACATGGCATATCACAATTGATACTGTCCGTATAATCCATTGGGGAGGGTTGTAACTAATATTGATATAACTTGTAGCCCAACAAATTCGCGTGTTATTTTAAAAACATTACGTTTGCTTGTTGCAATTTTATCCCGTCAACACAGTGCGTATGTGCCGTGAAACACGGTGCCGTGAAACATTTTTGATATGCAGTCAAAACTATTTTTGCATTTTACAGCTATTTAAAGGTGTTGACGGGATAAATAGAATAGTAGGTTAGTGCCGTGAATGGGAAAAAATATCTGGCGCGGCACAGAAACGGGATGTGCTCGGCAGAGCCTCGCCCATCTCGTTTCCTGAGCCTTGCCAGATATTTGTTCCCATTCACGGCACTAACCTACTATTCTCTATTTATCCATGCCGCTTAGTTCACAATAAAACAACATTAAAATATAGTGCATGAGCCGCTGATGTCGGTCTGCGACTGTTATATGTAACCATGGTAACTCAGGGAAAGCTATGTTCAGTCGCTATATACGACGCTGTTTTATAATTTATATAGTAGTGATTGATATCGATAATTCGATTTTATGCATATCAGTTATTCCAGATGCGATTACATCGCTTTTTTTATATCAATATTTCGATTTGTTTTTATCAATAAATATTGAATAAATAATAAAACTGCGCCCAAAGCATAATAATGCATATATGGCATACATTGAACATAAGTTGCGGGCCACAAAAGCATCATGGCTGTTTCTATTGTATTTTGAATGTACATCGGCCACCCGTTATCAATAAACATAGCTTCATTCGACTCATTCATATGTTCGAGAAAGCGGGTATATGTGAATTAGTTTCACCAATATGAAGTCATGCTTAGATATGCAAACTTCAAGCAAACAAAAGATGAAAGACAAACTGAAAAATAGTCTCTTTTACGAATACCTACATGTATGCTAGTACTACATTTACAAGTAACGCCAGCACGCCTACAAATATACCATTGACCGTTCCATGGTGTAGAACATAGAGAATAGTAGGTTAGTGCCGTGAATGGGAAAAAATATCTGGCAAGGCTTAGGAAATGGAAAATAGAATTTCTTTATTTCTCATCAGAAGTATATGTAGTGACCACCATTTGAACCGTCTCGCCGAGACGGTTCAAATGAGTGGTCACAACATATACTTTGGTTCAGAAATAACTAGAGAATAGTAGGTTAGTGCCGTGAATGGGAAAAAACATCTGGCAAGGATTAGGAAATGGAAAATAGAATTTCTTTATTTCTCATCAGAAGTATATGTAGTGACCACCATTTGAACCGTCTCGCCGAGACGGTTCAAATGAGTGGTCACAACATATACTTTGGTTCAGAAATAGATGGAGAATAGTAGGTTAGTGTCGTGAATGGGAAAAAACATCTGGCAAGGCTCAGGAAACGGGATAGGCGAGGCTCTGCCGAGCACATCCCGTTTCCGTGCCGCGCCAGATATGTTTTCCCATTCACGGCACTAACCTACTATTCTATTTATCACGTCAACACCTACAAATGGCTGTAAAATGCAAAAATAGAATCGACTGGATATCAAAAATGTTTCACGGCACCGTGTTTCACGGCACCGTGTTTCACGGCACATACGCACTGTGTTGACGGGATAATATTCGTTATACCGGGGTAGGTCTTTACAAAGTCTGAAAACGTCATACAACCACTACCCTTCATTAGCCGATTTCATCCAAATTTCAAAGTATACTTATCTAGCAAAGTATACTTTGAGGGAGTAATCATTAATCTTCCCCAAAATGCATTGTTTCATATAGAACTAACGACTGCATATATTTGATGATTACAAGTATGCATAATTATTATACTGAATTTATTACATTATCACAGCCAAAATGGCTGTGATAATGTAATAAATTCAGTATAATAAAAATTAATAAAGTTATCCTTAAATTGAAAATTTCTCCCACAAAGTATACTTTGCTAGATAAGTATACTTTGCAATGTTGGTGAAATAAGCTACAGATCCTTATGATACATCTCATGTGGATGGTCAGGGTCTGTAAACATTGGCATTCTATTATTTGGGGCTGGACGGTTCATGTGCAATGGCCTACTAGTAGTAGAACGGACATAGCCACTAAAGGATACTTCACACTAATATATCAACAGTTAGGCGAATGTTCTTTGAGATAGCTTAAAAAGAATGCCGGAACCAAGGTGCCTCATTAATGCCTAGACCTAAAAATGTCACGTGGTGCAGGTAACCAGACAAACTTTAGTGATATACTGACAACACTACCTATTTTAGACATACATGAATATGAAAAGAAACTCAATTTTGTTTACATTTCGCCATGAAACCATGTTGTATTGCTGGTTATATTTTGTTATATCCCTAAAATCAAGTTGGCAGGCAATCATTATACAATATTGACAAGTACAAATATCTAACAAGTAGCAATAAAATGTAAAATATAAAGAAAAAAAGAAAACATACGACAACTATATGCAGGCCCTAATTGACCAGCGGATGAGAATTCCTGATTGGAAATACATGTAATGGTTATTCAACATGATTTTCAATCGGGAATTCTCATTCTCCGCTCTTTCAAAGTTTCCATAGAAACATTCATTATGTGATATGGTAAACATAATAAGCAAATGACAGTTACTATATTTCACCTATATGTTCTTGAGCGGCATTACATGATTGTCTAGGAGAATTCACATTTAGCGTAAATGCTTGTTTTCTAATCATGTTTCAAATTATATCTACCAATGTTCGGATTAATCCGGCAAGCCCGATACTAGACCAAATACCTCTTGGTTCTTGCACCGTCCAGTCCTGCCAGGTGTTCGCAAGCTTTTTTGTTAGCCCTCCTGCATATGATCTTTTCCAAGACATCCTAAATACAATGTATAGTGAAATACAATGGAACCTCTCTAAACCGGACACACTGGAAGGTCCCCATGGTATTACAGTGGAACCTCTCTAAACTGGACACCCTGTGATGTCCTCAGGGTGTCCTGTTTAGAGAGGCTCCACTGTAAATCAGGCATATAGGCACCGCAAAACATGTATGTGTGGTTTGCTATCACCATTATCACGAACAAACGTTATCAACGGTGAGAGATGACAATTTATCCCGTCAACACAGTGCGTATGTGCCGTGAAACACGGTGCCGTGAAACATTTTTGATATCCTGTCAATACGACGTACTCACTGCGTATGAATATGTACGGTTGCTGGGATTATTTCTTTGCATTTTAAAGCCATTTGTATGTGTTGACAGGATAAATAGAACAGTAGGTAAGTGCCGTGAATGGAAAAAAATATCTGGCTCGGCACGGAAACGGGATGTGCTCAGCAGAGCCTCGCCCATCCCGTTTCCTGAGCCTTGCCAGATATTTTTTCCATTCACGGCACTAACCTACTATTCTCTATAAGCACATACAATTACTCGGACATGTAGGTAGGTGACATTTGAAGCATCTGTGCGCGCCGCTGACTATGCACGCCGTATGTTACAAATATAAATCTAATATTATTTAGGAATTTCTAGATATACTATTCAGTTGGGGCCCGTTTCACCACACGTCGTAAGACTAAGAACTTCGTACGTCAAAATTGAAATTGGAAATAAAATTCGTAGATTTAATGACGTAAACCCTACACAATGGTAGCATTAGAGAAACACGTTAAAGGTACATGCCCACTCAGTAGGCACAACATGTTCTTTATAGGAATTAAATACATGTAAGTGTATAATTGTGTCACTATTGCACCAGTTCTAAAAATTACGAGTGCATGCTATACAGATATACATGTAATAATTTAGTAATATGTATTTTACTGATATTGACTCGCGGTAGTATCAGGCTAGTTTAATATGCAAACGAGGCATGATCTTTTTTAAGTATATAACTATACCCTTTCACCCCTAGGTAACTGGAATAGATTTTGATGTTAATTTCGCAACCAATCCAGTGGTCACAAAATGGTTTTCAGATTAGTCCATTTCTGAAAAGTGGGCATTTTCTGTTCTCAAAAATATGAAAATGACTTTCAAACAGTGAAGATCCTGATGAGACTGCTCGTTACGAGCCGGCTCATCTGGATCTGCACTGTTTGCATAAACCGCTATAGCGGGCTTTCGGGTTCAAAGGGTTAAATGCGTAACCTGAAAAAAATAATAATGTAAAGTATGATCATTGCACACCATAACATAACTACAGAGAATAAATAGTAATGTCCGTAATAGTAATGCCAACCAACATGTGGAGTACTGGTGAATGAATGTTTATTTTGCCAGAAAATGTCATATCTACAGAATATACAAAACTATCTGTCTTCTTATATTATAACCTACTGAGTGGGCATGTACCTTTAATGTGGGAAGCAAATTCATAGAAATATTCGTACGAACATTTGTGTAGTGAGAAGTTTAGTGAAACGGGCCCCAACTTCCCATACAACGCAACTGTGAATATTACGGGGCGCCAAGTGGGACATGGCTCAATTTTGTCAACAAAATTCATTTTTGTGCCACAAAATTCAATTCTGTGTCACAAAATTCACTTTTGTGGCACAGAATTCAATTCTGTGCCACATAATTCAATTCTGTGTCACAAAATTCAATTCTGTGTCACAAAATTCACTTTTGTGCCACAAAATTCAATTCTGTGCCACAGAATTCAATTCTGTGTCACAAAATTCAATTCTGTCAATTCTGCACACGCATGTAAGAAGGACTACCATTGGTCAGAAACTGCACTGGAGAAATGGGTCACGGTCGCCGATCTACACATTCAATGTCGATGATTCATTTCTCATTCTGCCGATGATTCATTTCTCATTCTGCCATTTGCTTGCTTCAACTATCTCCAAACAGTCAAACGTTGACAAACTCATTCGTATTTAAACTCATTTGCGTTATAATTGTACACATAATTCATGTACATGTAGATCTCCCGCGAGTACTGACGTCATGTATTGTGTATCGCAAGGTACATCTGCCCCAGTTAAATTAATAATACACGCTCTGTGGCCTATGTTCTGACTGCTGTCTGTGTTTATAAACAGAATGTGTGTATTGGGCCATTTGAGGAAACCATTTGTAGTATTTGTGTAGATACTATGGATACTAAGATGGTGTATACTGTAAATAATGCATGTAGACACATAGTTGCGAACACGTAACTTCGCAACTAGTAGACACAGATTCAATACCATTTGTTTCACAAGGTTAGATCTACTGTTAGAATACGACGTCATCTAATGTCATTTTCGAGCATAAAACGTTACCTGATAAATAGAATACCAGGCTAGTGTATTTTAATATCAAGTTTATCAGGCTCCGCTTGGAAACGGTAGGAATTCCTCGGCAAGCCTCGGAATTCCTACGCGTTTCCTAGCCTTGCCTGATAAACTTGATATCGAAATACACTAGCCTGGTATTCTCTATATATGGGCATGCTCTCAGGTCTAGCTATGTCCCGGCTACTTTATGTTTGACCCTGTTTACATAATTGAGGGAAAATTCTGAATATTTTTCTTATTTCTCCTTCAAAGTATATATGCTTATATGGTGTGACCACTCATTTGTAATCATAATAATAACCAAAATAACTGTCCATAAAGAAGTATAATATTGATATATTGGGTTATATTTTCGCATTGAAATATTTAAACCTGCAAGTGTACTCCACCATCTAGTAAAATGGACTAAGACCGATCTCAACCAATCAACGTAGATATGACATAGACTATCCTACGCAAACTAATTTTTGTGGACAAAAATGAATTCTGTCCCACAAAACTGAATTTTCTTCACAAAACTCAATTCTGTCTTACAAAATTTAATTTTGTGACACAGAATTGACAGAATTGAATTTTGTGACACAGAATTGAATTTTGTGACACAGAATTGAATTTTGTGATTTTTAGTGTTACAAAACTCAATTTTGTACACATAATTAACCTGTCCTGCATGGCGCCCCGTAAATATAGACCAGTTGACGTAAGTTTGGTAGTGGATACACATACTCGGACACGTGTGTGTTTGCCCGCCAGGACCTTAAACCCCTGCACCCCAAGCAACTGACACGACCTAGTTCATGAGACTGTTCCATAATGCAGAAAAGAGGGATCATTTTGTAAAAATCTAACAAATATCCACAAATGGTGCAGATCTTGATGAGACGGCTCGTTACGAGCCGGCTCATTAAGATATACACTGTTTGCAAATATTAGGGAAGAGGTCTCTAGTATTGAACGTACGGCAGCTTAAAAGTCGTTCCCACGACATAGCATCTCGTTACCACGACATAGCATCTCGTTCCCACGAGATAGCATCTCGTTACCACGAGTTAGCTATGTCGTTCCCACGACATAGCATCTCGTTCTCTCGAAATAGGATCTTGTTCCCACGAAATAGGATCTCGTTGCCATGAGTTAGCTATGTTGTTCCCACGAGATAGCCTCTCGTTACCACGACATAGCATCTCGTTCCCACGAGATAGCATCTCGTTACCACGAGTTAGCTATGTCGTGGGAACGACATAGCATCTCGTTCCCTCGAGATAGCATCTCGTTCCCACGACATAGGTAGCCAATGAAAATGAGGCATAAGGGCCGCCATATTTCTTTCAGCTAAAGTTGAATATAGTCCGGCAGCCAAAAGCCGATTTTGGGCTTTACCTTGTTTTGAATAACATAGTTTTTATTACTGATTTTGCATGTCCAGGCCTTCTCGTTTTGAAATCCAACTGATGACAAACTGTCACCCTTGCGCGTTTTGAGAAAGTTGCATAAATTCCAGATGGCTGCCATATAGTGTACCATATAGTTGCATTCACATGAGCGTAAACTGGGTATATTTGACATCGTGATGAAAATTGGCAACTTTAAAATTCAATTCCTTAACTGCAATATGGAAAAAATCCAAGATGGCCGCCAAAATATGATCATTTTACGTAATTTCACTAGTTCGTCACAACAAAGAGTATGATTTTTATGATCTTGAGTTTACTGAAACAATGAGTGTTTGTTTTTGTAACTTTGCAGTGAAATTGAATAATAGTCTAAATAGCAGAACTCGAAAATGGCCGCCAATTATAAATATATTACATTATACGTGCAATCGTATCTCTACATAAGAAAACATATATAATTGCACTGAGAACATGTACTAGAGCAAATGAGAATACGAATATTGTATTTAGATACACAATTATTTTAGTACCTTAGGTACGCAGATAGATCTTTGTTTCAACAGCATTAGTCCAAGATGGCCGCCAACTATATTGATATTATTGTTGCAAATAGCTTATATAATTAAACCACGATGTCACATCTAAGTATTAAGTCAAGATGATTTTTTTTCTTAAGTTAATATACACCATCAGAAAACGTTCAATAACAGAAGTCCAAAATGGGCGCAGGATAATAATATAGTACATTCTACTAGTAATCAAATCATATACTGATATAATATTTAAAATAGTACATTTGGTTATATACGTTGTATTATTCAGTTTATTTTTGGAAAGCCTTCTTGTCTTGCCATTCCACATCAACAATCATACTGACACCAAATCCACGATGGCTACCAAACTTATATAGGCAGTAAACTTTAATGACTTCCTAATTAGAATAAATACATGAGGTTGTCTTTCATACCATTGGTTCCAAAAGCTTCACTGCTCAACATGTTTACTGTGAAATCACACGAAATGGCTAACCTGGCTAGTACAAATGATACATCTATATATTTCCAGCGTTCCATTAGCGTTATTCCAGTTTTACTTGCGTTAAACCAGTTTAACATGCATACATTTCTTTTCTACGAAATGTACACAATTTCCACAAAATGACGATATGTACATAGTGATTGAGGTACAACCTTTTGATATCACTTATCATTTGGTAAACTGCAAGTAATTGATAGAAATTCAAATTATTATTGATTAGGTAGAGCAAAATATATTTGTATGATGAGATAATGTAATGTTTCTGTACCATTCTTCTTTTCAATGATAAGTCTGAATTCAACGTATGACATATATGTGCAGTTGATTTTATTACATAAAACTCAATATGGAGTGCATACATATGATATTTTAAAATAATAAAATGAAATCGTCAGAGTACGTAAATGCTGAACAAAGAAATCAAATTTAATAACACATTCAATAATTCTGAGAAAAACACTGATATAATGTAGAATAAATACTATAGTGTGCACGCAACTAATACACATAGAAATTATATATATGGCATTCATTCCAGTTGTGCCACTACTAAATACTCTATCACGGTAACAATAAATGTTATATGCATTGCAGACAGCAATACACATAATACACAACAATATATACAACATGAAAGCCTTCAAGGTACCATACAATGGATATAAGGAGTGCAGTAATCACGAAATTTACTATACGTATATGACAATGCGGAACATCGTAACTGTCATCCCTTGCGGCTAGAGTTTTTGTTTCATCATATCTTCTTTTCTTATAGTCATATCTACAATATTAACTTTCATTTCATGTATACTGTGTATTTCGTTGTGATTAGTTTGTCTTTATCGTATGATATATTATTCTTGCTTGATTGCCTTGTACATATGTTGCTGTCCTTTTGAAGCATGATGGCGAGGTAAGCGGGAGGTTTGTCAAACTGGTTCAACCATACAAGTGGTCTGTTGTATGCACTGTCCTGTCCAAGGTGGCATCCTTTATGTCATGTTTCCGTGTGTTGTACTTCATTGGGATTTGATTTTCCTGTTACGTTACCAGTAGTTCATAGGGGAATAGTTGTTGTGCTTGCTCTGCATTTGTTATACTGTTTATATAGTACATGCACTGTTGCTTTCGTTTTGGGACCGTACACCGCTGATCGTGGAGTGCATGTTTGTGCCGCGTTGAAGGTTCTGCGACCACCGATGTGCGCATGCCATTTATTTATTATGAAGTATTTATTGCGTTGGTTTCTTGGTTTATGAGTCTAACTTTTCTACTGTGTTCTCTATTTTAAAAATCATGTCATTATTATGCGATCGGCATTGGCATACATTTGTAGAAATGTTGCAAACATGATAATCCATACGTTACACATTAAACCACACAACAACTAAATATAGGTTAGCGCTTCATACGCAGTTGTACGTACATACATCGGGTACATAAATTAATAACATCTTGGCTAAGTGAATTAATTGCATCAATTCAGTGGTAACATGTGGTGTTTGCCAGAAAAATGGAACACAAGCATTGTGAAAACACTCCATTTGAACATTTATTGGTCAATACCTGTGTTAGCAGATAAAATTACACCATTTGTCCGATTTCAGAATCTTTTTATAAAATAAAGAACTTTTGATATATAACGTATGAAATTGCATGGTTATATTGGCTGACAGGATCATCGGTATGATAACTAATATATTTGCTTCAGAACAGCATTATTTGCAAAACCACGAATGATAAAAGTAAGAATATGTGCTCACTATGGAGCTAGACTGAACTTAATTATATGACTTAATTATTAAACGATAATTGCTATAATTCATATTTGGCAGCGGTCTTGGACTTCTGCTATTGGAACAAGTGTCTAATTATATGACAAGGTTACAGTTACAAAAGAACACAAGATTGACATAAATCTGTGTGTTTTCTTTGAAATAGGTCAACGTAACATTTCATATTTTAATGATTGTCATTGCAAGGTAATTTATATCTGGCGGCCATCTAAGGCTTCTTCTATTGACACAATTGTCTAATATTGCGTTTGAAAGTTTGATAAAACGTTCAATACATCCATAAACCTGAGGAATGTATACTAATATGCTTAAATTAATCAATAGCCCCAGTAATTATTATGCAATGTGCGCAGTATAAGGCGACGTGACTTTTTGTTTAATGTTTGGCGGTCATTTCGACTTCTGCTATTGGCACAGTTATTTAATTATATTTCTAAGTTACTGAAAACTTTCAGTGTGCATGCATTCCTAAATCCAATACATCTATACCAATTTACTACAATATGGCCCTAATATGCAGTTATATACTTAATTATCAGTCGTTTACATTATTGTTATATGATACTGTATTTATATGTGGCGGTTATCTTGGACTTTCCCTGTACAACAACTTGTCTACGAACATATCGAACGTACTGAAAGCGTTTATTGTGTCAATATATCCAATATCAGCATCATGTTTGGTTTGATATAGAGTGTGAGAGTAATTATATGTAAACTATGTCACATTTGGCGGCCATTTTGGATTTTTTCCATGTCACAGTGAATATTAAAATTGTTCACCGCTTATCTGATAAGTCAAGTAAATCCACTTTACGCTCTTAACTTACTTCAATACCTCACACGGCATACTATAACTGTTTGGTGGCCATTTTGAATTTATGCAAATTTCTCAAAACGCTCAAGGATGACAGAGTGTCATCAGCCGGATTCCGGTTGTAGATGGTATGACAAGCAAAATCGCCAATAAAAAACTACATTTGTATGTATTAATCAAAACAAGGTGAAGCTCCCGGCTGGCGGACTAATATGGCGGTAATTATGCTTCATTTTCATTGGCTAACTCATGGTAACGAGATGCTATCTCGTGGGTCACGAGATGCTATGTCGTGGTAACGAGATGCTATGTCGTTCCCACGACATAGCAAACTCGTGGTAACGAGATGCTATGTCGTTCCCACGACATAGCTAACTCGTGGTAACGAGATCCTATCTCGTGGGAACGAGATCCTATCTCGAGGGAACGAGATGCTATGTCGTGGGAACGACATAGAAAACAAATTGCACATATCCCTTTTAAGCTGCCGTATGAAAGGGTTAACTTGCATTAGTATATTTGTTATGACGTGTGCGGTATGTCCACATATGACAGAGGCACACACAGTACACCCCTGGTGAATAGTACGGAGCCCCGCAAGGGACGTAGAATTCTTTTTTTTATTAATTCGTGCCAACGAAATAACAATTCGTTCCCTCAATTTAACAATTCGTTCCCTCGAATTAACAATTAACAATTCGTTCCCTCAATTTAACAATTCGTTCCCACGAAATAACAATTCGTTCCCACGGGAACGAATTGTTAATTCGTGGGAACGAATTGTTATATCGTGGGAACGAATTGTGAATTCGAGGGAACGAATTAAATTGAGGGAACGAATTGTCATTTCGTGGGAACGAATTAATACAAAAAAAATCCAAGTCCGTAGAATAGTGTCCTCCCGCATGAAAACGTATAATAAACCCTCAATTTAACATTACTGTCTCTTTCACGAAAGCTGCCCAAATTTTACGACTATGTAAACAATGTAAAAACAATATTGTTTTCATAATATTAAATTAAAGCAAAATTTAAGAATGAGCCTTCTTTTTATTTCGTGAAATTTGGTTTCACAGAGTTCAGAAATACTGGACCGATTTTCTCTTTTAACTCTTGTTTTCTTAGTTAGATCATTTCCAAGCTATCTATCCAGGTTTTGGAGTCAATTTCCAAAATTTTCATAATAAAATCAATATTTGACCAAATTTAACGAAATAAAAAGGAGGCTCATTCTTAATTTTTTCTTAAATTTTGATAAAAATTAATATTATAAAAAAGCTACTGTTTTTGCATTGTTTATATGGCCGTAAAATTTGGGCAGGTTTCGTGAAACACAGTAATTCTACTGTCCCGACTATCACCACCATACAGGCCGGCTGCTGATGAGAGGGTCATCGGAACGTGTCTGACCAATGTAGAATCTGCCCATTACAGTGGGGTCAGCGTGTAAGTGCACACACGAACGAACACGACAGGTTGGTTCCAGCGTGTAAGTGCACACACGAACGAACACAAGGTGACGCTGACCCCACTGTAATGGGCATATTCTACATTGGTCAGACACGTCCCGAGGTCTGCTGAGTATGATGCTGACATACAGTGGGGTTAGCGTGTAAGTGCACACACGAACGAACACGACAGGTTGGAACCAACCTGTCGTGTTCGTTCGTGTGTGCACTTACAGAACCAACCTGTCGTGTTCGTTCGTGTGTGCACTTACTCGCTAACCCCACTGTATGTCAGCATCATGCTCAGCAGACCGATCAATGTTGTCAGTCGTGGACACAAGCCGGGTTAATTTGACTGAATGACAGTCGGTGTAGGCCCTGATCAGACAGCGCTGTTGCGCACGTCATATTGTCCCTGTCCTCAGCCGGGGCCCATTCAGTAGTACATGTACAGTGGGGTCAGCGTGTAAGTGCACACACGAACGAACACGACAGGTTGGTTCCAACCCACCCAAAGTGTATGTTGTTACCACTCAGTTGAACCGTCTCGCCGAGACGGTTCAACTGAGTGGTAACAACATACACTTTTGATGCGAAATGAGAAAAAAAGCAGAAAAATATTTACATTTTTTTTTTATACATGAAATACACATTGGTTCCAACCTGTCGTGTTCGTTCGTGTGTGCACTTACACGCTGACCCCACTGTATAGTTATACTCTATTAGAAACGTAATCATGCTACATTAATCCGTGTTGCATTATGTATCTTATTAATGCCATGTGTGTCTTGAAAATGTACTCGTTTGTTTCCTCATGTATTCGTCTATGTTGAAGCACAGGTGGAAGACTCGGACCTATGACACAAAAAAAATGCCTATTAAAAAAAATCCCATTACCCCACCCACTTGGTCTCGTACAGTACCATATGCTAATATAAAGGTGAGCATAAATAGCGCTATTATAGAAAGAGCCCTCTCTTTTCCGGCTCGCACAAACACAATAAACATCGATTAAATGTATGAAATATGTCTCTGGCAATCGATAAAGGTATTAGGTGTGTGAATATACTCACTTCAAATCGCTGTTTCAAGTATTTATTGAGTTATTCGCGTTTTGATTACCCCATCCAAAGCGAAAGTTGCGTGTACGAAAGAATCTCACACAGAATCGGAGGCCGTCCGGCTGTATTATCGGTCATATTTGGCCGATAGCTGATCGCCAGCTCAAACTAAAGTCGTGCACCATGATCATATACATTAGAGACTCCAACCATACAAAGTTCGTCCAATTGTGAACGTTCGCCGATCTAAAAAACACTTTGTTCTATAATTTCGTTCATTATCTGGAACTGAGTCAATGCACTATCTTCCATAATACAACCACCGAAGCGTCTATGTAAGAACATCTCTGATTGGTTAAACCTAAAAATAGACGCGAGGACTTTCCCTTTTCAGGGTTTCAGGAAGACATAATCTGATAGTACGCGAATCATGAATGAAAGTCAATAAAATTAGAAAAAAGTGTTTTTTAGATCGGCGAACGATCACAATTGGACGAACTTTGTATGGTTGGAGTCTCTAATGTATATGATCATGGTGCACGACTTTAGTTTGAGCTGGCGATCAGCTATCGGCCAAATATGACCGATATTCCAGCCGGACGGCCTCCGATTCTGTGTGAGATTCTTTCGTACACGCAAATTTCGCTTTGGATGGGGTACACAAAATGCGAATAACTGAATAAATGCTGGAAACAGCGATTTGAAGTGAGTATATTCACACACCTAATACCTTTATCGATTGCCAGAGACAGAAGTCATACATTTAATCGATGTTTATTGTGTTTGTGCGAGCCGGAAAAGAGAGGGCTTTTTCTATAATGGCCCTATTTATACTCACCTTCATATAGCATATGGTACTGTACGAGACCAAGTGGGTGGGGTAATGGGATTTTTTTAATAGGCATTTTTTTTGGTGTCATAGGTCCGAGTCTTCCACCTGTGTGTTGAAGTGGGAGAATGAAGGAATATAATAAACAGTTCAACACTTAAAAGGGACATATCAGGATTTTAAAAAAAAAAAAATACTGTAAAAAGGTGATTTCGTCATGGCCCTGTGTAAAGTGGTTAAATTATAGATATATGACGATACTGCATGTAGGACTAGTTTTTTTTAAGTTTAAACATAGTTTATTGCATATAAGTACAATGGGCTTGGGCTACAAGTTCTCACAACATTAATTACAGCCCTTACCCAAGTATTTCAACAATACATCAATTTAACAGCAATGGCGATAAGTATACAGGTATATGTACATGGGTACATACCAATAATCTTGCGGTATATATATATATATATATATATATATATATATATTTGCACAATGTACGAAAAGAAAAATCGGATAAAAAGAGAGAGTAAAGAAAGTGAGAGAGGAAATTGGGAGAAAGAGTGAAAGAGTTATGTGTCACAATGTACATATAATATATAACCTAATGCATAGATAGATGTGCACTGCAGTTGATTTCAGTGTTCGTTGTTATCAGGTGGTACTGGATGATGTTGGCAAATGGAAAGCATGTAGGACTGCTGGGTTGTTTCAATTTTCAGATATCGGTACATAAGTATCAGACTTTCTATCTTCTTGAACGCAACAAGATAGGAAATCCGGTATTTATGTACCGATATAGGTGAATACAGAAACAACCCAGCGGTCTTAGAATATTCATATATATTTAATTTAACAACTTTACACAGGGTCATGATTTATAGTATTATGTTTAAAAAATCCTGATATGCCCCTTTAAACACACAAACGTACCACATAGACGTCGGACGGCCATGCTGAGAAGCTGGATGTCCGACTGTACACAGACTCCCTGTAAACCAAGTAATACTTGGAGCACGATACGATGTGGTAAGAAGTGAGTCTCCATCCAAATATGAGACGCACCATGCGATTATGTACCTAAGAACATGTGCGACTTTTAATGAAATGTATTTACAAAAAAACGTGATATTTTCTGTAAATGACGTCGAAAGTATCGCACATTTTGTAAATATTTTTTATGAGATATCGCACATGTTCTTAGGTACAAAATCGCATGACGTGTTCCATATGTACAGTTAACCAATCAAACCCTAAATACCATAAACCCAACAAATGCTACATGTGTCGTGATACATGTACGTTGGTCAGATCTTTGCCAAGCTTCATCAACAAATTCCTCACAACTGTGGCTAACCACCCTGTATCATTGGGGTGACCTTAAACTTCGTGTGTTGTGTGTGAGACACTCGCCGGTGATCGTCTTGCTTATTAAAGGTACATGCACACTCAATGTACAAACTTTTCTTTATAGGAATTAAATAAGTGTATAATTGTGTCACTATTTCACCAGTTCTAACGATTACGAGTGGCCGCTATACAGATATAATCATATAGTAATATTTATTTTACTGATAGTGACGCGCGTTAGTATCAAGCTATTTCATATGCAAATGAGGCATGGTAATTTTTAATTATTCATACTTATTAAATTCGTCACCTGAAAAAATAATATTTTTGGCAGATTATAAAGTATGATAATTGCACATCAAAATATAAACACAGAGTCTAAATAGTACTGTCCATTAACATTTTAAGGAAACACGGTTATCGCCCCTGATATCAGTGTGGAAAGTTACGTCCGATATAAATGTATAATAATGCCAATCAATACGTGTGGTAATGGTGAAAGAATGTTTACTTTCCCAGAAAATGTCTCAGATGATGTCTCTGATATAAATAACATTGTATGCCTACTGAGTGGGCATGTACCTTTAAGGTATTAGGTCATAGATAGATACACTTGAATTCAATGATAATTGCTTCATGAGAGTGATGTGATATATGAATATAACATACTCATGTGAATATTGTCTCGTTACTGTATACTATATGGATCATTGAGTTGCCATCTCCGTCATCTTTGTATGTACAAGCCATCGTACAGTTTCACCACTTCGTGCGTTTGACACATACAGCAAATAGTGTGACAGTAAACCAGATAATTTGCGACCAGTGAATATCCAGACCGGCCTGTGCGTCTGATCAGGATATTCACTGCCCGACATTCAGTCAGTGTAACACATAGCTTAGATAATCTCAGTTATACGTACAGCTGAGATTATCTAAGCTATGAAACACCTTACCTTCATTAACAAATAGTGTAGGTCCATACGATGTCATAAGATCAGGAGGTCGACTGGTCACAAATCCCATAAACCACATTTGTTCAGGCACGGGTACACGTAATGTAGTTGCGAACGGTAACTCTTGCAATCTACTCCCGTACGGGAGTAGATTGCAAGAGTTACCGTTCGCAACTACACGTAATGGCAATACCTACGTGCATGGGTTGTCACAGGCACACCTTTCGTGTACATCCACCATCTCACGCTGGACGTTCATCACGCATTGCAACTCTGAATCAGTAAGCAACAGCAGCTTAAATGTGGCATCCGCATGTTTTTGTCTCGTTCCCTCGAGATAGGATCTCGTTACAACGAGGAGCTATCTCGTTTCGACAACATAGCATCTTGTTCACACGAGATAGCATCTCGTTACCGCAGGTTAGCCAGCTATCTCGTTCCCACGACATAGCATCTCGTTTCCACAATATAGGATATCGTATCTCGTTCCCACGAGTTAGCTATCTCGTTCCCACAACAAAGTCAGCCAATAAAAAGGTAGCATCATTGTCATTCAAGATGGTGGTGTAATATCTGCTATTCTATTGGCTGATTATGTCGTTCGAATGAGATTTTTTGTCGCGGGAACGAAATAGCTAACTCCTGGTAACGAGATCCTATCTCGAGGGAAGGAGATGCTATGTCGTGGGGACGAGATAAGTAACTCGTGGTAACGAGATCCTGTCTCGTGGGAACGAGATACTATGTCGTGGGAACGAGATAGCCAACTCGTGGTAACGAGATCCAGTCTCGTAGGAACGAGATGGTATGTCATGGGACCGTTAATTACGTATGTTTCCTGTTTCTAAGAAATACTCGTTTAGTAGGAAGCCATCAGAATTGGCTTTTTTTTTGAAAGCGAACGAATCGCCTGTTGAACTTCGTCGATTGAAATCTGCATATCAAGCTCATCATGTGCCTCGTCAGATGAATCAAAATCATGCTCCGTACAGAAACGGTAGCTTCCTGATTAAAGACTGCGTTAACTTCTGCCGGTATATCCCGAAAATGTGCAAAAAAAGCATCGATTGTAATATGTAATAGTATTACTTGCGGTCGTGTTACGTGATTTAAAAAGCCTCCAAAAGTATTTAGGGTTGGATATACAGGTAATAGTTTCGCAGTTGGTGCCCGTGTGCTCATTACGCGGCGGTATTATGTCGAGAAGGGATAATACCTGTATTCGTTTTACAGTTGGTGCCCGTGTGCTCATTACGCGGCGGTATTATGTCGAGAAGGGATAATACCTGTATTCGTTTTACAGTTGGTGCCCGTGTGCTCATTACGCGGCGGTATTATGTCGACAAGGGATAATACCTGTATTCGTTTTACAGTTGGTGCCCGTGCTCATTACGCGGCGGTATTATGCCGACAAGGGATAATACCTGTATTCGTTTTACAGTTGGTGCCCGTGTCTCATTACGCGGCGGTATTATGTCGACAAGGATAATACAATGTATTCGTTTCACAGTTGGTGCCCGTGTGCTCATTACGCGGCGGTATTATGTCGACAAGGGATAATACCGTATTCTTTTACATTTGTCCCGTGTGATCGATTACGCGGGCCGTATTAATGTCCCGACAAGGGATGGGACCTGTATTCGTTTTACAGTTGGTGCCCGTGCTCATTACGCGGCGGTATAAGTCGACAAGGGATAATACCTGTATTCGTTTTTCAATGGTGCCCGTGTGCTCATTACGCGCGGTATTATGTCGACAAGGGAAAATACATGTATTCGTTTTACAGTTTGGTGCCCGTGTGTCATTACGCGGCAGGGAATATTATGTCGACAAGGGATAATACTGTATTCGTTTTACAGTTGGTGCCCGTGTGATCATTACGCGGCGGTATTATGTCACAAAGGGATATACTGTATTCGTTTTACAGTTGGTGCCCAGTGCTCATACCGCGGCGGTATTATGTCGACAAGGGATAATACCTGTATTCGTTTTACAGTTGGTGCCCGTGTGCTCATTACGCGGCGGTATTATGTCGACAAGGGATAATACCTGTATTCGTTTTACAGTTGGTGCCCGTGTGCTCATTACGGAATATTATGTTCCCTAGGTTAAATATCTGAGCCCAATGTCACAGTTGTGTAATTGGGCTCATTGCGCAGTATTATATCCATAATATCTGTACTAGTTTCACAGTTTGTGTAATTTGGCTCATTGCACAGTATTATGTCGAGAAGGGGAAATACCTGTATTATTTTTACAGTTGGTGTAATTGTGCTCAGTATGCAGTAGTATGCCGACCAGCTCTTCGTCGTTGACATTGTAGCATCCACAGGACATCAGCAGCTGCGACACTTCACAGAGTTGAATACAGCCCTGTAATCAGCATCCGATGGTGAACAGTTTGAACATATACCAGAGCGCCATATAAGGTACGTATTGGCGTATTTTACGTGCTTATTTTAGCAGCATACGTATTGATTATCAAAAGTGGGAGTACAAAATACTCACAGCAATGTGAAAATACGCATTGATTTACAAATTGAGTAGTGGAAATACTGTAATAAAGTTGAAAATTTGCTAAGTTGGGCAACAAAAAGCAAACGTTCAAATAAGTGACTTTTTAAATTTATTTAATTGTTTATCAATTGTTCCCTATTTAATAAGGAAGATAATCAGTAATAAATTTGTACAAATACGCATTGTATTTGAAATATGGGGATATACTACTCTTTAGATAAAAAACTTATCTGGAGCTCTGATGTACAGAGGAATACTTGTGGATGTGTAAAATAGTTATTATGTATTAGTCAAGGTGTATGATCACATGGTACTAACAACAACAAGTATCGATTCAAAATACGTATTATTTTATAGTGTCCTTATTACGTAACGGATTTTGATTGTAATATAGCGCATCAAAGGCGTCTTGTTAAGCTGCATTTGGTGGTCTCTTTATTTTCGCCCAAACTTCTGTCGTTTTTGCGAATAATCGATGTCCGTGTCTCCGACACGGAAATCGATTCTTCGCAAAAACGACATAAGTCTGTGCCAAACTCCCTAGACCACCAAATGCAGCTCATGAAGACGCGTTTGCTGCGCCATATTTCATCAAAATCCGTTGCATATTAAGGAAAATATCAAATAATACTCAAGTTTATCAGGCAATGCTTGGAAATGCGTAGGAATTCTGAGGCTCGCTGCGGAATCAATACGGTTTCGAGCCGAGCCTGATCAACATACATTAGGATGGCATTCTATTTATCAGGGAACATTTTATGACAGGCGACGATCAATTATAAAACAGTTTCTGTTGAAATTAATGCGGACTTGTGTATGTTGTGTCATTACACTGAAGTGATGAGTTCATTCGGTAACGGCATGCGACGCCACTCGACCAATGAAACGTCAGGTTTCAATTCGTTGTAACCCGGATATTTGTAGCAGGTCACTTCCTGATAGGACATTATATATTAGCCGTCAGTACACTACGTATCTGTCCAATACAAAGCGTGGTCAACGTACATATACCAGTACAGTTGATTACAATGTTCAAGTTGATTTAATTCATTCATATGATGAATATTCTGCACCGAGACAAAAAATACAACACAAATATGTGTCAAAATGTACAATTTAACTGTAATGGCCACGGGTAGGTGTCTGTCTAAATGGCGCTACACCAGTAAGCAGTACATGTATCATATATCTTTGTCTTTCAAATCTCAAATTTCGCCAATTGAATAAAATAGATATCCTTAATTTAATTTGAAATAAATAATTGCCGTTTCGTTTTCGAGGCCGGGCTATCAAATGAAATAACCTACAACGATATAAGTGGATGCCGACGGACATGGCTGACAAAAGAAACATGTTTGTGTAAATGCGTGGTCATTTTGAAAGCAGCTACATGGGGCGGTCTGTTGAACATCCGTGTACCTGTCTGGTGTAACTCGTTTTTAAGTGCTGACCAAACACAGAACCCGTGTTGCACACGCCGTATGGAGGGCCCCGTCGGTTCACCTTCATCTCCCTCAGTCCAATGTCCGTCTGAAAGCCGGCTGATATGAAGATGCCTTCACTCCTGGGGACGGACAGACTACCTTTTGTGTGTATGACTAGCCGTGCACCATGACCTTGCGTCACTCGATCGACTAGCTCGTAGTTTTCCAGGTACAGAACTAGCGATAGGCCTGCACAATAAATAAAGACAAATTCACAGGGATGACAGTTGTATGGAAGCGTCCTGGTGCCAATGCTGAACTATTTTTAAGTCTTAATTAGAAGATACTAAGTTCGAATTAGGAGGAGATACTATATCCCAATTATGAGATAGTAACTCCTAATTAGGAGATAATAAGTTCTAATTAGGAGATACTATATAATTACGACTTAGTAAAGCCTAATTTGGTAATGTGGTCCCGCCATTTGGTAGTGTGGTCCCGTCATTTGGTATTGTGGTCCCGTCACTTGGTAATGAGGTTCCGTCATTTGGTAATTTGGTCCCGTCACTTATCCCGTCACTTGATAATGTGGTCCCTTCATTTGGTAATGTGGTCCCGTCACTTGGTAAGCATTTATATAACTGAGACAGTTCCCGCGAAGAGGGTCGAGTGTAAATCACGGGGGTAGCAGTAGGTCGCGGGGTACCGTTTGGACAGTAGTGACCGCTAGTGAATGTACATATTGAGAAATAGTGATCAGTTTTCATTATATAAATCAATTATGTTATGTGTATCACACAGACAACCAATGAAAAGTAATATTCGGTTTGATTGTTAATATACATGTAAGCAGCTACTATGTATTAAATTAAGCTAATTACATACGTTATATACGTGCTACATTCTGTCGGCACTTTAGAGTCGCGGATTCATCACAGCGCGCCGCTAAGACATTTAATCTCAGAGATGTGAAACAAATATGTATGTGTTATTTCGAACTTTGATACATTTCATCTAACCATTTACAGAGACAGAGAACAGATTTTGCCAAGAACGCACACGGGGAGCTCTATGATATCAAAGCCATTTAATTTAGTTCCCCACCGTCGCTGGATTAACAGTGACCCATATGGCTTCGGTTGGTGGCCACGTTAAACAACAAGAATGACGGTGTTTTATCAGTGATCCCGCTAATAATTGCTCTCATACATCATACCAGGAATCCCAATAAATGTTTGTCCTTACTTAATAATTCAGCGGGGTGCATCAATTAGGTGTGCATAGATTACCCCCGCCGCCTGAAGAGTTATCAGGTGTATATGGCTGGGGTAATAGATTTACCCCCGCGATATACACCTATGTGAAAATATATTAGGTGTATATGGCGGGGGTAACACAAAAGTAACAATTTTGCATTAAAATGGGTTGAAGCCTGTATTAAATTTATAGTACATGTAATAGTAACTGTATATATATTAAAGTCATTTCGACAACATTTACAAGAAATAGACAGAATATAATAGGCAAAAACGAGTTGAGTGACTACCCCCGCCAAAGATAAATCACTGGGGTAGTATGGGCTTGTTATATAAAACGCTTTGTATATTCATCACAAATGTTGTTTCCAAATTAATTCATTTATAACATCATGTATACGCATAATAAGTATACAAATAACGAAAAAAGCGCATATATCACACTGAACGTGTCTTTAAAGATGGGGTCCGGTACACCAGGGTGTATTGTAGGAATCAGATGTCATTGTTTCAACATTTAGGTATGTCTTAAATATACTCGAAGAACATTTAATTTGTATTGCCTGATGCATGTATTGCCATAGTATTGCATTATTAGTATAGTGGAAATCAAGATTTTTGAGGTCAGGGGCGATAACAGCGATTTCTCAAAATAACAATAAAAATTAATATTTATTCATCAGACGTGGCTATTTAGTCATCCAATGCATTTGCGGGTGTACAATAATTATACTTAATTGGATATCGACAGCAGTCGTAATTAACTTGATACCCATTACATAATTGATTTACATGTATAGAATTAAAACTGATCACCATTTCTCAATATGCTCAATATATACATTCACTAGCGGTCACTACTGTCCAAACGGTATTGAACTATTAGCTAATATTGTGTAAAAACGAAGGCTTCCTATGTTAAAAACATGTGGAATAGTTACGTAATTAGTTACCCGTGTAATTTCTGTAAAAACACAGTTTTAATAGGTACCCCCGCGACCTACTGCTACCCCCGTCATTTACACTAGACCCTCTTCGCGGGAACTGTCTCAGTTATATAAATGCTTCGTATTTCCGGTGATACATATCAAATCCCTCAGTATAATTTATCCGGAATTTATCCGGAACCACCGAATGAAGTTAGCACCGAACGAAGTTAGCACCAAATGACGGGATCACATTACCAAATGACGGGACCACACTACCAAATGACGGGACCACATTACCAAGTGACGGGCACCAAATGACGGAACCACATTACCAAGTGACGGGACCTCATTACCAAGGGACGGGACCACATTACCACATGACGAGATCACATTACCAAGTGACGGGACCAGATTACCAAATGACGGAACCTCATTACCAAGTGACGGGACCACAATACCAAATGACGGGACCACAATACCAAATGACAGGACCACATTACCAAATGACTTGATCACATTACCAAATGGCAGGACCACATTCCCAAATGGAGGGACCGCATTACCGAACGACAGGACCACACTACCAACTGATGTAAGCCTACATAAGACAGTCATGGCGTTCCATACATTGGCACTAGGACGCTTATGTGGTGGACGTTGTGTCGGACTAAATATTGTGTGCTGGACGAAATTATGCTCGAGTTTTCATTTCGCAGACTGATGCATACACTGCCACATGCGTTAATATTGCCCAGAAAGTATCAATGTATCTGAACATCTATTGGCAATATCATCTCAAAATAAAGCAATGTGATTGTCTGAGCCTGAGCTGTACCACAGCTCAGACTCAGCCAATTAAGTTGCTTGATTTCAAAAAGATTATTCATGTATTTGGAAATATAGAAAGTGACAAATGTTGGCTAGATTAGCTCAGTCGGCAGTGTACAATGCCATATTTTACCTCCGCGGGGCCCAGCTTCGCGGACGATGATATTTTGTTGCCCGGATATGGTCCAGCAGTTGCCATAGTCTGCGTTCTGGTGTAGAGTAAACATGCTGAAAAACACGGCCTTGTTTACGTGGGGTGGTGTGGCGTAAACATTATATGGAAAACACGGCGTTGTTTACGTCGTGGGCTGGTGTAGTGTACTGTACAGTAGTGTAAACATTTTGAAAAACATAGTGTTGTTTACGTCGGGTGGTGTAGCGTAAATATTTTGAAGAAAACAAATAACGGCGTTGTTTACGTTGGCTGGTGTAGCGTAAGCATTCTGAAAAAGACACGGCGTTGTTTACGTTGGTTGGTGTTGCGTAAGCATTCTGAAAAAAAAATACACGGCGTTGTTTACATTGGCTGGTGTAGCGTAATCATTCTGAAAAAAACACACGGCGTTGTTTACGTTGGCTAGTGTAGCGTAAACATTCTGAAAAAAAAAAGAAACGTTGTTGTTTACGTGGGCTACCGGGAGTCACAATGGTGCACTTGTCATCTAGGACTGTTTAGAGGCATGGACCATCTACCATCAGATAGTCCATTTGTCACTCTACCAGACCTATGAATTGTCTATAGTACAAGGTTTTTCGGCGGCTTGAAATAATTCAGCTTGGTTGTCCTTGGGCAACTTTTTCAATATGCAAATTAGTTGCCGCCATTACCGGAAAACCTATTTCCTGACATAAGTCAATAACTATGCACTATAAATTCACAAAAATGGTGTCTATACCTATATTTTCATGGTCAAGGATTACGATATTGGCATTTATAAAGTGGTTACATGCATAAGCTTTCACTTTATGCAAATTAGTTGTCGCCATTACCGAGAAACCTAGTTTTGTAGATAGCCCTGCTACTATGTGGGATAATTTCTCAGAAATAGTTTCAAGACATATGTTTTCATGATCGAGGATTACAATAAATGCATTATAAAGTGATGGCATGTATGTGTGTTGCCTTTATGCAAATGAGTTACTAGTATTAGTAGTAGTATTATTATTGTGCATTCTTATGGACCATACACTGCTGGTCCAGGAGTGCACACACAATAGTGCCTTATTCAAGACCCCATGGTCACCGCTGTACACGTGCCATAATTACTATGGTACTGAAGTTATATTATTGGCCCCACATCCCCTCTCCCCCCAGATCCTTTTCTTGTTAGGGTATAATATTACTCATCATCATCAATGTTTGGATTTTCTCAGTAGTCGTGCAGTTTCCTTAACTCCAATGCAAGCACTGTAGTATCCATTGTTGAATTTTGGATTCATTAAAGAATAATTAGATAATTTATAGCTGCTGCAATATCTTCAGTCTGATACCACACATTATTCCAGCTCCTCCACATCCTCCTCATCCTCATCCACATAATCGGCATCTATCTGATGTGCACCGCCCGTTCCATCATCCTTTATAGTGAATGGATTGCAACACCCATCACCAGCTGTTCACACGCAATAGATGGTACACAACAGCTGATGTATGTGGCAGCTACAATCCTTTGTGCTGCATGCCTTGCCCTCTGCTTTACAACCACAGCTGATGACGTCAATCAAACATGCAGGTACCGGAGGATCAATGTCAAAGGTGGATGACGAGATATTGTCCTTGACGTGCCACCCAAACTGTGTGATGTCCACATCCGGGGGCCCTGTTAATCAGGCGCTTTCCACAACATCATCTGAAGATGTGCCCTGCGCACATTGTGAAGTAGATTATTGTTTGTTGGAGGCAATGCCATGATGATCATTGGCTTCCGTTTCTGCTTGGCAAAAATCTGGTAGCGTGTCGCGCCCATTGAGATTCCTGTTTGCTGACCATACATAGCTGCGAAGAACCGCTTACCTGTTTCTAGGAGAGCAGCATTAGTGGCGTTTGCTTCACCCAGTGTATCAAACAATCCTGCAAATTCGCTAGCATTCACTGCATTCAGTGCACTGATTTCCCCCTTGTTGAGTGGGTATGATACAGTGTCACAACCGCTAAGCGCATGCATGCCCAGTAACTGCAGACACTTAGTTCCCAGCTGTATACATGTCACATTGATGTCGATCACTACCTCATTCCAGCGTTCCATCTGGACACTACAACTAGGAAGTAGTTGCAGCTTCCAGACCCAGTAGACCAGTAGCACAAATAGATCTGCATCATCGCTGAGGATCCGGACGACAGCCATGTCCATTTCGGAAGCTTGCAACATATATGTAATAATTGTGACATCTGCCTCATCGTGTGCAAAGCTGCTGTCAACCCGACAATATATGGATATGTGATCGCCCAGATTGAATGTCGATATCACGCGAGTTCACACTTGTTGTGCTTATTCTTTAGAATGGTATCATAATTTGGTAAGGGACTGTTGATGGTCAGGTTATAGTCAGTAGAACCCTCGCCAGCACGTCGCATCCGTTCGTGATCTTTGGCTGAGCTATCGTTGTACTTGTCAAAGATCAATATATTCTCGGTGGAAGTAGGGAAAATCGAGAGGCGGCGCGTAATGCTCTCAACGAGGACTGATGCCACTTCTCCGTGTGGCCCGACGATGTGAAATAAAAATTGCTGTGCTTCCACGATGAATATGTCCGGATCTGGAGCTCCAAGCTGCGGTATACCGAGAGTTGTGGATGGATGTGGCCATTTTCGCTCCAAAGACTAGTGCATCTTCCCCATTGATAAGGTTGTAGAGGACGTCACTCTCGACTTCCAACGGATGGGAATGCATTGCTAGCTCTGTGACAATCCGCTGCCGATCGTCACTGTCAAGCTCTTATCCTCTCTTATCACCTTCCTCCTTATGCTTGCTTGGTGATGATGAGCAGTGCACTTCATCGAAGTACAACTGTTCCATAGCAGCAGAGAGATACGCTAAGATAGGGAATTAATCAATCAGTGACCAACTCAGGTGAGAGCGTCAGGCCCTTCAGACCACCCTTTCCCGTCCTGATAGCAGTTTGGTCTTCATCAAACTGGTCACAGGATACTGAATTCCAACAACCTGCCACGTGGCGGCATACATGCACTCCAGTGAATATATCTCGACGAGCATCTGCTGGTAACAAGTGGCACATCTCTAGCAGGTGCCAGTTGAAATACCAAGCGTAGTGAACAAAACTGCTGGTCTCCCAGTCTCAACTCTCTGCGCGTAGGAACTGGTTAACCAATAGCGTCGGATTCACAAGATTATCCACCCAGTGCCTACCTGTTGGATGATGTCGTACTCCTTCCACATACAGTGAGGATACTCTGAGATTTCATTGAAGATATTCTCACCGTTTTGGAGGCAGTGATGAATCAGGGCAGCCGTCACCATGCGGAATGCCCTCATGGCACGCACCAATGCCTTCCCATTCATAATCCCCGTCAGACCGCCGAATGTTGCACTAACTAAAACATCCAAACCAAACCTCTTCATCAGTGTCCCAACGCAACCCAAAAAAAAGACATAATAATGTGCATTGCCCCTGGACGAAGAATCACATCGTCCAACCTAGTATTCTCCCACCATTTGATCTGTTGGGCAAACATGTACAATTTCATATCAATGTAAAGATTTGCATACGTCATGTCTAGGTCACATAGGGTTTTCTTCATGTATAGCAGTGGTGTGATGACGGTATCAGGGTGAGCTGGTGGTGCATTTATGAACTGGCCAAACAGGTACACAGTCGCTGGCTTTGTTGCGGGTGGCATTTGGTCCCTGGTCAATTGGTTGTTGAAGCCGTACCACTCCAGGCTTTGGACTGACGAAAGTGAATTCAGCCACTGGGCATCCTTGAGCTCTGCAGCAACAAGACTATCTGCACCGGCAAATGCATTCGTGTACGTGCTTCCTGAAGAAATAGAAATTGGAGGAGGGTTAATCTTATTTGGGTCAGTATAGTGGGATCACAATATTCATAAATCTAGGCCGATCGCTAGCACTACCCAGATCTACGATGCCAGCGGGATGCTGTTGGAATTCCTGAGCCATGACATGTGTCTCTCTACGTCCATTGGGAGTTGAAACCAGAAGATCAAAATTGTCTGGGATTCCGGAATGGATGAACCCATCGTTAAATTACCTTTCGCATGCTCCCAACCAACAAACCGCTGAACAGCTATGAAAGTTGGGTTTTACGTATTGGCGGCCACTAATAATCTTCGCAGAAAGGATTCAAGCTGCCAAAAATAAATATTTGAAATATTTGCATGTAGTCACTTTATATATGCATGTATTGAAATCCTAGACCAGGAAAACATGGGTCTGAAAACCATTTTCGTGAATTTATCATAAATGGTTGCAGAGCTATAAAAGAAAATAGGATTTTCGGTAATGGCGGCAACCAATTTGCATATAATCACTGTATGTTTTCCGCTAATGGCGGCAACTAATTTGCATATTACAAAAGTTGCCCACGGTCGTCAAGAGGACAACCAAGCTGATTTGCTCCAAGGCACCCGTGGGAATGTAAATTCACCAAAAAAACCTTGTACTATAGACAATTCATAGGTCCGACATATAATTCATAAGAACGGCAACTCGACTAAGAGTAAAGGGCACACCCCCGCCTGCGCTAATCTTCTTACCAATATTCGTAAATTCTTTTTATTCAATATACTTCGATAGTGTGCTTGAAAGCAAACAGGACCTGTTAGCTTAACAGACTGTTAAATCCTTAGCAATGCTAAGGATTTAACAATCTGTTAAGCTAACAGAAGCTTTGAGCAACCGGGCCCAGCTTAATTGGCTGACCCTGCGCTATGCTACATCTCAGATTCAGCCAATCAAGCTATTTGATTGTGAGTTGGGATAAATGTGGAGAAACGTTGACGTATTGGCAAGATTAGCGCAGGCGGTTGTGTAGGAGCGTTTCAACTAGTGTGATGGGGGACATATTCAGTGTATATCCAGATCAGCCTGTGCATCCGTACAGTCTTATTAGGATCTGCACTGTTCGCCATTCCATCAATGAAATACCCGTGATACTTCTAACAAACAATATGGATCATTGTCATGCAATGGGAGTGTTCTACTTGATCAGGAGTTACGCTGGTCACAAATCTCATGGACCCCATTTCTCCAGTCACAGCCACATATTTGTTTCGTTTTCTTTTTGATGGCATATTTTGGATATTTCACTTCCCACGAGTTACTTTGAAATGACACCACGTCGGACAAAGAGTAGTTTTCTAGATCTGCACTTGTCTTAACCTGAATTTTCTGTCTGTACTTGCCCTGCGTTACAGACAGAACATTCAGGTTAGATCTCCACCAATTGAACGATTTAGAAGCCATGCTACACGTCACTTACGACGAGTTACAGGTGCGACCCCCGATCGAGCAGTTGACCAACATGTCCTCCATCTGATGGCCGGCGTCTCTCCTGTCCTGTCTGTAACAAGGGCTAACACGTAACTATGATACATAGAGCACACCAGGTGCCTGTTGCACTAAACATCGTACGACTAAAATGTTATTAAGTGAAACTCTAGGATCGTCTGGAAATTTCAATTGATGGTTTTGCATGTATTGAACATAGGCTGCATATGCAGTCTGTGCTCAATAAATGTAAACCCAATACGAACTTTACAAGAAAACATTGTCAACCCCCTGCCTAGTGTAGTTTAATATCAGGCTTATCAAGCACGGCTCTAGGAAACGCGTATGAATTCCTCGGCTCCTACCCTTTTTGAAGCCGAGCCTGATCAACATACATTATGCTGGTATTCTATTTATCAGAGAACATCCGACGGAATCCTGCCGTTTTCGAGCCAAGCCTGATAAAGTTGATATCAAGTATTACGCTACAAAATTAGCAATTATGACATGGTTTTCGTTGAAAAGACGGCAGACTTGTCTATGCTGTGTCATTACGTTGGCGTTATTCGGTAGCGTCATGTGATGCCGTTCGACCAATGGAACGTCAGTTTTCACTTCGGTGTAAACCGGATGTTTGTATCCGGTCAATTCCCGATACAACAATATGTTATCAGTCAGTACGTATTCATACATACGCATTCGGCCATTACAAAGCTCGTTATCTGATAAATGTGTATATAGCAATTACCATTGGGCACCAACTGTACAGTAAGCAATATATCAGGGCACGGTTGATCAAAACCTCTGTTAAGCTAACAGAAGCTTTGAGCAGCCAGGCACAAGTTGATAGAAAATACGACACAGCCTTTCAAATAAAATATAATAAAATGCCAATATCTCAAAAGCTAATAATAAATCAGTATTAGTTTTCACAATATCACTCCAGGCCCGTACGCAGAGGGGGTGCGACGTCTCATCAGGATCTGCACTTTTTGCAATTAATTTTCATAATTTTGAGAACAAAAACACCCCATGTTCATAAATGGACTGGTCTGAAAATCAGTTTGTGATGATTTAGATTGGTCGCAAAATTAACAAATCAAAATCCATTCCAGTTACTTAGGGGTGAAACGGTTAATCTGCCGAGGTCTGTCCGTGGTTGTGCAAAAACAATGTTTAGCCCTTCGCGTCGTCGATAACGCACCCCCCGAAAATAATTCCTGCGTACGAGCCTGCACTCCATACTATTCCCTGGCATCTAAACGTTGAAACTTTGATGAAAGTTGAAGGTGATATGGTGATAAATTATACAAATAAATAGTTTTTCACATAATATGGCAATTTGAAATGTGGGGTATTTTTTTATTCACCCGGTATATACTTAGATCATCGCTACGGGAGATAATTCGCGAACTTTAGCCCCATTTATCCAGGCATAGCCACACACACATCTGATTGGCTGTTTGCACATGTGAATCAGAATCAGCAACTGTTGCAAACGTCGATTACTATAGTCTGTTTCACGAAAGCTGCCCAAATTTTACGGCTATATAGACAATTCAAAAACAATATTATTTTCGATAATATTAAATTAAAGGAAAATTTAAGAATGAACTTTCTTTTTATTTCGTGAAATTCGGTCAAATATTGATTTTATTACGAAAAATTTCATTTGTCTATGGGAATTTAACATGGGGAAAAAAGTGGTAAGGAAGTGTGGGAGGAGTCAAAAAACGAAAAATTTTGGAAATTGACTCCGAAACCTGACTAGATAGCTTGGATATGATCTAACTAAGAAAACAAAAGTTAAATTTTAAAAATCGGTCCAGTATTTCTAAAATTCAAAACCATTTGCCCATGTTAAATCCCCATAGACATCTTCACTCCGTGAAGATGTCTATGGAGATTTAACATGGGGAAATTGTTTTTTCGCAATAAAATCAATATTTGACCAAATTTCACGAAATAAAAAGAAGGCTCATTCTTAATTTTTCCTTTAATTTAATATTATCAAAAGAAATCTTGTTTTTGAATTGTTTATATAGCCGTAAAATTTGGGCAGCTTTCGCGAAACAGACAGTAGGTCTATTTTGATGGGGCCCAAACTCGCCATCAATTGTCGCGACCACGGTAACTGGATCATGATAAACGTTACCGAGGTTGAAATGGCCACATTTACATTACAGCAGATAAACTAGATGTTGTGATACAGCTGATGCGTGCAATACAGCTATTGTGGCGGATAGTAACTAAATAGCTCGTAAATGGCAACTGACAACGTTCCTGCGACATTAGATATGTATCTACTGTCTGTTCCACGTTTTGCTGCCGACGAACTTTTGGCTGTTAAACACATTAAATCTAAAAAATATTTAAACGTAAGTACTTTTTTTATCAATAAGAAAAAAGTCACCCTCACCAAAAATATTTATTTGATGAAATTCCATCAAATATTGATTTTATTGCGAAAAAAACGATTTTCCTATGAGAATTTAACATGGGGGCTAAAAATAGATTTTTTTTCAAATATTCTTTTATTTGTGGACCGATTTTCAAAATCTAACTTTTGTTTTCTTAATTAATATTTGATGGAATTTCATGAAACAATTTTTTTTGGGGAGGGTTACTTTTTTGTTATTGATGAAAAAGTACTTATTTTTAAATATTTTTAGATTGAATGTGTTTAATAGCCAAAATTTCGTCGGCAGCAAAACGTGGAACAGACAGTAGATTACCAGGTGGAAAGTTTACATTTTCCGACTACATACTGATTGATAACACATTTTATCCCGTCAACACAGTGCGTATGTGCCGTGAAACACGGTGCCGTGAAACATTTTTGATATCCAGTCAATACTATTTTTGCATTTTACAGCCATTTGTAGGTGTTGACGGGATAAATAGAATAGTAGGTTAGTGCCGTGAATGGGAAAAAATATCTGGCAAGGCACGGAAACGGGATGTGCTCGGCAGAGCCTCGCCCATTCCGTTTCCTGAGCCTTGCCAGATATTTTTTCCTATTCACGGCACTAACCTACTATTCTCTATGTCATATCCTGAACACAGGCACTTATTGATTAAATATCTACAATGTACGACACTCGCCATCCTGGGGCCCGTTTCATTAAACTTCTTACGACTAAAATGTTCGTAAGTGCAAAATTATGATATTCTGTAAATTGCACATTAGCAATGTTTTCTTGTAAACAATTATTGGATTTACATTTATTGAGCATATGCTGCATTTGCAGCCTATGCTCAATAAATGTAAATCCATCAATTGCAACTTTCCAGACGATCCTAAATTTGCACTTACGAACTTCTTAGTCGTACGAAGCTTAGTGAAACGGGCCCCTGGCAACCAACGGAAGTGGTACTAGGTTACCATGGGTCCGCAACGTAACCATGGGATATGTATGGATCTTCTGGCAAACATGTTATATTATGAATGAATAGAACATCAGGTTTGTTTTTTATACCAAATATATCAGGCTCGGCCAGGATTGTGTTTACCTGGATAGTTCCATATATGCCAGCTTGAATTGTTCTTCTGATTTTCTTTCGTCATCCAACAGTTCAAAGGCGTCCGCTAGAAACTTGACTGCTTCCTGCAAATGCATCTTACAACACTGTCTGCGCTAATCTTGGTATTTGTCATTTTTATTTAAAAAATACTTGAATATTGTGCTTGAAATGAAGCAGCTTGATTGTTGTAGCCTGAGCTTTTCTACAGAGCAGGCTCAGCCAATCATACTGCTTCATTGCGAGTTGAGATTTCCAATAGACGTTCAGAAAGGTTGACATCAGTAGCCTATTTCACCAACATTTCAAAGTATACTTATCTACTGTCTGTTTCACGAAAGCTGCCCAAATTTTGCGGCCATATAAACAATTCAAAAACAATATTTTTTTCGATAATATTAAATTAACGGAAAATTTAAGAATGAGCCTTCTTTTTATTTCGTGAAATTTGGTCAAATATTGGTTATATTGGGAAAAAAACAAAGATGTCTATGGGGATTTAACATGGGGAAATATTTTAGAATTTCAGTAATCCTGGACCGATTTTCAAAATATAACTATTTCACCAACATTGCAAAGTATACTTATCTAGCTAATGGGGCTTATGGGACTAATATGCTAGCATACTCATGTAGCCTGATATGCATATATATTTGCTGCCAGTTGCATTTTAACCCTTACTAAGCTGAATTAAATGTTGTCGTCTGCTGGAAATGTTTTATTTTCAATATTTCTCGACAAAAACCTGGTTTTGACAGCACATGAGAATCGTCTCCAGTGGAGACGATTCTCATGTGCTGTCAAAACCAGGTTTTTTCTAAGAATTAAAGCAAAAATGAAAACCAGCAGACGGCAATTTCCGTCAACAGCGTAGGAAGGGTTAAGTGAGTCACTGACTGAATGGCGAACAGTGCAGGCCCTGATCAGACTGCACGGATGCGCATGCTGATCTGTAGCCTATTTCACCAACATTGCAAAGTATACTTATCGAGCTAAGTATACTTTGACGGAGAAATTTTCAATTTAAGGATAAATTTATTAATTTTTATTATACTGAATTTATTACATTATCACAGCCAAAATGGCTGTGATAATGTAATACATTCAGTATAATTATTCTGCATACTTTTAATCATCAAATATATGCAGTCGTTAGTACTATATGAAATAATGCATTTCGGGAAAAATAAATGATTACTCCCTCAAAGTATACCTTGCTAGAAAAGTATACTTTGTAATGTTGATGAAATCGGCTACTGGGCAAGATTATGCAGGCGGTTGTGTAATATGAAATAACGATTACAAATATTGGGGGACGGTAAATTAAAATCTAATACATTGACTCATGTGGCTAACTCTGATAAATATGTGATTCAAAATACCTCCCGATGATGTGTTGCAAAAATAAGTATGGAAGCAAAGTGTTTTCAGTTAGTATAAAATCCAAGATGACCGTCAGTCGAACACCTTATCGTCATATCTCATCACCCACTGATGGTATGTGCAAAACGTTAACAACTACTGTCTGTTTCACGAAAGCTGCCCACATTTTACGGCCATATAAACAATTCAAAAACAATATTTTTTTCGATAATATTAAATTAAAGGAAAATTGAAGAATGAGCCTTCTTTTTATTTCGTGAAATTTGGTAAAATATTGATTTTATTGTGAAAAAACAATTTCCCCATGTTAAATCCCCATAGACATCTTCACAGAAGATGTCTATGGGGATTTAACATGGGGACATTTTTTAGAATTTCAGTAATCCTGGACCGATTTTCAAAATTTAACTTTTGTTTTCTTAGTTAGATCATTTCCAAGCTATCTAGCTAGGTTTCAGAGTTAATTTCCAAAAAAAATCTTTTTTTTGACTCCTCCCACACTCCTCTACCTCTTTTTCCCCCATGTTAAATTCCCATAGAGAAATCAATTTTTCGTAATAAAATCAATATTTGACCAAATTTCACGAAATAAAAAGAACGCTCATTCTTAAATTTTCCTCAGTTTAATTTAATATTATCGAAAAAAATATTGTTTTTGAATTGTTTATATGGCCGTAAAATTTGGGCAGCTTTCGTGAAACAGACAGTAGACATGATGTTTGTAAAACATGGATATGGCCCCCGTGGCATACAGTACTGGGCTGGAGAAACTCTTACAAACGTTTCGACTTTTCGACGTAAATGTACATGGACGGACGGACGTACGGAAACTCAAGAGCAACGCAATATGCCCTCATTACTATCACATAGGGGGCATAAATAGACATATTCCATACTCGATACAATACTTTCCAAGCATCAAAGTTTCTTATAAGATGGGTAATGTGACGTTCGTTTTTGACAGCCTAGTTGCTTATATGTCAATGCATTTGGTGAAAGGGTTGGTTGGTATATTGCGATGGCGCGTTATTTACTTTCCTATTTGTAGAATATCGCACGAAAGTTCATTGTGGCCATATATGTATGGTGTCGCCGGATGACAAGGTGTTATATAGCGCCCTTTATATGCGATTGAATATACGTATAGAAAAGCAGTATTAGAAAATAAGTGGCCAATGTGTCTATGCGTTGTTTATGCAACTTGAATGATTCTGAAATCATTACAATCTACCGTGGAACATCTCTAAACCGGACACCTGGGAGATCCTTAGTGTGTCCGGTTTAAAGATGTTCAACTACGTTTCAGACATAGTATTTCAATACATTGTTTTCTAATAATAATTCCAGCACAAAAATATTTACACAATTTCCTAACATTTGATTGGCCCGTAGCAAGTCTCTGTCCAAAATGCATATCCCAGTAAACTCCCACTCCGAACTACTTTCCGTAACTGTGAGGCGCAGTTAAAACAATTCTTAAGAAAACGGAAAATAAACATATTTTCTTGATGAATTTATTTCAAATGCTGGAATTATAAGGAATGAATGGCCTTTTTGTGGAATTTATCGGGGATATAAACTTGGAAAAGTCGCGGGAATACTGGACGAGGCCTTCCGGCCTTCGTCCAGTATTCCCGCGACTTTTCCAAGTTTATACCCCGATAAATTCCACAAAAAAGGCCATTCATTCCTATAGTAAATATACATCATCAGTGACGGACTATGGCCGCGGTCATGGCGGTACACAATTGAATAATTTGAAGGGTGTTGGTGGTCCGCGGTTTAGAGAGCGTCTACAGTAGTAAAAACCCGGAACTGGTAAAACGATTGTAATTGGTGTCATATGAGACACGCCGATGTGCGATATCTCAAGAAATGTGTTTAGTTAAGTTTACGATATTGTGAAAGTCCGTAAATGATTGACGAAATATTCGCAGGAAATTCACATTCGCTACGGAAATTACGTCAATTTATGACGTCATTTGCTGAAAATATCACACTTTCTCTCAATATTTGTCATGGGAAATCGCATATCATAGGTACAAAACCACAGGACATGTTTTATACGGTGTCATATGTACCAGCAGTTGGCGGTAATTACAGTCTTGTCACTGTCTAGTCTCGACTGTACTTATAAAGCTCTAATTACCGACATTTACATATTTATTGTGGTAGGACAGAATGGATACGGTCGTATTTCATTGCCGAACATACACGCCATTATAACTGCGACAAAAGTATATTTCATATCCAAACTACATATACATGTATATGTGGCTGTGACAAATTGGGCTTATCGTGGATTTTGCGACCTGTGTAGATCCAGATCTGACTCTGATCAGGATCTGCACTGTTCGTCATTCTCGTCATGCTTCTAACAACCACTAAAGATCGTTCTCATGCTACAGGAGTGTGCTATTTGATCAGGAGCTACACTGGTCACACTTCCATAAGACCCATTATCCATTCACTGCCCCATATATCGCACATCGATGTGACATACAGATGAATAAACAGGCCTCAGTGAAATCGTCCTGCGGAAGAAAGATGATCTACCATAATTTCGTGAGTCATTTCCATGGGAGTCGACGGTTGCCGAATACCATTTTAAGGCAGATGAGAATCCTCTCGAATGCAGGTGCGCTTTTTCGAGTACAGTGAAACCTCTCTAAACCGGACACCCTGGGCTATGTGGATCACGAACAAACATTATCACCTGAGATAAATGACCAAGAAACTCCTCTATCATGCTGTGACAAATCCACGATCCTCCGGCGCCTGCTAAACCCAAAGTCAGGGTCACACACTGAGGGATGGGTAGTGGTCTATGGGTTAGAACGCCTGACTTCCAATCCGGAGGTTGTGGGTTCAAACCTCGCCTGGGGCATCAAAAATACTTTCATAGTATTTCCCTCCCACTGGTCTGTTGGCTCATACTTTAAACATTGGTCCAGTCTCTATATGACCTTAGCTGTAATTCCCTATAATTTCTGCTTCCTTTCACATAACTGCTTCATAGTTTACACGTGCATTCCTCCGATGATCCTCTATACTGTGACCAATCCGCGATCCTCGGGTAACCGCTAAGCCCAACGTTAAGGTCGAGTACTTCGTGCATTCAAAACTTTAACGCTCGGATAAAGTTATATTTCCTTACACGTAACTGCTTCATATTTCACACATACTATCCTCTGATGGTTCTCCATACTCCGGCCTATTGTGTTATCAAATGGGCCCTCGTTTTCTATGGCTGCCAGCGGGGGCATTCGTGTGCCGAAAGTCCGCATTTCTAGTTTTATTATAACTTTCTTATTATTATTCAACCGAATTTGATGAAATAGAGCCGATAAATAGTAACAATAAAATAGTGAAATCGACTTTGCGTAATTATCATATTACAGTATTTCTTATACTGACGTACCCATGTAAACTGCAATAAGAATTTCACAAAATGAGGCGTCTCGTCTACTATATAATATATGATAAAGGGATACGCCTTGACACACACTGTAACCCAACATAATCGAAATTAAATAATGGATTAAATTTTATTGACAAAATAAAAAACCTAAAGGCACATACTAAACGGGAAACTTGAATACAAGTCTTCGGTGACCTTTACCTTGGATATTGGGACGTACGACACATGCATAGATACACACTGTACCCAAATATTATCCAAATCCAACAATTGGGGTGTAACATTGTATTGACAAAACAGAACACCTAAACATAAATGCTAAACGTGAAACATGAACATAAGTCCCCAGTAACCGTGACCTTGGACATTGGGCTGTGGGGCCAATGCGTAACAAAGCAGCATGCATAGACACACAATGTAACAATGACAATGACCTTGACATTGTGGTGATATGATATGTGCAGCAAAGCAGCGTGAATAGACACACGTTGTAGCCAAATATTAACAAAATCTGTCAAAGGGTTTAACTGGTATTGGCAAAACAAACTGCCTAATATAAACGTAAATGGTAAATATGAAGTCTCGAATATGAGTGGCCATGGGAATTTAAATGTCGATCTATGAATACAAAGCATCATGCATAGACACACATTGTTACTGTACGCAAATATTATCAAAATCCAACATTTTCCTGACAAATCAAAATACCTAAACGTAAATGCTACATGCAAAACTTGAACATAAGTGACCTTGACCTTGGACAATGGTACATAAGGTATATACGTAACAAAGCCACGCGCCTAAGTATGGTCTGTTCCACGAACTGTTGGCTATTAAAGACATTAATGCTAAAGAATATTTAAATGTAATTTCTTTTCATCAATAACAAAAAGTCACCCTTCCCATTTGTTTTGTTTCAGAAAATGTCATCAAATATTGATTTTATTTCGAAAAAAAACACAACAATTTTCATAGGGGAATTTAACATGGGGTAAGGTAGAGGGGCTAGCTGGGGGAGGAATAAAAAAAGATGGAAATTGACTCCGAAACCTGGCTAGATAGCTTAGAAAGTATGTAACTAAGAAAAAAACAAAGTTAGATTTTGAAAATCGGCCCACAAATTCTAAAATTATTAAAAATAATATATTTTGGCCCCCATGTTACATTCCCTTAGGAAAATAGTTGTTTCGCAATATAATAAATATTCTATTGTATTTTGGGAGGGTGACTTGTTTTGTTATTGATGAAAAAGTACTTACATTTAAGTACTTTTTAGATTTAATGTGTTACATATGTATCATTGTATTTAGAGCCAAAGGTTCGTCGGTAACAAAATGTGGACAGATATAATTGTATAGTGTAGCCAACTACACTTAAGGCCAAAATAAACTTTACAGTATAGAAATGGTTCAATATTTCGTGAACCAGGAGGCTTAGACACCTGATGTAAAATGTTTTTAATGCTGAATCGAATATGTAACTACTGCACCAAAACATTATATGCATGTGTTTAAAGAGATTGTGTAAACAATGAAAAGACGACAAAACCCTTCATTACAAAACTGCAGTAAAAGATAACACAATTTGGAAAATTTCCTAGTCAATATTGATTATCCAGAACATAAAATGGATCGCCTACAGTGGTCACAATGTTGTATTGATGATATTCAGTACCTAGTGTGCCCACCTTGGGCGTTCATCAATGTTTGGAAACGTCTGCGCATTGTATGTACACATGACTGAATGACAAGTTGAGGCATTGATTCCCGTTCTTCCTGAAGAGCTACTTCCAGCTGTATAACATTATCAGGAGGATTTGGTCTTAACATAACTCTGCGTCCCAGTTCATCCCAGACATGCTCTATAGGATTCATGCCTGGGCTGAGAGATGGCTACGACATGACATTGACGTTACTGCCACATTAAAAATTGGGTTATTACACGAGCTGAATGGGGTCTGGCATTATCATGTTGGAAATACTGCAGTGCGTTCCTTCGCAGAAACGGCACAGCTATCGGTCTCAAAATAGTGTCGCGGTACGTCACAGCATTCAGTCGTCCAATTACAGCATGGCGCGGTGTTTTATGACTAGCACTTATCCCTACCTACACCATCACGCTGTCCCCACCCAGTCTGTCTGACTGCAACACACTACAGTCCGCGTACCGTTCATCGCGTCTGCGATACACCCGTTTACGACCGTCTGCGTCCGATACATACAATTTGCTTTCATCCGACAACAATACTGTTTCCCACTGGCGGCGTATCCAACGACTATGAGCCCTGGCCCATTGAAGACGTGCTTGACGGTTTCTTGCTGGCTTTTTTATAAGGACGTCTCGCTTTCAGGCCTACCTCCTTGAGACGATGCCTCACTGTTGTACCGCTAATAACACGGTTGTGCCCGCGGGACACCAGCTTCGGGACACCAGCTTGTAGCATCCCGAGAGCCCTGTTTCGATTCTCTTAAGTAGGTCTTGCCTTATTCACAAAAGGTGACCACTGCGTTGTCCAACACTGCCCTTCGACTTTCCCGTGCTAATGTATCTTATGCAATATCAGTTGGCCCGTGCAGTTGGTGTCTGTTTAGACAATACATCATTGTTATGCTCGGTATATCAATATTGACTAGGAAATTGTGTTCTCTTTACTGCAGTGTTTTAAATGAAGGGTGTTGTTGTCTTTTCATTGCTTACACAATCTTTTAAACACATGCATATTTTGTTTTAGTGCAGTAGTTGCAGATTAGATTCAACATTAAAAACATTTTACATCAGGTTTTTAAACAAAAATATCAAACCATGTATATACTGTAAAGTTTCTTTTGGCCTTAAGTATATTATCAAAATCGGGCACGGTTAACATTTCATTGACAAAACAAAAGCTGTAAACATATAATCATTCTAAACGTGACACTTGACCATAAGTCTCCAGTGACCTTGGGTATAACCGCAACAAAGGAGCATGCCTAGACACACAATGTAGCCAAATATTAGCAAAATCTGACAATGAGATCACATTTTATGAGATCTATGCCTAGACCTAAACGCAAATGGTAAATGTTTGAAACTTTCTATGGAAATACGAGTATTTCAAGTTGTTGTGATACAGAATGTTAAATTCATTCATTCCTTCTTTTCATCTATATTATACATCTTTCACTTCAGCTGAGAAATCCATCTCAGTCTTCTTATTTATAGGGATGTAGCAGTTTTTTTTATTGTTTTTATTTTTATTTGTATGTTTTGCTCACATCACTTAGTTTTCTCTCCCCCCCCCCCCCCCCCCCTGGTTTTCTCATGTCTCTATGTGTGTGGGGAAATAGTACATATAAGGCATATAACCAGTGTAGCCCCATATCAGCCTGCGCATCCGCGAAGCCTGATTAGAGAATACACTGTGTAGCAATTCAGACAATAAAAACATTCATCATGTCCTCAGCATACTATATCTGCCATGATTAAACTACAGGGATGCGTTGGCGCATTAAGATCATGTTTGTTTCCAAAGTCCCATAAACCATTTTCCTCCAATCGCGGCCACACATGCTGAATATATTGTTTTTGTTGTATACGCACTATAAAAAATGTATCATGTCATGCTCATATATGTAATTGTATAATTGTATTTTTGTTCTGTAAAGTATTGAGAAATAAAATATTGAATGACAAAAAAATAAGAATGTTAAATGAAACTATTATTTGTTGCATGAAATAGACTTTCACAGTGTAATAATAACACGGTGTAATAAAACTCATTATACACTAGACTACGTGTAATAAATATGTAAATGAGACCGGATCGGAAAACATACTAGTTGCTCATTACAGCTTCAACGTATTGTGTTGTGGTTACGTAATAAATATAATCTAACATTTGTAATAATTTAATATGATATTTATTAAACTCGTTGACTGATTTCATAAGACACTCGGCATAGCCTCGTTTCTTATTGAATCAGTAAACTCGTTTAATAAATATCATATTAAATCATCACTCATGTAAGATTCTCTATATGTTTACGAACTGACCGGCATCTCTTCTTGTTCATCTGCAGCGTCAGGTGTACTGCCAGCAGGTATGCCAGGTGTCTCTGTTGGCGTGTGAGAGGCGGACCCCGCGTGTGCGCGCCTCTTGTCGGGCAACGTTTCATGCTCTTCCTTAGTTGATGTAGGTGACGACGTGTTAGAATGTTCGGTACCAAATGAGCCAACGGGATCTTTAGACATGTCGTTTGTTACCTTGGAATCGACAGCAGGTGCAGCTCTTTTTGTATCATCAGTGGTTTTCCTGATCATGTGCACATCTGTGGAATCTAGAATCCCATCATCACCTGTTGTTTGTGGATTAATATATCCATTGACATTGTCGTGTACTACGTAATCATCGAAAATATCCGCATTACCAACTGTGTCCGTATATTCTGGAATTATATAATCATCGGTAGTATCCGGTATCATATATTCGTCGTCAGTGTCCGGAATGCTATAGTCATCGGTAATGTAATCATCATCTGGTTTTTGTCCACTACCGGACGATGGCCAGCCATTGTCGCCGTCACCTTCAAACGACATGCCCTCGGGAATGTCGGGTATCTTTTTATTTGCAAATGAAAAAAAGTCCAGTACTTCTTGGTCTGTTTTAGCGAGGAAGTCCTGTAGTTTCTTTGCATTATTTAGGCTCTTTATCTTAGAATCTCTAATTGGGTTCAGATTACATATAGTAATGTCAGGTAACTCCAGATTGCTGAAGCCAAGGGAGATATCTGTCTGTATAGGCCATGAGCGATACTGGGCGATAATGCAGCCCACGTGATACGCCATGGCGACCAAGGAGGCGATGGTTATCAGCGTCCACGTGATGCGGGAACAGGAAAGGCGCGCGCTCTTGATGTAGCCGACTCCCTGCATGGACGTCTTGTCGGCGAAGCGCAGTATCAGCTTCCGAAATGTCTTCCGCCGTCCATTGTCAGAGCTCTCTGTCCCTGTCGTCGACCCCGGCGCTTCATCCATCACGGAATGGCTATTACTGTCTGTGGTTATTATATAAATACACCGATTTTGTTCGTTTGTTCACACCTAAGTTAGAGAATAATAGTCTTACATGGCAAGCCAAAGGAATTATTATCCATGAACTCGCCCACACACATAAAAGTGCTGACTTCCTTTATGTAGTTGATGTTTAAACGGTTCAAACGTTAAACAAAAAACGGAATGTATCATTTCGCATTAGCTAGTTAAAATCATGTCGGAATACTGAATTTTGACAATTCAGCCCCATACATGTATTGTTATATACGCCGTTACACTATTTCATATATTACACCTGCTAAATGTCACTACTGCAACAAGAATCATATAATGAACATACGTATCTCCTTTCCCTACCCAGTTACAAAACATCCGCGGACAGAAGGGACTACTGAACATTACAAGTGGAGATTGACCAGCCCGTCCGTTCTCGCCGTCGATGCAGGATCTGAACTGACCGCTGCCTGCGGCCATGATATCTCGGCGACTTAATACATGACTGAATAGCAAACAATAGACGATATATCAGACTGCATGTGATCTACGGTTGATGTGTGCATACACTGGTAGCAGATGTCTCCAGGTACAATTTGTCGATCAGATGTGCACCAGGTACGACAGGTAATTGAGATAATATACCTTATCACCCTTGTGATGGGACTTGTATTAGGTTTATAAAATTGGAATGTAACGTAGGGAAACTGTTCCAACGTAGCAATCAATGCTGAACAGTTCAGAGTAATTTCATTATCTAATTATATTTTAGAAATGTTTTACCGTGGCTTCCACCAGTTATGGCTGTGACTGGAGAAATGGAGTTTATGGGATGTGCGATCAGTATAGATCCTGACCAAAGAACACCCTTGTTAGAAGCATGGCGGGTGTTTCACTGATGAAATGGCGAACAGTGCAGATCCTGATCAGACTGTGCGGATGCACAGACTGATTTGGGGCCCGTTTCACTAAACTTCTTTAGACTGCAAAATTATGATAGTCTGTAAATTGAACATTAGCAATTATTGGATTTACATTTATTGAGCATAGGCTGCATTTGCAGCCTATGCTCAATAAATGTAAATCCATCAATTGCAACTTTCCAGACGATCCTAAATTTGCACTTACGAACTTCTTAGTCGTACGAAGCTTAATGAAACGGGCCCCAGGATCTGTACTGGTCGCAAAACCGATACGCCCCATTTCTCCATTCACAGCCACATTTAAACAAAATATCACTGATGCGGCACATCCAGTTTTCTCCCACACTAAATTACTTGCAAAGATTGTGTCGACTACGAGCTTTTCACAGTTGTTGTGGTGTTGGGTGTCACCATGAATTAAGGTGGTAAATAACGGGCCGCCAGTTTTCTAAACCAGCTCATGTTGTAAGACTTTTTACTCTGACATTTAATATCTACAAGGTAGGACACTCGCCATCTTTTCAACCAACGGAAGTGGTACTAGTGTACCTTGTACCGCGCGCGAAAGCCGGGGTTGGTTGACAAGATGGCGAGTGTCCTACCTTGTAGATATTTATTATCAGAGTAAAATCGGGTATGCTTTAAAGAACGTTTTGTCGTGAATACCACAAAATACATGTGTCCCCGCTCAGTTTCTTCGCATATTGACTCAACCAAAGGGACTGTGATTTTAAACCTTTCTGAGCACACACTCTCATTCTCGAAATCTGATTGGTCAAAGCTGAGCTCTTCAACAAACTGTCTTTTTTCGAGCATAATTCTCAGACCTTTGTTCAGAATATTAAAATACTAGAGAAATTGAGGAGGGGCTCACGTATACCTCCGGCCGCCGCCTGGGCCGACAAATAAAAACTTTAACGCAAATATTAAAAACAAAAAACTTTAACGCAAATTGCTAAGTACATGTAATTTGACCTTGACCTTGGACATGAAGGCCGCATGGGCGTGGTATAGAATGAAAATATGGATGATGATAAGAAAATATATGAAGTTTGAAGTCATTCAGACTTACCGCTGCAGAGATCATGGGTACCCGAAAACTTTACCGCAAATCACACGGACGCAACTTTCTAAGTAATTTGACCTTGGCCATGAAGGCCGCATGAATGTGGTATGGAACGAAAATATGGATGATGATAACTATATGAAGTTTGAGGTCAATCCGACTTACCGTTACAGAGATAATGGATACCAGTTCTCAAACTTTAACGCAAATATTACGGACGTAACTTTATAAGTAATTTGACCTTGACCTCGGCCATGAAGGCCGCATGAGTGATATGGAATGAAAATATGGATGATGATAAGGAAGTTTATGAAGTTTGAGGTCAATCCGACTTACCGTTACAAGGATAATGGGTACTCAAAAACTTACGCGGACGGAGAAGCGGATGGACGGACGATATTACGAAAATTGTATACCCCTCGACATACTTCGTTAGCCAGGGGTATAACAAGCATGGGCACAGACCTCGACATACAGTGTGCAGTGTTCTCAATTCGGTATTGTGCATTTTGGTGGCAGTCGGACAAAGTGGGCATTGGCAATTCTCTGTCAGTATAGCCGCTTTTGTTGCGGACAGTATCTCATGCAGTATTCGCTGAATACATAGTTCACGTTTCGTTCACAGGTTCTTGAAGACGGCTCATATTCCGATGTTTTATGGGTTATTTCGGTTTACTGGTGGCTTGTTACCAACATACAATTTACTTCACCTCCCGCGAATTACACGTATAAATACAATGTTCACAGTACAAAAGGGCCCCGAATGTGCAAGTAATTCGGCAATTTCTGTCGTGTGTAATGTTTGAACATTAGTTGTTGGACAAAGATATGCAAATTACCCAAAACCAACGAAATCCACCAAAATCATTACCATCAGTAGTATATAGGGAGTCAAAATGATACCACCTAACGGTGGCATCATTTTCACTCCTATATACTACCACCACCACCCCCGATAAAACACCGTTTCGTCCAATAGCACAAACTGGTCACCAACACAAAAAAACGTGACAATTGGTGTCATAATACATCACGTATTTTTCACTGCCAATTGAACATATAAAATTAATAGATTATAATAAAAATATTATAACAAAATGGATAAAGTAATAGAATGGGAAGTGGAATTTTGTAATAGCCTTGTTGACGAATTTTACTATAAAATGAAATCATTATGTAAAATAGATTACATGAAATATCAGCGTAATTTATTACGCGCCGATAAAAGAGTTGCATTTTCAATATTTTCACGAAAATTATGTAGAAATTATAAGAGCCAAATTCGCGAAATGAGGCGACTAAATAGGATCGACAAACGACTAGTTGAAGAGAATGGAGCTAATTTTATAAAATGTTTTAAAATCAACGATTCGTTTACGGATACATTATTCTACGAAGAAACGGAAGAAATTAGCGATTTATTTGAATGAAATCTTCCATATGAAGAAAAAATTATATTCAGAGTTTTTTCTCCTCCACTATAGCTAATTTATTTCGCAGATCAGCAACTAACTCTACTAACTCTAGTCTACCACGTTCCCCCCTAGCCACAGGGCACGTAGTTGCTTATGTCTACAAAGAGTTTGGGCACTAACGAACTTACAGGGGCATCTGGGGCATTGAAATTGTGGGGCGACACAAGGAAACTTTCTACGTCTCGATATATGTCTTCGTAGATAGTCTTTACAAGCAAAAGTCTTACAACAAGTAGCACACTCCATTTTTTTTTTGTATATATATGTATATGTTTATGTTTAATTTGACATGAAAAAACATCATGTGTAAATTATTCATGTCCAATTGAACATATAAATCTCATAGGTTATACAAAAGTATATTACAGACAAATATGATAACGCCAGAACTAGAAAGTTTGAGAAGAGAAGCCGAATCTCTAGGGATTACTTATAGTAAACGGTTGAGAGTTAGGGGGTTGACAAATCTTATAAATTCCACAAAGAATGAGGCGTTTATGAAGCGGTTTACCCGCGCCCACAAACGAGGAGCCTTTAATGATATATCCAAAGCGGAGGAAGTTGGTAACAGAATTCAAAAAGAAAGTATTGCGGGGTTAAGGGCTAGTGTAATAAAACCTTCAAGCACAAATAATTTGTCCCAAATTAGACGCCAAAATAATAAGAAAAAATCTATCGTTAGCGCGATAGTGGAAAAAGGTAAAGAAATATTGGGGGCTCACGATGAAACATGGATAAAGGTAGAGAAAGGGAAGACGGGTAGTTGCATTATCCTTTCGTAAAAACATTGACATTAACGAGTCTGAACGCATGTCCGATAAAATCGCTCCGTATCTAACAACAAATTTTTATTTGACATATTCATATTCTTACAAGCTAGAACATATGGAGGAAACTAAAAATGGAAAACCTAAAACTATAATATTTCACAAAAATCTCGGTGGTAGCGAACCACTATCATCAATGAAAACCGTTAAAAAATGGCTGTCAGATAAGGAGCAAACACGAATAATGTCCGATAAAATAGACAGACCGAATACAAAGTGGAAGTTTGTAAGATGGGTAGAAGTTTTTGTAAAGTTAATACAGGGTAGTAGGGTAATATATTTGGGACTACAATCCCAAGAAGCGGCGGGAGGAGAACTTCCAGAATGGTTGAGGAATAGAAAAGGTATGTATTCTTTAGATAAGTATAATGACGACCTTTGTCTGTTCAGGTGTTTAGCTAGGCACCTTGATAAAAAGATCAGACCTGACAGATGTACGGAAAAAGCGAAAGAACTTAGTAAGCAATATTTCGGTAGTAAGGTGGTTTCACCAATTCCTTTTTTCGATCTGAAAAAGGTTGAAGAGTTTTTTAAAATCGGTATAGAAGTATATCAACCCACCGAATGTGGCGTATGGTGGTTGAAAAAGGTACCAGCGCACTATGATGCGATAGGCAATAAACCAATGACAATAGGACTGTTTAATAATCACGCATTTCTGATAAAAAACCTTAAAAACCTATCTAAAATTTACGCCTGCAATAATTGCAAACAGAAATTCACGAAAGCGAGTAATATGAAGAGACACGGACCAACATGTATGAGAGGTGAGACAAAAGTAATATGCGATGGTAATTATTTAGAGCGCCCGCGTTCGTCGTTCGAGAAAGCGTTCTACCCAAAAGGTTCTAACAGTTATGGCGCGATCGATTGGATGTACTCTGTGGAAAAGCGGGAGGGAATTCACATTCACCACGAACAGTGTGGACACGGAGGTGAAAGATGGATTTTAGGAGCTCCGGTAGATGGATACTGTCCAGAAACCAATACCGTATATCAATATCACGGCTGTTACTGGCACGGGTGTGAGATTCATGCAAAGCATAAAAAAGAAGAACGCGCATCCACAATGAGAAGAGATAAAGTTATTAGAAAAAGCAAAGAATTCAACCTAGTAGTTATGTGGGAATGCGAATTTCAAAGAATGGGTAAAGATATAAAGATCGGTTGCGACACTACTCTTTATCCATATCAGATAGTATACGATTTTGAGGCGTATCTCCAGCCAGAAGTTGAAACTACCGGTAATAGTTTAGAGTACGAAGCTGAGCACGTTCCGGTAAGCGTTAGTATAGGAGATAATTTATCAGGAACGGTAACTCATATTTGTGATAAAGATCCCGCAAAACTTATAGAAAAATTCGCAGAAGATTTGAAAGTCAGGGGAAAAGCTATAAGAGAAGAATTATGGTCGAGATACGAATTTAATACGGTATATTTACGCGAAAAACAAATCGCCCAGATCAAACAGTGGATAGATCAAGTACCGGTTATAGGTTTTAACAGCAGTAAGTACGATATAAACTTAATAAAGAAATATTTAGTAGGCGAACTTTCATCAACAACGAAGAAAGTAATGGTCGGAAAAAGGGCGAGCGCGACAATATTTCTATTTACTCCGGAGTTTAGATTTCTTGATGTAATACTTTACCTAGGACCCGGTATAAGTTACGATAGTTGGATAAAAGCCTACGACTGCAAAGGACAGAAATCTTTCTTTCCTTACGAGTGGTTCGATTCTACAGACAAACTGGATTACCCGGGACTACCGGATATAGAGAATTGGTATTCCAAACTATCTGGGAAAATGTTACTAGACGAAACAGAATTAAGTAAATGTCGTAGAATTTTCGAAGAAAATAATATGAAAACTTTCAGAGATTGGTTGAAATATTATAACGATTTAGATGTAGCACCGTTCATAGAAGCTGTGGGAAAAATGTGTGAATTTTATAAACACAGGGGTGTAGATATCTTCAAAGACGCGGTAACACTACCGGGTGTGGCTATACAATATTTATTGAGAGGAACCAATAAAGAACAAAAATCTTCAAAGACGATTATACCGGAGGATGCTCTATGCGCACCGAAAGAAGAAACATACAAAATGATGAAAGACGCTCTAGTTGGGGGTCCATCGATAGTATTTACGCGATATGCGGAAGCCGGTGTTTCAAATATTAGAGTGGGTTCCAAACCTTGCGAGGCTGTTTTGGGGTACGACGCGAACGCGTTATATTTATCTACGTTAAGTAAAGAGATGCCGTGCGGAAAAGAAACTATACATCATATAGATAACCCACATAACCCTAAACTTATTAAAAAGTTTAGTAAAGGGGTTTTATCCGGAGACTGGTTTGGGTTTGCGGAGGTGGATATAGAAGTTCCACACGACTTAAAAGATAAGTTTTCCGAAATGTCTCCACTTTTTATAAACAGAGAAGTAGAGGTTGATGAAGTTCCCGCGCACATGTTAAAATATTTAACAGATACTGGCCGAACTAGAGAAAACGGAAGAAAATTGGTGGGATCTATGTCGGCCACTAAAGTATTGCTGTACGCGCCACTGTTGAAATGGTATTTAAAACACGGCCTAGAAATAACGGGAGTTCATCGTGTTATAGATTATATTAGTGGTAAACCCTTCGAATGGTTCGCTAAAGAAGTTACAGCCGCAAGACGAACGGGGGATGTAGAACCAAATAAGAAACCGGTGGCGGATATAATGAAATTATTAGGAAACTCGTGTTGCGGAAAAATGATAGAGGCAACGGAGAGACATTTAAATACGACATATACGCGAGACGAAACCTGTGTTGACAAAGCATTAAGATCCGCGTATTTTGACGATTTGGAAGAGATAGGAGATGCGTACGAAATATCTTCCCGAAAACCCAGGTGTGCGGTAAAGAGACCATTCCACTGCGGAATAGCGGTTTATCAACACGCTAAATTGAGAATGTTGGAATTTTACTACGAATTTCTAGACAAATACGTAAAAAGGGAAGACTTCGAATTAATACAGATGGACACGGATAGTATGTATATAGGAGTTAGTGGAAAAACGATAGAGGAATTGATTAGACCTAACTTACTAGACGAGTTTGAAAAAGAAAAAAAGAAATGGTTGGCTTGGGATAAATGGAGTAATAGAGAACCAGGACTTTTCAAAATGGAATTTAGCGGAGATAGGGCGATAGCGTTATCTAGTAAGTGTTATTTCGTAGAAAAATTTGATTCAATTAATAAAAACTCCGCGAAAGGAATGTCCAAGAGAACTAACGATTTAAATTGGGATAGATATAAACGAGTACTAAGCGAAACTACAGAAGATGGAAAACACATTATAGATGTAGCGCAAAATAGAGGATTTAAAATGAAAGACGGCGTTATGAAAACGTACAGTCAACGAAAATTAGGACTATCGGCGTACTCGACGTAAAAGACGCGTGTTATCAGACGGAATACATACGGAACCTCTCTAACGATCCGGGGGCAGCTGGGTGTCAGAAGGCACCATAAGAAGTTCTTCGCGAACAAACCCGCGAGATGGACCATCAGCCAAATAGTAGAGCACGGGTTCATCGGGTTTGGTAATAGATCGATCTAGATGATATACATTGAGAGACCACACGGGATCAGTCGCGCGGCGGCTGCCACCTTCGAGCTCTCCCGGTTGATAGAGGTAGCGGACGCCAATATCTGATGGAAGCCGTTGCTCCTCTACACCAACGGGTCGCCCGCGCGAGACGGCAGAGGGCTCGCTCGTCACCCTTTTAAACTTGATAGCATCTACAGGCTTCTTACCTATCAATCTGGTCACCTCTCCGTTCAGTGCGGAGACCACGGCGGGCAGTCTGGCCACCCACTCGGTCGATCGCGAATGAGGGTCTACAAGTTCTTTAGCGTATTGGTGCCCGAACAGTCTCTCAGCCAAGGTTCGATTGAACCGCTCCACGATTCCCTGGTCCCGATGGATGTTGACGCGGCCGCGTCTGACAGAAACTTTGTGTTTAGATAATAGATGAGATACCGCGCCCATGAACTCGCGGCCGGGATCGACCTGGAGAAGATTCGGCCATTTGAGAGGACTCCTTTTATATATTCGGGAAAGGGCCTCGACCACCTCCTTAGACTCTTTAGTGGCCAACGGCTCAGCCCCCTTATACTGACTCGCTATGTCAACGATTGTCAGTGCGTACTTGTACGTCTTGCGACCGACGCGATCGTGAGGGAGAAACAGGAGATCCGCTTGGTGAACTTGGTTCGGCACCGGCACGTCGAATTTCGGGCGCGGAATATTGTGAGGCACGGGTAAATATATCTGCCAGATGGCCTGCTTCTTGAGCCATTCCTTGGTGGCGTTTTCTGAAACCTTGGTCGCCGCCGCGAGGTTCTTGATGGCAGCGAGCCCCTTCCAGTAGCCGCGTGGGCTATAGTACGTATTCGCCAGCTTGTGCGTTAGTTTAGCATCAAGTTTGCGCGTGTTCATCGTAATGCGAAGTATTATAATATATCGGACAATCTCCAACATGCACTCGTCATATATATAAAAAAGACGAAACCCACCACACTCATTCCCACGACGATGAACGCGATCTCGCGGTCTTTTTGGGTCTCTGACGGTACATAGAAATCTGAAAGTTGCGGCTCACGATCCAGTGGCGCGAGACTTCTCTGCGGATATGCCAGCGCGTACTCGCGGTTGGCTTCTTCAACGTTCTGGAAAGTTTGTGTGGCGTGATTCTCGCGGCGAAGCTCTTCGTTGACCCAGATGTGCGGTTCGTTTTTTCGACCATGCTGTATCTGCACTCTTGAGTTGTTCTTCGGCTAAATCGTGACGCTCGCGCTCCTCATCCGCGTCCGAGCTTTTCAGTTTAGAGAAGAAATAGTTGCTACCGCTGAAAGCCAATGCGTTTACAAGCGCGCCACCTATCATTATTGCGATCGAAGCCATTTTTATTTCCATATATTAACGGGTAGTATTCCAGCTTTAATTAGATAATCTCGGGTCCAAACTGCGGCCGCTACATCTAAGGTCGCGAGCCCTACGTCTCTCGCAGTAAAGTCCAATTTGGGAGCGGACCATCCTAAGGCCATCTTTCCTGCTCGAGCGTACCCGATACTGAGACCCGATATCACCACGGCGTGATAAAGCGCATTCACTATCATTTTACCATCGTGTTCAGCCATTATTGCATATAAAATGGATTGCGTTTAATGTTTAAATGGGGCACATCACTCAACACTGTTGATGGCCTGTTGTTGAAACGGTAAATCACATACAGGGTGCCCACAACCGACAGACCACCAACAACAACCCAATAAGTATTATTAGGAGCGATCGGTTCCGATCCGATAGCGATTGGGGGAGAAACGGCTGCCACCGGGTGTTTTACCGTCTCTGTCCACCCCAATCTCGATAGGAGTTTGGCCTCTCGAAGATCGACGAGTATTTTATCTTGTTTAGCTTTTCGTGTGGCAGCCGCTGCTCGCCCAGCTGCCTGTCTTTTTGGATTTTTATGTCTCGTTGGAGGATCAATCGGAGTTGCAATCGGGTTCATCCAATCTCGATTGGGAGTTGAGGGTTCCGTCACTCTCGCGGGTGCATCTTGTGTCATCATTTTCTCAGCTTATAGTTCGGGGGCATATATGTCCAAATTGACAGTGTTTACCCGTGGTCAACGCGGTTGTCAGCGGGGCTAAGTACATTCCAAAGTTGTGATAAATTGAGCAGCATGCTGTTCTAAGAGTGTGTCCTATAAAAGGGTCAGCCTCTAAATCACTAATCAACCCCGCGGTGTTTGGTATAGGGAGAATTGCACTGACAGTGGTAGCGTAAAAATGAATAGCCGCCGATCCGAGAGTTTTTGTCATCTCCGCACCTAATTTGGATTCGTATCGCGCATACATTTTATCGACCTCCGCATCCGACATTTTATCCACCTGGCAAACTGAGAGACACCTACCGAGATAATGCTCCGATTGCCCCCCAGCAACCAGCGCAGCCAACCGCTCGCGTCTCGCCGCGTTTTCGTTCGCACTCGGGATTGAAGTTGAACTACAATTCGTGGTTGAGGTGCAATCGGGGATTGATTCGCGATTGGTGTTCGATCCCGATTGTGTTGAGGTTTCTTCCATTAGCTGATCGAGAAGTTCGTCGCAGTTCATTATTGCTAATTTAATTATTCTTACGAGTCTCATAAGTTTAACATATTGCCAAGCGCACCACCCGATACTTATGATCACCGTTATGCTCGCAACAAAGCTCGCAGCGGAGCAACAAATTCTTAACAATTGCTCAACATTGTTAAGCATTGTTAAGTATTTGTTAAGCATTGTTCAACATTTATTCAGCATTGTTCAGTAATTGTTAAGCATTGTTCAGTAATTGCTAAGCATTGCTCAGTAACTGTTAGCATTGCTCAGTAATTGTTAGGCCTTGTTAAGCGTTGTTAAACCATTGTTAACGCTTTGCTCATAATAATTTAATCATTGTTCAGTAATTGTTAAGATTGCTCAGTAACTGTTAAGCATTGCTCAGCATTGTTCAGTAATTGCTAATTACATTATAAGCGGTTGGTTGATCAGTCTTTAGCAGAAGCTTGGCGTGTTTAGTTTCCGAAAGTATCCGTCGAACCTCCAGGCGCTCCTCGCGCGTTGGGATAACGTCGTTCTCTCTAAGACATTCATCGAATGAGTCTCGGTCCTTGCAGTGAAAGAGGGCGACCCATTTCGTTTGCTCGCGCAGATCCTTCAGGACGGCGTTGTACTTCTGAGTGGATATCCATACACTTTGCCTCGCATGGCGGCCAGAAAATGCGAGCTCGGAGAGCATGTCCTTCTTTTTGGTCATCGCCGCCTTGGCCGAGCAGTCGTCAATCACGTATAGGGTGGGCTCACCCTGAAATATTTGGTAGAAGCAGCGCAACCAATCGTGAAGCCTGTCACATGGGTCAATAACGTATACCTCAGGGTCGTCCCATATCCACTGGCGCAGCTGATAAGTATCGTTGTGCCACACAGTGGGACATAGGATCACAATGTGACGAAAGGCACTACGATATGCCCCCTCGAGCAAGTCCAGGATGAAAACCGTTTTTCCACATCCTGTCTGCCCACATATTATGGCAGAGTGGGCATCTTCAATCGTGAATTGGTATTTAATTAATTCATTAGAATTAGTATAAAGTTGAGACGTATCGACCATCTTCGATGTTGAGTTGCGCGTCCGTAATTATATATAAGTACACGTTCAATGTGCCAGCTCCATCCGCATCTTTGGTTATCTGGATCGTCACACCCTCGCTAGCGTTCTCAACTTGGCGTCCGCTACCGTGCATTTGGTCGTCGTCGCTGGCTCGCATGTCTAGCCATAACGCGTATTTGGTAGTCAGGAAATCCGCGAGGGAGACGTCCGAGAGCTGCAGGTCTTTGGCAACCGCGGCAACTTCCGGGGAGCGCTTAGAGCCGGAAGCAAACTGCTTTCTGACTTCGTCCCACTGCTGGTGCGCGCGAAGACCCGCGCTGTAGAGTTGATTGGGTACTCCCTCGATCGTCACCTCTACCTTCGTGATTTTGGGGTTATAGAATTTGTCGGATTTTCTAACCCCGAGCGCGAACCGACCCTCCTCGAACAACATCAGTATACCTTTCATCGAGCGGGCGGTACGTTGACATTAATATTCCACAATGTGTCGCTTTTGTCTTTCGTCATCTTGCGGTGGCGAAGAACTCGGTCGTAAAGTATGGCAACGCGCCCGGCATACTGGGTTCTGATCAATCGCGCGAGTTCAGGCATCGTGACCATGTCGTACTCCAGCGAAACATTGTCGATCGTATACTTCGATGTCATGTCGGTGGCTATGAGAACTCGGCCGTAGTCGTTGAACGTTAGTTCGTATTCGAGGCGGTCAGCCAAAGCGCTCTGATAGTAGGGCATGTGACTCTCCAGCAACTCAAAGTCGAGCGGGATGTAGAATCGGTTGCCGTAAGCGGCCGCGACCGCGTTGTCGCTCGCGATGTTATCTATCTTGTCACCAGCCCCGATTCTAAGTCTGGTTACGTTCCTATTTCGGCTGGTGTCAATACCTTGATATACCGCATTATCGCGCTCTTGTGCCGTCTTCCACAGGTCCTGGTAGCAATGGTAGATGTCGCTGTCATCGATCGACATCACCTCATTACCAGAAATCTTTATCATGGTCTTCTTGACGATGGCGCGACCCAGGTTCTGAACGATGGTTCGGTCCGCGTCCGTCGATGTAAGCGAAATAGTGAAAGCGAGGCGAACAGTCCCCGGCGTAATGACGTCGCTAGCTCCGAGGTTGGGGAAGCGAACTAAGAGTTGCTGGTTCTGGTCGATCGTCGAGGGGTTGTTCGTAATAACGACACTCTGTCTCATGCCTTTTGCCCCGAGGGGCTCACGCAGTCTGCGATATGGATTGAGTTTGCGACCGTATTGACTCGAAGACATAATCTATTAAACCTGTATGGTTTTATCTTTAATATAATAATTTATAAATAATGGCTGATTACGATGCTGACATGGATGAAATCGGCAGAGACAATTACCTCGATGATGAGGATGATGATGATGACTTCGCGGATTCCCTCACGACACCCACCATACAGACTCCAGATCCAATCCAATTGGGTGGCGCTACCAGCCGCGTTGGTCAAAGTCGTGAATTACTCGAGGAAGCTGTAAACTCATACTATAAACATTGGATTGAAAAAGGTTTGGTCCCATCTATCGGTCGCTACTACGACAAGTTCGAATTGGATCTGAACGGTAGATTGCGACTAAAATCATCAGATATCCCTATCATCAACATGAAGACCGGAAAACCCCTAGCGCTGAGCACCATTGTCGGCCATCGGGGCGGTGCCGAACTCGTAAGAAACGAACTAGGATTCACAGATTGGAAGCGTGGTAAAACAATTATGCCGGCCCGCGCTGTAGAGGCCCTCACGTCTACCGACGAAACGATGGCGAAGACGGCCGCCGCGATAGAAACTGTCGAGCTCAGCGAGGTCCCTCGAGTGGCCACCGACGCTATTAACACGATGGAGACCACGTTCAGCGAAAACGATATACTCAACGATGACCCACCGTTACCTCTTCGCGAACTCCGGGGACTCGATAAGGCTCTGCAAAAGGTCCGAGGCGAATTGGTCCTTAACCTCTCCAAACTCACGGCGTTGGATGACCATATCGTGCTAGAAAAAAGAAAACTTGAGGAAGCCGAAGCCCGTGGCGATAGAGAATCTATCGAACTGATCAACAAACGCCTGCGGTCGTTGCTGGATGAAAAAGCAGCTCGTTTGGAGGCTGCCTCAACTAACCGCGAGGCTCTTCGCACCCAAATCAGTCGGATCCGCGAAACAATATCGAGGGTTCTGCACGAGGAGACGACACTCGGTGAACGTCTTCGCACTTTGTTCAGAGAGCAGGGCATCACGATAGCAAGCATCGTCGTTGCTATCGGTATGACTATAACAACCATAGTTCAAGCTTTCACAGGCGGCGCAACAGCACCCGCGCCAGCACCCACACCACCACCCGCGCCAAGGAGTGGGTAAAAAAACAACTAAAAGCCCTCGCCAGTCTTCTAGCTAAATTAGCCGGAAAGGCGGCTGCCGCACTACCTGGCCTGATCGGAACTATCGTTTCTTACTTGTTATCTATATTATCAAAAACGGCCGGATGGCTCGCCAATAATGCTTGGGCTTTAATCGTGGCGATCGCCGGTCTCCTACTTTTCTCCGCCCGAGAGTTTCTAAAACCAAAGCGCAAGTAGTCCGATTGCCACGAGGGCAACGACGAGCCCTAATTTCTCCTCCTCGTGGGTTGTGCTTCCAATGTCAACAGTGCTCATGATTGGTGTTTCCGCGGGTGGAACAACGGGTTTAAATGAACTTGATTCGTGAATTGGGGGTGGTGCTTGCGGTTTTATGAAATCACTTCCGCTGTTGGGGGTGCGCTTCATGATATCCACATTCACGTTCCCGTTGTGGCCGATTTTTTGATTGGCGGTGGCGATTACGATCTGATTATTGTAACCGTCAACCGGGTCGTCTCGTAGTATCATATTGCTCGGCGCCATATAAAGACCTATCCAAATACGTAGTCTACTGGGTACTAGCATTCTGTAAAACGTCTTGATAATTCTGGATCGCCTTCTCCAGGTCCACCTTAGCTGAGATGGCGTCCTCGACAAGTACCAAGAACTGTTTTTGCGCGTCAAACGCCGTTCCGACTCATATTATAGAACTGCGAGTTTGCTTTTGGGCACCGAGGATAGCCCAAACGTACGTGCGAATGGAATCGTTGAGACGAGAAACCCCAGCCTGCATGAATCCCATTCCCTTATCTAACATAAAGGTACTCCACGCGGTCTGAACCCCGGAATCCTGCTGTATGTAGTCTATATGAGCTCGTTTCGGAGGCAACCAAATACAAGACGATACTCCACAGCGTCTACCTCCAGATACTTCGGGCCCGAAGGTCATCGTCGCTGGATCAAAATTCCCGGCGTTCCGACTGACGATGTGGTCACCGGAGTGATCGTGTCTAAAATCAGTCTGCGTCCAATTCCCGGACTGACCCCGAATGAGAACGTCCCCGAGGCCAGTGCTGTTATAAAATACTTTCTGTCTCCAGTCCGCATCTTTTGAAATGTTAAATTGGTTACACAGTCTTTCGAACGCCCCACGATCGTATGTGTTGGAAATTGGATCCCAGCCGTCGTCTTGAGGTAGTGAAATACCTAGTTCTTTGATAATCCTCCTAATAGTATAATACGCGTGAAAGTTGCAGACACTTCGGAGCATGACATTCTTAGATGCCATATGGTCTTGATGCGAAACTCCACATCCGGCTGTTGCACACCATACAGCGAAATTTAGCTGATTCTGCCAAAACTGCATCGGTGTTGCTTTCCACCCGTTCACAGCCTCCATCGTAATAATCTTTGGCAGCCTATATTTCTCAAACGCGTTAGGAAAATTGGTGACAAAGCCACTGTCCGGTCTAACCGTTACAGTTGGGTGTACAAGGGGGTCAACAACGTCCTTTTGTGTGTATTTACCTCCGACCGCGTACTTTGCATTAGATTAAAGCTAAATGCTTGGGTATCCATTGACGATATTTATTATGTTTGCTTCTATCACTAATGTTCAAAATGAGAGTTGTGAACTTCAAAAGTCGATCGACAACTGCTGCGGAAAACGCCGGGTAGGCCTCAGATCAATCACCTTCACAGGTTGGGTGGAAAAAACGTGGGGGAGGGCGAAGGGTTCACCTACGTGAAGGATAGACGACAAGTAGGTGTAAAGCTGCCTCCCGGCCTTTGGAGTTCGAGAGCCCTCAAGCTTTTGTTGCGTCGGAGCTTGATGGTAGAGCCAGCCTCACAATCTCGAAGGTTACCGGACTCGCGACCTTAACCGTCGAACCCGCCAACCGGGTAACGATCACCAGGATTTGGTTGTGCGGCTCGGTTTTACAAAAACATACTCCGACAATAGGGGTTGGTTTAATCCAGGTGAGCACCTCGGCGATATCCCGGTGAACTTTACCTTCACAAAAACTCTCGGGGTGCACCTGGATCGGGTGAACACATCGTACAACCTGGTAGACGGCACTCCCAGCACATTATTAAAAACTGTGCAGGCCAGCGATTGTTTCTTTGGGGAGACTGTGACATTAGACTTCCCACACCCTGAGATGAAAGTTTTGGAATCGGGACACATCCACGAGTTGAAGATTTCTATTCTCGATGATCAAGCGAGAAAGTTGAATAACGATTACCCGATTTCGGTCGTTCTCGAAATAACCGATTAAACATTAATATATATATACATATTAATCATGAACATATACGGTCCAGGTGGTTCCAACTTAGAACGGGACGTTCCCGTCGCGGCCGCGGCATACGATGAAGCCGCCATGAGAAGACTGGAGAGGGGCGTAGCACAGTCCCACACAATTTTAACTAGGGCGGTTGCGCAAATGGAAAAAATACAAGCTCGAAAACCCGTCATAACAATTTGTGCCGAGGAGCGGGGTTCACTAAGCGAGGGGGCCTACGAATATTCATTCGGTGCCAACGCGAGCAACAAATACGGGGGATACACATGGCATGCAGTGTCCGGGACGATTTTTCGAATGGCTCTGCTCGGTCAACTTTCGTGGACACGCCATTGGCGAAGTCCGAGTGAATGTCGTCCTGAATGGTGTAGAACAGAATATTGGCATCACCAAGCACGCGGGGCAGAGGTCAGGGTTTACTATATTCGATGATGACACTACAATTACGTTTCAGCAGTAGTGTTATTAACTTTGTTACAAAAATTGGCGACCAATCTGCTTCCTCCACTGCAGTGACACTGTTAATACAACTTGATTTATGATGAATGACGAGAAACTATATCCACACTTACCTTCGGGGACGGTCGACCCGGCATCCTTTAGGATGACCAGATCGTTGAGATACAACATATTCTACAACACGAGGGAGAGATGGGCGGAGGGTTACGCGAAGAAATATAGACGGTCGGTCAATATATTAGAGGGGGTGAGCACCGCGTTAGCCTCAGCATCCGTTATAAGCGGGGTGGGGAGTGTGTCTTTATTGTCAACAATCGTCGCTGCACCGGTCGCGGTGGCCTTGAGTGGTGTAGCGGCGGGGCGGGACTGCTTTGCATGACGGCCAGACTCGTGGGCCGAAAACTAGTAGGCCAAGAGTCGAAAGCACGATCGAATAGCGGTTCTCGCGAGATCTAAGAAAAACAGTATCGACGTTATCGTGTCAAAAGCGATAGCCGACAACGATATATCAGATAGCGAGTTCAAAATGGTCGTCGAAGAGATGGTCAGATACCAGGAGTTAAAGGGTACTATCCGGTCCAAGGCTCGACCACAAATTCTCGCGGACGAAGATATAAAAAAACTCGTTATGGAAGGGAGGGCCGACGAGAGAAAAAATCTCCTCACCCGTCTCGGGACGTGATATGCTTATTCGCGTGTCTACAGCGACATCAGGATATTCCTCCACCATACATTCCAGCTGCTCCGACGGAACATAAAAAAAAATAAATAATAATTTAGGGCCCCGTTGCGACACCCACTGACCACCATACATTTCTATAACTGCGTATCGACACCCACTGACCACCATACATTTGTTATAACCGCGTATCGTTATGCTTTGTGGTTTTGTTTTTCTTATATTAATTAACTTTATAATTTTCTTAAAATTAATTAATAATATTTTTTACAAAACTATTTATCAAATTAATAAAATAACGAACCATCCCGGAAATTCGTGAACCTCGCTAAGTGTTTATAAATAATTATAATTTGCGCACCATTTTTATGTTGTATAGGAAAGTGATGAGTATATATACGTTTGAAAGCCTTACAACAATTGGTCTCATCTCGTGTGTGCCATGTTGTTGATCCGGTATGACGTCCGTCTCGTCTGTTTAATGGTAGCAGTCTCTAAATGTGTGTGTGTGTGTGTGTGTGTGTGTGAATTGGTGATGGAATTGTATAGCTCAAAGGTGCCGGCCTAAAAGATTTCTACCTAAGAGCTTGCATCGGAAACCAAAGGTATGACTACCTAAGGAAACCAATTTCAAACCAAATTCACACATAGGCTCACCTTACTTCGCTGGTTTCTCTGAATTGAGGAAATTGGAATGGGGTTCAAGGCGACCCGTAAAAATGAGACTGTGAGCAACAGATGAGTGGGCTTTAAGAAAGGCTCAAAGGTGCCGGGCTAAAAGATTTCTACCTAAGAGTTGGCAAATTTCGGAAAACCAAAATTTCACCACATAGCTCACTTACTTCGCTGGTTTTCTCTGAATTGAGGGAATTGGCAATGGGGTTCAAGGGCGACCCGTAAAATGACCTGTGAGCCAAACAGTGAGTGGGCTTAAAGAAATAAGGTCCCAACACCCCCAGTGGCTGGGTGCCGGCTAGAAATCTGCCCAGTCGCTGGGGTTGTGTACACGAGTGGAGGCTTTTGCTATTTTTTTACAAATTATTAATAATTTTTCAATATCGTAGAAATATATTAGCTATAGGAGGAGAAAAATGGCGTTTTGAAAAATAAATATGACAACGACACGAAAACAAATCCGTTTTAGTACTATAGTTTTATCTGTTCAATTGGGGAAAACGTGATGTATTTCTGACACCAATTGTCACGTTTTTTTGTGTTGGTGACCAGTTTGTGCTATTGGACGAAACGGTGTTTTATCGGGGGTGGTGGTGGTAGTATATAGGAGTGAAAATGATGCCACCGTTAGGTGGTATCATTTTGATTCCCTATATACTACTCCATCTGTTCAAAGGCATGTGGTTTCGTTGACTAAATTGTCAGCGAAAGTTCACACATTGCGGAGATTGGCAGGCCGTGTAACGCCGCATATAGAGCGCGCATAATATAGCACAAGTGTGAGCGTTATGCGGTGCTTTTCAACGCATAACGCACACGATGAGCTATATGCTGCAACGTGCGCCGCATAAAGCGCACGTTAGCTATATATGGCAGACATGTGCCTTGATCCCGCATAAAGCTCACTTTGTTCAATATATATATATTTCATTTAGTGGTGATATTTTGTTTTCAATTATTGGTAGCTGCTGGTGCTGCTACTTCCTCTCCTCCTCATCCTACTACTACTTCTGTAGCCCACAGGTTGAAGTAACGGACCGAGGTCTATAAATACATTAAATATGCCTAAAAGCATCAATAAATGAAGGAAAAAATATTATTTTTTTACCCCATCCATCTAATCTTATGGGGAAGGTGTCCAACTTTTTAATAGGCCGAGCCCATACGGGCTCGAGACAACGGACTCTCACGAATCGTCAACCGAGTTATATCATTGTCGCCTATTGCAGAAGTTGGGACAATGTTAGTATTCCGCAACGATATATTCCCCATTGCGCTATGTCAACGCGTTTTCGAGCTATCGATTGTTTTGTTGTAAAAAAAGTATCATCATTGCTTGGGAAAGAACGGACACATTTCCGAGGCCGATATTGCTATATAAAGGAGTAAACATCGGGTTCAAAATACACTTTTACGCCGTCCCGGCCCGTAAAGAAATATTTTGCATAGAGAAAACATTGTTTCCAATCGAACATTTGATCAAACCTACATGTATACCCGTCCTGTGCGTCACGACAGACAATTTAATCACACAGACATTTCTATCAGTATCAAGTTAAAGGTATGTCTCTCTACTCCGATTTCAAGTTTTGTCAAAATATATTTTTTTCTAATAAACATGTTTTTGCAGCATATGAGAATTGTCCGTGGAGTCAAATTTTATTTTTGACCGAATATGGTCATGTTATATGTCAAATCGAAGGTATCAACGAGGCGATCACTCTGGTGCATTTTTTTGTCGACCTTTTGACCTTTCGGCGGCCATCTTGGATGACATAGCCATCCGATTTCGACAAAAAAATGTACCAGAGTGATCGCCTCGTTGATACCTTCGATTTGACATATAACATGACCATATTCGGTCAAAAATAAAATTTGACCCCACGGACAATTCTCATATGCTGCCAAAACATGTTTAATAGAAAAAAATATATTTTGACAAAACTTGAAATCGGAGTAGAGAGTCATACCTTTAACTTGATACTTTTACCATCAACATAGGTATTATAAAATATGAATTATAACCGTTTCTAAAAGTTACGTTTTTTTTACCACATAGTAAGTGCAAGAGTTCCGGCGAATAAACCTGTCCCACGATGTATAAGTGTACCAGTTCCACAACAAATCATTCTACAATATTCACTATTCAAAACTAGCTTCTATCACTGGATACAGTACCAAGTTTGGAGCAAATATCTCAAATGGTTGTCACACAGCAGCTGTGTAACTCCACCATGTGACTGTCCACATTCTGCCTTAAATTGAGCTACTACAGAACTATGGAGAATTTTAATAGATGATGAATTAAAAGCACAAATCTCCATAAAATCACATAACATTACCCTAAATAGTGTTATAGCTAACCATTCTACATATAAAGACTCATCACTGAAACCATACCAACATGTATGCCACTCTGGAATGGTCGACACACAAAAGGGCACTGGCTTGGAACGGTCAGTCAAGAAATGTGCTTTATGACACAGGAGGAAAGGAAAAACAATGTTTTCTGAGTACTAGTGTATTGGTACTATACCGATATGCGAAAACAATACACTTACGGCTAATTTGGCAAATTTTGGAACAGCGTCGCGATGTCGCGCCACTTTCCCGAACTTCTTAATTGTCCGTCAGGAAGCCAATATCAATGGAAAAAAAACACACTATAATGACTGTTTTGGTGTATATTACTGTCACATTCCAAGCCCAATCACCTACAGGTAATTTACATACACTGGTTTATAATATTTGACAAATAAAGCCGAGAAATCAAGATTTTAGAAGATTTTGTAGCCGATAACTGTCCGTCTGCGATACAAAAAGAACAAATGTGTTGCATCACGGAGTCCGATCGATTACTCTTGTCGCAGTAACTTTAAATTATGTTCCCATAGACATAGCTACAAGAAACATAAACTTCCAACTTAAAAATTCTACAAAAAAAACATATCTCACATAGGGCCTAGGCACAACTTATAGGTTAGACACCACCAAATAGTTTTCCTATATAATTTAACCGAATGCCATCCTATAAGGCCAGCCTCTCCTACTTTCACTATTCGTATGGATGCTGTGGGACCCACTTGTACATAACCTGCAGCCAGTATGTACTGGTTCTGCATGAACTAAACAATAGGTTCACTTACTTCTAAGAAAGAAAAATCCAACCTTCTTTAGTGTACATTTTTTGGCCACGGAAACTCCGTTTACATCAAGTGACCAATAGGTTCAGTGTTTTCTTTTAAATGCTACAAATGTGCTGAAAACTGGTGTTAAAGGCACCCCAAAATGTTCCTCAAGTGAAACTGGGTTGTAATGGATCAGGATTTGCAAGCAAACAGTGTCTGTGACCTCAAAACACCATCACTATTTTTTTATACCGGACTACTTTTGCATACACCCTGTGCGATTTCGCACCATTTGGTGTCTTCTAACCTTTATACAAAATGGCTTCCCGAGAAATGATAGAAATGTCTGTGTGATTAAATTGTCTGTCGTGACGCACAGGACGGGTATAAATGTAGGTTTGATCAAATGTTCGATTGGAAACAATGTTTTCTCTATGCAAAATGTTTCTTTACGGGCCGGGACGACGTAAAAGTGTATTTTGAACCCGATGTTTACTCCTTTATATAGCAATATCGGCCTCGGAAATGTGTCCGTTCTTTCCCGACCTAGCAATGATGATACTTTTTTTACAAAAAAACAATCGATAGCTCGAAAACGCGTTGACATAGCGCAATGAGGAATATATCGTTGCGGAATACTAACATTGTCCCAACTTCTGCAATAGGCGACAATGATATAACTCGGTTGACGATTCGTGAGAGTCCGTTGTCTCGAGCCCGTATGGGCTCGGCCTATTAAAAAGTTAGACACCTTCCCCATAAGATTAGATGGATGGAGTAAAAATATTATTTTTTTCTTCATTTATTGATGCTTTTAGGCATATTTAATGTATTTATAGACCTCGGTCCGTTACTTCAACCTGTGATTACATATGCCTAAAAGCATCCATAAATGAAAACTAAAATAAGCTAAACATTTTTTTTCACTCCCTTTATAATCACATATACATATGGGTTAGGGTTAGGGTTATATGCGATTATAGAGGGAGGTAAAACATTGTTTTTGCTTACATTTTCCTATTTATGGATGCGTTTAGGCATATTTAATGTATATATAGACCTCGGTCCGTTACTTCAACCTGTTATATAACACAATGTAATCCCAACAATTGAATTTAATGATGTATGAGTTATATTATCCACACGCTCACGTACTTTTATCCAGAAAGTTACCCAATGAATGGTATGTGAATATGTAGCGTGTATTTATTTGATCCCAGCACAATTAAATTAAATTAAGTTACATAATAAACAATAACACCTGACACGCATATTGTTCAAATCAGATGATTCGATATGATAAAGCAGTCGTATAACACAGCAATGTCAATTGTGATTATATGTGGTTCAATTCAAGTCACGTTCTTGATTCGTACTCCTGGTGTAATTATGTGGGTGACAGGAGCAGAACTATCACGAGTGACTTCCCTTAGAAATAGTTGCCGATCATCCTTGACTAAATAATTGGCAATATTTGTCGGCTTGACGTCATGTTGCTTAGTTTAAACGTGATGTCAACGCAATTGTGAATCCACCCCAATGACAGTGCCCGTTTAGGTTATTAATCAAAACAGGCCAATTTCGCCTCCACTCGGGTTTTATTTTTATTATAACTTTCATATTATTCCACCGATTTGTGATGAAATAAAGCTCACAGACGGCGGATACTTATTTAAAACGTTACTGTTCGTCATCTTCTGATTTGTCCAGCCAGTTCGCCAAACACTTCAGAACAGTTTTGACAACGTTATCACGCTAATTTCTACAGAGCGCCGCAGGGGACGTAGAATTCTTTTTTTTTATTAATTCGTTACCACGAAATAACAATTCGTTCCCGCAATATAACAATTCGTCTCCACGAAATAACAATTCGTTCCCACGGGAACGAATTGTTAATTCGTGGGAACGAATTGTTATATCATGGGAACGAATTGTTAATTCGAGGGAACGAATTGTTAAATTGAGTGAACGAATTGTCATTTTGTGGGAACGAATTGGTAATTCGTCGGAACGAATTGTTATATCGTGGGAACGAATGGTTAATTCCAGGGAACGAGAATTGTTAAATCGATGGAACGAATTATCATTTCGTGGGAACGAATTGTTAATTCGTGGGAATGAATTGTTATATCGTGGGAACGAATTGTTAATTCGAGGGAATGAATTGTTAAATTGAGGGAACGAATTGTTATTTCGTAGGAAAGAATTAATAAAACAAATCATTGTACCCTGGGAGGCTCCGTAATTTTCTGAGTTTCTTTTCACATACATGCGGGATGTGCTATAATATTCGACACTGAGATCACGTGTCGCATGTGTGGCTGTGACTGGAGACGTGGGCCGCATCGGTTTTGCGACAAGTGTAGATCCAGATCAGCCTGTGCATCCGCACAGTCTGATCAGGATCTGCACTGTTCGCCATTCCATCAATGAAACACCCGTCATGCGTCTAACAAGCAATATATCTCGTTATCAGGCTACAGGAGATTGCTATTTGATCAAGAGCTAAACGGGTCACAAATCACATAAGCTCCATTTCTCCAATCACAGCCACAAACCAACCTTAAACATGGGTTTCTGGTGGCATGGTCTGTATATATTGCGTCAAATATAGATTTCCCATCAATCACTGTTGTACGTTCTATTGAGGTCGGATATAGTCAAATTACTTTCGTAGATTGACGTATAAAGCGCCTATAAATGTTTTCAAGTGTCAGTGTATGTCTATGAATATACTTAAGCGAAGAGAAAATGCGAGCATCTTACATTCTTAAACCTCTCCACAACAAACGGGTATCGTCCATATTCTGAAGAAAAAACAAACAAGGTTAAGCCTTTGAACCCGAAACCCCGCTGTAGTGGTATTGAAAAACAGTGCAGAATCAGATGAGCCGGCTCGTAACGATCCGTCTCATCAGGACCTGTACTTTTTGCAAGACATGTTCATATTTTTGAGAACAATATCACCCCCTTTTCATGAACGGACTATCATTTTGTGATAGTTGGATTGGTTGCAAAATTAACATATCAAAATCCATTCCAGTTACTCAGCGGTGAAAGGGTTAATCATTTCAATAATATATCGGGTGCATAAAAAATGACCACAACTTTCACATTCATTTGATATATCGAAAACAAATTATGAATACAGTGAAACCTCGATAAACCGGACACCCTGGGAAGTCCCCAATGCTGGGAGGTCCCAGGGTGTCCGGTTTAGAGAGATGACACTGTAAATCAGGCATTTGATCAGGCGGAGCCATGGCTGTGTGATATGCGGTCATGAACAGAAGACACTACCACCTGAGATAAATGACCAAGAAACTCATCAAAAATATGATCACAGCGACAAATATGATTATTCCACTATAATATACTGTCTCATATTATCACTTCATGATACCGATACAGCAATCTAGAAAGTTAAGCTTAATATCTTACATATTAACCCTGTGGTGGTAAAAACAAATATTCAAAAACTAAACCTACATTGCCGCAGCCCAGGTTGTAAAATAAGACATACATATATGTTTCGTCCATTCTTCAGATAGGATATTTTGCGAGTATGTAATTGTCATGCTTTACTTTACTTTATTGATATTATTTCCAAACATTATCTGTTCATGTGACTCATTTAATTGATTTAAACAATTTAAAATTGTCCTTCACCATTTACATATCTACTGTCTGTTTCACGAAACCTGTCCGAATTTTTCGGATATATAAACAATGCAAAAACAATATTTTATTTGGATAATATTAAATGTATTTAACACGAGGATATTTTTCAAACCTTTAGTTTTCTTAGTTAGATCATTTCCAAGCGATCTAGCCAGATTTCGATTTTTTTTTTGGCCCCTCTCCCAGCTCATCCACCTCCATTTTCCCATGTTAAATTCACATAACCAAATCAATTTTTCTTAATAAAATCAATATTTGACCAAATTTCACGAAATAAAAAGAAAGCTCATTCTTAAGTTTCTATAAAATTTAATATTATCAAAAAAATACCGTTTTTGCATTGTTTATATGGCCGTATATTTTGGGCAGCTTCCGTGAAACAGACAGTAGAATGGCTCGTGGCATTGCAATGGATAGAAGTATTAATTCGAACTAATATGTATTAAGTCAGAACCGGCTGGGCCTTTCAATTGGGGTGTCACTATAATAAACAAACTTTACTAACATTGTTTCACATTACTTTTGAATTTTGAATTTCCGGCAATAAAACAGAAATGTAGATATGTTATAGTATACATCTTGAAGACATACTGCATCAGGGATCATACATATATTCTTCGTCCCAGGTTTATGCAACTACTGATAATTCCGAAGCTGTTTCGGTAACGAACGTGTAGACTAGTATCGCCCTTGGGGTCTCTCTTTGAGATAAAAATAGTATAATTGAACGACAACAAAAACAAATATTTTCAAATGCAGTAAAGTCTGCTATATTTAGTACACTTTCCGACGTGACATACATTGGGTTTTAGGAGCATTTGGCCCTTCAGCCAATTGCTTCGTCGCTGTATTTCGAAAATACCAATGTCGTAAACTAGTATTCAGCCCATCGACGGTAAAACAAATTTTACACTTTAAATCATATGTTCAACCTAGTTTCACTGAATGGTAAGTTTTCATTGGAAAATAGTTGTTTTCACAATAAAATCAATATTTGACGGGCTTTCATCAATTTTTTTTGGGGAGGGTGACTTTTTTGTTACTGATGAAAAAGTACTTATATTTAAATATTTTTAAGATTTAATGTGCTTAGTGGCCAAAAGATCGTCGGCAGCAAAACGTGGAACAGACAGGAAGTATCATTTCGGATGAACATATATTCTTGATATATAAATCACGTTCACGCAAACACACCGAATTTCAGGCTTATAACGTCGGTAGTTTATTCTAAATATGAGAATACAAATATGACGAATGAGGCTAAATTCATATTTATGTTCTCACATGAGAACATGTTACTATTCTGTGCCAAAACCATTATTTTCATTCTGAATAGAAGATCTTCATTGTTGTACAAATTATCGTTTTATGCGATAGTATCAGATGTGAAGATATGTGGTTATGTGTAAATAATACAAATATTGTTATTACACATACCGTTTACTTCCTTCTTAAGCTCGGCTGTATATCTACTGCTAATCAGTTCATTTCAAATCTGATTTCAGATGATATTGATTGTTTAAGCCTTTTCGTAGTAAGATGCCTTTGTATATAGACACTCGTTTGTGGTTTATTTCAATATATTTTAACACACTTTTAGACAGGTGAATAAAACATATAATTATATATTTGCACTGTCACGATTAGCGGTATCTATACAATGCGGGACGCTAGAAAGAAATAAGCCAACAGCGGTTGTCGTTGCCTCTGATTGTTTTAACCAGGATAAGCGCAGGCAAGGGCAACTTCAATGGATTAGTAAACAAAAACAATTCGATAAATATTAATTTGATGCGAGTATGGGGCTGATTCATATATCCACACGAGTCCCGTGTCACAAAACATGTTGTAGCATGGCATCGCAGTTAATACCGATCCTGTGAAATGTGTCGATAGGGGCGCAGCAGTTTTGTGACACCATGGGATGACTGCGTTTATAATATAACACGAGTATATATGCATGTGCTTGCATAAACATGCATAAGTGTATATATAGTCCGGAGTGTATATGCATGCAGCTCCATACTATGCAACAAGTACATGTCATGTTGTATATGGACTTGTTGAAATGTATTACTGTTTGCTCAACGTTTTAGCGAACCGTCTCTTGTAATTCTTTTAGAATGGCAACTGTACGTGAGCCTGAGTTGTACTATTGTTCTTTGTTTTATGATGTACAGTTGATGAGACGTAAATAAACAATTTTTCGAAACTGTAGTGTACAGTACACTAGTTGTCACAATTGCAAATCCACCTCAATTAAGCAGACTGAAGAACTGTAAATTAATAATACAGAAAAGACCATGCAAATTAGTAATGAAACTTTGGACACGTGACAGCTATGGCAGGTCAGTTAATTCCAGAGTATACGTACATGTGAGTTTGTACATATAACGCATCTACTGCATATAACTGTTCTGGGGCCCGTTTCACTAAACTTCGTACGACTAAAATGTTCGTAAGTGCAAAATGATGATAATCTGACAATTTCATATTATCAATGTTTTCTTGTAAACAATTGTTGGATTTACATTTATTGAGCATATGCTGCATATGCAGCATATGCTCAATAAATGTAAATCCATCAATTGCAATTTCCAGACAAGAGCTACATAATCATCCCAAAAGCCCCCATGTCACAGCCACATATATCGTTCAATAGGTGTTTACTACATGTATGCATTCCGTATGGTATAGACTTGATGCTCATCTTTGTGTGTACTAACAACACACACAACGTCCTGCCTACCTACTGTCTGTTCCACGTTTTCCTGCCGACGAACTTTTGGCTATTAAACACATTAAATCTAAAAAATATTTAAATGTAGTATAAATAAGAAAACAAAAGTTATATTTTGAAAATCGGTCCACAAATGAACAATTATTTTAAAAAATCTATGTTTAGCCCTCATGTTAAATTCCCATAGGAAAATAGTTATTTCGCATTAAAATCAACATTTGACGGAATTTTATCAAATAAAAAATTGGGGAGGGTGACTTTTGTATTATTGATGAAAACGTGCTTACATTTAAATATTTTTTGGATTTAATGTGTTTAATGGCCAAAAGTTCGTCGGCAGCAACACGTGGAACAGACAGTTGTAGCTGAACCATATACTGATGGTACAGTGCACGTACAAGATTGCAGCTACTTTAGACAAGAACGGGCTATTTTTTATGCAGGGTCAAGAGACAATTAGTAGTACCGGTATAAGTGTTTTGTAGCATCAACTAATGGCCGGACCAGGCTTCCATTCCGTTCCAAATGTGTCGGTTATGTCAAATATATAAGAGCATAAATATCAAATTTGATGGGCAAGACAATGCTTGTCATATCGGTGTTTTCTGCTAATTGATACGACCAAATCCGACTTGGTACATCGTCCTTCCTGTGGAGTGTTGATACATTCAACGAAATATAAATTAAATATCTTTTAATTAATTAATAAATAAAGGGTGCCCACATGATGCAGCTATACAGCTGTGAGATATAGCAGGGTCGACATTGTCACATGATGCAGAGTATACAGCTGTGAGATATAGCAGGGTCGACATTGTCACATGATGCAGCTATACAGCTGTGAGATATAGCAGGGTCGACATTGTCACATGATGCAGCTATAAAGCTGTGAGATATAGCAGGGTCGACATTGTCACATGATGCAGCTATACAGCTGTGAGATATAACAGCATGATGCAGCTATACAGCTGTGAGATATAGCAGGGTCGACATTGTCACATGATGCAGCTATACAGCTGTGAGATATACAATGTAGCAGGGTCGACATTGTCACATGATGCAGCTATACAGCTGTGAGATACAGCAGGGTCGACATTGTCACATGATGCAGCTATACAGCTGTGAGATATAGCAGGGTCGACATTGTCACATCATGCAGCTATACAGCTATACAGCTGTGAGATATAGCAGGGTCGACATTGTCACACAGCTCGCAGCTACACTACCACCAGCGCTAATCTTGCCAATATTACTACATTTCTTTACTTCAAAATACTTGCATATTGTGCATGAAATCAAAGAGCTTGATTGGCTGAGCATGAGCTGTGGCACAGCTCATGCTCAGCCAATCAAACTGCTTGACTGCGAGTTCCGAATACATGTTCAGAACCGCTGACACCTTGGCAAGATGAACACAAGCCGTTGTGTACCATACCCGCGTATAAGCAGTGCATTCCATCAACAGTACTACCTAGTGCGGTCAACACTATCACATAATCATGTTTGGATCAATTTGTTTGTCACATAACAATACGTCAATATGACATGATTTTTTAATTCGCCATAACCTGAGTTCACTATATAAGTAGCGTCTATGTACATTGCTAGTAGTCTCCAATACTCGATTTATTACACCGATATATTACTGAGTAGACCGCCTTCAATTGGATTAGTAGTTCCTGAGATCATGGTGGAGTGATCGCTGAGCAGGAACATTATGGGATCAACAGCTTCCTTCAGCTCCGCGAATCGCCCGAGCGGCGTGTGACCCTTCAACTTGCTCGCCTTTACCGGTTCACTCCAGAACTCAATGCCCATGTCAGTTAACACGACTGTCGGGTTTACCGAGTTTACACGGATCTTGTGCGGTCCCAATTCCAACGCGAACTGCTTTGTAACCATATCAAGCGCAGCCTTTGAAATGTTGTACGGCATGCATTCTCTCATAGGATTAATGCCATTAATACTGGACACGTTCACGATCGACCCTCCCTTCCCCGACTCGACCATCGCCTTCCCTGCCACTTGTATAACATTCACAGCCGCCATCAGATTCACGTCCATCGTCTTCTGGATCATTTCCCGCGGCACCTCCAGCGAGTTCGTCCATTCATAGCCGACGGCGGCGTTGTTGACGACTCCGTCCAGGGCGCCGATGTTTTCTATGGCTGACCTGGTGGCCTGCCAGTCGGAGAGGTCCACTTGTAACGGCTGTACCTGGGGTAATCATAAGTTTCTGTCTGTAACGGAGGGCGACTTACTTGTAAGTCGCTCTCCGTTACAGACTGAAAATTCGGGTTGTACCTGGGGCAGCTCGGCAACTAGACTGTCCAGGTTGGCCTTCGTCACACTGAGCGCGTAGACAAATCCACCGGCGGCCACGATCTGCTTCACGAGCTCACGCCCAATTCCGCGGCCTGCTCCAGTAACCAGAATCTTCTTCCCTTGTAAATCAAACGGCATTTTGTCAGCGTTTCGTAAATATGACAGGCCTATTAATATTAAAGTTCATAAACTGTGGTTGTGACTAGTGAAATGGTGCTTATGGGTTTTGCGACCAGTGTAGATCCATATCAGCCTGTGAATCCACACAGTCTGATCAGGACCTGCATTGTCTGCCAATCCATCAATGAAACACCAAGCATGCTTCTAACAAGCAATATCAGTCTGCACTATTGTGCTGTTTGATCAGGAGCTACGCTGCTCACAAATCCCATAAGCCCCATTTATCCGGTCACAGCCATAAATTAGATAACGTGTTCACTCAGTGAATGAAAAGTCGCTTCTTTAGAAGAATCTTTGTGACTGCAGTTTATCCAAATAGTAACCAGCACTGTCACCATATTCGTAGTCCAATCACGCACTACACTATGTAATGTACATTGCTCGAGTATTTCGAAAAAAATATGTTTGACGTTGCACTTGTGTGCTAATTGAGCAAAGGCTACACTGTTTATAAATGCAAGCAGCCGTGTTATACCATTGCCTGTCACATTCTTTATCAATGTTGTATCGCTGTAATTATCGGCTGGGTCAGATGTAACACGTAAAGTGCATGTTTGAACTGACATATACAGTGAAACCTCTCTAAACCTGACACCATGGGAGGTCCGCAGGGTGTCCGGCTTAGAACGGTTTCACTGTAAATCACGAATTCGATCATTCGGAACCATATCACATAACAGACATTATCACCTGAGATAAATGACCAAGAAATAAAAATAAGATCACAGGTGTTTTCTTGGTGTACGGTTTAGAGAGGTTCCACATTACATGTGTATGCGTATTCAAGGTGTATGATCACGTGGTTACAACAACAACAACAAGTACTGAAAGCCCTCCGGTTCAAAGTACGTATCCTTGTATTGTGTACTTATTATGTAACGGATTTTGATGAAATATGGCGCATCAAACTCGTCTTGTGAAGCTGCATTTGGTGTTCTCTGTACTTTGGCCAAAACGTGTGTCTGTTTGCGAAGAATCGATTTCCGTGTCTACCGACACGGACATCGATTCTTCGCAAAAACGACATAAGTCTGTGCCGAACTACCGGGACCACAAAATGCAGCTCATGAAGACGCGTTTGCTGAGCCATATTTCATCAAAATCCGTTACATAATAAGGACAAAATAATAAATACGTACTTTGAATCACAGGTTGAAGTAACGGACCGAGGATGCTTTTAGGCATATTTAATGCATTTATAGACCTCGGTCCGTTACTTCAACATGTGCTGTAGCCTATTTCATCAACATTGCAAAGTATACATTAGTAGCAAAGTATACTTTGAGGGAGAAATTTTCAATTTTATGATAAATTTATTAATTTTTATTATACTGAATTTATTACATTATCACAGCCAATTTGGCTGTGATAATGTAATAAATTCAGTATAATAATTCTGCATACTTTTAATCATGAAATATATGCATTTGTTAGTTCTATATGAAATAATGCATTTCAGGAAAAATAAATGATTACTCCCTCAAAGTATACTTTGCTAGTAAAGTATACTTTGCCATGTTGATGAAATAGGCTACTGGTTGCACATTTAATAAGATTGTTGTGTGTCCGATCATGGCTCATTCAAAAGTTCGGCATTGAATAGAAGTGTCAAATGTGTAATAACTTGTGATATCTATAATAAAACATCATGATGGTAATTAAACCCAACACCACCAAACAACTTGCATTAGAATTTAATAGATACTATACATAATAAAGAGTGGCTGCACGTGACGAACTGCATGTAGTTCGCCACGATAACAAGAGTTGTCACAGGAAAACGATTTGATGTATTGGTGTTTAACGGCCTGTCTACAGCTGAGGTCAATTAAGGCCGGGCCAACGGGTTCAATACTGCATTTAACCTGCGTGTTATGCAGGGGAGGGGGCAAATCTCAAAATCAGAGAAAGGAATTATATTTACATCAAAATAAATAAATACAGCCCTGAAATTAGGATAAGCCGACCTGGTACAAGGTCCATGTCACACCATAGCTACTGGGTACCTTCCTCTAAAAGTAATACCGGTATGATTACTCTTATAAATGGTATAATCAGATTCAACTCTCACATACATGTACAAGAAAGCCAAAGACGTACTAGGTCTCCGGTCGGGTTTCCGGTATAAACGATGAATGAATCCCAATCGTTAAATTACCCATTGCATGCTCCCAACCAACCACGCCACAGAGGACAACGAATGGCGCCTCGTGCATGTCGTGGTACCGGTCTAGAATTTGCAAATGGTCAAGGTGACGAAGAGTATCCATCATATGCACTGGAGTGGGACAAGATGCTATGATAATAAACGCGTCAACAACCATTGACAACAATACTCAATAGACAAGAACCATAATTATTCATAAGTGCATGGGGTAATTGTAAGACTGATGCCGTAGTGTTGTCCTATTAGAAAATGTGTACATTGTAGTTGCTAGATGTGAGATAGACAAGCACGTGTAGAGTGAGATTTAATCCTCACTACGCGGGAGACGAAAATTGTCGTCTGCTGTTTTTCATGTTTGCCTTAATTCTTAACAAAACCACCGTCTCCAGTGGAGACGATTATCATGCGCTGCCAAAACAGGTTTTTATCGGGAAATATTGAAAATAAAACATTTCCAGCAGAAGACAACATTTAATTCAGCATAGTAATGGTTAAAATCCTTGGGTGAGACAAGGACATCTCACATGGTCGTTTGCACCGAGTAGTACAAGACAAAGATATTGTAGAAATATGGTGGATAGGATAAAATGGAGTAAAACACAAAACAAATTATGATGAATATGACGAATTAATTTACTTTTAACACGAATGCCCCCGCTGGCAGCCAAAGAAAACGAGGGTACATTTTAAAACACAAAAGGCCGGATGATGGGGGGGGGGGGGTTGTCACACGATACAGGACCATCAGAGGAGCGCATGTGTGAAATATATATCATTTACGTGACAGGCAACGTAATCACTAAATGATATGAAATTTACCCGAGCGTTAAGGTTGAGTTGAATGGTACTAAGAATGCGACCATAACCTTGGTTTAGCGGGGACCCGAGGATCGCGGATCTGTCACAGCATGATAGAGAACTATCTATAAGAGGAATGCAGCTGTTAAATATGAAGCAGTTACGTAAAAGGAAACATAACTTATATGAACTCCATCTGACCGTTAAGGTTTTTATTTTATTTATTTGTATCAACAGCTAATGTCCTATAACCACCTCAGTGTCAGGGGGGCAACACCCCTAAGTTTGCCAACTATCGGCCCAACTTTCACGAACTTTAACGTCGTTTCATAGAGCTTGATACTACCAAGAATGGAATAAGTACGAATGTGCAACATCGGATAGCGTAATATTATGGCCGCCATATTGAATACAAATAAGACACTGTAAATCACTTTTGACATTTTCTCAACATGGTAAATACATTGCAGGAACAGCAGTCATGTGTTGTTGTTGTTTTTCGTTCAAACTATGCAGGGCATATCAGTGTAACACATGAGACGAGGCAAAGCCACGAATGCCGGGTTTTCTTAAAGGTTATTAATTATATTATGACCACGATTGTTTGTTTGTTTGATTATTGGTGTTTAACGGCTTATCAACAGCTAATGTCATTTATGGCCTGTTCAACGAGTTTGATCCCGCATGTTAACTGATACATGGGGGAGGGGAAATACCGAAAATCAGAACGGAATATTTCCATCGAAATAAATGTATATTCAGCTCTGAAATTGGAATAACCTGACCTGGTGCCAAGTCCATACCACACCAAAGACACATGGCCCCTTCCCATAAAAGTAATAGGATTAGGAACAATCGTATTACTCGAACAAGGGGTATAACCAGATTTTCACCCTCACATACAAGAATACCAAAGAAGTACATGAGGACCAAACCAGGTCTCCGTTCGGGATTCCGATAAGGATGAATCCCGATCGTTAAATTACCCATCGCAAGCTCCCATTGCCACCACATAGTAACAGAGAAATGGACCTAAAGACGAAAACTTAACATTGTCGATTAGGCGGACAAAATTAAGGTTAACAAATGTCATGTTTTATAGTGCTATGTGGTGGGCACCCGCTGGTTATGAGGTTGTACAAGTAAGGTGGTTCTATGTGATCACATGGCCACATCCCCGAAAAATAATATGATTAGAAATAATCGCATTACTTATACAAGGGGGTATAACCAGATCAAACCCAGACATACAAGAATGCCAAAGACGTACCTGAGGGCCAAACCAGGTCTCCGTTCGGGATACCGGTAAGGATGAATCCCGATCGTTAACTTACCCATCACATGCTCCCACCTTCCACCCACCATGACCACGATTGAAAGTGACAACTGCCAGTGATCTAAGATACAAATAGGTAAAGCCCGATGGATGAACATATGGCGCCATTTTCAAGTATGTCACCCTCGGTATTTTTAGTATCTTGAAAAATCGCATTTTTTAATAAAAATTGCCTAACTTATATCCTTTTGTTCGAATAAGATGGTATTTTCGTACGTTTTCCGAGATTTTGAACACCATGGAATAGAATAATATGCAATTGAAATAAATTTGACAATCTAGAAGTCATATTTTACAGGTTTTATTACCCCACCCACCCAATTTCAATGGTAAAATATACATGTTAATAACTTTATGAAAAGTTGGCGTTTTTTCATTTTATCAATGTCAATGTAGTCTAGTAGGGCCAATTGAACATATCCAATGTATATACGTCGACTATTTAGTGTCTACCACAAAATATACAACGTGAAAAATAATGTATTTTCGACCATTCCCCACCCACTCATTTTACAATGGCAATTTAACAAGTATGTAATATTATGCAATTTAACAACATTATAACCGCTTACAATGGATTGAAAACAACTCCAATATGTAACATTATTGTCCATGCTTACTAAATATACTATGAGTCCGTGTTTTCGTCCGTCTGTACGGACATTTCTCAAATAAAAATTGACGGTACCGATTTTGAAATATATCCGAATATTCAAACATTTCGGGGCACTAGATCATTATCGGCAACATTAGTTGATCTACAACATTAATAATCTTGTTATAGTGGCGAGACAATCCTCACAGCATCAGGCAAGATGAAACACAATAGGCAAAAACTGAATCCAAATATAATACAATTCAAGAGGCAACATACATCATGGTTTACAGTATTAAACTTGCAATACAAAATATTCTACATGTTGTTCAAGTCAAAACATCGCACCTGTGGCGAGGCAATCCTCACAGCATCAGGCAAGATGAAACACAATAGGCAAAAACGTAATCCACATATAATACAATTCAAGAGGCAACACATGTCATGGTTTAAAGTATTCAACTTGCAATACAAAATATACTACATGTTGTTAAAGTCAAAACATCGCACCTGTGGCGAGGCAATCCTCACAGCATCAGGCAAGATGAAACACAATAGGCAAAAAACGTAATCCACATATAATCAATTCAAGAGGCAACACATGTCATGGTTTAAGGTATTCAACTTGCAATACACAATATTCTACATGTTGTTAAAGTCAAAACATCGCACCTGTGGTTAGGCAATCCTCACAGCATCAGGCAAGATGAAACACAATAGGCAAAAACGTAATCCACATATAATACAATTCAAGAGGAAACACATGTCATGGTTTACAGTAATCAACTTGCAATACAAAATATTCTACATGTTGTTTCAAGTCAAAACATCGCACCTGTGGCGAGGCAATCCTCACAGCATCAGGCAAGATGAAACACAATAGGCAAAAACTAATCCACATATAATACAATTCAAGAGGAAACACATGTCATGGTTTACAGTAATCAACTTGCAATACAAGATATTCTACATGTTGTTCAAGTCAAAACATCGCACCTGTGGCGAGGCAATCCTCACAGCATCAGGCAAGATGAAACACAATAGGCAAAAACTGAATCCACATATAATACAATTCAAGAGGCAACATACATCATGGTTTACAGTATTCAACTTGCAATACAAAATATTCTACATATTGTTAAAGTCAAAACATCGCACATGTGGCGAGGTAATCCTCACAGCATCAGGCAAGATGAAACACAATAGGCAACAGCTTGATCCATATATAATACAATTCAAGAGGCAACATATATCATGGTTTACAGCATTCAACTTACAAAACAAAAAGTATACATGTTGTTAATGTCAAAACATCGCATCTATGGCGAGGCAATCATCACAGCATCAGGCAAGATGAAAGACAATATACAAACGTTCCAGCCACATATAATACAATTCAAGAGGCAAAATACATCATGGTTTACAATATTCAAATTGCGATCGTCACAACATCAGGCAAGTTATGTGAAGTTCTAATTGTGAGAGTAGGTTAAGATAAATCCAGACTAGTCATACGCGTCATCAGTGTCAAACATGGCATCACGTAGGCTCTCTGCTTCATGATCTTCTGTTTCATCAGTATCAGGTACGTCATCCCGTTCCTCTATTAACAGATCAACCATTGCACTTGGCAGGTGATCTCCTTCTGTACACTTGCATTCTAACAAGCCATTGTTAACTTCCCATCCATGTTCATCTGGTGGCGGAATGTCTGCATCACGCCTGTCAGCATTGTTCCAAATGAGCGTTTGATAGTTGGCTCTTGCTACATGCATTTTCAGTGACGATCTGCATGGTGGTAAAAGGCTCAGGTCAGCCCCATTGTACGTCGAAAGAAGATCGCCAGACCTGGGGCTACACTTTTGTAGAAATAGCTCCATTCGTAGCTTGTTGATATCTGTAATGTCTGATTTGTTGTACAGCAAGCATACAAAGTGTTCAAGCGTTTGAAATAGCTTTTCATCAACTGACTGAGACATTCCCAACTTCTGGAGTGTTTTCAAAGGAGTAACTTTACCACGCCGAACGAAAGCACTTGTGCTATCACAGCCTGTAAATAGCATGGAGTGCAGGCAATGCCAAACACAGTTCAGTTCCTATGTCTCCAATGACACCATGTATGTCAACCAGCCGCCTCTTGTTCCCAACTCCGGTATCTAACAGCAGTTGTTGTTTCAGCTTCTGTCCGAATTTCAACATCAAAACAAACACATCCGTGTCTGGGGATCTCACAATAATGGTGCTGTTCTCTGGTGTTTGCAGTGCATGGTACGCACAATGCAGGATTAGCCGTGTATCCGCCTCCTCTTGCGATGAGTGCAACTCCTCTATCTCAACAGTTTGTGTAGTCTTACCATCAGTGCTAGTTAGCTGCATACATTGCTCCCCGCTTACAAACTGAATAGTCTTGCCGATCAGCTTTGGAGCATACTTATCTTGCATCCATTCAGACATGAGCAGTCTAATTAGTTGTGTTTTGTTTGAATTGTTTGACAAGAACAGTTTCCAATATCGTGGAACTTTTGTGAGAGGTCCTTTTATAATGTAAGTCTTTGATGTACCCCTGCGTAGTCGCTCAGATGCTTTTATTGACAAGTCTTGGTATGTATCTGTCACAAAATCTACACGCTCAACTTTCGGGAGTTGATGATATATGTTATCTGCAAGATCCGCGAATGTGTTTGGCAAAGCGGTCTGCATGTATAACAGTGCATTGCCGTCAATAATATAGCTCACTTGACCCGTCGGAGGTACATCAACACTATGTGATTGTCCTTCAAGCTGGTGCATGAGTTTAGCTTTATCAGTTTTTGCTGGCGAGCCATCTGCAGTGGCGAGCGACCATGGCACAGGTCCCAATGGGTAGCTAAGCACATTTTCCATGTCAATGTTGTGTTTGAGAGCAAGTAAAATTAGCTGCCCAAATATATTTCGTTCAGCTACTAACTCCTTTGTCTTTCTTTGCGTACCAGTGAGCTTCACAGCTTTAGCGAGTGATGCAAATGTTTTCAGGCGCAACTGTTTTATTGGTGCATGAAAGCTGACTGACTTTTCAACAAACCGCTCCTGGACAAACCGCGCAAACCTTTGTTTTCCTGTCATTTCTGCAGACAGCAGATCGTCAACGACATCTTTAGGAGCTGGCGCCCCTGAAGATATGCAATAGAGCGATTCATCTGATACTTCAAACGGATCTATAAAATTTCCTATTGCATTGATAATTTTCTTGACGTCTGTTTCACTTCTGGATATTTCCGAAGTTCGTGTGTCCTTGTGTGAAGACTGTTCATGCGCGTTCATATCAGCCAGTTCAAGCGTAGCATCCATGTAGCTAGCTCGGAAGTGTCTCGTCATACACCATCTGTAGTATGCTGCATAATTGCGACTGAAACCTATGATACCTCCATGTGTCTTAGCATGGCGATTGATGGTTTGCTCTATTGTGATATCCACGCCATTTCTGGATGACGGAACACTGGATCGGTTCACGCTGAATCCATTGTTCCTCAACAGATCTTCCATCCCATGATATAACTGCTCTAAGTTTAACAAACTCAGCAGATATACTGTAGTATACCGTGCGTAGTTGGGATGGTCAAAGCTGAAGAACAATGAACACATCTTCTGAAGACATGCTATGTGAAGGTCTAAGTTGTTTTCTTTGGTGGCTCGGAGAAACTGCAACACCGTATGCAACGAATCCATGTATCCCAGCCAATACTGTGCCGTTTTCCCAAGTTTCCCTTCACTAACCCTGTCTCGAAACTCCGAGTATGATGACAATGCTTTCATGCATTTGTCATTTGTCATGAACTCCAATAATCTCCAAAAATACCCGAAAGGGCCATTATATAATACCTGTTTGGCGGCCATTTTGAAAATAATTACCGTTGATAGCACACCAGAAATAATGCAAATCGATGTGAAAAAGGATCTGCCATGTGAATATGTTGCTACTGACATGATTAAATTGTAGGTAGCTCATCGTGTGGTGAAACAAAATGTTGCAAGCATAAACAATTAAGTATTTTGGCGGCCATTTTGATAATTGTGGTTATTTGAGGATGGTATCCAATATAAAACTTATTGTAAGTCATTTTATACTCAATTGGTGAAAAAATGATATCGCTTAACTTGGAAGAACGTGATTTAAATGACATATCGGCCTGTTCTAAAACCACCCAGTTTTGTATGGCGGCCATTTTGGAAAATGGCCGCCATTTGTTCATCCATCGGCTTTGTAGGCGCAGACAATCAGGTTTGATAGACAATAGGTTACTGAATCCGAAAATCATACTGACCAAAAATCCCACAGGGGGGGGAGGGGGGTTATTGGTGGCTCAAGGTCTATATGGTGGTCCTAGGTGGTACAGTAACAGAGAATTGGACAAAACACGAAAGCTGAACATTGGATGTAGACGCCGCCCGTCCGCCCGTCCGCCCGTCCGCCCGTCCGCCCGCCCGGCTGGCTTTCGCCAATCCAATAGCCGGGATTTCTTTGTTTTCATGTTTGGAATACCACATTATCTTGGTGTCCATCTTGGAGACCATTTGAATAACACATTTTTGAAGGATTGAAAACTTTACTGTAATGAACATAATTAATTCTCAACACAGACCTGAACATTTTCAAACAATTAAGAGCAATTTCTTCAGTTCAGTATATGTTGTATTGGCGACCATCTTTGATGCCATTTCGGATTATAAAACACAATGTTTAAAGTATGTGTTTGAAAGTGTTACTTAATTTGAGATGACAAAAGCATGTTATTTCAGACTATTGTGAGTCAAATAGCTGGTTCTGTTGTTTTAGCAGACATTTTGGACGCCATTTTGAATTTTGGAAAATTCTAATAACAAGGGTCTGTAGATGCAAAATCATCGAAAACATACTGTATATATGCAAAGTCCGGGTTCATCCCAAAATGCCCAAATATTGGCAGGACTAGCACGGACACCTATGACTTTGACAAGAAAATGAGGCAAAATTGCAAAATTCTAAGTCTAGAAGGTGGAGATAGTCCATGGCTCGATGGCTAATTAAAAATTGAAATTCACTTTGCGCATCTACACATCATAAAGAAGCAGCTACATACCAAGTATCAAGCCTCCAGCTATTACAGTTTAAAAGTGTTGCGAGTTACAAGGCAAAAATATGAAATTTTATGTCCAAAAGGGGGAGATAATCCATGACGCCGGGGTCAAATAAAACATCAAAATATTATTTTTGCACATCTAGACACCTTAAGGAAGCTACATGCTAAGTATCAACCCAAGCAAAATTGTGAAATGACATGGGGGGTGGACAATTCAAAAATCCAAATTAAGTTACAGCAAATGGGGAATCCCAAAATCCGAACTGAATATTTACAGGAAATATGAAAATATCAAATTAGAATAACCTGGCCTGGTGCCAGGTCTTAACCACACCAGTAGCCTATTTCACCAACATTGCAAAGTATACTTATCTAGCAAAGTATACTTTGAGGGAGAAATTTTCAATTTTAGGATAAATTTATTATTTTTGATTACACAGAATTTATTAAATTATCACAGCCATTTTGGATGTGATAATGTAATAAATTCAGTAGAATAATTATGCATATTTTTAATCATCAAATATAGTCGTAGGTTCTATACGACATAATGCATTTCTGGAAAAATAAATGATTACTCCCTCAAAGTATACTTTGCTAGAAAAGTACACTTTGCAATGTTGGTAAAATAGGCTACTGAGCCACCTAGACTTAGACCCACTCATTAAATGTAATAGGATTAGCACTATCCTGACTACTTTTAATGTTGGTATCAGGGATTCCGTTAAGGATGAAACCCATCGTTAAATTTACCCTTCACATGCTCCAGGGCTCCAGTAGCCTATTTCATCAACATTGCAAAGTCTGTGTACTTTTCTAGCAAAGCATACTTTGAGGGAGAAATTTCGGAGCCAATTGGGTATTTCAAAATTTGAATTGGGTAAAATAAAATCACACTATGTTTACACATCAACAGACAGCAATTATTGAATAGTTTGCTTCGAACTGAAAACATATCTTGGCATTTCATTAGAATTGTCTCCAAGATTAGAATTGTCTCCTTGGAGACAATTCTAATGAAATACCAAGATGTGTTTTCATGGAAAATAAGCAAAATATGCTATATTTGTGTTCTGTTTATTGTTTTCTGCAGCATGGTAAAAGTATCACCAATTTGTTATTGCTTTTTTTTATACTTGCTACTTCTGATTTCAATTGGGTATTAGTAGTATATAGGGAGTCAAAATGATACCACCTACGGTGGTATCATTTCTCCACCCTATATACTACTCCACCGCCCCCCGAAAAACACCGTTTCGTCCAATAGCAAAAACTGGTCACCAACACAAAAACGTGACAATTGGTGTCATAAATACATCATGTTATTTTCAATTGAACAGATAAATTTAATAGGTTATAACAAATATATTATAACAAAATGGATGATAAAATAGAATATAACGAAGATTACGATTAATTCTGTACAATGAACACACTATCCGGTATCGAATACACGAAATATCAGCGTAATTTATTACGCTACGATAAAAACGTTGCGTTTACAATATTATACCAGCGATTATACCAACTATACAAGAGGCAAATACAATCATTAAGAAGTATAACGCGTATCGGATATAAAACTAATATGTATTATATAAAATTGTTAAACCCCACGATTTGTTTACGAATCTAAGTTTCTACGATACCGCTTTTACAGATATTAAAAACCAATTATTAGTGAAATCATTAATGATGCAATTTCCTCCTCCAATATAGCTATTCTATCCCTATAAATGTGGTCGCTATGGTAAACAACTGCATGACAACGGCGTTCCTATCCGACCGCTAGAGGTTGATACAAAAATAAATTCAGATAGCCAGTTTACATAGAAATATTCATAACCCGTGTAATTGTAACATTGTCGTCTACTTGGTGTGATTACAACATAAATTCGTTCTGTTCAGTAATATTGTTTTCAATTTCTTTATAAGCGATATCGTAGAAATGGCTACACGATTTATAGAAATGTATGGTGGTCAGTGGGTGTCGTAACGTGGCCCTAAAAAAAAATTATGTTCCGTATGGAGGGGCCGTCGGAACAGCTGGGCTGTAAGGTGGAGGAATATCCTGCTGTTGCCTCAAACACGCGAATAAGCATATCACGTCCCGAGACGGGTGAGGAGATTTTTTCTCTCGTCGGCCCTCCCCTCCATAACGAGTTTTTTTATATCTTCGTCCGCGAGAATTTGTGGTCGAGCCTTGGACCGGATAGTACCCATTAACTCCAGGTATTGACCATCTCTTCGACGACCATTTTGAACTCGCTATCTGATATATCGTTGTCGGCTATCGCTTTCGACACGATAACGTCGATACTGTTTTTCTTAGATCTCGCGAGAACCGGTATTCGATCGTGCTTTCGACTCTTGGCCTCTAGTTTTCGGCCCACGAGTCTGGTCGTCATGCAAAACAGTCCCGCCCCCGCCGCTGTCGCACTCAAGGCCGCCGCGACCGGTGCAGCGACAACTGTTGACACTAAGGACACACTCCCCACCCCACTTATAACGGATGCTGAGGCTAACGCGGTGCTCACCCCCTCTAATATATTGACCGACCGTCTATATTTCTTCGCATAACCCGTCCGCATCTCTCCCTCGTGTTGTAGAATATGTTGTATCTCGACGATCCTGGTCATCCTAAAGGATGCCGGGTCGGCCGTCCCCGAAGGTAAGTGTGGATATAGTTTCTCGTCATTCATCATAAATCAAGTTGTATTAACAGCGTAACAATAGTGGAGGAAGCAGATTGGTCGGCAATTTTTGTAACAAAGTTAATAACACTACCTGCCGAAACTTTAATTGAAGTGTCATCATCGAATATAGTAAACCCTGACCTCTGCCCCGCGTGCTTGGTGATGCCAATATTCTGTTCTACACCATTCAGGACGACATTCACTCGGACTTCGGCAGTGGCGTGTCCGCGAAAGTTGACCGAGCAGACCGCCATTCGAAAAATCGTCCCGGACACTGCCATGGTGTATCCCCCGTATTTGTTGCTCGCGTTGGCACCGAATGAATATTCGTAGGCCCCCTCGCTTAGTGAACCCCGCTCCTCGGCACAAACTGCTATGACGTGTCTGCTAGCTTGCAATGTTCTAATTTGTTCAACCGCCCTAGTTAAAATTGTGTGGGACTGTGATACGCCCCTCTCCAGCCTTCTCATTGCGGCTTCATCGTATGCTGCGGCCGCGACGGGAACGTCCCGTTCTAAGTTGGAACTACATGGACCGTATATGCTCATGATTAATACGTATATATATATTATGTTTAATCGGTTATTTCGAGAACGCTCGAAATCGGGTAATCGTTATTCAACTCTCGCGCTTTATCATCTAGAATAGAAATCTTCAACTCGTGGATGTGTCCCGATTCCAAAACTTTCATCTCGGGGGTTGGTAAGTCTAAGGTCAGGGTCTCGCCATAGAAACAGTCGCTGGCGTGCACAGTTTTTAGTAATGTGCTGGTAGCTCCGTCTAACGTGTTGTACGATGTGTTCAATTGATCCAGGTGCACCCAGAGTGTTTTCGTGAAAACGAAGTCCACCGGGTTTGTGCCGGTGTGCTCACCCGGTTAAACCAACCCCTATTGTCGGAGTATGTTTTTGAAAAACCGAGCCGCGCAGCCAAATCCTGGGTGATCGTTACCTGGTTGGCGGTTTCGATGGTAAAGGTCGCGAGTCCGGTGGCTTTCGAGATTGTGAGGCTGGCTCTACCAGCAAGCTCCGACGCGACAAAAGCTTGGAGGGATCTCGAACTCCAAAGGCCGGGGGGCAGCCTCACACTTACTTGGCGGGGGGCCTTCACGTAGCCGAACCCTTCCTTATCCCCCACGTTTTTCCACCCAACCGTGAAGGTGATTGATCTGAGGCCTACCCGGCGTTTTCCGCAGCAGTTGTCGATTGACTTTTGAAGTTCACAACTCTCATTTTGAACATTAGTGATAGTAGCAAACATAATAATATCTTTCGATGGATACCCAAGCATTTAGCTTTAACTCTAATGTAAAGTATTCAGTCGGGGGTGTATACACTCAAAAGAACAGAACACCATTGGTGAGCTTGTGCACCCCACAATAAGAGCTAGTTTGGGCACGGGTTTCGACACAAATTTCACTAACATATTTGAAAAGTACAGACTTCCTAAAACCGTTACACAGGATGTCATAACAAACTGGAACAATAATCATATGCAGTTCTGGCAGAACCAACTAAATTTTACCGTGTGGTGTGCCACAACCGGGTGTGGCGTCTCTTTCAGAGACCACATAGCAGACCGTAACAGCATGTTAAGCAGTAGCGTCTACAACTTTCATGTGTATTATACCATTAGGAGGATTCTCAAAGAACTAGGTACTCCACTACCTCAAGACGATGGCTGGAACCCCATTTCCAACACATACGACCGTAGGGCGCTCGAAAGACTGTGTAACGAATTTAACGTTTCCAATGATTCGGATTGGAGACAAAACGTATACCCGAACAGCAACAGCCTGGGCACCGTTCATCTTAGGGGTTTAGAGCACGGGACATACTATGCCAGAACGAAACCTGCTTTTACAGGGTTGGCGGTCGGGGGTTATACTCCGAGTTACCCAACACCACAACCATTTAGAAACACGGTAAATTGGACGGACAACAATTTTAATACCTCCAACATGACATTCGGGGCTGAAGTGGCTAGAGGGCACACGTGTGATTCCAAATACTGTACATGGTTATCACCATCAAAGGCTCACGTACAATATATTTTACAAGACGAAAACGTGCAGAAGGGTATAGAAACCTTTATATTGGACGACGGTCTAGGGTTTACGCAGGCCGGTGTTACCCGCCTCAACGACTCCATTCGCACATATGTCTGGGCCATCCTCGGCGCACAGAAGCAAACTCGCAGTTCTATAATAGGAGTCGGAACCGTGTTTGACGCGCAAAAACAATTCTTGGCACGTGTAGAGGACGCCATCTCTGCTAGGGTGGACCTGGAGAAGGCGATCCAGAATTATCAAGACGTTTTACAGAATGCTAGTACCCCAGTAGACTACGTATTTGGTATAGGTCTTTATATGGCGCCGAGCAATATGATACTACGAGACGACCCGGTTGACGGTTACAATAATCAGATCGTAATCGCCACCGCCAATCAAAAAATCGGCCACAACGGAAACGTGAACGTGGATATCATCAAGCACACCCCCAAGACGGTCGGGTTCAACAGTGGAAATTCAAATAAATTTGAAAAAGATTTCATAAAACCACAAGCACCCACATCACCACCCCCAATTCACGAATTGGACACCCCATCAAGTTCATTTGAACCCAGTGTTCCACCGAGTTCCGCTCCTGTTTCACCCTCTGCAATAGGACCCCCAATTCACGAATTAAGTTCCCTCAATCGCGATTGGATTGGAACGGGGGAAAATAGTGCCACAACCCACGAGGAGGATAAATTAGGTCTCATCATTGCTCTCGTGGGGGTTGGATTATTTGCACTTTGGTTTTAGTTTTATGGGCTTCCGATTGGATTTTAATTCCTTAGAATTAAGTTTAATTAATGGCTTAATTATGTAAAATAGCAGGAGCCCGCCGATCGCCGCTATTACGGCCCAAACATTATTAGCAAACCACCCAATCGTTTTCGATAATATAGATAGTAAGTAAGAAATAATACCTCCTATCAATCCAGGTAGTGCGGCAGCCGCCTTTCCGGCTAATTAAGAGCCAGGAGACTGGCGAGGGCTTTTAGTTGTTTTTTTACCCACTCCTTGGCTCCACCGGATGGCGCGGGTGGTGGTGTGGATGCTGGCGCGGGTGTTGGTGCCGAACCACCTCCTGTAAAATATGCTACTATGGTTGATATAGTCATGCCAATAGCAACGAGGATGCTTGCTATCGTGACGCCCTGTTCTCTGAATAAGAGTGCGAAGACGCTCACCGAGTGTCGTGTCCTCGTGCAGAACCCTCGAGATTGTTTCGCGGATCCGACTTATTTGGGTGCGGAGTGTCTCACGGTTAGTCGAGGCAGCCTCCAATCGAGCTTCTCTTTCGTCCCGCAACGACCGCAGACGTTCGGTGATCCGCTCGGTAGATTCTCTGTCGCCACGGGCTTCCTCCAGTTTTCTTTCTTCTAGCGCGATATGTTCATCCAGCGCCGTGAGTTTGGAGAGGTTAAGGACCAGTTCGCCCCGGACCGTTTGCAGAGCCTTATCGAGTCCTCGGAGTTCTCGAAGAGGTAACGGTGGGTCATCGTTGAGTATTTCGTTTTCGCTGAACGTGATCTCCATCGTGTTAATAGCGTCGGTGGCTATTTGAGGGAGTTTGCTGAGCTCGACAGTTTCTATCGCGGAGGCCGTCTTCGCAATTGTTTCGTCGGTAGACTTGAGGGCCTCTACAGCGCGGGCCAGCATAATTGTTTTACCGCGCTTCCAATCTACGAATCCGAGTTAGTTCCTTATGAGTTCGCCACCGCCCCGGTTTCCGGCAATGGTGCTCAGCGCTCGGGGTTTTCCGGTCTTCATGTTGACGATTGGGATATTTGATGCTTTTAGTCGCAATCTACCGTTCGGATCCAATTCGAAATTGTCGTAGTAGCGACCGACAGATGGAATTAAATCTTTTTCCATCCAATGTTTATAGTATGAGTTTACAGCTCCCTCGAGTAATTCACAACTTTAACTAGTGGTAGCGTCACCTAATCCACCCGATTGGATTGGAACTGGAGTCTCTATGGTGGGTGTCGCGAGGGAATCCTCGAAGTCATCATCATCATCACCATCGAGGTAATCGTCTCTGCCGATTTCATCCATGTCAGCATCGTAATCAGCCATCTTTATAATTTTTATTAAAATTAATTATTATATATGTATTAAAGACAAAACCATACAGGTTTAATAGATTCACTAAATTATGTCTTCGAGTCAATACGGTCGCAAACTCAATCCATACCGCAGACTGCGGGAGCCCCTCGGGGCAAAAGGCGTGAGACAGAGTGTCGTTATTACGAACAACCCATCGACGATCGACCAGAACCAGCAGCTCTTAGTTCGCTTCCCCAACCTCGGAGCTAGCGACGTCATTATGCCGGGGACTGTTCGCCTCGCTTTCACTATTTCGCTTACATCGACGGACGCGGACCGAACCATCGTTCAGAACCTGGGTCGCGCCATCGTCAAGAAGACTATGATAAAGATTTCTGGTAATGAGGTGATGTCGATCGATGACAGCGACGTCTACCATTGCTACCAGGACCTGTGGAAGACGGCGCAAGAGCGCGAAAACGCTGTCTATCAGGGTATTGACACCAGCCGAAATAGGAACGTAACCAGACTTAGAATCGGGGCTGGTGACAAGGTAGATAACGTCGCGAGCGACAACGCAGTCGCGGTCGCGGCCGCTTACGACAACAGATTCTACATCCCGCCCGACTTTGAGTTGCTGGAGAGTCACATGCCCTACTATCAGAGCGCTTTGGCGGACCGCCTCGAATACGAACTAACGTTCAACGACTACGGCCGAGTTCTCATAGCCACTGACATGACATCGAAGTATACGATCGACAATGTTTCGCTGGAGTACGACATGGTCACGATGCCCGAACTCGCGCGATTAATCAGATCCCAGTATGTCGGGCGCCTTGCCATACTTTACGACCGAGTTCTTCGCCACCGCAAGATGACGAAAGACAAAAGCGACAAATTGTGGAATATTAACGTCAACGTACCCGCCCGCTCGATGAAAGGTATACTGATGTTGTTCGAGGAGGGTCGGTTAGCGCTCGGTGCTAGAAAATCCGACAAATTCTATAACCCCAAAATCACGAAGGTAGAGGTGACGATCGAGGGAGTACCCAATCAACTCTACAGCGCGGGTCTTCGCGCGCACCAGCAGTGGGACGAAGTAAGAAAACATTTTGCTTCCGGCTCTAAGCGTTCCCCGGAGGTTGCCGCGGTTGCCAAAGACCTGCAGCTCTCGGACGTCTCCCTCTCGGATTTTCTGACTACCAAATACGCTCTATGGCTAGACATGCGAGCCAGCGACGACGACCAAATGCACGGTAGCAGACGTCAAGTTGAGAACGCTAGCGAGGGTGTGACGATCCAGATAACCAAAGAGGCGGATGGAGCCGGGACATTGAACGTATACTTATATATAATAACGGACGCGCAACTCAACATCGAAAATGGCCGATACGTCTCAGCTTTATGCTAAAAATCAATACCAATTCAGGATTGGAGATGCCCACTCTGCCATAATATGTGGGCAGACAGGATGCGGAAAAACGGTTTTCATCCTCGACTTACTCGAGGGCTCCTACCGCGATGCCTTTCGTCACATCGTGATCCTGTGTCCCACTGTGCGGCACAACGAGACTTATCAGCAGCGCCCTTGGATATTGACCAACCCTGAGGTATACGTTATTGACCCCGGCGACAGGCTTCACGGTTGGCTGCGTGTCTTCTATCAAATATTCCAGGGAGAGCCCACCCTATACGTGATTGACGACTGCTCCGCCAAGGCGGCGATGACCAAAAAGAAGGACATGCTCTCCGAGCTCGCATTTTCTGGCCGCCATGCGAGGCAAAGTGTATGGATCTCCACTCAGAAGTACAACGCCGTCCTAAAGGATCTGCGCGAGCAAACGAAATGGGTCGCCCTCTTCCACTGCAAGGACCGAGACTCATTCGATGAATGTCTTAGAGAGAACGATGTTATCCCAACGCGCGAGGAGCGCCTGGAGGTTCGACGAATACTTTCGGAAACTAAACACGCCAAGCTTCTGCTAAAGACTGATCAACCAACTGCTTATAATGTATGTAATTAATTTTCTTAAAATTAATTAGTAACTGCTGAGTAAATGCTGAACAAATGCTGAACAATTACTGAACAAATGCTGAGCAAATGCTGAGCAAATGCTGAGATTTGCTCAGCAAATGCTGAGCAAATGCTTAACAATGTTGAATAATGCTTAACAAATACTTAACAATGCTGAGAAAATGCTTAACAATGCTGAGCAATTGCAAAGAATTTGTTGCTCCGCTGCGAGCATAATGGTGATCATAAGTATCTGGTGGTGCGCTTGGCAATATGTTAGACTTATGAGACTCGTAAGAATAATTAAATTAATAATTTTGAAAAAAATGAACTGCGACGAACTTCTCGATCAGCTAATGGAAGAAACAGTCGCTCCGACTGAAACCTCAACACAATCGGGATTGAAGTTGAACCTGAAAGATGGAACACCTGCCGGCACGACTGCCGATACGGTCCCGAAAGAAAATGAAAACGCGGCGCGACGTGAGCGGTTGGCTGCGCTGGTTGGTGGGGGACAATCGGAGCATTATCTCGGTAGGAGTCTCTCAGTTTGTCAGGTGGATAAGATGTCGGATGCGGAGGTCGATAAAATGTACGCGCGATACGAATCCAAATTAGGTGCGGAGATGACGAAAACTCTCGGATCGGCGGCTATTTATTTTTACGCTACCACCGATTAGTATACCCTTACTCCCTATACCAGAACACCGCGGGATTGATTGGCGATCTAGAGACCGACCTTGTTATAGGACACACTCTATTGAACAGCCTGCTGCTCATTTTATCACAAGTTTGGAATGTACTTAGCTCCGCTGACAACCGCGTTGATCACGGGTAAACACTGTCAATTTGGACATATATGTCCACGAACTATAAGCCCTAATATTATAAATGATGATGACACAACACGCACCTGCGAGAGTGACGGTGTTGGACCCGATTGCTCCAACACAATCGAACCCGAGTGTTACTCCGCCACTGGATGACATTCAGCATATAAAAATCCCAAAAAACAGGCAGCTGGACGGGCATCGGCTGCCGCTCGAAAAGTTAAACAAGATAAAATACTCGCCGATCTTCGAGAGGTCAAACTACAATTGAGATTGGGGTTGCAGCCAATTCGTGAATTGATGGAGACAGAGACGGTAAAACAACACCCGGTGGCAGCTGTTTCTCCCCCAATACCAACTGCCGTTGGAGTTGGCTTGGAACCGATTGCTCCAACTGATTGGATCCCGTGGGTTGTTGTTGGTGGTCTGTCGGTTGTGGGCACCCTGTATGTGCTTTACCGTTTCAATAACAGGTCATCAACGAGGTTGAAAAAACAACAACACTGTTGGACGCGGTTCCAATCCAATCGTTGAGGGATGCGCCCCATTTAAACATTAAACGCGATCCTTTTTATATGCAATAATGGCTGAACACGATAGTAAAATGATAGTGAATGCGCTTTATCACGCCGTGGTGATATCGGGTCTCAGTATCGGGTACGCTCGACTATCAAAGATGACCCTAGGAGGGTCCGCTCCCAAATTGGACTTTACTGCGAGAGACGTAGGGCTCGTGACCTTAGATGTAGCTGCCGCAGTTTGGACCCGAGATTATCTAATTAAAGCTGGAATTCTACCCGTTAATATATGGAAATAAAATGGCTACGATCGGAATAATAGTAGGAGGAGCAATCGTGAACGCATTGGCGTTCAGCGGCAGCAACTTTCTATTATCTAAACTACAAAACTCGAACGCGGATGAGGAGCGCGAGCGTTACGATTTAGCTGTAGAACAACTCAATAGCGCGAAGGAAGCGTGGTCACAAAAACGAACCGCCCATCTCGACTGGGTCAACAAAGAGCTTCGCCGCGAGAATCACACCGCGCAAACTTTCCAGAACGTTGAAGAAGCCAACCGCGAGTACGCGCTGGCATATCCGCAGAGAAGTCTCGATCCAATGAATCAGATTTCTATGTACCGTCAGAGGCCCAAAAAGACCGCGAGATCGCGTTCATCGTCGTGGGAATGGGTGTGGTGGGTATCGTCGGCTACTATATTCAATCGAAATTTTAATTTTTAATAATTATTTAAAAATAAAAATAAAAAAACTATAAATATATATATATAGAACGATGTTAGTTGACGAACTTTATTACGCTATGATCGATGTAGGCTACACTGCCCGTAAACATCGTATAGCTGGTCCAAAGAGTATGATTCGTCTGGCCCAAGATTCTCTCGAGAAGTGGCGCGAGGACGGAAAAGCGGCCACCCTTTTCGCAAAGCGGATGTTAGAATCCACATCAACTCCAATCGATGAATTAGATTCCTCCGAGTTCCCCCAATTCACGAATTGGAATAGGAGCGGGAACTTAACCTCCAAAACCAATCGCGATTGGACTTCCAACAAAGGTTTATTATTAACGACGCAGTTACCGGACGATCTGGCGAGGGCATGTTGGAGATTGTCCGATATATTAGAATACTTCGCATACGATGAACACGCGCAAACTTGATACCAAACTAGCGCGCAAGCTATCAAACACGTACTACAGCCCACGCGGCTACTGAAAGGGACTCGCGGCCATCAAGAACCTCGCGGCGGCGACCAAGGTTTCCGAAAACGCTGTCAAGGAATGGCTCAAGAAGCAGGCCATCTGGCAGATCTATTTACCCGCGCCTCGCAATATTCCGCGCCCGAAATTCGACGTGCCGGTGCCGAACCAAGTTCACCAAGCGGATCTCCTGTTTCTACCTCACGATCGCGTCGGTCGCAAGACGTACAAGTACGCGCTGACAATCGTTGACGTAGCGAGTCGTTATAAGGGGGCTGAGCAGTTGGTCACTAAAGAGTCTAAGGAGGTGGCCGAGGCTCTTTCCCGAATATATAAGAGGAGTCCTCTCAAATGGCCGAATCTTCTCCAGGTCGATCCCGGCCGCGAGTTCATGGGCGCTGTCTCTCATCTATTGGCTAAGCACAAAGTTTCTGTCAGACGCGGCCGCATCAACATCCACCGGGACCAGGGGATCGTGGAGCGCTTCAATCGAACCCTGGCTGAGAGACTGTTCGGACACCAATATGCCAAAGAACTTGTAGACCCTCATTCGCGATCGACCGAGTGGGTGGCCAGACTGCCCGCCGTGATCTCCGCACTGAACGGAGAGGTGACCAGATTGATAGGTAAGAAGCACGTAAATGCTATCAAGTTTAAAAGGGTGACCAGCAAGCCCTCTGCCTTCTCGCGCGGGCGACCCGTTGGTTTAGAGGAGCAGCAATCGCCGATTGCACTTCCATCTGATATTGACGTCCGGTACTTATATCAACCGGGAGAGCTCGAAGGTGGCAGCCGCCGCGCGACTGATCCCGTGTGGTCTCTCAATGTATATCATCTAGATCGATCTATTACCAAACCCGATGAGCCCGTGCTCTACTATTTGGATGATGGGCCATCTCGAGGGTTTGTTCGCGAAGAACTTCTCGCGGTGCCTTCTGACACCCAGCTACCCACGGATCGTTAGATTGATTTCTAATTTTCTTAAATCGTTAAAGAGGTTCCGTATGTATTCCGTCCGATAACACGCGTCTTTTATCGTAGTACGCCGATAGTCCTAATTTTCGTTGACAGTACGTTTTCATAACGCCGTCTTTCATTTTAAATCCTCTATTTTGTGCTACATCTATAATGTGTTTTCCATCTTCTGTAGTTTCGCTTAGTACTCGTTTATATCTATCCCAATTTAAATCGTTAGTTTTCTTGGACATTCCTTTCGCGGAGTTTTTATTAATTGAATTAAATTTTTCTACGAAATAACACTTACTAGATAACGCTATCGCCCTATCTACGCTAAATTCCATTTTGAAAAGTCCTCGTTCTCTATTACTCCATTTATCCCAAGCCAACCATTTCTTTTTTTCTTTTTCTTTTTCAAACTCGTCTAGTAAGTTAGGTCTAATCAATTCCTCTATCGTTTTTCCACTAACTCCTATATACATACTATCCGTGTCCATCTCTATTAATTCGAAGTCTTCTCTTTTTACGTATTTGTCTAGAAATTCGTAGTAAAATTCCAACATTCTCAATTTAGCTAGTTGATAAACCGCTATTCCACAATGGAATGGTCTCTTTACTGAGCACCGGGGTTTTCTTGAAGATATTTCGTACGCATCTCCTATCTCTTCCAAATCGTCAAAATACGCGGATCTTAATGCTTTGTCAACACAGGTTTCGTCTCGCGTATATGTCGTATTTAAATGTCTCTCCGTTGCCTCTATCATTATGTCGGCCACCGGTTTCTTATTCGGTTCTACATCCCCCGTTCGTCTTGCGGCTGTAACTTCTTTAGCGAACCATTCGAAGGGTTTACCACTAATATAATCTATAACACGATGAACTCCCGTTATTTCTAGGCCGTGTTTTAAATACCATTTCAACAGTGGCGCGTACAGCAATACTTTAGTGGCCGACATAGATCCCACCAATTTTCTTACGTTTCCTCTAGTTCGGCCAGTATCTGTTAAATATTTTAACATGTGGGCGGGAACTTCATCAACCTCTACTTCTCTGTTTATAAAAAGTGGAGACATTTCGGAAAACTTATCTTTTAAGTTGTGTGGAACTTCTATATACACCTCCGCAAACCCAAACCAGTCTCCGGATAAAACTCTTTTACTAAACTTTTTAATAAGTTTAGGATTATGTGGGTTATTTATATAATGTATAGTTTCTTTCCCACACGGCATCTCTTTATTTAACGTAATAAATATATAACGCGTTTGCGTCGTACCCCAAAACAGCCTTGCAAGGTTTGGAACCCACTCTTATATTTGAAACACCGGCTTCTGCATATCGTGTAAATACTATTGATGGACCACCAACTAGAGCGTCTTTCATCATTTTGTATGTTTCTTCTTTCGGTGCGCATAGAGCATCCTCCGGTATAATCGTCTTTGAAGATTTTTGTTCTTTAATGGTTCCTCTCAATAAATATTGTATAGCCACAGGTAGTGTTTACCGCGTCTTTGAAAATATCTACACCCCTGTGTTTATAAAATTCACACATTTTTCCTACAGCTTCTAGGAACGGTGCTACATCTAAATCGTTATAATATTTCAACCAATCTCTGAAAGTTTTCATATTATTTTCTTCGAAAATTCTACGACATTTACTTAATTCTGTTTCGTCTAGTAACATTTTCCCAGATAGTTTGGAATACCAATTCTCTATATCCGGTAGTCCCGGGTAATCCAGCTTGTCTGTAGAATCGAACCACTCGTAAGGAAAGAAAGATTTCTGTCCTTTGCAGTCGTAGGCTTTTATCCAACTATCGTAACTTATACCGGGTCCTAGGTAAAGTATTACATCAAGAAATCTAAACTCCGGAGTAAATAGAAATATTGTCGAGCTCGCCCTTTTTCCAATCATTACTTTCTTCGTTGTTGATGACAGTTCGCCTACTAAATATTTCTTTATTAAGTTTATATCGTACTTACTGCTGTTAAAACCTATAACCGGTACTTGCTCTATCCACTGTTCGATCTGGGCGATTTGTTTTTCGCGTAAATATTCCGTATTAAATTCGTATCTTGACCATATTTCTTCTCTTATAGCTTTTCCCCTGACTTTCAAATCTTCTACACATTTTTTTATAAGTTTTGCGGGATCTTTATCACAAATATGAGTTACCGTTCCTGAGAAATTATCTCCTATACTAACGCTTACCGGAACGTACTCAGCTTCGTACTCTAAACTATTACCGGTAGTTTCAACTTCTGGCTGGAGATATGCCTCAAAATCGTATACTATCTGATATGGATAAAGAGTAGTGTCGTAACCGATCTTTATATCTTTACCCGTTCGAAATTCGCATTCCCACATAACTACTAGGTTGAATTCTTTGCTTCTAATAAATTTATCTCTTCTCATTGTGGATGCGCGTTCTTCTTTTGTATGCTTTGCATGAATCTCACACCCGTGCCAGTAACAGCCGTGATATTGATATACGGTATTGGTTTCTGGACAGTATCCATCTACCGGAGCTCCTAAAATCCATCTTTCACCTCCGTGTCCGCACTGTTCGTGGTGAATGTGAATTCCCTCCCGCTTTTCCACAGAGTACATCCAATCGATCGCGCCATAACTGTTAGAACCTTTTGGGTAGAACGCTTTCTCGAACGACGAACGCGGGCGCTCTAAATAATTACGATCGCATATTACTTTTGTCTCACCTCTCATACATGTTGATCCGTGTCTCTTCATATTACTCGCTTTCGTGAATTTCTGTTTGCAATTATCGCAGGCGTAAATTTTAGATAGGTTTTTAAGGTTTTTTATCAGAAATGCGTGATTATTAAACAGTCCTATTGTCATTGGTTTATTACCTATTGCATCATAGTGCGCTGGTACATTTTTCAACCACCATACGTCACATTTGGTGGGTTGATATATTTCTATACCAATTTTAAAAAACTCTTCAACCTTTTTCAGATCGGAAAAAGGAATTGGTGAAACCACATTACTACCGAAATATTGCTTACTAAGTTCTTTCGCTTTTTCCGTACATCTGTCAGGTCTGATCTTTTTATCAAGGTGCATAGCTAAACACCTGAACAGACAAAGGTCGTCATTATACTTATCTAAAGAATACATGCCTTTTCTATTCCTCAACCATTCTGGAAGTTCTCCTCCCGCTGCTTCTTTGGATTGTAGTCCCAAATCTATTACCCTACTACCCTGTATTAACTTTACAAAAACCTCTACCCATCTTACAAACTTCCACTTTGTATTCGGTCTGTCTATTTTATCGGACATTATTCGTGTTTGCTCCTTATCTGACAACCATTTTTTAACGATTTTCATTGATGATAGTGGTTCGCTACCACCGAGATTTTTGTGAAATATTATAGTTTTAGGTTTTCCATTTTTAGTTTCCTCCATATGTTCTAGCTTGTAAGAATATGAATATCTCAAATAAAAATTTGTTGTTAGATACTGAGCGAGTTTATCGGACATGCGTTCAGACTCGTTGATGTCAATGTTTTTACGAAAGGATAATGTAACTACCCATCTTCCCTTTTCTACCTTTTCCAACGTTTCATCGTGAGCCCCCAATATTTCTTCACCTTTTTCCACTATCGCGCGAACGATAGATTTTTTCTTATTATCTGTGCGTTTAATTTGGGACGTGCTTGAAGGTTTGATTACACTGGCCCTTAACCCCGCAATACTTTCTTTTTGAATTCTGTTACCAACTTCTTCCGCTAGTGAGAGGTCTTTAAAGGCTCCTCGTTTGTGGGCGCGGGTAAACCGCTTCATAAATGCCTCATTCTTTGTGGCGTTTATCAGATCCGTCAACCCCCTAACTCTCAACCGTTTACTATAAGTAATCCCTAGAGTGAGTGAGTGAATAGGGTTTAACGTCCGCTTTTCTGACATAGAGGTACAAGCCTCAGGGAGTCTACACGCAGACGGGTCAACGGGGTCGTGTCCCGTATCCACCTGTCCGAGGGGGGTAAATCCCAACTTCAGAACTCAATATTTACAATCAAAATATATATTCAGTCCTGAAATTAGAACAACCTGATCTGGTGCCAGGCCCTCGCCACACCAGCATCATTTATCCCATCCCTAAAAGTAATAGGATTAGCGCTAATCTTACTTTTATATATGGGGCATAGCCTGACTCAACTCTCACATACAAGAAAGCCAAAAATGTACATGAGGGCCAAATCCGGTATAGTGGGTTCCGGAAAGTATGAACCCAATCGTTAAGCCAGTTTAGTCGCCTTTTACGACAAGCAATGGCTACTGCAGCACTATTCTCAGGATCAGTTGATCCCCCCCCGGTGCCTGCACGGGGCCATAAGTAATCCCTAGAGATTCGGCTTCTCTTCTCAATCTTTCGATTTCTGGCGTTATCATATTTTCTGTAATATACTTTTGTATAACCTATGAAATTTATATGTTCAATTGGATGTGAAAAATTTACATGCTGTTTTTTCTCGTCCAATTGAATATAAAAAAAAATACATATATATACATAATGGAGTGTGCGACTTGTTGTAAGACTTTTGTGTGTAAAGACTATCTACGAAGGCATCTATCGAGACGTAGAAAATTTCCTTGTGTCGCCCCGCAATTTCAATGCCCCAGATGCCCTTGTAAGTTCGTTAGTGCCCAAACTCTTTGTAGACATAAGCAACTGCGCTGCCCTGTGGCTAAAGGTGAACGCGGTAGACTAGAGCTGGTAGAATTAGTTGCTGATCTGCGAAATAAATTAGCTATAGTGGAGGAGGAAAATGCCGTGTTGGAAAAGAAACTATCACTCGCGGACGCATTGAAATTGCATTAATGATTTCTTCTAATAATTTTCCAATTTCTTCGTTAAAAGCGATATCGAACCCGTAAACGAATCGTTGATTTTAAACGGTTTTATAATATCATTTTGATAATGTTTCGGTAGTGTTTCTCCGATCCTATTTAGTCGCTTCATTTCGCGAATTTGATCCTTGTACCAGCGATACAACTGCCGGTATAATATTGTAAATGCAACGTTTTTATCGGATCGTAATAAATTACGTTGATATTTCATGTATTCTATATTGCATATTTTAAAGTGTTTTAATGTTGTAGAAACACCGTAATATTCTTTAACAGCGTTATAAGATTCCATATGTTTGCGTATTATATTATCCATTTTGTTATAATATTTTTGTTATAACCTATTAAATTTATCTGTTCAATTGAAAATAACATGATGTATTTATGACACCAATTGTCACGTTTTTGTGTTGGTGACCAGTTTGTGCTATTGGACGAAACGGTGTTTTTCGGGGGCGGTGGAGTAGTATATAGGGTGGAGAAATGATACCACCGTAGGTGGTATCATTTTGACTCCCTATATACTACTGTATTTGGCAATTTTAATTGGGTATTGAAGCAAATACACAGCTTATCTGGAGCTCTGCATGCTCCCAACCAACCGCCCACCAAATACCATATGAAAACATCATTCCTGTAAGATAGTATGAACATGATGGATGGAACAAACGCTGGACGGGATTTCAAATGCATGTTGTATATAAATAAAGTATATGTACAATACAATAGTATCACAACAAATGATGTCTTATCACAGAACATATAATTGTTTGTGACTGGAGAAATGGATGGAGCGTATCGCATTTGTGACCAGTGAAGCTCCAGATCAAAACTCATGTAGACGGACTACAATCTCTATTCTTTATTAGAAGCATGACAGGTGTTTCATTGACGGAATGGAGAACTGTGCCGATCCTGATCAGACTGTGCGGAAGCACAGGTTGATCTGGATCTACACTGGTCGCAAAATCTATAAGGCCCATTTCTCCAGTCACAGCCACATATCACACGACAATATTTGAAATGTGTCAGAACACGGGTGTGGGATCAAATGGTTTCCGAACAACATGTCATGTTTTTAAATACGTACAGTATATTTCTTTTAATATTTTTTGTATTACACAATAACGGATGTTTGTGAAACATAGCGCAGCAAATGTGAAATTGTTTGCCGATTATTGTACAGTGCTTTAATCTGATAAATCAGTCGGTTTAACGAAGAATCATTTATGTAAATAACGAGATGGCCGCGGCCCACATGTAGCGCCTGCCGAAGCATTTGATAGTACTAAATAAGCTTTGATAGTATAGCAATGTGCGCGGTCCGCAAGAGGGCGACAAAAAAACAACAACAAAAAAACATTTAAATTAATTCGACCTTGACATTGGGCGCAGGAGCCACACGGGTTGGGCATAGAATGCAAATACGGATGATGATAAAGACACGTTTGAAGGTTTGAGTGAATTGGATAAGCGGTTTCAATAATATAGTGTTCTTAAAATATTTAACCTACTTGTAAATCAAAAATAAATTTAAGGTAAATTTCAAAGTAATTGGACCTTGACATTGGGCACAGGGGCCGCACAGGGGCCGCACGGGTTAGGCATAGAATGAAAATATGGATGATGATAAGTTTCTGTGAAGTTTCGAGTGAATTGGCAGAGGTTTCAGAGATATAGTGTTCTTAAAAACTTTAACCTAAATCAAAAAAACTTTAACGAGACGCACGTTCGGACTTATTGACGTACGTACGCCAACGTGCTGACTATATCGCGCTGACAAAAAAGTTAAAGTGAATTGGTTTAACGTCCCATCAACAGCTAAAGGTCATATAGAGACAAGACCACAGTTTTTAAGTCTCATCCGACAGACCAGAGAGATGGAAATACTATGTGAAGTATTTTTCATGCCCAGGGTGAGGATTGAACTAACAACATCCGTAGCCTATTTCACCAACATTGCAAAGTATACTTATCTAGCAAAGTATACTTTGAGGGAGAAATTTTCAATTTAATGATAAATTTATTAATTTTTATTATACTGAATTTATTACATTATCACAGCCATTTTGGCTGTGATAATGTAATAAATTCTGTATAATAATTTTAGATACTTTTAATCATCAAATATATGCAGTCATTAGTTAGATAATGCTTTTCAGGAAAAATAAATGATTACTCCCTCAAAGAAGACTGCTAGAAAAGTATACTTTGCAATGTTGATGAAATCGGCTACCGGTGTTGAAGTCCAATGTCATATTAACTAGGTCAGAGCCCATCCCTCCAGTGATAACAAGCTTAATACTCCAGTCAATCTTACTTGTGGTTGTAGAGGTATTTATTTAGTAAGTTAATGGTATTTTAACGGCCTGTCAACAGCTAACTTAAATGTCATTTGAGGCCGGGTTAATGGGGTCGATTCCTATATTTCACCTGCTATGATGGGGGTAATAGGTACCTGAAGACCTGCACAAATCCTATGTATGGATGATACCCTCAATATACTATGCAGTACAGGGTATAAAAAATGCAATCATCTTGATACAAGATTACCATCGCAAATGCATAGGGGAAGGAAACATTTGATTCAGTGCTTTCATTAACAGGAATTGGACGTAACCCAATACATGCGGAATACTACTGAGCCCCGCAGGGGACATGGCTTTTTTTTATTAATTTGTTCCCACGAAATAACAATTTGTTCCCTCAATTTAACAATTTGTTCACTCAAATTAACAATTCATTCCCTCGATTAACAATTAATTTGTTCCCACAAAAAGACAATTCGCTCCCTCAATTTAACAATTCGTTCCCTCGATTTAACAATTAGTTCTCACGATATAACAATTTGTTCCCACGAATTAACAATTCGTTCCCATGGGAACGAATTCTTATTTCGTGGGAACGAATTGTTAAATTCAGGGAACAAATTGTTAATTTGTGGGAACGAATTGTTAAACTGAGGGAACAAATTGTTAATTTGTGGGAACGAATTGTTAAACTGAGGGAACAAATTGTTAATTTGTGGGAACGAATTGTTAAATTGAGGGAACAAATTGTTATTTTGTGGGAACGAATTAATAAAAACAAGAAATGCGTCTGTTGAACGCGGATGCCACCTGCAGCATATTTGAGAAACTGTGACAAATTGGTTAACCGAAAAGTGTGACGGACGGACAGACGGACAGACGTACGGACAGACGTACGGACAGACGGACAGACGGATGGACAGACAGACGGACGGACGGTCCAAACACTATATGCCACCCGTTTCTTCGAAACCCGGTGGCATAAAAAGAATTATACGTACCCTGCGCGGCACCGTAGAATACACCTTTACGGGTATGATTTTTTTTTAAATATTTTATTTTTGTTATTTCTCAATGAAAGTATATGTGGTGACCACTCATAATGAGTCATTTGAAATGTCTTGATGAGATGGTTCAAATGTTGGTCATGAAATATACGAAATAAAACACACTTAAAGAAAATATTTATGATTTTCCCCAATAAAAATGGCATATCCTCAGCATGAAATGGGTTAAATTACTCCACTCCCTCAGTCTGAAAATAACCAAAACATTCATAAAATTGGTAAATTTGCTTCCGTCTACATGGTCTATATATAAAAAATCCTGAAATTTTCATAAAAATCATAACGATTCCTGACAATCAGTATTACTGAAAACACTGTGATTGTTCATTAAATACTGTATTTATACGTGATATGTCAACTTATATGTTAATACACAGAAATTAGTAGGAATTAGTTACATTTCGGCAGTGTTGCCAATCCACGATCAGTCTGGGCAAATGCAAATGTGAAGAACAGTTTTAGCTTTACACAGCCACTGGTCATACAGATACAGTGGAACCCCTCTAAACTGGACACCCCAAGAAAACACCTTATTTTATGAGTTTCTTGGTCATTTATCTCAGGTGATAATGAATGTTCGTGATCGCATAGCACACACCTATGGCTCAGAATGACAAAATGCCTGATTTAAACCAGCTTAGAGAGGTTTCACTGTAATATAGAAACCATACCCAATATGAGACAAATCATATTATTTTGTACCGAAGAAGATTTTTCATGAATGATGACATTTTTTGTATATTTTGACGAAATGTTCATAGCATTCCGCATTTGCTCTGAAAACTGTCAACTTTCGACATCATTCACTGAAATATTGTAAACACATTGTAAGCACATTATCTAATATAGGTACAAAAGTGCATGACTTGTCTAATACAGTGGGGTCAGCGTGTAAGTGCACACACGAACGAACACGACAGGTTGGTTCGCTACCCACCCAAAGTGTATGTTGTTACCACTCAGATGAACCGTCTCGCCGAGACGGTTCAACTGAGTGGTAACAACATACACTTTTGATGCAAAATGAGAAAAAATGCAGAAAAATATTTACATTTTTTTTTTATACATGAAATACAGTGGGGTCAGCGTGTAAGTGCACACACGAACTAACACGACAGGTTGGAACCAACCTGTCGTGTTCGTTCGTGTGTGCACTTACACGCTGACCCCACTGTATATGGAATATAATCTTAATTTTATTTTCACTAAATTAACATGGTAATTTAAAATGTCATCCGTGTTCTCATTTCTTAATGAAATGATATAATGGGGGAGACATGTATAGGTTAACCCGTTCAACCCTACAGACCATAAAGTCAACATTTACAAGCAGTGAGCTGGCTTATAACAATTTTGAAACAATACCCGTTTTTTAATAATTAAACAGTCCAAAACTAGAGCAAGAGAGCAGTGATACCCCTAGCAGCTGGGACCGACAAACAAATACTTTAATGCAAATTTCAATATGTTAAGGGGATGTGTTACGGACGAATGGACAAACAAATTTACATTACACCCATTAAGGGGTACGTCCAGTGTTTACAAATAAAAGGAATGACATCCTAACAAACATTAGGCTTAGGGAGTACGGAAAATGTTTCATTGTTTTCTTTTGTCATAAGCCGCACCTCCAACACCCCTAAGACCCCGAAGGTGTTTCCAGACACATGTACGCATGGGCGGATGCACACATGGATGGAAAGTGGCTATGGATGATTGGTCAGACCTATGTTGAACCTTTATCCCGTCAACACAGTGCGTATGTGCCGTGAAACATTTTTAATATCCTGTCAATACCACCTAATCACTGCTTATGAATATGTGCGGTGGCTGGGTTTATATTTTTGCATTTTACAACCATTTGTAGGTGTTGACGGGATAAATAGAATAGTAGGTTAGTGCCGTGAATGGGAAAAAATATCTGGCGCGGCACGGAAACGTGATGTGCTCGGCAGAGCCTCGCCCATCCCGTTTCCGGAGCCTTGCCAGATATTTTTTCCCATTCACGGCACTAACCTACTATTCTCTATATCTACAAGGTCAAAGGGTAAATGTCCTGTAATCAATTGTCAGAGACGGGCACGTGCACTCTGATTGGATATGTCATGTCCAATAGTTCCTCGGGCGGGAACGGGTTCTTTGTTACGAGGTACACTTTAAAGTTGCAGGTCCTTAGATCATTAAACTTGTTGTGCTGGTAGTCTGGTGGGTCAGACTCTTTGGTCAACTTCAAGTAGCTGAAACAAAATATCATTGACCATAATGCACGTTGAGTTATGTTTATAATCTAGATCTACCATGTCCAGAGCTCCAGATAAGGTGCGTATTGGCGTATTTTACGCACTTATTTTAGCAAAATACGCATTGTTTATCGATGGTAGGAGTACAAAATACTCACAGCAATGTGAAAATATGCATCTGAGTAGTGAAAATACTGTAATAAATTTGAAAATTTACTTACTTCAGCTACAAAAGCTCAAATAAGTGAATTTTTAAATTGTTTTTATCATTTGTTCCCTATTTAATAAGGCAGAAAATCAATACTACAACTGTAAAAGTAAAATATACATTGAATTTGAATTATGGGGGTATAATACTCTTCAGATATAAAACTTATCTGGAGCTCTGCATGTCAAAGTGACTGTACTAGTACTGCCCTCCCACGTCAAACTGCAGTATCTGTTAAACTACAGTATCTGCACTATGATGCTATGCTGACCCTGTGCAATCATCCCAAGTCAAACTGCAGTATCTGTTAAACTGCAGTATCTGCACTATGATGCTATGCTGACCCTGTGCAATCATCCCAAGTCAAACTGCAGTATCTGTTAAACTGCAGTATCTGCACTATGATGCTATGCTGACCCTGTGAAATCATCCCCACCTGGGGATGATTGCACAGGGTCAGCATAGCATCATAGTGCAGATACTGCAGTTTAACAGATACTGCAGTTTGACTTGGGAGGGCAGAGTAGAACAGTCACTTTGAGAAGGTGGATCTAGATCATAAGAATAACTACTACTATACCATCAACTAGAGCTAGACATTGTGTTCATAAACAAGATACCCAAATGGAATTGTATTGAAATATTGACCTATACAAGAATTCCGCCACAGAAGCGGTGTCGCGCCTCCCGAGGCATTGGACTGTAACATGCGCATGTGCTGAAGTAAGCATCACATAAACCGTCAGAGAAGTGCATGCTTAAAACACGAAACAGGTCAAGGTTGAAGAAACATTTTGCATAAAAAAATGGCTAAGTGTTTCCACAACCATGTGAAGGTCGAAACAGTCAAGGTCATGTTAATGGCGGCATGAGTGTGTATCAAGTATCCAAATTTTGAAGCAAGTCATCCAGTAATATTAATGTTATACGATGATGATGAAACTTGTACAAAAAGTGTTTCCGCAAAAATGTGAAGGTAAAAAAGGTAAAGTTAATGGCGGCATGAGTGTGTTCCAAATGCTCAAATGTATCAAGTGTCCAAATATTGAAGCAATCCGTCAAGTAATATTAAAGTTATACCATGATGACGAACCTTTTACAAACTATTTGACATTTCGGAAGACGACAATGTCGACGATGACGGAAATGGCGGCGACTATAGTCACGCCTTATGCCAAAGCAGGCGCGACAATAAACCTTCTCAATTTTGGCTGTCTTATACAGTGTACACTAAAGATTCTATTTTAACAATACCAAAACTATTTCACCCACAGATGATCCATGTGAAGTTTGGCCAATATAGGCTTAATGGTTTCTAAGAAAACAGTTACCGTTGATATAAATAAATTTATAGCTTTGGCGGACTCATATTTCTAGCCAACTTGGTGAATTTGAATGAAAATGTCCACCTAAATATGTGTCTCCCTGACACTGTGAAATTACACATGACAATTGTTTTCTAAAATAATATTTTACCCTAGTTTGGAAGTTAACGATGTGCACTGTCAAAACATGTTTTTATTTGGAAGTATTGAAGATCAGGGAAAAATGCCATGATACAAATTTTAATCAAACTTGTAAGGGTTAAAGAAGTTTTCATGATGTGTAGATGGATGTACAGACTCTGACCGACATACAGTGAAAAAGTAAATGGGTTTAACCCTTCGAATGCGGGAAACGAAAATTGTCATGTGCTGCTGTTTTATATATTGTCTTCTTTCTCTGTAAAAACATGGTTTGTCAGCATTTTAGAATTATTTCCATTAGAAATTATTCTAAAGTGCAGCCAAAGCATGTTTTTGATGTGAAAAATGGAAAATAAACAGCAGATGACAAACAAAAATTCAGCATTTGTAAGAGTTAATGTCCTAGCAACAGCTAAGGTCACATAGAGACGGGTCCTCAGTTTCAAGTGTAATTCGAAAGACGAGTGCATTGGGACTTTTATAAAAGTAGTTCCCCTGAATGAAGGCAAGGTGTGATCCCAAGACCTTCACTATTGAAGTCTAACTCTCGAATACCATCCAATCTATTTGACATACAGTTTGTTTGTTTGTTTATTGATGCTAAACAGCCTATCAACAGCTAAGGTAATTTAAGGTCGGGCCAACGGGTTCGATCCTGCATTTAACCTGCTGCATAATGGGGGGGAAAATCCCAAAATCAGAACGGAATATTGACATACCGCACCAAAGTCACTTGGCCCCTTCCCGTAAAAGTAATAGGATTACGAATAATCATAATACTCACATAACCAGATTCAACATTCACATACAAGAATGCCAACGACGTACGTGAGGGCCAAATCAGGTCTCCTGTCATGATCCCGGTAAGGATGAACCCTGATCGTTAAATTACGCATCGCATGCCACCCACTTTTGACATACAGCAAACTGGACATCCATTTCTTCACTGTGTGATGCTCTCAACAGATTGTATCAGGCAATGAGCTCTGTATTGGCCGAATACGTACTGACTCATGTCCTGTATCAGGCATTAACCCGATATGAACATTCGGGATGCAAAAAAATTGAAAACTAACGTTTCATTGGTTGAACGGCGTCACACGACGCTACCGAATGATGTCAGTGGCATGACGGCACGGTTGCAATTCAGCATTCTTTTCAACGAAAACAACGTCATAATAGCTCATTCTGTACCATTCTAGTGTCTTTTAATATCAAGTTTATCAAGCTCGTCTCGGAAATGGTAGGAATTCCTCGGTGAGACTCGGAATTCCTACACATTTCCTAGCCTTGCCTGATAAACTTGATATTCTCTATATCCCAACACCAGAGGGACCTGTCTATGTTTCCAGATGATCTACACTTACTTCTCCTCTTGCATGATAGACTTGTCCATCATCATATCGAGCAGGCCCTCACATACGACGTCGAATTTGATCTTGATTGCGTGGTACATGTCCACCTCCATCATATCTATCACACACGGCTTGCCAAACCTGCAGTCATAGCATAACATAGCACCAGGGGGCCGTTTCACTAAAGTTTGTACAACTAAAATTGTCGTAATTGTTTACAAGCAAACATGGTTAATGTGAAATTCACAGTACGAAGTTTAGTGAAATGACCCCCAAAAACCCCTTTACGTTCCTGAATGAATCAGGGTGGTGAGCCATCAATATGACGAAGCTACTTATGAACTTTGGTAAAGATCTCACTGACATATCATGAGGTATGTAAAATTCTGATATAAACTGGACGTAAAGATAACAGTTGTCAGAGGACAATTAAGCGCACCTAGTGCAGGTTTAGAGTGAGTGGTAGGTCAAGGTCACATGAAGTTCACTGATAAACAGCAGCTTGCACGGAGTATCATACATCAAATAGTAGCATAGCTGTAGAAATATGGTGGTTGTATGGGTGACAAATGTGGCAAAACTAATCAAAAAACAAAAACTTAACATTGAAAATTGACTAAGTAATTTTAGCAAAAAAATTAGGTTAAGGCACATAGAGGTCACAAATATATAGTAGTTAGCACAGAGTATAATCAGAGCAAAATATGGTAGACTATTGGTGGATGTAGGGGCAATAGGTAGGGTGAAACAGGTCAAAACACGAATACTTCACATTTGACGACCGACAGACGGCACAAAATAGATGAAACTTTGGCTTTACCAGCACGGAATTATGGCTGTGACTGGAGCAATGGGGCTTATGGGATTTGGAACCAGTGTAGATCCAGATCAGCCTGTGCATCCACACAGTCTGATCAGGATCAGCACTGTTCACCATTCCATTAATGTAATATAGATCACTATCAGGCTACATGAGTGTTCTATATGATGCGGAGCTACAATGGTCACAAATCCCATAAGCACAATTTTCCAGTCACAGCCACAATTTATGAAAAGTGACAACAAACTTCCATTTATACTACCAGTAGCCTATTTCATCAACATTGCAAAGTATACTTTAGTAGCAAAGTATACTTTGAGGGAGAAATTTTCAATTTTATGATAAATTTATTAATTTTTATTATACTGAATTTATTACATTATCACAGCCAATTTGGCTGTGATAATGTAATAAATTCAGTATAATAATTCTGCATACTTTTAATCATGAAATATATGCATTTGTTAGTTCTATATGAAATAATGCATTCCAGGAAAAATAAATGATTACTCCCTCAGTCACATTACAGGCTATGTCAATGAATGAAATACCTGATAGCCCCAAGAACAGCCATGCGGACAATTTCCGCCTCCATGTCTTTAGGATTGAGGGCATTGATGTAGTTGGTGTCGCGATACCGCAAAAAGGTCACCGCCTGTGAATGGGTATCAATCAAGAGAGGCCATCTGCAAAATATAAATTACTGTCTGTTTAACGAAAACCTGCCCAAATTTTACGGCAATATAAACAATTCAAAGACAATATTTTTTCGATAATATTAAAGGCCCTGAACGGCTCAGTATTACAATTTTCCGATCTTTTCAAACACAAAAACATGTTTGGCAACTGATTTAGTACACAAAACTAACATATACTGCCTAATAGATACATCTCAAGTCTTGAGATTTACATCTTAATCGCAATGTGAAGACAACAAAAACTTGTTTTGTGTACCACTCAGTGCAAAATGTCAATATTGACAAATTAATTTTCGTAAACCCAACGGCTTCGGCTCGGAAGCGAGTCGATAAACTCCGGCTATCGGAATTCATCGGCCGCGAATCAGGGAGTTGAGCAGTTGACCCGATCGGAAAATCGATCGGACTTTGAACACGCACCTGCTGTTTGTTTATCAACAAATATTGATATTTTCATCGACTACAAACAAACATTATATAGGTCAACAAATTCCAAAATTTATTTTTAAAAATCTATCCTTATCTCCCATGTTAATATCCCATAGAAAGATAGATTTTTTGCAAGGAAATTAATATTTGATGGAATTTAATCCAATAAAAACATTTGGGAGGGTAACTTACATACATTTAAATCGTTTTTAGATTTAATAGCCAAATGTTTGTCGGCAAAAAAAGTGGAACAGACAGTAGATATTTATTTTTTGACACACAGAGAACAATGATAATACCGGTAGTAACAACATCTCAAATTGTTGCAACATACGGAACCTTTACTCAGTCAGTGGCCCATATATGGCTGTAACTGGAGAAAAGTGAAAGGGTTTAACGTCCCAGCAACAGCTAAGGTTATATAGAGACAGGACCACAGTTTAACTTCTCATCCTACAGACTAGGGGGATTGGAAATACTATGTAAGTATGTTTCACACCTAGGCTGAGGATTGAACTCACAACCTCCAGTATGGATGTCCAATGCCATATCACCTTTGTAACTGGAGAAATGGAGCTTATGGGATTTGTGACCAGTGTAGCTCCTGATCGAACAGCAAACTCCTGTATGCACAGGCTGATCTGGATCTACACTGGTCACAAAACGCATAAGCCCCATTTCTCTAGATGTCTATGGTGGCCATGTGTATGTGTGTTAATTGGTGTTTAACAGCATATCGACAGCTGAGGTAATTTAAGGCTGGGTGGCCATGTGACTTACTTGCCGGAGTCGGCTATTCTGTTGCCTACGTCCCTCAACAGGACATCGTCCAGTTCCTTGATGGTCACCTTCAACCCCGGCAGATCTTCTTCATCAGCTAATTCTGGTACAAGAGAAAAATATGTGGCTTTGACTAGAGAAATGGGGCTGATGGGTTTTAGCGACCAGTGTAGATCCAGATCAGCCTGTGCATCCGCACAGTCTGATCAGGATCTGCACTATTCGTCATCCCATCAATGAAACAGTAATCATGTTTCTAGCAAGTGTTTTTGATCGTTATCAATCTACAGATGTGTGCTATTTGATCACAAGCTACATTGGTCACAAATCCCATATGCAAATTTTCGCCAGTCACAGTCAAACATATTACATTATTATTACATATAACGTGTTCTGGGAATGTACTAACACAATGTATGGTATTAAAAACAGGTGATGGGAAAAAATAGCCTGATAGATCTATTTATTATATACCTACACATGAAATACATAGTTATACGATGTAAATAAAAGGCATAAATTATGTTCTCATCGATGAAATAAACAACTTCCGGTGAAAATACGACTACTTCTGCTATCTATTTTCATAACGCGCACCTGAAAGAAAACAGCGCAAATAGGCTGCAAATACACATTCATTACCATATACAGTCTAAACAAGAGTGCCGCAAGTCACAAAATACGCCCGTCGAATATGGGCCAGACAGCGAAGATGCAGAAATGTGAAGCTGTCACCAAGGCAAGAAACATTAATGAGAATTTGAAAGTCTATAGCATTATTTCTTCATCTCGTTGTGCTAAACATGTATACTAATTTAGGCATTGATAGAAAAGTAGAGTGTAAGTAGAAATGATAGGGTATTGGATACAATAATGTAGAAAAAATGGCTAAGTTAAAAAGGTGATATTTTTGTTAAAAAATATGTTTTCGGCATAACAACACCAAGGTGCACATCTTCAATATGTGTAGAAGACGTGTGTATAGTTTCAGAATGATCGACTGAACGGTTTCGGAGGAGTTGTGTACACAAACTCTGTACCGTATATAGAATTGTATAGAAAAATGTAGAAAAAATGGCTAAGTTAAAAAGGTGATATTTTTGTTAAAAAATATGTTTTCGGCATAAAAACACCATGGTGCACATCTTCAATATGTGTAGAAGACGTGTGTATAGTTTCAGAACGATCGACTGAACGGTTTCGGAGGAGTTGTGTACACGAACTGTGCACTTTTTCTTCAGCTGCCCGACCACGCGCCCGCAGTGCGGTAAAACATAATACTTCCGTTTTTTAAAAACGGCCGTATAAAAACTGCTAATTTCCATGGAGCGGTATATAATAAATAGAATATTCATATTTTTTCAACGAATATGACATATATGTTCATCGAGTGGTGTGAAATGTCCATGTTTCACGAGTGCCGTTTGGCACGAGTGAAATATGGACATTTCACACGAGATAAACATATATGTTATATTCGTTGCAAAAATATGAATATGCTCTATATATTCTCTCATTAGATGTTGTCATGTGATTTATTCCGTCATCTGTGGTAATAACTATCGTAATACACTAGTGAAAAACATATGGACAAGAGATCGCAAGTTAAACCAAGTTGACAAAGACTTTCCAAACATCAAATGGCGGCAACATAAATATATGTCACCATTTATTAGCGTCATTATAAAGAAATTTAGCATATAAAATCAAAAATAAATACTGTATTTTATAAACAAATCATTTAAATACTGTTTAAAATAATGCTGTTCAAAACAAACTTGTTTTGCAGCATTTTTTACTTTTGTGCTAGCAGTGAATCAGCAATGGCTGTCTTTCACTATAGAAAACAAAATGCAGTCGTGTATTGTCACCTCAAATAATTGGTTTATATGCAATGACTAGAATATAACATTCATGCTGTCAGAGTTAGCTTTGTTTCTTATGCAATCAGCAAACTTGTTTAACAAATACTATATTAACACTTTCAACCATACAGACCATAAAGCAAACATTTGCAAACACTGTAGATACCGATGAGCAGGCTCATCATGAGCTGTTTCATTAGGATCTGCAGTGTTTGTTAGTATTTTTCAAATATTTTAAAAATACAGTCAAACTTGTCTTAAGCAAGCGGCCATGGGAAAGTCCAAAATTGCTTGCTTAACACAGGTGGGTGCTTAATGGAGGTTCATCTTGGACCGACTTATAACTTGTTCCATATAGATTTATATGTACAATTAATGTACAGTCAAACTTGTCTTAAGTTCATATGTACATCATGATATACAGTGTTTACTTTAATTTCGAATACTCATTGATCTAAGCGGCGCCTATGTCAATTAGAAATGCCAAACACAAAATGCATCTTTGTGTAAAAAAAAAAAAAAAAAGTCAATAAAAAAAGAAGAAAAATCGGTATTTCTGAAGCCCCCCCCCCCCCCGAATCCGCTACTGGATAATGTAAATACAATATGCACAATAGAATGGATTATCAAACGGAACGTTTAATAATTGGATGGGTCAATCGCGTGTTTGTTGTTACAAGATGTACCAGTTCGTCCGAAAATCACCAGTTTGTCTGGCGTATGTAGTTAGGCAACGGCCCACGGTCAGCATAGCTCGGCCTATAACAGCAGTCCCCATGCCACGCTCGCTATAACTTGCACATTATGATGCATGCAAATTAATCCGCTTAAATTCCCTTAAAATATCATTTATGAACTTGGATGTGCATAAATTCTGTATATTTAGTTAATACCAAATTGAATTATCATAAAATCGGGTTTACGGGTTACTTAACATCGATTGGAAAAAGTTGCAAAAGGACGAAACTACGTAGGTACGAAATCGCCGAAATTGTCCGTGATATTTACAGACTTTTTCATGTTTTCTGACAATACAGTTAGCCATATTTGGTTGAAATAAACGCGTGTTTGCATGTGTTTGTTTGTCTGGTTGAGAGTATTCGGAGGGAGTTAACTATAGTGGGTTCATGATCAATCGCTGATAGATATATTGCCGCTTGACAGGTTCACGCTTAATACAGGTGCATTTTAGAGTAATTTTCATTGGGGGGAAATAAAATGGCCGCTTAACGGAGGGAGACGCTTAATACAGGTGGCCGTAAGTACAGGTGCGACTGTACCTCTTAATTGATTATTAAATGGAATAGTACAGAAATGAGCATTTAACGCATTAAAGGATTATGATGCAGTGCCCAGTTGCTCAAAACCTGTTAGCTTAACAGACTGTTAAATCCTTAACAGACTTAAGGATTTAACAGTCCGTTATGCTAACAGTATGTTATGAGTAACTGGGCCCAGGATACACTGGTTGGAATTAAGTTAACCCTTTCCCTGATAGAAACGACTTTTCACGCTTCTGCAGAAGATGTCTTTTGAAAACATTGTGGCAAAAGGTGAAATTGCTTGTAACAAGCAATTTCTCCTTTTCCCACAATGTTTTCTACTCTATCAGATAATTTAACCATCATTTCACCCAGCATTTGATTCTTTTATTCAGATGTTTTCGATTTGGAAGAGTCGAAATATCGCAAAACAGGGAAAGGGTTAAGGATGCATACCAGTATTTTATGAATCATTTCTAACATTTTGAACATAAATCTATGATGAAGCTCCAATACTTCATTATCATGTGATGTTTCATTAGTTACCGTGTTCTCCCTTCTTCTTTTCGCGGAGTTTCAGTTTGGCATTGGCCAGTTTGTCGCGAGATTTCTCCAGGTCAATCTTCAGGATCTCCACGTCTGCCTCCTGATCATGGATCGCCTGCAATAGTTATTTATTTATTTAATGGCTTGTCAACAGCTAAGGGCAATTCCAGGATTATTGTATGGGGGAGGGGGGAAGGCACTTTCAGAAAAAAAAACACATGTCCCATGTAAATTTATTTTTAAGTACTTTTTCGTCCCCACTTTCCATAAATAAACTAGATTGGTCAGTAAACGAGGCTGACGGAATACCCCCGGCGTGGGCCCAGGTACCCCTAAATATGTAAAACATTTTCAAGTGTGTGGGCTTGTGACCTTGACTCTGGGCTTAGCAGGGGTGGCACGAACGTGAATTTGTCACAGGGTGGTAGAGGTCCATTGGAGCAATGTGTGCGTGTGTGAAATGTGAAGCAGATCCGAGCAAGGATATAGAAGTTATAACCGATTTCTCTGATGTTATGTTTTGTAAAGAGACTAAGTATGTGACCTTGACCTCGAGATCAGAGGGAATTTGTCACAGCATGATAGTAGAGCCTTAGAGGAATGCATGCATTAAATATTAAGAATGTTCGATGAAAGAAATAGAAGTTATTAACATATTTCTCTGATGTAAAGTTTTGTAAAGAGACCAAGTATGTCACCTTGACCTTGGAATCAGCGGGGGTTGGACGGTCATAGATTTGTCACAGCATGATGTGAAATATTAAGCATTTGAGATGAAGGAAATAGAAGTTATAACATATTTCTCTGATGTTAAGTTTTGTAAAGAGACTATGTATTTAACCTTGACCTTGGGATCAGCGGGGAATGGACGGTCATGGATTTGGCACAGTATGGTAGTAGAGCCTTACAGGAATGCATTTGTGAAATATTAAGCATTTTAGATGAAGGAAATAGAAGTTATAACAATATTTCTCTGATGTTAAGCTTAGTGACGCACGGACAGACGGACAGACGGACAGACGGACAGACAACCTGACTCCAGTATACCCCCAACAACTCGTTGCGAGGGGCATAAATATTCAGGTGCCTTCTACTCCACCCATACAATTTTAGGCCTGGTTAACATGGGCAAATCCCATATTTCACCTGTATGGATGGCTGGAAAATCTCAAAACAGAACTGAATATTTACAGAAAAATTTCTATTCAGGCCTGATATTAGTCATTGATTGATTGAGTCAGACAACTACACAACCACCTGCGTTAATCTTATCAACATTTCTGAACATCTATTGGCAATGACAAATCGCAATCAAGTAAATTGATTGCTGTCTGAGCTGTAGCACAGCTCAGGCTCAGCCATTCAAGCTGCTTGACGTCAAGCACAATATTCAATTATTTTGAAATAAAGAAATTGACAAATATCGACAAGATTAGCGCAGGCGGCAGACAGATAAAATATTCAAGAAATAAGTCCTTTGGGAAAATTGTGTTACATTCATAAACCGGTCATATTATCAAATAGTGTTTTACAATTTACAGGATGACTAAAAAGGTGACATTTTTTTTAGATAGATACGGATATACATTCTAGCAGCAACAACTAGTTTCTGAAAGTCGTTTTTCCTGGACAGTGATTGCCTACCTGTACAGTTATTTCTGGTTTATCAAATCCCATCATTGGTGCAGCATCATGCTCATATATTCGCTTGTTAAGTTCACAGTAGGCATAGTTCAGCTGAAATAACATAATATCTTGTATTATTGGTAATAGTTCACATCGCATACATATGACATTTTATAGTGTAGTCAGCATGTAAGTGTACACACGAACGAACACGACAGGTTGGTTCCAACCTGTCGTGTTCGTTCGTGTGTGCACTTACACGCTGACCCCATTGTATAGCCCTTAACTTTGTTCATTAGGAGGGCATGCACCAAATTTCATTGGTTACAGCGTTTGAATTGGATAGAGCCCCTGCAAATGTAAAGTGGCTGTGTCTCAGATGGTACATCTGACGAAGCAGGATATCAATGGATATTGTATGAATACAGTAGCAACTTTTTCTTGGTCAGAAGCATGCATTTGTCAGCTATTTATCACATTTCCCTGTCGGCATTTCATCCACTCCAAAACACCGCCACTTTAAATCATACCACAAACACAATACTTTTGATACTAATTTTGTTATTATCAGCAATTGCAATGCAATGTCCTTTTTTCATGGTAGTTGTGTAGAAATTACCTTGCCTGTTGCCTGCTGAAAAACGCAAATTTTACAAAAATATTAATGCAAATTTCAGACGTTGACATCGGCATGAAAGCTGCGTAGGTGGGCCATAGAATTGTAACATGATGACGAAGATGCATATTAAGTTTCAACTTGATCCTTACTGTATGGTTGCAGAGATATAAAAAACTTTTCACACAAATTTGAACTTGACTTTGGGCACGGGGGCCACATAGGTGGACCATAGAATTAATGGGAGGTGCCATAAATAGCCAAATATGGCTGTGACTGAAGAAAAGGGGCTATGGGTTTTGCGATCAGTGTAGATCCAGATCAGCCTGTACATCCACCCGTCATGCTTCTAACAGGCAATATTTTACCATTATCAAGCTTCAGGCAAGTGCTATTTGATCATATGCTACACTGTTCACAGATCTCATAAGTCTGATTTCTGCAGTCAGCCACGTATTCTATTTAGCTTCAATGCCAGAGATAACCGTGTAAGTACAGTCAAACCTGTGAATATAGGCCAGTCATTGTTCACAGTAACTCAAATTTTCTGTCTGTAACGCTTTGGGTTATGTTCACAGTTGGTCTTTATACACAGGGCGTTGTAATTGAGTAATTGGGGAAAAAAGCATGGATGCTATAGACAGAGAATTGCTATTCTGATATGAAATTTATCACATGCTCTACTGTACCTGTTTCTGCTTGGTATCATAATCCAACTGGGCTTCTGCCAAAACCTCTTCCAGTCTAGACAAATGAAAACAAACAGTGCTGAAGTTTGAGGCAGTCAGCAAACAAGGGGAGATAAGCCATCTGACATATTTGGATATCAATAGGCTTCTTCCCCTTGCCTTATTAAAGATGAATATCGAATTTGGTTAAGATACATCAAGGAGAATTCAGCTACTGTGAGGACAAGCTATACCTATACGCCACATACCCATATACATGTAGCGAGAAAACACAATATGTTCTGTTTTTTGTGAAATGGGCATATAAATATGACCGCCAATGGGAGATAACTCAATAAATCAATAGGCCAATTTTCAAATGGGCGTAACAAAATAATTAAATCAATCAGATAGCCATTATGCAACAAAACAAGTTACATTGCAGAATATTGTCTTCTACAACAAATTCTGACCATCCTATCCATGCAAGTGAATACAGGACCTTCAATAGTTGCAACTTAAGTGTAATGGACCGTGATAACACTAATTATTTGGACACAATTTATTCTAGAATACACATATAAACATATGGTTTCCCACAACAAAGACTGTCACATGTTTAGGGTAAATACGCTTGACCTGGTTTATCATAATATCAATGTATTTGGATACAATTTGTTTTGGGAAACCCCTAACAAATTGTGTCAGAATATTTAGGGTTATTACTAGTCACCAATGTAGAGAAGACCACATACTTGGTCTGTTCTGCCTCTCTGCGGAGTCGTTCTTCCTCCTTCCTCCGTTCCTTGGCAGCTTCGAGTTTGGACAGCAGAACATCTGTCTGTTCCATATCCCAGTTCTCTATCAGGTCTATAATAGCTCGTAGTGATGCAATCTGCAAACACACATGCTAAGTAACTGGGGCCCGTTTCACTAAACTTTGTACGACTAAAATGTTCATAAGTGCAAATTTAGAACAGTCTGTAAATTTCAATTGATGGATTTACATTTATTGAGCATAGGCTGCATATGCAGCCTATGCTCAATAAATGTAAATCCAATAATTGTTTACAAGAAAACATTGTTAATATGAAATTTACAGACTATCATAATTTTGCACTTACGAAAAGTTTAGTTGTACCAAGTTTAGTGAAACAATCCCCTGATGATTGTGCAATGTGATGTTTAAAAGGAACATGCCCACTCAGTAGGCACAAACTGTTCTTTATATCAGATACAACATCTGGGACATTTTCTGGCAAAATAAACATTGATTCACCATTACCCCATGTATTGATTGGCATTATTATACATTTTATATCAGGCTTCAGAATTTCAACACTGATATCAGGGGCAATAACTGTGTTTCCTTAAAATGTTAACGGACATTACTGTTTATTATCTGTATTTATTTTTTGATGTGCAATGATCATACTTTATAATCTGTCAAAAATAGTCTTTTTTCAGGCGATGCTTTTAATTATTTTAAAATAGCCTGCTACCACCGCGCGTCACTATCAGTAAAATAATTATTTCTAAATGATTATATCTGTATAGCGGGCACTCGTAAGTTTTAGAACTGGTGGAATAGTGACACAATTACACACTTATTTAATTCCTATCAAGAACATTTTGTGCCTACTGAGTGGGCATGTACCTTTAATATCACCTATTTATAACGTAATTAGCACTGCATTGGTCAAATGTGGCTGTGGCTGGAAAAATGGGTTTTTGTGACCAGTGTAGATCCAGATCAGCCTGTGCATCTGCACAGTCTGATCAGGATCTTCACTGTTCTCCATCGAAATGTCATGCTTGTAACAAGCGCTATAGATCGTTATCAGGCTACAGGAATGTGCTATTTTATCAGGATCACAAAGCTCATAAGCCCTATTTCAAAGCAGAGCCACATACATCTATGGCCACCAAGACCCCACCCATCCAAAACTGCTAAGCTATGATGACAATGCATGGAAAACGGATACACAATCTAGCATGAATGGTACCTGTAGCCTATTTCATCAACATTGCAAAAGTATACTTATCTAGCAAAGCATACTTTGAGGGAGAAATTTTCAATTTTAGGATAAATTTATTTATTTTTATTATACTGAATTTATTACATTATCACAGCCATTTTGGCTGTGATAATGTAATAAATTCAGTATAATAATTCTGCATAGTTTTTATCATCAAATATATGCAGTCGTTAGTTCTATATGAAATAATGCATTTCAGGAAAAATAAATGATTACTCCCTCAAAGTATAGTTTGCTTGATAAGTATACTTTGCAATTTTGCTGAAATCGGCTACTGGACAGCTTTATCCGAACTTGAAGCTTTGTTCACTCGGCCACTCTAGCCCCTATTCAGCTCTTTCAACACTACAGATCTCTTTTGCTGTGTTTGCAAACAGTGTAGATCCAGATTAGCCGGCTCGTAACGAGTCATCAGCATAGTTTGATCAGTATCAACACTGTTTGTTGCATCAATAACATTCCTGTCATGTTTCTAACAAGCATCATGTACCATTATCAGGCTATAGTAGTGTGCTATTTGACCAGTAGCTACACTGGTCGCAAATCCCATGAGCTCAATTTCTCTCGTCACAGCCACAAACGATGAATATTCACCTACATCTTTTGGCATTTGTCCATCAGACGCATATATCCTGGGATCAGCACCATTTTGCAACAACAGCTGAAAAATAATGACGGGGTTTATATTTTCCAAATATTCCCAGGAAATAAGCTGCATGTGTTATAAACATACAGCCATACAGAAAAAAACTACTGTCTGTTTCACGAAACCTGCCCAAATTATATGGCTATATAAATAATGCAAAAATATTATATATATATTTTTCGATAATATTAAATTATATCAAAATTTAAGAATAAGCCTACTTTTTATTTCGTTAAATTTGGTCCAATATTGATTTTATTGCGAAAAAACAATTTCCAAATGTTAAATCCCCATAGACATCTTCACAGAGTGATGTCTATGGGGATTTAACATGGGGACACTTTTCTAATTTCAGAAACAGTGGACCGATTTTCAAATTTTCAAAATGAAACTTGTTTTCTTAGTTAGATCATTTCCAAGCTATCTAGCCAGATTTCAGAATCAATTTCCAACAATTTTTTGTTTTTCAACTCCTCTTCCAGGTTCTCCACCTCTGTTTTCCCCATGTTAAATTCTCATACAGAACTCATTCTATATAAACAATTCAAAGACAAGATTTCTTTTGATAATATTAAATTAAAGGAAAAATTAAGAACGAGCCTTCTTTTTTTTTCGTGAAATTTGGTCAAATATTGATTTTATTGCGAAGAAACAATTTCCCCATGTTAAATCCCCATAGACATCTTCACGGAGTGAAGATGTCTATGGGGATTTAACATGGGGAAATATTTTTGAATTTTAGAAATACTGGACCGATTTTTAAAATTTAACTTTTGTTTTCTTAGTTAGATCATAACCAAGCTATATAGCTAGGTTTCGGAGTCAATTTCCAAATTTTTTCGTTTTTTGACTCCTCCCACACTTCCTTACCACTTTTTTCCCCATGTTAAATTCTCATAGAGAACTCATTTTTCGTAATAAAATCAATATTTGATCAAATTTCACGAAATAAAAAGAATATTATCGAACAATTGGACAGGATTCGTGCAACAGAGAGTAGAAATGTGTCTATGGGACACCGATGCCCCCACTGCCCCCCATATTGATGAAAGCTGTACAACCAGTAGGACATCAGCATACAATGTGTGGAATTTCATGAATATATTCCAATAGTATACAATTTATGCTCCAAACAAGAACACAAACTAACACAACGAACCTTGCATATAATTAAACTCCATAATTACAAAATCCAGAGTCATCTTTATTGAATGCTACACACCTTCAGCTCAGTATGCATGGTATGTACAAATGTGTGACGTCTCATGAAAATACTCCAAATAGTTTACAATTTTATGATTTAGAAAAGGATGAGAATGAAGTATATACTCAGGGGCCATACTTATAAAACATTTTAAATTTGTACTAGAAATCATCCAGCTTATTGGTCGAGACTGAGCACAGCTCAGCATCAACCAAGCAAACTTCCTATTTCAAGAATATGATCAGAGTACAAACACATTGGATCCGGTTTGCTGGATATACACGGAGCTCCAGATAAGGTTTGTATTGGTGTATTATACACATTTATTTTAGCTTAATTTTCAAAAGTGGGAGTACAAATACTCACAATTTTTTAATACTCACTGATTTTCAAGTTGAGGAGTAAAATACTCTAATAAAGTTGAAAATTCATTTCATTTGAGCTGAAAAACATCATTTGCTTTTTGCAGCTCAATAAGTGAATTTTGAACTTTTTAGTTTTTTAGCATCAATTCCCTATTTCTTATCGGAAAAAAACATAATGTATGATAAATTCTGTAAACTATTTGCAAAAATAAAATATTCACTAAATTTGAAATCATGAGATACAATACTTTTTAGACACAAAGCTTATCTGGAGCACTGTATATACGTGGCTGTGGAAATGGGGCTTATGGGATTTGCGACCAGTGTTGATCCTGATCAGACTGTGCGGTGATCAGGATCAACACTGTTTGCCATTGATTCAATGAAAAATCCTTAATGCTTCAAACAGGAAATGTAGATCATTATCAGGCCACAGGAGTGTGCTATTTGATTAGGAGCTACACTGGTTGCAAAACCCATAAGCCCCATTTGTTCAGTCAGAGCTACATACTACACACCTCACAGGCCTCTAGGTGGCCGGCGAAGGCAGCCCGGTACAGCGGGGTCCGCATAAACTGGCCGATTGTGTTGGGCTCAGCCCCGTGATCCAGTAGGAATTTGATCGACTCCACATTGCCCCCACCTAAATATAATATCTAACATTTGACATAAGAGAAAACAGAACACATTTTAAATTGATAATTATACATTTTTGTAAACTTTCGTAAAGGTTTGGAAAAAAACAAATATCGGCTATGAAGTTGTCAATTATTATGTAAATCTACAGAAATTGCTAGAGCGAGAAATTGGTTTTATTAAATATGTCAACAATACCTGTCTTATTGTTTGGCTGGAGCCTCCATTGTGTATACATGATACCTTTGAATGGAGCACTTTCAAATTATGATACTATAATGTGATTGGCGGTTTAACACAGACTCGATCATATGCACGTGGTGACATGATGTGCGTCACAGGAAATTATGTCAACACACGGAGCCTCTGGCTTTAAATATAGCTTCACATTTATTGAAACAATTAATGATTAATTTAATAGATATTCTCAAAGGTGTCGCAATATGTGATTAATTCAGACAAAATGCTGTGCTTTTATTGGTCGAGAAACAAGGGCAAACAATAAATGTCGATACTCACTAGAAGCTTCAGATATTGGAGTGTTTTCATTGGCATCCTCACACTCAATGATGGCCATCTTATGCTTGGTTCGTAGGGACCTCGCTATCACATCATTATCTGGTACAACCAGGCATTTCTCATGCTGCAACGGTTACACATGAATGGACTATGATTGTATGTGGGAGACCTGCTCAGAAGAGTTTGTTTGTTTGTTTGTTTGTTTGTTTGTTTGTTTGTTTATTGGTGTTTAACGGCCTATCAACAGCTAAGGTCATGCAAGGCCGGGCCAACAGGTTCGATCCCGTATTCAACCTGCTGCATTCGGGGGAAAATTCCAAAATCAGAACGGAATATTGAAAAAAAACAAATTCAACCCTGTAATTAGAATAACCTGACCTGGTGCCAGGTGACCCGTTTCACTAACCTTCGTACGACTAAAATGTTCGTAAGTGCAAATTTAGGATCGTCTGGAAATTTTGATTAATGGATTTACATTTATTGAGCATAGGCTGCATATGCAGCCTATGCTCAATAAATGTAAATCCAGTAATTGTGAACAAGAAACTAGATGGCCGCGGCCTGCATGTCGCGCCTTGTGGCGAGGCATGGACACTAAAAAAAAAGATATAGTATAACGAAAAACTTTAACGAAAAATCTTAAAAACTTAACCAAAAACTTCAAAGTAATTTGACCTTGACATTGGGCACAGGGGCCGCACGGGAGGGGGGTAGAATGAAAATATAGATGATGATAAACACCCAAATATTTTTTTTTATTTGCGGGAGGGGGGGGGGGGGGGGGCGGGGGCGTTTATTAGGAGGGGGGGGCGTTAATTCGAGGTTATACGGTGTGTATGTGACGTTGACCTCGAGATCAGCGGGGATTTGTCACAGCATATGAAATATTAAGTATTTTCAATGAAAGAAATAGAAGTTATAACATATTTCTCTGATGTTAAGTTTTGTAAAGAGACTAAGTACGTGACCTTGACCTTGGGATCAGCGGGGGTTGAACAGTCGTAGATTTGTCACAGCATGATAGTACAACCTTAGAGGAATGCACAAGTGAAATAATAAGAATTTTCAATGAAGGAAATAGAAGTTATAACTTATTTCTCTGATGTTAAGTTTTGTAAAGAGTATTTGACCTTGACATTGGGATCAGCAGGGGTTGGACGGTCATGGATTTGGCACAGCATGGTAGTAGAGCCTTACAGGAATGCATGTGTGAAATATTAAGCATTTTAGATGAAGGAAATAGAAGTTATAACAATATTTCTCTGATGTTAAGTTTTGTAAAGAGACTAAGTATTTGACCTTGACCTTGGGATCTGCGGGGGTTGGACGGTCGTGGATTTGGCACAGCATGGTAGTAGAGCCTTACAGGAATGCATGTGTGAAATATCAAGCATTTTAGATGAAGGAAATAACAATATGTCTCTGATGTTAAGTTTACGTGGACGGACGGACGGACGGACGGACGGACGGACGGACGGCGGACGGTACGGACGGACGGACGGACTGGACGGACGGACGATGACGGACGGACGGACGGACGGACGGACGGCACGGACGGACGGACGGTACGGACGGACGGATTGGAACGGACGGACGACCGGACGGAGGACGGACGGACGGTACGGTACGGACGGGACGGACGGACGGACGGACGACGGACGGACGGACGGACGGACACACGACGGACGCAACACGCACGCACGCCACGACGGCCACGCAAACCTCACGCACGCACGCACGCACGCACACGCACGCACGCACGCACGCACGCAACGCACTGCACGCACGCACGCAACGCACGCACGCACGCACCCGCACGCACGCACGCACGCACGCACGCAAGCACGCACGAGCCACGATTATCACGACACTTTACCAAAAAAACCCTACCAAAAAACCTAACGAAAAACTTTAACCAAAAAACTTAACCCAAAAACTTTAACCAACAAACTTAACCAAAAACTTCCAAAAACTTTCAATTTGTAATTTACCTTGACATTGGCACAGGCCGCACGGAAGGGGGGTAGAATGAAAACATAGATGATGATAAACACCCATGTGAAGTTTCAAGGTAATGGGCAAAGCAGTTGCAGAGATATAGTATAACGAAAAACTTTAACCAAAAACTTTAATCAAAAAACTTAACCAAAAAACTTAACCAAAAACTTTAACCAAAAAACTTAACCAAAAACTTCAAAGTAATTTGACCTTGACATTGGGCACAGGGGCAGCACGGGAGGGGGGTAGAATGAAAATATAGATGATGATAAACACCCATGTGAAGTTTCAAGGTAATGGGCAAAGCAGTTGCAGAGATATAGTATAACGAAAAACTTTAACCAAAAAACTTAACCAAAAACCTTAACCAAAAACTTTAACCAACAAACTTAACCAAAAACTTTAACCAAAGAACTTAACAAAAAACTTAAAAGTAATTTGACCTTGATATTGGGCACAGGGGCCACACAGGGGTAGAATGAAAATATAGATGATGATAAACACCCATATGAAGTTTCAAGGTAATGGGCAAAGCAGTTGCAGAGATGTAGTATAACGAAAAACTTGAACCAAAAAACGTAAGCAAAAAACTTAACCAAAAAACTTTAACCAAAAACTTCAAAGTAATTTGACCTTGACATTGGGCACAGGGGCCGCACGGGAGGGGGGTAGAATGAAAATATAGATGATGATAAACACCCATGTGAAGTTTCAAGGTAATGGGCAAAGCTGTTGCAGAGATATAGTATACCGAAAAACTTTAACGAAAAACTTTAAAAAAACTTAACCAAAAAACGTTAACCCAAAAACTTTAACCGAAAAAACTTTAACCAAAAACTTTAACCAAAAAACTTAACCAAAAAACTTAACCAAAAACTTTAACCAAAGAACTTAACCAAAAACTTTAACCAAAAAACTTAACCAAACAACTTAACCAAAAACTTTAACCGGACACACACACACGTACGTACGTACGTACCGTACGTACATACGCCGCCAAACGGCCGACTATATCGCACTTTCCGCAAGCGGGCGCGACAAAAACTGTTAATGTGACATTTAGAGACTATTATAATTTTGCACTTACGAACATTTTAGTCGCACGACGTTTAGTGAAACGGCCCCCAGGTCCATACCGCACCAAAGTCACTTGGCCCCTTCCCCCAACAGAAATAGGATTAGTAATAATCGTATTATTCATACAAGGGTTTTCTCAGAAGAGCCATTATGACATTTGTGACCAACATAGTCCATGATCAGCCTCTGCATCCGCCCAGTCTGATCAGGGACTACGCTGCTGACCATCAAGTTACTGTCCAGAGTAAACTAACTGTCATCAGCAAAATGATTACCGTACATTCTAACAATACAGAGTGAATATGCATGAGAAGAAATATCTCCAATTATCACAAACATCGTGAGATATCTTTCTCGCACACCAGGGGACCGTTTCACTAAACTTCGTATGACTAAAATGTTCGTAAGTGCAAAATTATGATAGTCTGTAAGTTTCACATTAACCACATTTTCTTGTAAACAATTAATGAATTTACATTTATTGAGCATAGGCTGCATATGCAGCCTATGCTCAATAAATGTAAATCCATAAATTGAAATTTACAGACGATCTTAAATTTGCACTTACGAACATTTTAGTCGTACGAAGTTTAGTGAAACGGGCCCCAGTTGCCTATTTCACCAACATTGCAAAGTATACTTTTCTAGCAAAGTATACTTTGAGGGAGTAACCATTTATTTTTCCTGAAATGCATGATTTCATATAGAACTAACAACTGCATATATTTCATGATTAAAACTATGCAGAATTATTATACTTAATTTATTACATTATCACAGCCAAATTGGCTGTGATAATGTAATAAATTCAGTATAATAAAAATTAATAAATTTATCCTAAAATTGAAAATTTCTCCCTCAATGTATACTTTGCTGGAAAAGTATACTTTGCAATGTTGGTGAAACGGGCTACAGGTGCCCCGAGACAAGGATATCCGTGTAGTCTCACCCATGTGAGATTTCCTTGTCTCACCCAGCATGCGCTTGTCTCACATATAGCAAAAACTAATTTCCTAATAGGGCTAATATATATCTTACAATGACCCCACAAAATAATGAAGAAGTTTATTGTTTTCAATGTAGGACGTCATTTTATTTTTATATCGATCATCAGCAATGTTCATTTTGGCGTCACCAGGGCTGCATGGTGACGACATTGAACATTAATTTGAAGTTTGTAAATTATCCACTGAAATGGCATTAGCGCCCAATTTGGTGGTGAAAACTTTTGTTTTAACCCAATTTTTTGACATGGGAAACATATATTGGACGTATGAAGACTCGCATTGATGTAGTGAATACAATGTTTAGCCTTATCCCGAGTCGGATAAATATTTTGCGATTTTGTATAGGTTCGAGGAAAAGTATCCATCATATGCACTCTTGTGGGACTAGGATATTCCACCCTGGTGATCAGAATATGTTGTCGGAAACTTGGTAAAGCCTCGTTTCTGACAACATATTCCGAACATTTTCGGGTGGAATATCCTTGTCCCACATATGAAAGTGCATATGATCGATACTCTTATTCTCAGCCAGTAAACGTTCAAATCAGAACAACCAGTTGGGAATTTGGATTGTAACTGAAATGTGGACGTGACTGGAGAAATGGGGCTTATGGGACCAGTGTAGCTCCTGGTCAAATAGCACACTCCTGTACACTGATAATGATCTATACTGCTTGTTAGAACCATGGTCGGTGTTTATTTGATGGAATGGCGAACAGTGCAGATCCTGATCAGACTGTGCGGATGCACAGGTTGATCTGGATCTACACTGCTCGTAAAAACCCTTAGCCCTATTTCTCCAGTCACGGTCACAGATGTTGTGAAAAGGCCATGTGTGGCTGATGGTGGAATGTGTATTATTACAGGCAGTAGGTGTGTGTGTGGTGGGGAACATTTACACAGGTTAGAAATTGGATGTTGGCGCAGAAAAAGGACCCAGGAATATTCTTGACTAGCTCGCAGTTTGATCATCATTGTAATTTTACAGTTCGCAGATTAAGGTCCCTATTCTCAGCCGTTGCCCAGATAGACTAAACCAGGTTGTCCAAATATGTATACAAACACTTGAAAATGCTGCAGACCTCCTTCAGTGAGTCAGACATGATGTCCACGTCTCCATCAAACGCAGCCTCAAGCATTCGTTTCTTCCTCTCTCTTTCCTCTCTCTTTTTCCTCCGCTTTTCTTCCTCCGCCAGCCGTAGTTTCTCTGTCTGCTCTTGCTCCATCTTCACCAGCTTGACAAACGCCTGTCAACAAACCCAGGGGGCCGTTTCACTAAACTTTGTACGACTAAACTGTTTGTAAGTTCAAAATTATGATAGTCTGTAAATTTCACAGTAACAATGTTTTAATTCTTGTATTAACCAATTATTGGATTTACATTTATTGAACATAGGCTGCATATGCAGCCTATGTTCAATAAATGTAAATTCATCAACTGAAATTTCCAGACAATGCTAAAATTGCACTTACGAATATTTTAGTCGTACAAAGTTTAGTGAAACGGCCCCCCTAGACAGAGCTCCAGTTAAGGTGCGTAATTTGACCAACTTGGGGTGAAATTTTGTTATTTCTTCATCAAAAATGGCAAGTTGGGAGTCCTTTAGAATCGTCTCATTGAGACGATTCTAAAGCACTCCCAACTTGCCATTTTTGATGGAGAAATAAGAAATTTACCTCCAAATTACGCAACTTAACTGGAGCTCTGCCCCCTAGAACTCTGTATTGTAAGGTATTGTAATTCTAAACTGTCAACATGGTGTCATATTGCCCATTTGAAGCTTAGTCTATGAGACATGTAATGTCATGCGATTTTGTTACTGTAACTAATGGCATTTGCGGTATCTAATGAAAGCTATTTACAAAATTTACGATGTTTGCAAATGCGGAATTCTATCACAGTACCAACAAGAGTTGTCAGAAGACGATGAAGCTCGCCTGTTGGCAGCCTTCACTCAAACTTGGCACAGCTGTATTAAAACATGAATATTATTAACCTTGACCTTGGGTTAAGGAGTGTGCGGTGGATTTGTTATCGCATGATAGAATATCATCAGATGAATGCATGTATGAAGTATCAAGGTGCTTCCTGTAAAGAATCAGAAATTATATGAAATTTACCCCAACGTTAAGTTTATGAAAGCACTAAGTGTGTGACCTTGACCTTGGGGCAATGAGTGGGTGCTGGGTTGTGGAGTTGTTACAACATGATAGTGTCATTAGATGAATGTATGCTTGAAATATAAAGGTGTTCCAAGAAAAGAAACAGAAGTAATAAGAAATTTACCCCAACGTAAAGTTTATGAACGCACTAATCAGACAACTGTATGTATGAAATATCAAGACGTTCCCTGTAAAGAAACAGAAGAGACGTTCCCTGTAAAGAAACAGAAGTTTGCACCAACATTAAGTTTATGAACGCACTATGTTTGTGACCTTGACCTTGGGTGGGAGGGGGTGGGGGGGTCTGGGCTGGGTTGTGGGTCGTGGATTTGCTACAGCATGATAGAGGTCATCAAATTTATAAAATAGCAAGGTGTGCCATGAAAAGAAACAGAAGTTATACAAATTTAACCCAAAGTTAAGTTTATGAACGCACTAAGTTGGTGATTTTCTACAGCATGATAGCAATTCACATGAGGAAAGCATGTATGAATGTGCTAAGTTTGTGAACTTGACCTTGGGGAAAGGGGTGGGTCATGGATTTGCTGTAGCACAATAGAGGATCATCAGATGAATGCATGTATGAAATATCAAGGCGTTCCCTGTAAAGAAACAGAAGTTATAAAAAGACAATTACTCCAACGTTCAGTTTATGATGTTGATCTTGGGAGAAAGGGGTAGGGTGGGTCATGGATTTGCTGTAGCACAATAGAGGATCATCAGATGAATGCATGTATGAAATATCAAAGTGTTCCCTGTAAACAAACAGAAGTTACACAACATTTACCCCAAATTTAAGTTTATGAACATGCTAAGTTTGTGACCTTGACCTTGGGGTAAAGGTTAGGTGGTGGGTCGTGGATTTGCTACAGCATGATAGAGGGTCATCTGAGGAATGCATGTATGAAATATCTAGTTGTTACATGAAAGGAAAAAGATGTTATAAGACATTTACCCCAACGTTAAGTTTATGAATGTGCTAAGTTTGTGACCTTGACCTTGGGGTAAGGGGTGGGCGGTAGGTCATGGATTTGCTACAGCATGATAGAGGGTCATCTGAGGAATGCATGTATGAAATATCAAGGCGTTCTATGAAAGGAAACAGATGTTATAAGACATTTACCCCAACGTTAAGTTTATGAATGTGCTAAGTTCATGACCTTGACCTTGGGGTAAGGGGTGGGCGGTGGTATTGGATTTGCTATAGCACGATAGAGTATCATCAGATGAATGCATGTATGAAGTATCAAGGCGTTCCCTATAAACGCGTAACAGAAATTACACAAGATTTACTGCAACGTTAAGTTTATGAACATGCAAAGTTTGTGACCTTGACCTTGGGGTAAGGGTTGGGTGGTGGGCCATGGATTTGCTACAGCATGATAGAAGGTCATCTGAGGAATGCATGTATGAAATAACAAGGTGTTCCATTAAAGGAAACGGAAGCTATAAGACATTTACTCCAACGTTAAGTTTGTGGACGCGGACGTGGACGCTGACGCCGACGACGCCGGGGGTATGCCATAAGCTCTTCTGCACTTCGTGCAGGCGAGCTAAAAATATCACAGTTTCTGTATTAAAATATCTTTCATGAAAAAATTGCACCTATTCTTAGGTCAAAATCACATGGCCTGTCTATTATGTGGCCATGACTGGATAAATTTGGGCTTATGGGCTTGGTGACCACTGTAGCTTCTCATCAAATACAAAATGTAGCACATTCCTGTACAGTGATAACAATATGTAGAGCTTGTTAGAAGCATGATGTATGTTTCATTGATATGTATATGTTCATCTCCTGGTGTGTAATGTCCATATTTCAATCATGACTAATGCGACTCGTATGGACAATTCACACCATTTGATGAATATATAATTTATGTCATATCCATTAAACAAATATGTACAGTGGAACCTCTCTAAACTCTCTAAAATATATCATATCTCATTTTGAAAGGTTTCTTGGTAACGCAGCTCAGATAATAATGCATGGTCATGATTACAAAATACATAAGTATGTCCCAGAATGGTCATATGCCTGATTTACAGTGGAACATATCTAAACCGGACACCATGGGGACCTCCCAGGGTGTCCAGTTTAGAGAGGTTTCTCAGTATATCCTTTATATCTTCCAGATCAACAAAACATGCAAGTTGATTAGAATCAGTTTAATGGATTCTAAGCATGTAACTTCAATAGCCACATAGTGCATAGGTCATGTATGTGCCATCAGAAGTGAGCACAGCAATAACCCTAAATATTCGAAGACAATTTATTCTAGAAATACACATATAAATATCTGGTTTCGCACAACAGGGAGTGTCCCAATGTTTGGGGTCAGTATGGTTGTGCTGGTTTATCGCAATAACGATATATTTGGACACATTTGTCTTTAATAGGAGATTCCCAAAACAAATTGTGGACAAATATTTTTAGAGTTATTACGGTACAAGAGCTATAATCTACATTACCAAATGAGAAAACTACGGAAGTCCATTAGGGCCACTTCACTTTTTTTTAAGTTCCATTTATTCAAGATGTTTTCTTGAATTTTCAAGATAATTTCTTGAATTTTCAACAAAAGATCTTGAAAATTCAAGAAAAGATTTTGAAAATTCAAGAAAGTATCTTGAAAATTCAAGAAAACATCTTGAAAATTCAAGAAAACATCTTGAAAATTCAAGAAAAGATAAAAAAATAGAAATGTGGCCTGTCGGCACACGAATGCCCCCGCTGGCAGCCAAAGAAAACAAGGCATATCTGAATGTGGATTTGTCACAGGGTGGCAGTGGACCATTGGAGCAATGCGTGTGTGAAATGTGAAGCAGATCCGAGCAAGGAAACAGAAATTATAAGGCATTTACCCAGCGTTAAGGTTTCGAACGCACCAAGTCTGTGACCTTGACCCTGGGCTTAGCGGGGGCGGCACGAATGTGGATTTGTCACAGGGTGGCAGAGGACCATTGGAGCAATGCGTGTGTGAAATGTGAAGCAGATCCGAGCAAGGAAACAGAAATTATAAGGCATTTACCCAGCGTTAAGGTTTCGGGACGTACGTACGTACAGACGCCGGTAACACTATATGCCCCCCTCACCATTCGGTGGCGGGGGCATAAAAAGTGAAGTGGCCCTAATGGGCTTCCGTAGAAAACGGCGGATGCCACAGAAACCATAAACTAGAGACTCGCCTCTTTCTCCAACTTATCCATCAATTCTTCATATTCTTCCTTTTGTTTTTTCTTATTTGCCAACATCTTTTTCGATCTATACTGGCGGAACTTGGTCTGTATCTTGCGTGCTGCATCATCTTGCTTAGTCCAGACTTTTGCCTTTGGTTTTGGAGGTTCAGCTTTTGGAGCTGCTGTTCCTTTCTTTGCTAAAAGGTAATATATGTACCAAATACTTGTCTAAAAGCTGGAATAATTAATTTCTAGGAAACTATGGTAGACACCCATTTATCAGTGGCCTGTCGGCACACAAATGCTCCACATAATAGACACAAGGTGATGGAATAGATATCATAAAGTTGTGGCATGTTACAGATACTCTTAGAAGTGTGTAGATGGCTATAATGGAGATGTGTTTCAAAGAATTTGTGACGGTCAAAAATGTCAAAAATCGTGATAATAGTAGATTAAGCGTCATATGTAGTTGTGACAAGAGAAATGGGGTTTATGGGTTTTGTGACCAGTACGTGTAGATCCAGGTCAGTCTGTGTATCCACAAGTCTGATTAGGATCTACACTGTTCGCCATTCCATGAATGAAACACCTGCCATGCTTATAACAAGCCGCATAAATCATTATCAGGCTCAGGAATGAGCTATTTGATCAGGATCTACACAGGTCACAAATCCCATAAACCCCATTTCTCCAGCGACAGCCACATAAATGTTCACAACTAGCAAGCATCCAAACATGTTGAGCATCAAAGATGCTAACCATTTCAATAAGTCACACTACCATTTACAAATCTTTTTGCAGTATAGATCCAAAAACCAGTACATCAGTAACTGTCCCGGACAGACTGAGTATTAACATAGTCCATGTCAGTTTCATAGGGTTGAAGGTCATAGTTTATGCACAACAATGAACTCCATACTTATATTTATGTTGCCATATTCTCTAGAATCGTACTTGAAATCAGGCAATTTTAATAGCAGAGACTGTGCAAAGATCAGCCTCAACCATCAAATTTAGAGATTTTCAAGCATGAGAATCGAGTATGTAGTCAGAAAGGTTTTATAAGCACAAGCCCAGATAGATTTGTGGCTGTGACTGGAGAAAGGGGGCTTATGGGTTGTATGACCAGTGTAGATCCTGATCCGAGCCTGTGTAACTGCAGTCTGATCAGGATCTCCACTAATCACCATTCCATAAATGAAACACTTGTCATGTTTATAATAAGCAATATAGATCGTTATCAGCCTACAGGAGTATTCTAGGTATTTGACTAGGAGTGTCACTGGTCACAAATCACATAAGCCCCATTTCTCCAGTCACAGCCACATTTACTTACCTGGAGGGGGTGCCCCCTTTTTCACTGGGCCTCCCCTCCCAGCAGGGCCTCCCCTAGCAGCTGGTGCCCCACGCCCTGCGGGCTTTACCGGGGCCTTTGTCACGGGCTTAGCGGGGGCTCGAGCTGGCACAGGCCTCTTTGGAGGCATACCGGGACCGGCTGGTACTCAAACTCGCTTCAATCAGCTACTGGTACTGAAATTAAATGTTTCTATAGGATTGAAAAATGATGTTTTTTCTCAAAAAGATGCAACAGCAACAGAATTGTTTCGTGTTCTTTTGTATTATAACAGTCAAATACCCGATTCCAAACAAGAGGCCCAAATGGGCCTGTATCGCTCACCTGAAATTATTATCCACATTATAGAGTAAATAAATCAAAGTACTGAAAGTACTGAAACTAGATTAGCTCCACAAGATTACTACCGTAATAAGTTTTATTTATTTATATAATGATGTTAAATGGCTTATCATCAGCTACAGTCATTTTAAGTCGGTTAACAGAGCCAAATCCCATATATTTCATATGTAGGGAAGAAGGAAAATACCAAAATCAGAACAGAATATTTACAGACAAAAATGCACAGTCAGTGTATGTGGCTTCACAAACTTTACATATATTTGATAATTATCAAAAACAAGTACACAAATAAAATTTGTTTTTGTTTGTATTTTGACAGATATGACACTCAACACCGGAAATATGTGTGTCACATGTCAGACAGTTCATGTGAGCTCAATGATGCACCATTGTTGTTGTACTACGCGAATCAATCTGAAAAGACATGGAAGTGTACATGGCTTCCCACACCCGAAAATCTTCCGATCTAACATATATAATCTAACAATTAAAATTGATGTTCCCATCAATCCTTTATACTTTCAAATAAAAAAGACATATTAACTAAACATTTATGAAGACACACGTAATGGTGATGTCTGACACCCAGCTACACCAACAGATTCAATTTACTATTCAAACGTTTCACCTTGTATGAAAAACAACAAATATTATTGACCAAACACCCACACCATCGCACCAACGACAATAAACCAACATTACTATCCTACTCTCTGTGCCTGGGAGAGAATGAGCCGGAAAATCAGCGGCTGAATCTAATCAACAGTTGATCCCTCAATACACGGCCTACATTAACATGATTACTATCCTACTCTCTGTGCCTGGGAGAGAATGAGTCGGAAAATCAGAGGCTGAATCTAATCAACAGTTGCTCCCTCAATACACAGCCTTGGTGTGGCGTGTGTCCGGCCACAGGTTGAAGTGAAGAAACCATGGTCTATACATACATTAAATCATAAATAAGTGAAAAAAATCAACTAAAACATATTTTACTCCCTCCTATACACAGTAACGTGTTATAAGATGGAGTAAATATTTGTTTCGGTATATTTAATTTACTTTAACCTGTGTGTCTGGCGGCTCTGTTCAGAGATCATCAGGCAATATAAAATGAATGTACTATATATAGTCCCCACCCGCCCTAAGCAGTAATGCCAGATTATTTTTTATTTGGATATATTTGAAGATAAATCATTAATTATTGTTTGTTAACAAGGGAGCTAACTAGTAAAAATGGCATGAACTGTCGATCATCTATACTAAAATCAATCAAAATTTGTCTGCAAGTTCAGAAAAAGTAATTTGAATAATTATTCAGGTTGTCTCAAAATATGTACAGTCCATGGTGGGTTAACGGATCACAGGGGAAAACGGGTCCATTTTCATTTCAAGCCACGAAAATCAAAACATAAGCAATTTATCAAAAATATAATAACATAAATCTGAAGGCGACTAACCCAATATTTTGAAATTAAACGTCTTACTAAAGTGATTTTTATGGACCTTTTGGTAGCCATCTTGGATCTTGTACGAAGCTATTCACGAGAAGAAGACGTTCGAAATCTACAATAAAAGAATGACCTTGGAAGATGTATGCATCGGATTGAGACAAATTAGATGGCCTCGGCCCGAGGCTTTGATAGTATACCGCAAAACTTTAACCAAAAACTTTAACTCGGACTCGCCAATGTGCCGACTATATCGCGCTGTCCGCAGTGACAAAAATGCTCCAGAGTGATCGTCTCCTCGATACCTTCGACTTGATATCATAATAACATGACCATATTTGGTCAAATGTAAAATTTGAAATCTGTCGGGCGGTTCATGAGAAGATTTTTCAAGAATTTGACCTACTTTTCTATAGCGGCCATTTTGGATTATGTGATGACCTCCATGTTTCACCCACCCACCATAACTGTGAAGTTTGACCGCCATTGGCCAAGCGATTCACGAGAAGAAGACGTTTGAAATCTATATTAAAAGGATGACCTTTCAACAAAAAAGTGCTCCAGAGTGATCATCTCCTCAATACCTTCTATTTGATATACAACATGCACATATTTGGTCAAATTAGAAATTTTACCCCTACTTAACACCCCCGGGCCCCACCCATTTTTGATCCCACTTATCATTTTTACAAATGTGAAAGAGCATTGACTATTGATTATTCCTGCCAAGTTTCGTCGAAATCGTTCAGGCGGTTCGCGAGAAGAATATTTTTAAGAATTTGACATAATTTTCTATGGCGGCCATCTTGGATTATGTGACGACCTCCATTTTGACAAATATGAAACTGTTTCACCACCATCGGCCAAGAAGGTCACAAGAAGAAGACGTATATTAAAAGTATGACCTTTCGGTGGCCATCTTGGATAACATAATCATCCGATTTCAACAATAAATGATCCAGAGTGATCGACTCCCCGTTACCTTCGAATTGATATACAACATGATCATATTCGGTTTAAATTGGAAATTTGACCCTTACTTGACCCTCCCGGTCCATATCCCGGTCCACGCCCATTTTTGATCATGGGTCATCATTTGAACAAATTTGAAAGAGCATCGACTATCGATCATTTCTGCAAAGTTTCGTTGAAATCGGCCTTAGAGTGCCATGTACGTACTATCATGTGTAACCATTTGTCGGCATTACCCCCGCATCGGGAATTTTCGTAAACCGAATTTGTCACTAATCACGGAAACTTTCACGGTCAGTTTCCCGGACATTTTTTGCAGAAGACACTTATGTGTCAAATGGAAAAAAATATTCCACATCGCCCTTGGTCATGTAAGGTTTTAATCAAAATTGTTAGAATATCTTCAAAATGTTGTATTTCAGCTATTCCCACTTTTGTCTACTGATAAACATAATTATTGAAAAAGATTTACAAAGCATGCATGGTTCTGTCAGTCTGTGTCACTGGATTCTTTAGCCATTTTGAGCAGTCAATGTCATGTAAACACAGACTGGTAGCTGTCAAATTACCAGAATAGACCTTCTCATTATACTGGGGGGTCTTATATGAAAAACAGTAAAAAACTAACACAGAATTAGCCTTGTGATAATAGTATTTTCATTTATGACTGGCAAAGGAAATGGTGGAAAATTGTTTACTGTACATGTACACTCCTCTGATAATTTAGATAACCATTTTTTACTCTGACCCGATGGTGTGCTGCAATACGTACAGGATGAGAATAACCCAACAACAAAAACCCAGAGTCTAAGGTCACAGTCTATTTTCTACAAGCGCCTGGATGATACGTTAACAAAATGGACGACATGGAAACAATTAAGCAGGACTTTCAGATAAATCTGGTTTCACAGCACTTTTACGATAAGTTTATTGTTTTACAAAGGTTTGAATAATTGTTTTTATATTCTTATAGCTCTAGTAACTGGCCAACGAAATCTTATTATCCAGAACCTAGGTAGCCCCAAGTCTCATGGATTCGTGCCTTCTCATTGATTCGTGCCCCTAGAAAACAAGTGAATAAGCATATTCTAAGAATAGTGTTATTTGAAAATTATTTAAAAAATATATTTGAAGTTGTTTCCCACGTTTTTCTAAGTTACAGTTACATACAATTGTGATTTACCACCTATTTTGTGATTTTTCTACATACTTCCTTAACCTGAAGAGGGTCTGTTCGCAAATTATGCATCAAATGTGATACATGTTGATTTCTAGGTGAAATCTGGACTTCACCATATTTAAATTTGATGCATCTAGGCAGCAACACTTCTTTATTGTATGAGTGATCAAGGAATGTCACTAACATGTGCACAAAGTTGTAGGGCACGAACCTGATGAGAAGTTTCAAGGTCAATTAGGTGACTTGGGTTGGTTATTTCTAGGGACTCTAAGACTTGCATAAATAACAAGTTTTCCAAATTCCTTATGTGCACTCATAGTAAAGTGTTTGAACTTTATGTTCATGTATACATTTTCAGGAATTAATCAGAATATAACACAGAATATGAATGCATGTGCTTAGGGGCACGAATCCATGAGAACAGTGACTATATCCACTGTACGTTAGTCACACCTTTAATTGTTCAATAACTCATGAACCACTTCACCGATTTTGATAATATTTGGCCACAATGTGTGCATGTCTAGGGATGGTGCTTTGTTTTGCATACGACCCACGTCCGACCGTACAAGGTCACAGTCACTGAGGATTTATGTTCACCTTCTTTGTAAGGCAACAATGTGAATGTTAAAAGTTTGTTTTTGTTTATTCAATAACTTCATCAATTCGTCGCAGGCTAGACATATCTTGTCATTTCCCAAGAATCAGATAGCTGACATTGACAAACACCGCCTGTGGGAGCTCCAGTGTTTGAAATGGAGTTGAGTGCAAGTAAGTGGAACGTGAGACATATCATTACGTTAAGATAATTAAATTATTCCGTCTTCAAAAGTTGTCCAGCGATTTTGTCCGCCATTTTATAACAAAGTGGTCCCGCACCTGGTTTCTTGAGCGCATTGACATTTCATTGGCCAATAAAGATAGTGTATGTGACTAAACAGCGAAAACAATCCGTGTTCGCGAATGTGAGCTAAAACAAGCGGAATTTAAACTAAGTCTGCAGAGACAATCATTATTAGTGTATACCATACATACATACAGCCGCGGATTATTGACCGGACAAGAAATGCACATGATACACATTCACACTTTGAAACATGCTTCTGGCCGAATCCCCGTCTGGGAAAGATTGACTACGACGTGCGTGACCAGGTAGGTACTAGTACCATGGCAGCTTGTGTATTCTGATCAGGTAATATGCTATTCGCCGTCAATTCACTCAATATATTTACAGTCACGACCAAACTAACATTATCCATGTACAGTGTAGATATGAATAACGCTTTACATATTAAATTTAATCATTGGCCAAATTTAACCAAATTCAATTATATATCATATCAGTTGCGGATTTAATCAGGGGCGCCCCGGGGATCGGTGGGTGGCGCCCCCACCCCTTTCAGAATTCCAGATATTTTTGGCAATTGAGAAGCTATCTGATTCTGTAAAAATAAATACAGCAAGCACAGTCAAATAATGGTAATTTTATCAGATCAAGGTCCAGATAGTATAGATAGCCACTTCAGAATATAACACCGCCTGCGCATGTGAACACTCTGATTGGGGTATGTACTGTTCCAGATTACTTCAGCGAGACATGCTTGTGGTTGAATCCCCTTCCGGGAAAAGGTAGATTACGACGTGCGTGACATGTATAGACCCAGTTCAGTTCAGTTTTGAGCGTATCGGGTCCCTGCGATTTGGGGAATTATTTTCCACGAAAAAAAAACACGTTTAAATTTACCGACCATTCCTGCCAAGTTTCGTTGAATTTTGTCCGGCGGTTCGTGAGAAGATATTTTTAAGAGTGTGACATACTTTTCCACGGCGGCTATCTGTGATTACGCGGCAACCTCCAAATTTACAAATTTGACATGACCCCACACATAGATCATCTCTGTGAAGTTTGACCAACATTGGCCAAGCGGTTCACGAGAAGACGTTTGAACTCTCTAATTTAATTTAAAATTATGACCTTTCGACGGCCATCTTGGATGATCGAAACATCCAATTTCGACAAACAATTATCCAGAGTGATTGTCTCCTCAATACATTCGATTTGATTAAGACATGACCATATTCGGTCAAATGTGAAATTCGACCCATAGTTGACTCCCTGCCCCTGCCCATTGTTTACCCCTGGGTCACCATTTTTACGAATAGCATCGACTGTCGATCATTCTTGACAATTGTCGTTGCACTCTGTCTGGCAGTTCGTGAGAATATTTTTTATGAATTTACCTTGGATTAGGCGACGACCACCAAATTTACAAATCTGACATGCCCCCACCCATATGTCTCACGGGACAGTGCGGAGCCAGTGGTAAACAAGAGTACCGTAAGTCACAAAATACGCCCGTCGAAGATGGGTCAGACAGCGAAGATGCAGAAATATGAAGCTGTCACCAAGGCAAGAAACATGAGCATTTGAAAATCTATAGCATGATTTCTTGTTGTGATAAATAGGTATACTAATTTAGAGATGTGTAAAGTAGAAATTATATAGAATTGGATACAAAAATGTAGAAACAAATGGTTAAATTAAAAAGGTGATATTTTTGTTAAAAAATACTTTTCCTGCATAAAAAATATTTGTTATGCATAAAAACATCAAGGTGCACATCTTCAATATGTGTAGAAGACGTGTGTATAGTTCCGATTGATTGACTGAACGGTTTGAGATGAGTTGTGTACACAAACTATGCAGTTTGTCTGTCCGCCGCCCGGCGGTAATACACAATACGTACCGTTATTAAAACGGTCGTATAAAAAGTTACACGAATGTGTATAGTAAAATAGGTTTATGAATATTCTTGACTTTGTGAGGTTTGACTAGGTGTATTTCATAATTCTACGAAATTCAATGTTAGCTGCTGTTGATTTTGACATCTTGGAAAATGGCGCATGTTATGCTGTCTTGCCGGGTTTCGCGTCAGAATTTAAGGTATTTTTCCAGGAAATGGTGTGGTGTAGAACAAGTCATAAGAAAGATATGTGTCTGATATTTTCATGAAAACAATTCCAAAGGATTCAGTCATGTTGACCTAAAATAGGTGAGTGGGGTAACTTTGTAAAACAAGTAGTATCCACATGTGAGGCACAGGCTGAAGTAACGGACCGAGGTCTATAAATACATTAAATATGCCTAAAAGCATCAATAAATGGAGAAAAAAAAAGCTAAAAAATTTTTTTTTACTCCCTCCATATATGAAGGCAGTAAAAAATTGTTTTAGCTTTTTTTTCTTCACTTATTGATGCTTTTAGGCATATTTAATGTATTTATAGACCTCGGTCCGTTACTTCAACCTGTGATGTGAGGCGGTTACTTCATTTGTATTGTATTGTATTGTATTGTATTGTATTGCGAGAGGTAGTGATTTTTGTAAGTCAGAAAAGCGGTTAATTTTAGCTATTTTCAACCATCCCATGATGCCATAGCTCATCCCTGTGAAGTTTGACCAACATTGGCCACGTTCACGAGGAGCAGACGTTAGAAATCTCTAATAAAAGGATGACCTTTTGGCGGCTATCTTGGATGACGTAATCATCCGAGTTCGACAAAAAAAATACCCTAGAGTGATCGCTTTGTCGATACCTTCGATATGATATATGACATGACCATATATATATATTCGGTCACATGTGAAATTTTACCTCTACTTGACACCCACCCTCCTGAGTTTTGACCCCGGGGCCACAATTTTAAAAAGTCTGAAACAGCATTGACAATCGATCATTCCTGCCAAGCTTAGTTTAAGTTGGCCAGGCGGTTCGCGAGAAGATTTTTTAAGAATTTGACTTACTTTTCTACGGCGGCCATCTTGGATTATGCGACCTCCAATTTTACAAATCTGACGTGCCCCTACCATTAGATCATCCGTGTGAAGTTTGACCAACATTGGCCCAGCGGTTCGGGAGAAGATGTTTGAAATTGTGGACGGACGACGACGGAAGAAAAGCGGTAAAATAGCTCACTTGAGCCTTTGGCATAACCAGGTTCAACTGTCACCTACAAGAATGCCAATGCCGTACGCGAGAGCCAAACCAGGTCTCTGGTCGGGACTCCGGTCCCGATCGTTAAATTCTTTGAAGAAACATTTTGACATACAAAATGGCTAAGTGTTTCAACAACCATATGAAGGCCAATGTCATGTTAATAGCGGCACATGTATGTTCCAACTGCTTACATGCATCATGTGTCCAAATATTGAAGCAATCCATCAAGTGATATTAATGTTATACGATGATGAAGAAAGTTGTACAAACGCAAATAAATGTGCAAGTGTGTCCGCAGAAATGTAAAGGTAAAAAAGGTCAAGACCATGTTAATGGGGGCACCAGTTTGTTCCAAATGCTCACGTGTATCAAGTGGCCAAATATTGAAGCAATCTGTCAAGTAATATTAGTTGTATAATGACGAAGAAACTTGTTGACGCAAAACCAATGGTTATGTGTTTCCGCAAAAATGTGAAAGTAAAAAAGGTCAGTCAGCGTATGCTGATCTTATGGTCGTGGGTTCGAGCCTCGTGCGTTGTGTCCTTAAGCAAGACACTTTATCTGCATTGCTTCAGTCCACCCAGTTGTAAATGGGCACCTTCGTCCAGTATTCCCGCGACTTTTCCAAGTGTATACCCCGATAAATTCCACAAAAAGGCCATTCATTCCTATAATGAATTTAATCTGATTCTGCACAACATTGCAGCAAAGAATATAAAGTAAAACACTACGAAAACAGCCTTAGAAACTGACGAAGTTTACTAAGCAAATGATTATATCCGGCCTCGAACGCTGTATGAACTGTACAAAGGCATGGCTTAGTTGTCAGGTTCCCTACCAACATGGTTACTCTTCTTCTTTTTTTACGTTTTCGATGGCAATCCTTTTTTCTTCTTCTGTGACCTTCAGTATGGGGATCTTCATTGGCGTTTGTACTACGACCCATTTGTTGCATTCATGTTATGTGTTGTCTATTTCCTATATGTCGATGGTATTGGGGGACGTACATAGAATGCACTTCAGTGTCTGTTTTAAGACGGTCATTACCGCTGTACGCTTTTATGTGGCCTTAACCCCTTCAACACTGCATCCCTGTATAGTGGTATTTGCAAACAGTGTAGATCCAGATAAGCCGGTTCGTGACGAACCGTCTCATCAGGGTCTGCACCTTTTGTAATTTTCATATTTTATTTTTAGACAAAAACACCCCCATTTTATAAATGGACTAGTCTGAAAATCATTTTGTGACAAATGGATTTGTTGCAAAATTAACATATCAAAATCCATTCCAGATACCCAAATTGTAAATTTCCTCTATATTTAACCTCATTTTGCCGATTTTTGATGTTAGGAATTAAATTAGAAATGTGGCATGTCGGCACACAAATGCCCCCGCTGGCAGCCAAAGAAATCGATGTGTGTGTGTGTGTGTGTGTGTGTGTGTGTGTGTGTGTGTGTGTGTGTGTGTGCGTGCGTGCGTGCATGCGTGCGTGCGTGCGTGCGAATTATGAAGCAGATCCATGTAAGGAAACCGACATTATAGGATATTTACCCGAGCGTTAAGGTTTCGAACGCAATTTATATGACCTTGACCGTGGGCTATCGTGGATCTGTCATAGGGCAGTATAGGACCATTAGAGCAATACGTGTGTGAAATATCAAGTAGATCCGTGAAGGAAAACAGAAAAACAGAAAATATAAAACGTTTACCCAGCGTTACGGTTTCGAACGCATCAAGTATGTGACCTTGACCCTGGTCACAGGCCAGTAGAGGACCATTAGAGCAATGCGTGTGTGAAATATCAAGCAGATCCGTGCAAAGATACAGATATAAGACATTACCCGAGCGTTACAGTTTCGAAGTATTGACATTGACCCTGGTCTTAGTGGGGGCGGGACGATCGGGCGTCACAGGGCGGTAGAGGACCATTAGAGCAAAGTATGTGTGAAATATCAAACAGATCCGTGCAAGGAAACAGAAATTATGAGACATTTACTAGAGCGTTAAGGTTTTGAATTCACTAACTATGTGACCTTCACATTGGGTTTAGCGGGGCCCCGAGGATCGTAGTTTATCACAGTATGATGGAGGACCATCAGAGGAACGCATGTGTGAAATATGAAGAGGCTACATTAAATTCACCCGTGCGGGACGTACGGACGCCGGTAACAATATATGCCCCCTCACCATTCGGTGGCGAGAGCATAACAAATCGCCGGGGTGGTGGCGGGGAGAATGCTCCATGACCCCCATATCGGGACTTGGTTCACCTCGTCTCGGTTTTACCTCTGGTTACGGCCCTGATGTATGTTTATATTATACATGTATACAGAGTTCAATTAATTAGCTAAACAGACAACAGCAACATGTTTCACAATTTGCACTCTCTGGTATACAGAGGGAATTGTATTGCCAAATATCTCCCCTGTTCATCAGTTTATGGTAATATATAGCAGAATAACACAAACTTTTTATAATTTGATCAACTAATTATTTGCCTTTTTTTAAACCCCGATTGGTGAATCTACCTCTACGACCCAGGTATAGCAAACGAGTTCACATCATTGATTTTGTTTTACGTCCATTCAACAAGGTCATGAACAAACTGGAATGTACAATGTACATGTATCTGTATGGGGGAGTATCACATGTTCACTACACTGAAATTAACTAGATTTGTCAGTAAGCGAGGCTTACGAAATACACCCCCCCCCCCGCATGGGCCCAGGTACCCCTAAAGATGTAGACCAGCAGGGGTCGGGCGGTCATAGATTTGTCACAGCATGATAGTAGACCCTTAGAGGAATGCATGCAAGAAATATTAAGAATTTTCGATGAAGGAAATAGATTTCTCTGATGTTAAGTTTTATAAAGAGACTAAGTATTTGACCTTGACCTTGGGATCCGCGGGGGTTGGATGGTCATGGATTTGGCACAGCATAGTAGTAGAGCGTTACAGGAATGCATGTGTGAAATATTCAGCATTTTAGATGAAGGAAATAGAAGTTAAGTTTAGTGACGGACGGACGGACGGACGGACGGACGGACAACCCAATTTCAGTATACCCCCCACCCCCCCCCCACCCCCCCACAACTCGTATAAATATTAAGCATTTTAGATGAAGGAAATAGAAGTTATAACATATTTATCTGATGTTAAGTTTAGTGAGAACGGACGCACGCACACACGGACGCACACACGGACGGACTCCAGTATACTCCCCTCCCCCACAACTCGTTGTGCAGGTGTGAAATATTAAGAATTTTCGATGAAAGAAATTGAAGTTATAATATATTTCTCTGATGTTAAGTTTTGTAAAGAGACGAAGTATTTGACCTTGACCTTGGGATCAGCAGGGGTTGGACGGTCGTGGATTTGGCACAGCGTGGTAGTAGAGCCTTACAGTAATGCATGTGTGAACTATTAAGCATTTTAGATGAAAGAAATAGAAGTTGTAACATATTTCTCTGATGTTAAGTTTAGTGATGGACGGGCGGACAGACGGACGGACAACCTGACTCCAGTAGTTGTGGGGGGAATAACAACTTTAAGCACTGATAGTATCCTGGTCTGGTTCCAAGCACCCTTACTACACCGGAATGATCATTTAGCCCCAGCTGTGACTCCCAGTCAGATTCACCAGCAAGGTATGGGGATTCATCCAGTTGCGGGAAGTAACTCTGCAGAATACTCACACGGGAGTATTCTGCATAATTACTTACCGCAACTAAACTCCATGCACATACCCATCATTTGCCAGTGTTCACAAGGAAAGACGACTCCAGTTAATATATGAGACAAGTCATGTGATTTGCCACCTTGGAAGATTTTTCATGAATAATATTTACAACAAGAGTGCCAAAGGTCATAATATACGCCCGTCGAGGGAAGGGAACTCACTGAAACTCTTCCTCTTGCCATGATGTACCAACACTTGGTTATGATCCGTCAAGTTTAAATCTAGTTATTGCGCAGACAATGATACAGAATGCGAAAATTCCAAATGGCTGCCAAGGGGATATAAGTCATTCGACAATTTTGAAAATGAATAGGATTCCACTGTCTTCCAATGATAAGCATGTGTATCAAATATGGTTACGATCCATCAAGTAGAACTTGAGTTATTGCGTAGACAAGGATACAGAGTGTGAAAATTAAAAATGGCCGCCAAGCAGAGATAAGTCATCAAAATCTATAGAGTTCTTCATCTTGATAAACATGTATGCCGAAATTGGTTACGATCCGTTAAGTGGAACTGGAGTTATCGTGTGGACAAGGGCACAGAAAGTCGAAATAAAATGCCATAGTTTTTCAGCACCATTTTGAAGGTCACAAAGATCAAGGTCATGCCAGTGGTGATGTGATTGCGTCACACATAATGAGATGAATGAACTGTTTCAGGGATATTTCGATGGTGACAAAGGTCAATGTCGTGTAAATGGTGGCGCGAGAGTGTGGCAATTGTTTAGGTGATTCAAGTGTCCAAGTATTGAAGCAATCCTCCACGTATTATTGAATATATTACATGTTGGAGAAACTCTTACAAACCTTTCGACTTAACAAATGATTAAGTGTTTCAGTGACATTTTGAAAGTGACAAAGGTCAACGTCGTGTTAATGGTGGCGCAAGTGTGTGAGAAATGTTCAGGTGATTCAAGTGTCCAAGTATGGAAGCAATCCTTCGCGTAATATTGAAGATATTACATGTTGGAGAAACTCTTACAAACTTTTCGACGCAACAAAATGGCTAAGTGTTTCAGCGACATTTCGAAGGTGACCAAGGTCAAGGTCGTGTTAATGGTGGCGCGAGTGTGAGACAAATGTACAGGTGATTCAAGTGTACAAGTAAGCAATCCTTTACGTAATATTGAAGATATTATATGTTGGAGAAATACTTACAAACTTTTTGACATAAATGTACACGTACGGACGTACGGAACCTCAAGAGCAACGCAATAGAGGTACAACAACATTTTCACAGCAAATGCCACATTCTATACGGCATTTGCTCATGATAAATCACATATCTTATCAATTACATGTAGTCTGTTTATGATAAAAGGACGGATTTTGATTTGATTTATTGGTGTAACGACCTATCAACAGTTCATTTCAGGCCGGGCCAACGGGTTCGATCCTGTATATAACCTGCTGACCTGGTGCCAGGTCCATACCACACCATCAGTCACTTGGCCCCATCCCCTAAAATAGGATTACGAATAATCGAAATACTCATATAAGGGGTATAAGCAGATTTAACTGTCACAAGAATGCCAACGACGTACGAGAGGGCCAAATCAGGTATCCGGTCGGGATTACGGTAAGGTCTGAAGGATGAAGACGGATCGTTAATTTGACCATCGCATGCTCCAACCTGCCACCCACTTCAAAGGACGGAGAAAACCCAATATAACGAAGCATTTTGAAGTTCCAATTTTCATTACTAAGTCACAAAAATAAACACATTTAATGTCGAGATGTCAATTTAGACCAATTAGTAATGTTACAACGGTTACGACCTCAGGAACATACACTTGACATTGTCATACACACAAGTATATACATGTATATGTATTGCTTCTGGCAGACATCTTTGCTCATGTTGACTTGTCAAGGCCCACGGTCTGTCAATTTACATTTCATAAAAGTTTTATTCCAAATCGAAGACATTACAAATGACATTTCCAATTGGCTAGACGTTGCGTTGTTTTGACAGGTCATCTGTGCTATTGTTTAGTAATACAAAGTTTACACCTTGAAAAGAGCCATATCATATTCCATAATATATTGACACCTCCAGATTTTCTGAGAGTATCGGTACACTAAAATGAAATAATTTTATAAACATATTTTCAAAGATTGCGCCCGACATATTCATGCATTAATATCAAATACAAAATCGTTTGAGATGTTTTCTAATCTATTAAATTACTATTGAGTAGTGTTGTGCTCGTTTGAAACAATATACATGAAAACAAATATTTACAAAATCACACACTTGTGCAAGTTGTACTACTACAATAACACAAGTCCGCATGGGTATATCAGGCCCACTGATGTATGTCTGTTACTGAGTTATTGTGTAAACTCTTCACTGGTTTCCTTCAACTTCAAGATGAAGATTTAGAATTGAAATTAACATTAATTTCTCTCAGGGCTTTCTGAAACAAAACAAAAACACATACTATTAATATGATGTATTTTCCTAACATATACAAAAATTATTACACTCAGAGCCTTTAATCAGAGACATAAGTACTATACCAAAATACTTGCTTTAATATACATCTCCGATTCTCACTGTTATAATTATTTGAGTGTCAGATGATGATCCAATATATATTTTTTCGCTACATGCACAGCAAATTAACTATCTTGATCAAACACACTATCTTGTTTGATCAAATATAATTGTGTTATATCCAAATACATACTATCAGCAACTGTGATAAACTGGAGAGATCATTTAACTATGCATTTTCTCTACACGTATACCAGTGAGGACAGTTTGCAATGAAATTAGTTTCTGTTGTGAAAGGATCATACAATACCAACTTTAGAAAGAGATTTACGTAGACACACTATTTAGTTTAAGTAATGTCAATAATATGAATAAACTTAAATTACTAATCATTGATTGCAAAATAACTAGCATTTGCAACTCCACTTATGTACAATATGCAAGTGAGTTCAAAAGTAAGATAAACACACAAATCCATAATAATCTGCATGCCTTTTACTTCATGCAAATAAGTTGCATTTATCTCGTATGGAAATGAATTCATATATAAGCTATTAGCTTCTTTTCTAATCCATGAATATATCACACATAATTGATGTAAAATTAACTGTATGACATAAAATATTGTTTAAACTAAATCTACAATTAAAATATTAATTTACAGATCCGTTCATCGCTTTTTGTGAAAATCCGAGACAAATAGCAATAATCAACACAAACCCCACAATACACAAATTCCCAAAACGTCCATAAGCATAATCTACATATTATATGGTTGATTTATGCTTTTAATCTGCACCCATATACATCGATAGGTAAGCATCTGTTCATACTACAGAACAGTAAAGCTGAAGAAGTTAAAGCCTTATAATCATGATAATTTGCACACACACCAGTACCACATAATTTACTGTTATATGTAGCAAACAAGTTTCTCTCTAACACAGATGTTCTGTCTGTAACGCAGGGCTGGCTGAAAGTTTGGGTTACTTTCTCACAAATTGAACCTGGGTTCACCCACCTGCAACCTAGCTTCTTCATCATGCAACAGTAAACATGAACACCAAATTAAGTTAAGATAAAAAATAACTTAGTTATTGTGTGGACAAGTTGTGTCCACCGCCTGCCTGTACAAGGTGAATAGATAGCTTGTCATATTTTGTACCATGCATATAAAGACTGGCAATCTTCACCATGTTCACCTGCTTCAACTTTATTTGTATGTAGTATAAACAGTTGCTTACTTATCGGTGCATATTGGTTCTGATAAAAAGCATAAACAAACCGTATACATGTAATAACTTATGGTTAGGCATTCTTTGGGGATTGTGTCTTGCGTGGCTTGTGCTGGTTTTTGCAATTTGTTGTGTAGTATTGCTTTTTTGTGAACACTACAGTGCTCGTTTTGCCTCATGTGAGACTGCAACCATCGTTCTCTGTTGCAATAAACGTGTTAGATGTACAGTGGGGTCAGCGTGTAAGTGCACACACGAACGAACACGACAGGTTGGTTCCAACCTGTCGTGTTCGTTCGTGTGTGCACTTACACGCGGACCCCACTGTAGTGCCATTACTGGCTCATTTGGTCTCCTTAGGGAATAACATGTCTGTGAGAAATAGGGCTTACGGGATTGGTTACCAGTGTAGCTCCGGATCAAATAGTACACCTGTGTAGCATGAGCATGATCTATATGCATTGGCTTGTTAGAATCATGATGGGTGTTTCATCAATGGAATGGCGAACAGTATATATCCTGGCCAGGCTGTGCGGATACACAGGCTGATCTGTATCTAAACTGGTCGCAAAACCCATAAGCCCCATGTATCCAGTCACAGCCATGTATCTATCTATTATATTTATTTCTCTCATCACACTCATGCATATCTGAGACCCAGTGATATCAATGAGAATTTCTAACTTGGAACAGAATTCCTTTGAGACAGTCACATTATCGGACTGGGTGTTTTTGTTAATGACAGCAATTGAAGAGACTGAATGGTGATGAACAACATATCGGTACTATGACCTGATCAACTGAATGATTATTAGTGGTACATATCAAGTACCATATGAAACACTAGTAGATAAGCCATGTAACTGGATATGCCAATTGGGTTGTGGAAAATATTAAATATTTTCTTTTGTTGTGCTTAGAACTATATATCATGGCCACCATTTGAACCGTCTTGTCAAGACGGTTCAAACAAGTGGTCACAACATATACTTTCATTGAGAAATAACAAAAATAGAAAGAAAATATTCCAAAAATAATGTATACCCGTAAATGTATGTTCATATGCACAGTAATGGGTTAACACTGGTAAAACAATTGCTGACACATACCCAGGGTGATTCTTCCACATATAGCTCAGGGTTTAATCTTTGCTGTAATAGAAAAAAAATGAAAGTGTTTAGCATCCCAGTAACAGTGGTTGCAAGTCTGATCTGAAAGACCAGTGGAAATTTAATGTACCAAGGCAATCGCCCGAGTGTCTGGCCCACAAAGATGTAGGTCAATGTGTGATGAATGATGAAATCAGATGGTTAACCATCCATGTGAGGAACATACATCATGTACATGTACTGATAAATGTTAGTAAATATCTGACTAATACATCACAAGATATGCAACATTTTAATGTACATGTACATCCAGAATTATTGAATTCTACGACAGTGACACCTGCATCGAAATTGTGTCCACTGTCTTACTTTCTACCGTCTTACTTTAAAATCTATATTATTTCATATTATAGTTGATTATGTTTTCTTGAAAGCGTGTTTCATACAATTACAATTTGCCTTGTTCATTTACAGAATTTACTTAAATTTATATCTAATAGTTAAAGTTCATATATCGAATGTTTAATACATTAATTTCGAGCGAAATATGTGAACTACTATGTATAACTATCTTAAGCCCAGCCTCTTTGCGTGCACATGTTTGTTGGAAAGGAATGGAATGGTGCTTAGGCAGAATGCCATTATTGGCCGTTTGAACATGAATCGATCGAGCACGCGCGGTGACATGGTTCGTGCCACAGGAAATTACGCCAACAAGATGGAGCCTCTGGTGATAAATATAGCTTTCCACATATAGAAATATTTAATGATTAATTTAATAGATATTGGCGAAAGCATCGCAACATGCTATTTCTTGAGACGAAATGCTTTGCTTTCATTGGTCTAGAAACTAGGGCATAAATCATAGGTATATACATGTATATACATGGAACTATAGACCTTTAATGGGCGAGCCCCATGTAGTGGCGCGAGTACGCCTAGCGTACTCGCGCCACTACATGGGGCTCGCCCCTGACTGACAACAACAGAACACGATAACTAAATTGAACAACAGTTACAAGTACCTTGTCTTGTGTCGTAAGGAAAACATCTTGCATATACGGCAACTTGTATACAAGAAAACAAAACACAGGTATTCCCAGGTACATCGTCATCTGCAATGTAAAACAGTGCTCAGTCAGTTGGTAAGGCCACATTCAATATTTTATAACATTGGAATTGTTTATGTCAAACATGAATCAATCAGTAAAATTACAATAATTCCAGCACAAAAATATGTACACAATTCCCTAACATTTGATTGGCCCGTAGCAAGTCTCTGTCCAAAATTTATATCCCAGTAAACTCCCACGCAGAACTACTTTCTACAGGTGCTGTCAATGTAAACAAATGGCTGCCATCAGTCAAAATAAACACATTTTCTTGATGAATTTATTTCAAATGCTGGAATTATAAGGAACGAATGGCCTTTTTGTGGAATTTATTGGGGATATAAATTTGGAAAATTCATGGGAATACTGGGCGAAGCGATAAAAAATTACAATTTTCGAAAACATAATAAAAAAAAATTTTGATTTCTTTTCTAAAATTGTAATTTTTTATCGCTTCGTACAGTATTCCCGCGAATTTTCCAAGTTTATACACCGATAAATTCCACAAAAAGGCCATTCATTCCTATAATGTTCCACGAATGTGATCTCATATATGACCATACTCAACTAAAAGGAACTATGGAGTTATTTATAATACATGCCTGTCCAGGTGGCAGGTGGGAGCATGCGATGGGTAATTTAACGATCGGGATTCATCCTTACCGGAATCCCGACTGGAGACCTGGTTTGGCCCTCACATACGTCTTTGGCATTTTGTATGTGACAGTTGAATCTGGTTATACCCCTTATGTGAGTATTACGATATTCGTAATCCTATTTTAGGGGAAGGGGCCAAGTGACTTGGTGTGGTATGGACCTGGCACCAGGTCAGGTTATTCTAATTTCAGGGCTGAATATATTTGTTCTCGATGTAAATATTCCGTTCTGATTTTGGGATTTTCCCCCCAATGCAGCAGGTTAAAATGGGATCGAACCCGTTTGCCCGGCCTTACAGGACCTTAGCTGTTGATAGGACATTAAACACTAATAAACAAACAAACATGCCTGTCCAGTAATGCAGAGCTCCAGTTAAGTTGCGTAATTTGGAGGTAAATTTCTTATTTCTCCATCAAAAATGGCAATTTGGGAGTGCTTTAGAATCGTCTCAATGAGACGATTCTAAAGGACTCCCAACTTGCCATTTTTGATAAAGAAATAACAAAATTTCACCCCAAATTGGTCAAATTACGCACCTTAACTGGAGCTCTGGTAATGGACATTGAAACCAACAAACTATCGCAATATCACATACAGGAAAATTAAATACAAGAATCCTGCGGTGTCGCGCCTGCCGAGCCATTTGACTGTAACATGATCATGGGCATGTGCTAATGTAAGCATCACAGTAACCATCACGGAAGTGCATGCTTTAAACATGTAAAAGTCATAGTTATGTTAATGACAGCATGAGGGTGTTCCAAATGCTCACATGTATCAATCGTCCAACATTTTCAGAATACTAAAAACCTACTATTACTGGTATCAAGCTGGGCCTGTATAACTGGTTTCTCAGCCCGTCTCATGCGACGAGGCTGAGACTATGTATCTTTCTTTCCCTTTTTGTAAGCTTATATTCAAGGGTAGGAATTGGCTCGAGGACCTTCCAAACATGGGCATCTGAGCCCAAACAGTGTCAGTCCAATGACCGTTGGCCAGTTAGTTTCCGAATTTACTAATATCTGCGATAGAGTCGAAATATGTGCATTACATGAAGGAGGCGATGAGGCGGTTAATTTAATCTAGCTAGTTCATTCTCCTATCTCACGATGCCGGTATGTCAGACCGTGAAAAGCACAGGTGGATGACACAGGTTGAAGTAATGGACCGAGGTCTATAAATACATAGTAAAAAAAAAATGCTTAGCTTATTTTTTTTACATTTATTGATGCTTTTAGGCATATTTAATGTACTTATAGACCTCGGTCCGTTACTTCAACCTGTGGTGGAAGACTCGGACCTCTGACACCAAAAAAATACCTATTAAAAAATCCCATTACCCCCACCCACATGACGTCAATAGAAGGTTAGCAAGAGTACGGTAATGTGGAAAAAAGCCCCCTTGTTTCTGACTCGCACAAACACCTTTCTTAATAGAAGATAGTACTGTATGAGACCAAGTGGGTGGGGTAATGGATTTTTTTGTAAAGGTCATTTTCTTTGTGTCACAGGTTCGAGTATTCCACATGTGGTGAAAATGGCAGAGTGTGAGTGCATGTGATATTTGGAGACACAGCCGTAACAGTGTTATCCTATATGAAGATGATATTTGAGGGTAGGTCAGGGCAAAACATATCAGGCAAGGAATGGTCGATATTGGGTTATGCAAAGTATGATCTGATATGTTTTCGGGCTCAGCTACTGTCGTTTCGTGGCTTTTCATTATATACGAGATGCTATCATTTGTTCAGCGTTTATCTGTTATTGGCTTAGATGACAATTTGTTACACATATTCTGAAGACGAAAGACAAAATACAAGACAAGATAATATTTCAGACAATGGAGCCATGTAACAGGCTTGGAAGATAACATATTGTCCCACACTGCATGGATGCTATTGAGATGCTTTATCCAACCTTAACACCGTAAATTAATTGCTGTACTAAATAGTAGGGTCATTTCTGAGGATTCCGTGACCATATTGTTCTTACCCTTTTTATTGTTGATTTGTCAAATTGAACCATTTTAGGTAAAAACTAGCTTCTATGCATTTTTCAAAAATGATGGGAAACGTTTTTAGAGCACAAAATTCAAAATGGTCACTAACGCCATTTTGAAATATATAACAAGAGCTGTAGGAGAACAGCATAGCTCGACTACGAGGGTTGTCGATGTACACATAGATTGACAAACAAGGGGGCCGCGGCCTGCATAACAAGAGCTGTAGGAGAACAGCATAGCTCGACTACGAGGGTTGTCGATGTACACATAGCTTGACAAACAAGGTGGCCGCAGCCTGCATAAAAACCTTAACCAAGGTTGACTAAAAACCTTAACCAAGTGAAATTAAGTAAGTAATTCAAGGTTAAATGTAGGTCAATGTCAGATATAGGTCAGGGGTTATTGATGTACATCACTAGGAGATGAAGTTTTCCAAGTATGGTTGCTGTAGGCCCAGGAGTATTCCATATACAAGCTTGACTAAAAACCTTAACCAAGTGGAAATAACTAAGTAATCCAAGGATAAAAGTAGGTCAAGGTCAAATATAGGTCAGGGATTATTGATGTACATGGTTGCTGTAGGCCCAGGAGTATTCCATATACAAGCTTGACTATAAACATTAACCAAGTTTGAGTACAAACCTTAACCAAGGGGAAATAAGTAAGTAATTCAAGGTTAAATGTAGGTGAAGGTAAAATATAGGTCAGAGGTTATTGATGTACATCCCTATGAGAAAAAGTTATCCAAGTATGGTGTGTCTGTATGCACAATAGTATTCCATCTATAAGTTTGACTAAAAACCTTAACCAAGGTTGACTAAAAATCTTAACCAAGGGGAATTAACTAAGTAATTCAAGGTTAAATGTAGGTCAAGGTCAAATATAGGTCAGGGGTTGTTGATGTACATCACTAGGAGATGAAGTTATCCAAGTATGGTGGGTGTAGAGCCAGTAGTATTCCATGTACAAGTTTTATTAAAAACCTTAACCAAGGGGAATTAACTAAGTAATTCAAGAGGAAATGTAGGTCAAGGTCAAATATAGATCAGGGGTTATTGATGTACATCCCTATGAGAAAAGGTTGTCCAAGTATGGTGTCTGTATCCACAATAGTATTCCATGTACAAGCTTGACTAAAAACCTTAACCAAGGTTGACTAAAAACCTTAACCAAGGGGAATTAAGTAAGTAATTCAGGAGGAAATGTAGGTCAAGGTCAAATATAGATCAGGGGTTATTGGTGTACATCACTAGGAGATGAAGTTGTCCAAGTATGGTGGGTGTAGGGCCAGTAGTATTCCATATACAAGCTTGACTAAAAACCTTAACCAAGGGGAATTAAGTACGTAATTCAAGAGGAAATGTAGGTCAAGGTCAAATATAGATCAGGAGTTATTGATGTACATCCCTATGAGAAAAGGTTGTCCAAGTATGGTGTCTGTATGCACACTAGTATTCCATGTACAAGCTTGACTAAAAACCTTAACCAAGGTTGACTAAAAACCTTAACCAAGGGGAATTAACTAAGTAATTCAAGGTTAAATGTAGGTCAAGGTCAAATATAGGTCAGGGGTTGTTGATGTACATGACTAGGAGATGAAGTTGTCCCAGTATGGTTGGTGTATGGGCCAGGATTATTCCATCTAAAAGCTTGACTATAAACCTTAACCAAAGGGATATAACTAAGTAATTCAAGAGGAAATGTAGGTCAAGGTCAAATATAGATCAGGGGTTATTGATGTACATCCCTATGATAAAAGGTTGTCCAAGTATGGTGTCTGTATGCACACTAGTATTCCATGTACAAGCTTCACTAAAAACGTTAACCAATGTTGACTAAAAACCGTAACCAAGGGGAATTAACTAAGTAATTCAAGGTTAAATGTAGGTCAAGGTCAAATATAGGTCAGGAGTTGTTGATGTACATCACTAGGAGATGAAGTTGTCCAAGTATGGTGGGTGTAGGGCCAGGAGTATTCCATATACAAGCTTGACTAAAAACCTTAACCAAGGGGAATTAACTAAGTAATTCAAGAGGAAATGTAGGTCAAGGTCAAATAAAGATCAGGGGTTATTGATGTACATCCCTACGAGAAAAGGTTGTCCAAGTATGGTGTCTGTATGCACACTAGTATTCCATGTACAAGCTTGACGAAAAACCTTAACCAAGGTTGACTAAAAACCTTAACCAAGGGGAATTAACTAAGTAATTCAAGAGGAAATGTAGGTCAAGGTCAAATATAGATCAGGGGTTATTGATGTACATCACTAGGAGATGAAGTTGTCCAAATGGTGGGTGTAGGGACAGTAGTATTGCATATACAAGCTTGACTAAAAACCTTAACCAAGGCGTACGGTGACGCCGACGCCGGGGTGACAACTTAAGCTCTAACTATTCTTCGAATAGTCGCGCTAAAAATGCATTATCTCTGTAACGAGATAAGTAAGAAACAGAAATGAGCTGTCGTTCCCAATAATTATCACATGCCAACACTACTGGTATGGTTATTTTTTTTAGTTTATATATCAAAGTCCAAGATGGCTGCCATCCATTATCTTAAAATACATTATACTCCATATTGTTAGTTGGAGCTAAGCTAAAAGTAAAAAATAATGTGTATATTTTCACTAATTTTAACATGCCACACCTGATGGAAGGGTTGTGTGTTGGTTTGAAAGTCACTAATCCCTTGAACTCCAAGATGGCTGCCTTTCACATCTCCGACATATAAAACACGATATTTGTATGTGGAGATATTAAGCTAAATGTACAACTGGTGTGCCATTTTCGCTAATTTTAGCAGAGCACACCTACTGGAAGGGTTGTTTGTTAGGTTGGATTCTATCAGGGTCAGGAAACCCAAGATGGACACCACATCATCTTGAAAACTGAATATACAATAGTTTGAGATGACATACATGTATATAAGCTCAAGTACAAACTGTGTAATTTATCACTATGTTTAGTATTCTCTATTGGTTTTAAGGAATTCTTTTGTAGAGATTATCATGACTTCCGAATTCCAAAATGGCAACCTTCTATTATCTTGAAAAATATATATAACACATTATAATATATTGCACAATAAAAGTGGCTCACCGGGTATTTTGGATGATTAATTATGGTACGGCAACCCCGCTGAACGGTTGGCTTTATTTTTAGTTTACCTGTATATATTAATCTTACTGTGACAAACGCAACGTCCAACTATACCAGACTGTTCACTGAGCTAAGCGTGCGACCAACGGTTCCCTGTCCTAATCCATCCGTAGCTCTTGTCCATTATGATCACAATGCTCAGAAGTCCTGAACTACTGGTGTCGGATTATGTCCAAGTGAACAGAAGGCGCTCTGCTATCTTGACTGTGTGAAACAGTCGCTATTTGGTCAGCGAGACGCTTTTCACAGCTCGGACCCTTTCTGGAAAGGTTCCTGGTCTCTGCTATAATGACGTGTACACCAGAGACACAAGTTACAGAGACCGTTACGATGTGAACAAGAAACGAGGCAAAGCCACGAAGGCCAGGTTTTTTCCAAGCATAGACACTTGGATAACATAATTATACCCACCCTTTGTAGACTAGATGGCCGTGGCCTGCATGTGGCGCCTTGGGGCGAGGCATGGACACTAAAAAAATAGATACAGTAGATGGAAAAATTTTAACGAAAAAACTTTAACCGGACACACGGACGTACGTACGGACGGATGGAGGACGAACGGACGTACGTATGCCAAAATGCCGACGAAATCGCGCTTTCCGCAAGCGGGTGCGACAATGATGATAAACACATGTGAAGTATCAAGGTAATGGGTGAAGCAGTTGCAGAGATGAAGCTGTGAAAGTTTGGTGGTCCTAGGTGGTACAGTACCAAACTTAACATTGTAAACGCGAAAACTTAACATTGAAAATGGCTAAGACGACTGCGCGGAAAAAATGGGTCAAGTTATGAAGTTTTAAAATTTGGTGGTCCTAGGTGGTACAGTAACAAAGAAATGGACTCAAACACGAAAACTTAACATTGATTGTGGACGCCGCCCGCCCGGCTTTCGCCAATCCAATAGCCTGGATTTTTTTTAAAAAAACCTGGCTAATAAAATGTAAATGCTTTTGATATAACGAACGCACTGGCTCGATGACCTTGCATGTCGAGACCGACTATTTAAGACCCCATCCAATAGGACTCGGCCAGCACAAAGCTTGCCCAAGGATAGTTACACGCCAAATTGGCCATTCGCAGCGGGTCGAGGTGGGAATCGATTAATCGAACGCGAGGTCCCCGATCCGCAGTCGGACACTCTACCTACTGAGCTAATCCGGCCACCACCGCTACGATGTTCGAAATTCAGCTTATGAAGCCGAGAAACATATTTAACTTATGTGTTTCTTAACCCGCAGCCAAACGTTTATTTATTATATTAAACTATAATACCATCAAGTCCATGGTTTCACAGAGATCTTGTGTTCTACAATATTACAGCCAATTACGAAAATAGAAAACATTACTTTCTGACAAATATTACAAAAACTTATTTAAATGTGACACCGGTATACATTTGTTCCAACGTTGCAGCTAGGAAGGGAGGTAATTTTGGACAGACCAACCTCGGGCCTGGGTTGAGATAGGTAACCCGAAATTTAACACGGGGCTACTTACAGCCAGAACGCACAATGGTTCTTTTTCTGTCAATTCTTCCAGCGTCTGCTGCCTTTGCTTTTGCTTTTGCCGGTATACTGGTATACCCTCACACATGAGTGTTATCACCAGTTGAGTGCTAGGGGAAAATCAGAGGAAAAACGAAAAAGACTAGATAGAGCAGTAGGCCAAGGAACGGTAGAAGGAAGCATAGAGAGAGAAAGAAAAAGAGAAAGAAGAAGGTTTAGAATTAAATGAGTCTGGAGTGCTGAACCTTCAAGACCTGAGCCTTAAAGGAATCCAGCGACTCTGCCAGGCAGGTGTCAGTGGGCAGTTGGTTCCACTGTACAACGGTTCTGGGGAAGAAGGAGAAACGAGTGTAGTCTTTGTCGGCACGCAACTGGCGGTATTGGTGTTGGCGTCTACCAGTGCCTCGTGTTAAGTAGTTATCCTCATTTATGGCTACAAGATTGTTCCTAATTTTGTACAGCATACTCAGTCTGGCATCGACTCTCCTCTGTTCAAGTGATCTCCACTCCAGACTGTGCAGCATATCAGTTACACTAGATGTGTTGTGATAACGGTTAGAAACCCATCTTGCAGCCTGCGTTACAGACAAAAATTTCAGGTTAGGAGACAGCAGAGATATAAATAGCCTATATATATCTCTGGAGATAGGTAGCTGTGCAAAACTCCCAAACCTGCAAAACAGTAACTCAGCTGTTACTGCCCTCAACTGATCAGAAAGCAAAATCCGGGGTCAAATACTATTTAGACTATGCCACTGCCATCAGGGACATAACCGATGTGACATCTACAAAATGGTCGTACTTTGCCAACTTCAAGTCTCCATTTATACGCCCGCATATTTTGATAGGCGTTTCAATTCTCTGTTCGACACAATTGCCTCCGTATTCCTACTGACGTATTGTTGTTGGTCTTTTTTTCTCCACCTTCACGTTTATTATTGTTGTTGTTGTTGTTCTATATTTTTTCAGCCGCTGACTTTCACTTTGGACAAGTCTATAAAGCGGTCAAACGGTCCAATTGACGGAAAAATTGTGGCCTAGTGCGTCCTATGACTCTGCACCACATGGATCTATATAATTACAGTGGTCACTCAGAGTTGAGCTACAAGCTGTATTCTAGAGTCTGTTTATATTTGTAACAGGAGTTATTTTATTGTTTAATACGTGATATTTACCTAAGCTCTCCCAAATCTATACCCTCTTCCAAACATACCCTATACTATCCTATATTGACCTATAGCTCCCATATTATACCATACCTCACCATACCATGTATGTATATTATATACAAATAATGGAGATAATCTCTGTGAATCAGACTTGGCTGTGTCAGGCGCTTATTTTTCACATAGAGTTATCAGAATACAAATATGAAGGAAACATGCTACCCGGACTCAATTTCCACCTAAACATAAGGTATTTGCGTTGTATGTTACTAGTTAACTTTTCGCTCTTTAAGGGAGTATGTGGTGCTTGTGGAAATTTTATTATTCTGACTGACTTTCGTAGAATCTCGTTTGGATTTGAATTTCGGTTGCGATCTACGAGATCGGGGCACATTCCGCCATGATAAGCCGTCCAGAACAGTCATAAATTTGCATGTTTTTTGTAAATTTTCTTTTGTACTATTACAGATCACACAATAAACGCGTTCGACAGGCCCGTACGCAGATGGGGCGCGATGGGTGCGTACGCGCACCCCTTAGCCCTTTCAACACCACCGGCCTGTATAGTGGTATTGGTAAACAGTGTAGATCCAGATGAGCCGGCTCGTGACGAGCCGTCGCATTAGGATCTGCACTTTTTGCAAGTAAATTTCATAAGTTTGAGAACTAAAACACCCCATGTTCATAAAATTGTTGGCCCTTCACGCATTCGATAACGCAATTACCCCCTAAATTAATTCCTGCGTACGGGCCTGTTCGAGTCCAGTATATCCCCAGCCCATCACACTTTAACATATTTAATCTTGAATATGACCAGTCACGACTAAAAAATGAGGTCTGGGAGTTGTGTCAATATTTCAAATTCATATAAGGGAAACATTAGATCTGTATCAGGTTTCCTGGTCAGGAGAAATGCTAATGCAAAACGCAATAAGCTCCGGCCCTTTGTCTATTGGTGGGTCACTAACATGTTTGGCCGACTTATTTTGTCTAAGATATGCTTGTAAGCTAAGCTGAAATTTAGTAAAATATTCAAGGATAAATTTAGAATGTTGTATTTCCGAAATTGTATTAATTAATGCATGTGTGATGTATTATATGTGAAGCAATTAAAACTGTTTCAAGGGATGGATGACAAATATCGTATGTGAAGGTCATGTTAATTATTGTGTGAGTATGTCACATACTTCACATGTATCAAGTGTGCGACTCTTAAAACAACTGATCCAAGTATCTGGAAGTTATGGCATGATGAAGAAAATCTAACAATTAGTTCGGCGAGTGTTTCAGCGACCTTAGAAAAGTCAGAAAGGTCAATGTCATGTTATTGTGTGCGTGAGTATGTCGCATATGGCCTCATGTATCATGGTATAATGTGATATCGTCGTTGTGACCGCTGTCAGGCACGTCGCCAGGCGAAGGCCTGGAAGCCCGGGCTTCCAGCTAATTTTGTCTTTTTTATATACAGATCTATAGGATATCATAATTACAGTCAGAACGCTTTACAACGGCATACGATACAACGGTGAATTCGCATCCCGGCACAATTTACCGCCAAACGAATCGACATGCTATTTAATCTGTTCATTGTAACGGCAAATTCGGTTTCCGGCACCCGCAAGGAATTCCAGCAAACCAATCACCTTTTTCACTATTGTTCTATGTACGATACAACGGCGCCACCGTTCGTCTTATATTATACTTATTGTTGTTTTTTAAAAAATGTTACTATTCGCAACTAATTAAATTTGATAAATATTTGCCTAACAAATCCATAGAATGCAAGATATTGCATCTAAGTTTTGAAAATGGGTGCTGGAGTGGGGGGTGGCAAGCCCCCGGACACCCCCACATCCTCCCACCCCTAGCCGCCTCGCTCGCTTAATTGGATACTACATGCATCAGCCAGGCCTGGCGACGTCCCTGGCTGTTGACCCGGATGAGCTGGCCCTATTCAGTATGGAAACAAAATTGCTACCCCGTTCTATACCTCTCGCGAGGGTAGCAATTTAACCCCATCTCTTTAATGTAACACATGGAAGAGTTATTTCGTTTTAAATCGGTTATCCGGCGTGTTTGGAATGTTATTGATATAAAACTGTCAAATCTGTATCAATAAATTATTAATAAAGAACATACACATGCATAAAGTGGTTATCTTAACGTGCCAATGTGTTTATCTGACATTTACATGTATATCTTGCAAATGTGAAAGATTCATTTCGTTATGTTGAATGTTGAACAACAACAAGAGAAAAGATGGCTTCCATGGGAAAATGATTTCCCTGTTATATTAGCTTTCGCAATTTACTAGTTCTACATCAAAGAGTATTTGTTTAAAAATATAAAATATACAGTTTACTGAATTTTGAGCTCCATACAACAGGTTTGGGTATGTCACTTCGGTTGTTCACATTTTCAATGGGTCAAATTGTAGCCGTGGATAAATTATCGGATGCGAATTATTGTAGCTATGTTCAGTAGCGCTCGTCACTCAGTCGCCGACACGGTCCTGGTGACTCCCTGTGCAGCCTGACAATGCTTTTAAGAGATGTGACACGTTAATAAAATGTATTGCTTCTGCTACCGCTGCAACCGCACTACCACTACCACTGCCACTGCCACACTGCCACACTGCCACTGCCACTGCCACTGCCACTGCCACTGCCACTGCCACACTGCCACTGCCACTGCCACTGCCACTGCCACTGCCAGCCACTGCCAGCCACTGCCACTGCCACTGCCACTGCCACTAGTACTACCGCTACCGCTACCGCTACCGCTACCGCTACCGCTACCGCTACCGCTACCGCTACCGCTACCGCTACCGCTACCACGAGCAAAACAATGTGTCCCCTTTGCTATCTCGTATAAGGGTCATACGAATAATTGCAAAATTAGACCCTTTGTGAAATGAAATAGAAGAATGACTTCACGTTGTTTGTCAAGAATTATGACATATGACGCTTGTGGCTATCCATACCTGAATTTACCGTATGATATACATGCTAATATTCTTTTGAGAAACGCAGATATTTATTTTCGCGATATAAAAAGTTATAAATATGCGTCACGCATGTATAGTAGGTAAAGTCATAGAAAACTATCCAGTGTCAAGAAATGCAATCGATAGTTTTTGCTCTAATTATGATTTTGCAACTCAGCAATGATTATACTAACGACATGCAAAACAATCAGCTGTATATTATTCCGGGGCCGGTTTTTCGATATTTTCTACCAGTGGGTCGGCTACAAATGATGTTTATATATATCATGTATATATATAGTGTCAACCGGCGATACATGCACATTGTCTTCCAAAATAGAAATGTTATTGCCTTTATGAACTAATAGTGAAATATGATGAACGTTTCGTTAAAATAAAATTGCGGTTTATTTTATGGACATTACATGCTTAGACGAACGTACATGCACACATATATACAGAGTAATATGTATGCTTAGATGAATAAAAACATAGGCTACATGTAATACGTTTGCTGTTGTTGAAATTATTCCGCGCACTTCAATATTGGTTATTAAAAAGAAGCACCAGCCGCTATCAATGAGAAATAAATAATTAGGAACAGTGAGTTGTGGTCATTCAGATTGTCGATTGCTCTGTGTATTAGAACATATGAATTTATATTAGCCACGGATAAAACGGCGATCAGAGAATACCCTGATCAATCACATAACTTAGTCAATGATTTTATCAATGATTTTAAAGAAAACAATATGTATTGAAGATTACAGTTGTATTATAATGCACTTTACCATTATAGAGCAAACATAGGTGGGGAGGTGGGGAGGTGGGGAGGGAGGCTCAGGCCGCGAAAATATGTCCCACATTTGGCCGCAGAATAGACTTGTCCCACTATCTGAACTGAAGTGCTCGTGAATTTTGGTGTGAGTTTTGCTCAAGACAATATAATTTTATCTCTCTGTTACTTTACTAATATAATGCTCTTACTTGTCCGTATTAGATCTAATATTGATAATATATATAATTAGTTGAAACAGCTATGTCATAAATTATTTAGTCTACTCTAAATATCATTAGCGCTTTTAATCATAACTTACCTAATATTCGGATGCAACCTGATCTCGGACTGACATTGATGTGACATATTGCAGGCGCGGATACAGGGGGGGGAGGGGTGTCCTGCTCCCGGCAAAAAAAAAAAGAAAAAAAATCTACAATACTCGAATAGTTGGATGACTTTTTTCGTGGCCTAGGTGTCAGGAAATCGCATCTGCGGCGATCTAGCATTTAAAAATTTCATGGGGGAGGACCCCCAGACCCCCCGACTTTACGATTTCGCGCCCGCGGAGGTCGGGTACACCAAATTTTAATTACAGACCCCCCCTGCAATTATTTCTGTATCCGCGCCTGTATTGGCGTCGTCTAAACGAGACGGAAACACCCAGCAACATTTTATCCTACATAGAAACACAAATATTCGATAGCCAGACTATCCCACAACTCGGGGGGGGGGGGGGAAATGGCATATGCTATGTCTATACAGGCAACAGCCTTGAACAGTTTACACTACTGTCACGAAACCTGCCTAAATTTTACAGCTATATAAGCAATGCAAAAACAGTATTCTTTTCGATAATATGAAATTAAAGCAAAATTTAAGAATGAGCCTTCTTTTTATTTCGTGAAATTTGGTAAAATATTGGTTTTACGAAAAATTGATTTCTCTATGGGAATTTAACATGGGGGAAAAAGATGTAAAGGAGTGTGGGAGGAGTCAAAAAACGAAAAAAATTGGAAATTGACTCCGAAACCTAGCTAGATAGCTTGGAAATGATCCAACTAAGAAAACAAGTTAAATTTTAAAAATCGATCAGTCCAGTATTTCTGAAATTCTAAAAAATTTCCCCATGTTAAATCCCCATATGTCTATGGGGATTTAACATGGGGAAATTTTGTTTTCGCAATAAAATCAATATTTGACCAAATTTCACGAAATAAAAAGAAGGCTCATTCTTAAATTTTCTTTTAATTTAATATTATCGAAAAAAATATGGTTTTTGAATTGTTTATATGGCCACAAGGTGTAAAATTTGGGCAGCTTTCGTGAAACAGACTATAAGTACTTATAAGTAGTACTGTATGTTCCACGTTTTGCTACCGACAAATTTTTGGCTAGTTTAAAACACATTAAATCTCGGAAATATCTGAAGATACAAATACTTTTTCATCAATAACAAAAAGTCTCCAAAAAGGAGTTAAATGGAGACGAGGAGTGTCGAAAAACCAAAAAAAATGGAAATTGACTCCGAAACCTGGCTAGTTTGGAAATGATGTAACTAAGAAAACCAAGTTAGATTTTGAAAATCGGTCTACAATTGAAAAACAAAAAAAATAAATATATTTTTAGCCCCCATGTTAAATTTCCATAGGAAAATAATTTTTTTGCTATAAAATAGATATTTAATGGAATTTCGTCAAATATTTTTTTTTTGTGGAATGTGACCTTTTTATTATTGATGAAAAACTACTTACCTTTAGATATTTCTGAGATTTAATGTCTTTAATAGCCAAAAATTCGTCGGCAGAAAACCGTGGAACAGACAGTAGTTGCTAGCTTAGAAATTTAAAGGTCCCGGGTCGTTTCTCCCCGATTATCCGTTCGCACCGGGTCGGTTCGCCCTGGGTTGATTCGCCCCGCTTTTAAACTTGCGTTGTATCTGGTTATGAATATGGGTTGAGGTGGGTCGTTTCGCCCCTATGTTAACGTTGCATCTGATATGGTTAAAATAGCAGATGATGTGGGTATGTTCGCCCCGATTTTACTGAGTATTGAATATGGTGCCAATTTTGGGGTTAAATGTAAGGTATGTTAGGTAAATTAGTTAAAATGTTTGACCATTATGGAAGTTTATAAAAGGATAATCTGCGATTATTTGATACATAACTATAAAACTATATAAATGTTAATATACCACACTACCTATTTTAATATTAAAGATGATTCACAGATAATAACACGTTTAATTTGCCAAGCACATTATAATTAGTGTCTGAAATATGTATTGTTTTGCGTGAAATCTAACTGTCACCTCCTCGTGGTGCCAGCTGGTAACGCTGTTTCGCATAGGGATATGTTTTCTATATACATATCTTTCTATATGAAACAGTGGCTAACGTGAAATATATTATTATTTAAATTATTTCACCATTAACTTTGTGTATCACATATCGCTCCCTCTACATCACATATCGCTCCCTCTACTTAGATTATGAGCTGGGCGAAACGACCCGAGGCGAATCGACCAGCGGGGCAAACGGGTAATCGGGGTGAAACGACCCGGGACCCTATCAGCTCTACGGATGTGTTTTACTATTTCATCTGTCTTTTATATTTTCTGTATCTGTGATAGCTGGGACCCCATCAATATAAACATTGGTCACAATAACAGCCCAATCTGTCCTGGCATTTTGCGACACAGTCTGACTCGTGAGCTGTTAACACTTCACCATGTTCACAGCATGTTAAAAACACTCATAGGCCAATAATACACATTTGACATTGGTTATCCTGTTATTCCCATTTTTGTAAACCAACTGTAAAATCATCCTGTCTCATGTTGTCTACCGCCATTTTTAGGTGTCAACACAAATAGTTTTAACCAAGCACTAAAGGAAACAGACCTATATTTGTCTTTTATCCCTAATGAGCACTCTAATACATGCTTCGAACATATATGTTTATCACCAAACCTAACAAATATGTAAATACGGCGCCGGCACATAATCTTCATTAATGAAGGAGTGCTGATACTACATGTACAATGAAGAAGAAGAAGAAATTTGTGCACGGTAATTCTGTGTCGCCACAAAGGCTGCAAAGGCTGTTCGATGTCGCTTGTACATACGTTAGCAGGTGTTGGTACCATACATTGTCGTTGAATTGAGTAAAGTATTATGTTTTATGATCACTTTAGGAATTTTAATCACTTTAATGCAATACTAAAAACAACTGTAACTCTGGTACGTACGGTACGGGAGGGTCACAGAGTTACAGACTGCAACAAGTTGCACTATATCGCTACAACATTCAACACAGCGTACTAAAATATTTAAAAAGCCTGCAGGGCGGTGATGTTCATACTTCGCTACATTGTTATGAGAGACAATTCTACAATATGACACAAATATATTACCATAAACTTACCTAATAAAGTGTGTATTAGCAAAATTCTTATGTCACTCTCCATGAAGTAGAAAGTAAACAAAGAACGCTTCAAGCGCACATTTGGAAAGACTACTCCATATCCTAACTGTTACATGTATGAGTGTAATGAAATGTAATAGAGTTATGTACTCAGATCTAATTAAAACCAGTAGCCTATTTCATCAACATTGCAAAGTATACTTTAGTAGCAAAGTATACTTTGAGGGAGAAATTTTCAATTTTTTGAAAAATTTATTAATTTTTATTATACTGAATTTATTACATTATCACAGCCATTTAATGGCTGTGATAATGTAATAAATTCAGTATAATAATTCTGCATACTTGTAATCATGAAATACATGCATTTGTTAGTTCTATATGAAATAATGCATTTCAGGAAAAATAAATGATTACTCCCTCAAAGTATACTTTGCTAGTAAAGTATACTTTGCAATGTTGATGAAATAGGCTACAGATCCTCACGATAAATGCTTGTCCGATTAGCGTAATCAAGGATTTGCGCTTAGAAAGTAATGAAACAGCGAGTTTTCTTGGAATACATGGTGTGCCTGTCACGTGTTGTGATTAGTTGGGAGGATTAAGTTGACGCATATATCATCATGAATCGTCTTCACAAATCCGTCGTGGAAGAAAATAACCATCGCAACAGATTCTCTGATAAAGATGGCATCCTGTCCATCGCAACATCACGACAATCTCATCGCAAACAAGTGCTCACTGAAGAATGGTCAAAGGTCCTTCACTTGTATCATATTTAAACAAAATGAACATTTCATTATCTTTCCTACTCGGAGAAGAACGAAATTTAGCATTTCATTTTTCATTTCTTTGCGCCGACAGATTACGGTAAGGAACAAATATTTAGAGGAATAAATGTACAGTCGAACTTGTGCTAACGACCACTTGTAATAAACGACCACCTGCTGTAAGCGACCGGTTTGAATCCCGCCCGACGAATTTCCCATAATAACGTACTTGCAATGAACGACCACCTGCTGTCTGCGACCAGCGACCGTATAAATACGGCATTCCGTCAAAATACGACGCGCTTAACGACCGTCGGCGACTGTCAGCGCCCATGAAAACATGGCTCGAAACACGGCTATAAGCGATGGCTATAATCCATAAAACGTGTTGCTGTCAAGTGTAAATGTTACCTGATTGCGACAAACAATGCCGTGTAGCCTACTGTGTGTGTATTGAGGTGTATAGGCACGTATTGATTTAAGGTAACGTGGCAACCTTGACTGCCTGAGGTTATTTATAGACATTAAGACATTGGAATAGCGATTTATAGATCGTGGGAAACTGAATTTGTCATCTGCTGTTACCATATTACAGTCAAACTTGTGTTAAGAGACCACTCAAGGGAACTGCCAAAAGTGGTCTCTTATCGTGAGAATAGATTTATACATCGCGGGGAACTTAAATTGTCGTCTGCTGTTACCATATTAATTACTGAAAAGTATGCTTTGGCAGCACATGTGAATCGTCTCACAATGCAGTCGATCGTTGACAAAAATATCAGAATACACGCTGATGTTAAATGAAGACGATTACCATGTGCTGTCAAAACATGTTTGGAATAGAAATTATTGAGAGAGAAAAATAGATAATTGTTATCTATCAACCATATTAATGCACTTGATTCTTAATTGACCTGATCGGTGTAAATCGCGGAACTTCAATTACCGAGGAATGGGTTTGTGAGCTAATTAATCCGCTGTGAATAATGTTAACCGTAATGATTGACGAGTGAGATGACCCTTAATTGGCTTGTCGCAAATTATTAATTTGAGTTAATGTGGGCACATATAAACCTGCGCAAAATGCCATTTCGTTACACCAAATTACCACAACGAAGGTGTAACCATGTCTACCAAACGAAAATGCTTGACGCTAGAGGACCGTGTGAAGGCACTGAAAATGATGGATGCCGGGAAGAGTTGTCGGTCCGTAGCCGACCAGATGGGTGTTGGCAAGCCCCAGATTCAGTCCATTTTGAAGCGGAAGCGTGAACTTCTCGACGAGTACGAAGGCAATGTTAACACACAGTTGAAACGACAGCGCCGAACCACCGACAACGACGAGATCAACGAGCTCGTATACAAGTGGTTTCTGGATGCCACCTCCCGCCATGTCAACGTTTCCGGGCCACTATTGAAGGAGAAGGCTTTGAAGTTTGCAGAAGACTTGGCGGTAACTTCATTCAAGATGTCCTCACAACTCCAATCGTGGGCATTATCGAAGGGACATAGTGACATGCTCAACTGGGTGATGAAGTTACAGGGCTCCTTGAATGTGTTGAGAATGGACGGGTGTTCAATGAAGCAGAAATCAATACTGGAATTCTTCTCGGAGGGAAGTCGTTGAATACAAGTGGTCGCAAGTACAAGTTTGACTGTACATACTTGTGTAACTGATGGTGTGTAAATACATTCTCATACTTTTATGTTGATTTAATTCCATATTACTATTCAAACTTATGTTTTCCATTGTACATGTTATTACTTTTTAATAAAACAAACATATGTTGGGTCAGGGCTGTACAAATAGGGACGCCCGACGCCCGGGAAAAGTCAATATTGCCCCTCGGGCAAGTGGGCCTGGGCCCAAATCTTGTCCCGGCAAGTCACTAAAAAAAAAAAAAAAAAAAAAAAAAAAATAAAAAAAAATTTTTTTTTTTTTAATTTTCTTTCTCAAGTGTAAGACATTGATTGTACTTAGCGCATTATCAATGTTCACTTCTTCTACATTTTTTTTTATTCATTCAACATCCCTCTAACAATATTTGTCTCAATATTTTCCCAAATTTTAAATGTTGTTTACAAGTCATCTACATCAGTGACAGTGATTCCATGCATTTTTGTGTGTGTAATTACCTGTTTCCTCAGCAAAAAAAATCTGTGTAGGTCACATACAATCTACTGTTGACATAACAGTGGCGGATCAATCTCGAGCAAATGTTGGTCAAAAGCTTGTGTGAGCAATTGTTTCTTGTTGCCATGCCGACTTTAAATAATAAATGTGTATTGTATCCAGACTAGTACCACACCTTCAGATTTTTTCTATGCAAACTGAAAAAAATGTGCTCGCTTCGCTCGCAATATTTTTTAACATTTACTACAAATATATATATGTAAGCATTTTGTAATACTCCTGTGTAATATAAATGTTGACGAAGAATGTAACCCAAAGCTAATGTCAGTTTCACAAGGACATTTGCGTATCCTTCAACTTTGGCGAAAAGCCGCGAAATACTGGATATATAACATATTTTTCAGGACAGGTCAGGGCAAGTCACTTTTTGCAAGTCACTTGTCCGGGACAAGTGGCTGAAAAATCAATTTGTACAGCCCTGTGTGTATACATGTTATTACTTGACTGTGTTGTCACTGTGTTGTTTTTGATATATCATCCGTGTACCCACTCCACATGGCTGTCCCTATTAAGAGACCACCTCTGTTAAGAGAACTCTTTTGGCAGTTCCCTTGAGTGGTCTCTTAACACAAGTTTGACTGTATGTTCTTTCACGCCAAATAAACAAAATTTAAGGTCTTTAATTATTGTTTGTAGTGAGTATGCATCGTACTATTTTTCCGTGGTAAAATTATCATAATTTCTACATTGCGTTTTCCATGATGCAAGTATTGTTTTTATGTTGTACATGTCGAAAAATTAAATTTGCTTAATTTTACTCACGCATTATGTTTACACACTGGAGAAAACGCTGATGGCAGCAAAATTAAAACCGCTTACATGTACGTAACAATTGACAGTTTCTTCCAACAGGATGGTCACAATGTACATTGTATGTACTCAATTGCATTCCTTCACCAACCTATGCAACCCGACACCCAAATACAATCCAATACAAGAACTGAACAAATAATTGTATTCTCTTAAGATTTATCGGTGCTCAGAGCTCCAGATACGCTGCGTATTTGCGTAAATACCCAATTAAAATTGCCAAAAACCCAATTGAAATCCGAAGTAGTGAGTATCAAAAAGCAATGAGAACAATTGTGGTACCTTTATCATGCTGCAGAAAACAGACCACAAATATAGAATATTTTTCTTATTTTTCCATGAAAACACATCTTGGTATTTCATTATACCCCCCCGCAACGAGTTGTGGGAGGGTATACTGGAGTCGGGTTGTCCGTCCGTCCGTGTGTGTGTCCGTAAACTTAACATCAGATAAATATTGTTATAACTTCAATTTCTTTCATCTAAAATGCTTAATATTTCACACATACATTCCTGTAAGGCTCTACTACCATGCTGTGCCAAATCCATGACCGTCCCACCCCCGCTGATTCCAAGGTCAAGGTCAAATACTTAGTCTCTTTACAAAACTTAACATCAGAGAAATATTGTTATACCTTCTATTTCCTTCATCCAAAATGCTTAATATTTCACACATGCATTCCTGTACGGCTCTACTACCATGCTGTGCCAAATCCACGACCGTCCAACCCCCTACTGATCCCAAGGTCAAGGTCACATACTTAGTCTCTTTACAAAACTTAACATCAGAGAAATATGTTATAACTTCTATTTCTTTCATCGAAAATTCTTAATATTTCATGCATGCATTCCTCTAAGGCTCTACTATCATGCTGTGACAAATTCCCACTGATCTCGAGGTCATGCTCACATACTTAGTATCTTTACAAAACTTAACATCAGAGAAATCGGTTATAACTTCTATTTCCTTGCTCGGATCTGCTTCACATTTCACACACGCATTGCTCCAATGGACCTCTACCACCCTGTGACAAATTTTTACATATTTTAGGGGTACTTAGGCCCACGCGGGGGGTATTCCGTAAGCCTCGCTTACCGGTACTGACCAATCTAGTTAGAATTGTCTCCAAGGAGACAATTGTCGATATGTTTTCTTTTCGAAACAAACTATTCAATAATTGCCGTCTGTTGATGTGTAAACAGTAGTGTGATTTAATTTTACCCTATTAAAATTTTGAAATACCCAATTGCTTCAGAAATGATGGAGTAACAAAAAAAAACATGTCACAGGAATTTATAGGTCAGTGACTCCAGAATTAAAGTTTCAGCGTGTTTACATGTAGCAAAGTATGCAATCCAATCCATCTGGATCATAAATACGGTAAACTTGATTGAAATGTCAAAAATGATCAATGTCAAAATGATTTTCACATCTTGTGATATATCTATTTATCTCTTCAAAAGTTTTTAAAGGAATGCGAATGGCCAAATCTAGTACAAACCACATACTGTACCTGGAATTTTTGCTTGACTAAATCTATTGTGGGAAAGGGTCAGTCGAACATGCCTTAATGTTGAACCCTATCCTTCCCCATACATAAGATTCCCCAGAGCTGCAGATAATGTGCATATTGGCGTATTTTACACACTTATTTTAGCTGAATATGCATTGATTATCAACAGTGGGAGTACAAAATACTCACAGCAAAGTGAAAATGTGCATTGATTTTCAAATTGAGTAGTGAAACTACTGTAGTAATAAAGTTGAAAATTTACTTAGTTGAGCTGCAAAATGCAGCTCAAATAAGTGAATTTTTAAATTTGTTTTATTTTTTATCATTTGTTCCCTATTTAATTCAATAAGGAAGAAAATCATTAATACATTTGAAATATGGGGGTACTAGTTAGTATAATACTCTTTACATGTAAAACGTATCTGGAGCTCTTCTATCCACTCTATTCCAGATACTGCCTATCGATCACAAGGTCCAAATGTGGAGCTCTACGGTCAGCACCCTGAGCCACCTGTGGGAGCAGATAGAGGACCTAGACTATGACTACCTAAAGTGGGTGCTGTGGGTGTTGTACCCGATCATCCTGTCCTTCCTGCTGCCACTGCTCGTGCTTGTGTTCCTCTACTGCTCCTCCCTGTTCCTGCACATTTACCAGGTAACCTGCCCTGTATTGACCGAATACACACTGACTGATAACATATTGTTGTATCGGGCATTGACCTGATACAAAAATCCTGGTTACAACAAGGTGAAAACTGACATTTCATTGGTCGGATGACGTTACCGAATGACATCTGTGTAATGACCCGCAACATAAACAAGTCTGTGTTCTCTTCATATATACATATAACGACGCCATCTGTGGTCATTTTCGAGCATAAAACGTTGCCAAATAAATAGAATACCAGAATATCAAGTTTATCCCACTGCTCGGAAACGGTAGGAATTCCTCGGCAAGCCTCGGATTCCTACGCGTTTCCTAGCCTTGCCTGATAAACTGGATATCAAAAGACACTATCATGGTACATTGTATTCTCTATTTACCAGTACCGGCACCGACTGAGGGCCGCGTATGCCCAGGACTTCTGGGACGGCGCCAAGAAGACAATCGCAGCCGTCTGGGTAGGACAGGCTCGCCTCTGGCATGGTACAATTTGTTTTCTTAACACTTTCACCACAGAGTTACTGGAATGGATTCTTTCGGATGAGACTTGTAACCGAGCGCACATCCTACAATTACCTTAGCTGTTGCTGTGATGTTACTTCCTTGCACTTTTCTTTCATGTTATTGTCCCATGGTGTAGCGAAAATGGAATATAGGGATGCAAAAGTCGTCGTCTGTCTGTCTGTCCGTCACAAGGTCAAATAACTTTGAAATTCTCACTTCAGTACATTCATTCTGCTATAACCTGTTTACCATATGATTGATTCACTTGAAACTTCATCATTCATATTTCATGTTTCTCATCATTCTTATTTTCTTTCAGTAGATACAGGCCCTAAATGATAATCTTTTGTATATGGGCTGTTAAGCACCATTCCATTCATTAGATACATTCACGTTCTTCTATTCTCCTATAACTGTGCATGTTTGTGATCCAACCACCACAGCGTTGTGAGATATGACGTTGGTGGCATTCTTGTTTTTCAGATTATTAATTGTAAAATGGTAATTTGTGAAAAATCAGAGACTAATCACAGTGTAGATCCTGATGAAATGGCTCATTATGAGCCGGCTCATCTGGATCGACACTGTTTGGAGTCTACACTGTTTTTTATGTCTGAGAGTTTTCACCTACCTCCATGTACCTCGTAACCTATTACCAGAAGTCAGATTGGCTACCTCTATGTACAGTCAAACTTGTGTTAAGAGACCACTCAAGGGAACTGCCAAAAGTGGTCTCTTAACAGAGGTGGTCTCTTAATAGGGACAGCCATGTGGAGTGGGTACACGGATGATATATAAAAAACAACACAGTGACAACACAGTCAAGTAATAACATGTATACAGTGCGACCCCGTTAGTACACGCTTCACTATAACACGATTTCGGTTCGTACACGGTTGTGTCTTGGTTCCCGAATTTTTTTTCCTATTTGTATATCAAAATCGTGTTAAATTTGTAACACGACTATTGTCAGAAATCGTGTTAAATTTGCGATTCTTTCCCAAATTAGATCCAAAATGGACGAAATTTTTTTTTTTATGGACGCATAGCCTCCTTTTATCTCGCCGATATGAATGTGCAGCTGATCACGTTTGCACATTTCGTAAATTAATCCGAGCAAACTGGGAATAAGATCAGTAAGACCAGTAACAAAGCAGTGCTAATTGTTATGTGCTCGATTTCATTTTTCCAGCATGCGTTCGCGCTCACCATTGGTGGAATATTAATTAGGTGTAAAGGCTGACCAATCGGAGATCGCGTATCAGTCGCGCAGATTAACTCGACCCAGATTAACTAAATTGTTACAGCACTGCCCACCCCCCCCCCCCCCCCCCCCCCCCCCCCCCCCCCCCCCCCCCCCCCCCCCCCCCCCCCCGGCGCATGTACACAAATGTGTACGTGACATCTGGCCTTGTTTCGCTACGTCATAATTAAGCCAGTGCATGAGATAATCAACTTTATTATATAACTGAGATTTTCGCCGAGAATGATTTGACTTTTTTTCTGCAAATATATCGGAAACTTGATAACATGTTCAGAGCAAATGCGTAATAATTAGTAATTTAATATTCGTCAACATTCGATATCGTTTACAGAAAATGTACACTATTATCAGATTCATCTTCGTCGAAAATCTCACGTGATAAGCCTGATTACCTCATGAACTGGCGCAATATTATAACACGTCGGGCAAAACATGTCTATACAGGTCTGTACTCAAACCCACAGGTGGAATAGTCGGACGTGTGACACAAAGAAAATGACCATTACAAAAATATCCATTACCCCACCCACTTGATCTCGTTCCATTATTATTAATGTCATGTACAGTACGATACCAGGTGGGTGGGATAATGGGATTTTTTTAATAGGCATTTATTTTGGTGTCATAGGTCCGAGTCTTCCACCTGTGCTCACCATACGAGTAAACACAGATTGCAACGCACGAGCTTGTCCGTGACGTTGCAGCTGATGGAACAGGATATCGGTCATTGGGTCATTGCATCATCATTACTACACTTTTTTCTACACGCGTTTACAATAATGGATTGCACGGACCTGCGTAGATCTACATTCTACATGAACATGATGAATAAATAAAACATGACGTTAACAATTCTTGGATTCAATATATTTATTACATGCGAAGATAACAGTGAAAACTTATGGCATATTATAGGCATTGGCGACGTTCGTTCATTCGCAGTCACAGTGTACATGTATTTTTTGTTGACATTATGATGCGTCTTGGCCGAGAACGGATGACAGTCGCCGACGGTCTTTAAACGCGTCGTATTTTGACGGAATGGGCCGTATTTATACGGTCGCTGGTCGCAGACAGCAGGTGGTCGTTCATTGCAAGTACGTTATTATGGGAAATTCGTCGGGCGGGATTCAAACCGGTCGCTTACAGCAGGTGGTCGTTTATTACAAGTGGTCATTAGCACAAGTTCGACTGTACAGACGTTCAAGGCAACACATTTGGTACATTTCCTGTAAGCCATGCGTATGTTGTAGGGTATGAGATCCATGGGTTTGACAATATCCCGGACACGGGGGCCGCCCTGATTGTGTACTACCACGGCACCCTGCCCATCGACTTCTACTACATCATGACCAGCTGTATACTCGAGAAACACCGGCAGATCCACGCTGTCGGCGATAACTTTCTCTTTGGAATACCGGGTAATTAGTCTCGCATGTAGCAAAGTTGAATACCATATGGCTAAGTGTTTGAGTACCGCACATGTATGTATTCCGGCAGATCTACCCATTTCTCCAGTCATGGCCACAAATCAGATTGGTCTATATCTGTGTATGTTGGCCAGGTTGGCCACATATAAGACTAGTCTCTATCTGTGTATGTTGGCCAGGCTGGCCACATATAAGACTGGTCTGTATCTGTGTATGTTGGCCAGGATGGCCACATATAAGTGGTCTCTATCTGTGTATGTTGTCCAGGATGGCGCCTACTGATGGAGGTGTTCTGTGTGACACTGGTCTATATCTGCATGTGTTGGCCAGGCTGGCCACATGTAAGACTGGTCTCTATCTGCGTATGTTGCCCAGGCTGACAACACATAAGACTGGTCTATATCTGTGTATACCGGCCACATATAAGACTGGTCTATATCTGCGTATGTTGGCCAGGCTGGCCACATATAAAACTGGTCTATATCTGCGTATGTTGGCCAGGCTGGCCACATATAAGACTGGTCTATATCTGCATATGTTGGCCAGGCCGGCCACATATAAGACCGGTCTATATCTGCGTATGTTGGCCAGGCTGGCCACATATAAGACTGGTCTATATCTGCGTATGTTGGCCAGGCCGGCCACATATAAGACCGGTCTATATCTGCGTATGTTGGCCAGGCTGGCCACATATAAGACCGGTCTATATCTGTGTATGTTGGCCAGGCTGGCCATATATGACTGGTCTATATCTGCGTATGTTGGCCAGGCTGGACATACTAAGACCGGTCTGCTAACGCGTATGTTGGCAGGGGGGGGCCATGGTACATATAAGTTGGTCTATCTTGCGTATGTTGGCCAGGCTGGCCACATATAAGACTGGTTATATTGTATGTTGGCCAGGCCAGCCAAATATAAGACTGGTCTTATCTCGTATGTTGGCCATTGGCACATATAAGACCGTCTCTAACTATATGATTGGCAGGCTGGCCATATAAGACTGGGCTATATCTGGTATGTTGGCCAGGCTGGGCCACATAAGACTGGTCTATATCTGCTTATGTTGGCCAGGTTGGCCTACATATAAGACCGGTCTTCTAACTGCGTATGTTGGCCAGGCTGGCCACATATAAGATGGTCTATATCTGCGTATGTTGGCCAGGCTGGCCACATATAAGACTGGTCTATAATCTCGTATGTTGGCCAGGCTGGCCACATATAAGACTGGTCTATATTCTGCGATGTTGCCAGGCGGCCACATATGTGGTCTATATCTCGTATGTTGGCCTGGCTGGCCACATATGACTGGTCTTCTATCTGCGTATGTTGGCCAGGCTGCCACATATAAGACTGGTCTCATCTGCGTATGTTGGCCAGCCGCCACATATAAGATGATCTATACTCTATGTTGGCCAGCTGGCCACTATAAGACCGGTCTCTAACTGCGTATGTTGGCCAGGCTGGCCACATATAAGACTGGTCTATATCTGCGTATGTTGGCCAGGTTGGCCACATATAAGACTGGTCTATATCTGCGTATGTTGGCCAGGCTGGCCACATATAAGACTGGTCTATATCTGCGTATGTTGGCCAGGCCGGCCACATATAAGACTGGTCTATATCTGGTATGTTGGCCAGGCTGGCCACATATAAGACTGGTCTCTATCTGCGTATGTTGGCCAGGCCGGCCACATATAAGACTGGTCAGGGCTCACGCTGGCCTTCGCAAATGGCGCCAAATGCGCTAATAAATTGAATGTGGCACAAGAAAACAAAATTTGGCGAAAGTAATGGCGCCGGTAAAAAAATAGCAAAATTGAGACAAGTCTGCTTTTCCCAGGACACGGTCTCTGTGTGTGTATTGATAGGTCCAGACTGGGTTTTCGCTTGCCTCTAAGCATGCACATTTCGCTTGGAGAAAGAGAAAATCGATAACCAGTCCACCTGTGTGTAATTTTGACAGAAACATGTGAAGTTTTAAGTGGCGGTCAATTACTCTGTATAAACTTTATTGGGAACAGATTTGTTATGTATCATTAACAGGCGTGCGCCATAAACTGGTCAATGGATTCTTTACAAAGTTAATTATCATGGTTTATCAACAAGAGGCACCACCTGTTGTGGTCTAGGAAGTGAAATTCACCTGGTAAACAGGGAAATATCCACAGTTGTATTCACTTGAAACAGCTGATGCATACTTGAGATTCAGCCTCTTTGATACTTTTATTCAAAATTGCATGGAACCTAGTGTATGCAAGTTATATTTTAACCCTTAGAATGAGGGAACCAAAATTGTCGTCTGCTGTTGTTATATATTTTGTTCTCTGTCAATAAACCATGGCAGCATTTCAGAAACTGAGAAAGTAAAAGTCAGTGGGTTATATGTCCCAGCAACAACTATGGTCATATAGGGATGGGATCTCGGTTTGTAGTGTCATCCAACCTGGCAGCAATTCAATGGAAATAATTCTAAAGTGCTGTGAGAGCATGTTTTTGATGAAGAAAAGGGAAAACAAAATAATAATCAGCAGACGACAACATTTCATTCAGCATTGTAATGGTTAAAGGCCCTGGGTGGATTGTCTGTGAGCAAAACAGTTAGTGAAAGATCATTTTTCGGTAGATTTGTATTTCGGAACATATATGTATATGACCTGAAAAAAATTAAGTAATAATAAAAAAAATATTATTGAAAAAAAATAACTTGTTGCAAAGCCAGTTTTGCTAAATATAGCATTCCTATTTCCCACGCATGACCTCGCGATTGTGGTCACATGACTGAACACTACATCATCGGCTACGCCAGCGATAACATTCAGTTGTCGTATTGTTAAATTCGGTTAGTTTTGCTTATCATACACAATTGTTGTACATGTATTACAGTGTTTGTGGTGATTATGTAAAAGTGTGCAATGCTGAAATATCTTGTAATGTGTCTTATCTGCAACAAAATGGTAGTCGGTGGCAACTGTAAATCGGTGAAAGGAATTACATCACTACTAGTGAGATTTTCCAGATAGATTGCAATACGGCCAAGTTAAATTTAGCATGGAATTTTCTGGATTTGCTATCCATGACGTTGAAAGTGGACATGCAGATGCGATAATTAGCCGAAAAACATATATTTATGAACAAGGACAAGTTGCGATCACAGGTTGAACTGACGGACTGAGGTATATTTAATGTATTTATTGACCTCGGTCTGTTACTTCAACCTGTAGTTGCGATGGTATTCATTGATGTATCTCAACTGTTTTTGTGAAATGCATCTTCGGAGGTACCATCTGAGACACAATCACATTAAGTCTCTCAAAACGGTCTGTGAAAAACTAAGATGGTGAAATATTTGATTTTGAAGCTGGCTTAAAATTTGGCTCCAACTTCACTGAAATGGCTCCAATTTTTTTTATTTGGCGAAAAAATAAAGCCAGTGTGAGCCCTGCTGGTCTATATCTGCGTATGTTGGCCAGGCTGGCCACATATAAGACTGGTGTATATCTGCGTATGTTGGCCAGGCCGGCCACATATAAGACTGGTCTATATATACGTATGTTGCCCAGGCTGGCCACATATAAGTCTGGTGTATATCTGTGTATGTTGGCCAGGCCGGCCACATAAAAGTGGTCTCTATCTGTGTATGTTGTCCAGGATGGCGCCTACTGATGGAGGTGTTCTGTGTGACACCGGGGACCATCCAGAGCTGCACCGACGTCCTCAAGAACGGCCATCTCCTCGCCATTGCTCCAGGTCCGTGTCACAGGTGGTCGGCGAGGTAGAATCGTATAATTATAGGTTATTTGATTTGTACGTGGACATATGCACAAGTTTCACAGCGTGCAATATCGTTGCGCGGTGTACCAAGTGGCATATATCCACATACAAATCAAATAACCTCACAGTTTATATGTGCCTTGAACAATTTACAAAATTTAAATCAAGTAAACAAATTAGTGATGATTTAGAAGGCACTATTTTAGAAGGTGAAATGTAGTTCTGTGTGATCAGTACAGAATCAATGTATGCCGGTGTGCTTCTGCAATAAATAGAATCTAACAGTTGTGTTAATTTAATATGATGTTTCTTAAGTTCATAGACCAATTTCGTATTAAGAAATTCGCCATAGATTTGTTGCATAATGGTCACATATACCATAACCCCAATCTTCCCATTAAAAAGATGTGCGATATCTCATGAAAAATATTTACAAAATTTTCTATGTACATGTATTCCGTAAATGACGTCAAAGTTTATGAAATATTCAGAGCAAATGCAAAATAGAATTCCACATTTGCTATGAACATTTCAACTTTTGACGTCATTGACAGAAAATATCACAGTTTCTGTAAACACTTTTCATGTAAAATCACAGACCTCACATATCATATGTGGCTGTGACTTGAGAAATGGGGTGTATGAGCTTTGCAACCAGTGTAGATCCAGATCAGCCTGTGCATACGCACAGTCTGATCAGGATCTGCACTGTTCGCCATTCCATCTAGGAAACACCAGTCAAGCTTCTAACGAGCAATATAGATAATTATCAGGCTACTGAAGTTTGTTTTCTGATCAGGATCTGCACTGGTGACAAATCACATGAGCCCTATTTCTCATCTACAGGCGGTGTGCGTGAAGCCCTGTTTGGGGACGAACACTACCAAGTTATGTGGGGCAAGAGATCTGGATTCGCCAAAATAGCCATGGAGGCAAATGTGGTATGTGTACATGTACAGCAGAGCTCCAGATTTTGTGTGTATTGGCGTTTTTTTACACACTTATTTTAGCAGACTACACATTGATTATCAAAAGTGGGAGTACAAAATACTCGCAGCAATGCGAAAATACGCATTGCTTTTCAAATTGAGTTGTGAGAATACTGTAATAAAATTTACTATTAACCCTTAGAATGTGGGAACCGAAAATTGTCGTCTGCTGATAATTCATATTTTCTCTTTTCTCTCAGTAAAAACATGGTTTGGCAACATTTTAGAATCATTTCCATTGGAAATGATTCTAAAGTGCTGCCAAACCAAGTTTTTGATGAGAAAAATGGAAAAATAAAAAATATTCAGCAGACGACGCAAATTAATTCAGCATTGTATGGGTTAACAAATTTACCAGTTTACTTTTTGCAGCTCAACTCTAATACAATTTACTTAATAAGTACTTTTCAGCTCCAATGAGTGAATTTAAAAAAAATATATATATAATTTGTTGCTTTAATATATAATAATGAAGAAAATCAATAATACATTTGTAAAAGTAAAAAACACATCGAGTTTGAAATATGGCGGTATAATACTCTTTAGATACTTATCTGGAGCTATGATGTACAGGTTGGTGATGCATATTCTTAGTACTTGCATTACTGGCCATTTGTTTATACTGTTGTAGATTATTGTATTGTGTAGTGTACATGTACAGTCAAACTTGTATTAAGCGACCACCCAAGGGAGACACCAAAAATGGTCGCTTAGAACAATGGTCTCTTAACACAAAAATGAAAAAAAAAAAATGGAAATCCCGGTACTGGTATGTCCGGTTATATGGTCAGGAAATCGTGAATATTAAACATTATCATAGAAATAAATACATTAGAATACTATCGATAATGTTTACTGTGCACTTCTCTGAATTATTCCGGCTTTATTTCATCAAAATAGATGAAAGAATTTGAATGTTATTGCGAAATAAAATCGCGCAGCTGAAATAGGCATGAGTTAATTCCCTTTAGTGATCACTAAGAGCGAGTTCGAGCATAAACTATGGTTTCTATAGTTGAACTATAAGTTCAACTAAACAACCGCGAACGCAGACTGGTTCGACCAGAGTGACATCATACATCTACTATTGTTCGACTAGTAAAAAGACGCCCATTTCTCCAGTTTCAAGATGGCGGTGAATAGGTAAAAAGTTCTAGAGAGCGGGAAATTTACATGGAAATTCTCTACTAGACATGCGCAATGCATCGACTATAGTTCAACTATAGTAAAACACCCGAACTCGCTCTAATGAATCCAGGAAATCAGAACGAGGTTTCAGGTCAATAATCATAAACAATGCAACATTCACACTTTGACAGTGACAGGGGATTTGTTTCCTTTGTTTGTCACACGTTTGAGGCTAATTTCACCTGGAGAAAGTGACATCCTGTCAATTAATGGTCGTTTAATACAAACTAAAATTGCTTTTGTTTACAAAATAAGTGACCGCAGTTCTCTTTAAGAAAAAGTCGCTTAATACACTGTCATTATATAGGCCAAATGGTCGGGGAATTGAAAGTGATCGCTTAAGACAAAAGTCGCTTAATGCACGTGGTCGCTTGTGCAAGTTTGACTGTACACGTTGAAAATGTAATTGTACCTTCTGGCCGATTGGCGGTGGGAGATATGGCAATATCCATGTAGAGAACATACAGGCGTTAGTAACACTTTAATAACTTTTTAATCCCGTAGCTGACTTGCGGACAGCGCATAGTCGGCACATTGCGTACTTACGTACGTACGTACATACGTGTGTCCGTCCTGGGTAACTCTTACTACGCTAGTGGGTGGTGGTCGGGCGAATGAGAAGGCGTAAATTAACGGTATGGGTTCCTCCTTATAGGAATCACGATTTGCCTGGTTTGGCCCTCGGGTACGTTTTTTACCTCACCTGAGCGAAGCTCGTGAGCAATTGTTACCGCAATGTGTCCGTCGTCGTCCGTGAACATTTTCAAACGTCTTCTCCTCGGTAACCATTGGGCCTATAGTCACCAAACTTCATGGTCATGGTCCTTAGGTAGGGGGATTACAAAATTGTTAAAATGACGTCATTACGTAATCCAAGATGGCCGCCGTCTAAAAATAGCACAAATTCTTCAAAAATCTTCTTCTCAAGAACCGCCAACCGGATTTCGACAAAACTTGGTAGGAATGATCGATGTACAATGCTCTTTCGAAGTTGTTAAAATGGTGACCCCGGGGTCAAAAATGGGCATGGCCCGTGGGGTCAAATTGGGGTCAAATTTTATTTTTGACCGAATATGGTCATGTTATATATCAAATCGAAGGTATCAACGAGGCGATCACTCTGGTGCATTTCTTGTCAAAATCGGATTGTTATGTCATCCAAGATGGCCGCCGAAAGGTCAAAAGGTCGTTATTTTATTAGAGATTTCAAAATTCTTCTTGACATGAACCGCTTGGCCCATGGTAGCCAAACCTAAATATTATGGTCCATGGGTGAAGCCTTTTCAGATTTGTTAAAATGGAGGTCATTGCTAATCCAAGATGGCCGCCATCTAAAAATAGCATAAATTCTTCAAAAATCTTCTCATGAACCGCCAGCCAGATTTCGACGAAATTTGGTAGGAATGATCGATGTACAATGCTCTTTCAAAGTTGTTAAAATGGAGACCCCGGGGTCAAAAATGGGAGTGGCCCGTGGGGGGTCAAATTGGGGTCAAATTTCATTTTTGACCGAATATGGTCATGTTATATATCAAATCGAAGGTATCAAAGAGGCGATCGCTCTGGTACATTTTTTGTCGAAATTGGATGGTCATGTCATCCAAGATGGCCACCGAAAGGTCAAAAGGTTGTTCTTTTATTAGAGATGTCAAAATTCTTCTTCACACGAACCGCTTTGCCCATGGTGGCCAAACTTCACAGTTATGGTCCATGGGTGAAGCCTTTTCAGATTTGTTAAAACGGAGGTCATCTCTAATCCAAGATGGCCGCTATCTTAAAATAGCAGAAATTCTTAAAAAATCTTCTTCCCATGAACCGCCAGCCGGATTTCGACGAAACTTGGTAGGAATGATTTATGTAGAATGTTCTTTCAAAGGTGTTTAAATGGTGACCCCGGGGTAAAAAATGGGCGTGGCCCGTGTGGTCAAATTTTATTTTTGACCGAATATGCTCATGTCATATATCAAATTGAAGGTATCGATGAGGCGATTGCTCTGGTTCAATATTTGTTGGAATCGGATGATTATGACATCCATGATGGCCACCAAAAGGTCCATTTATTCGAGATTTTGAACGTCTTTTTCTCAGGAACCACATGGCCGATGCTGGCCAAACTTCATAGTAAGTCAAGATCCTTGGGTGAAGCATTTTCAGATTTGGTAAATTGAGAGTCAAAGCTTAATCCAAGATGACCGCCATCTAAAAATAGCACAATTTCTTTAAAACACATGAACTCAATGTCACATTCTCCTCTGGTGTTCATGGAGTCAGGTGAGCGAATTAGGGCCATCATGGCCCTCTTGTTTATCTTTGGCTCTTTAGTTACCTGGGAGTTGAATTGGGTTTAATATTGCCCATTATAAAAGTATTAAGATTATTACTGATCCTACTGCTTTTGGGAGGGGCCAAGTGATTCTGGTGTGGCGAGGACCTGTCAAAACCGTTTTTTGTTAAGAATTAAGGCAAAAAAGAAAAACAGCAGACAACATTTCCGTCTCCAGCGTAGTGAGGGTTAAAGTTTTTGGTTAAAGTATTTCAGTATGCTATCAAAGCCTCGGCCGCAGCCATCTAGTGATAATGCTTGGCGACTGTGTGTTGGCAACAGTGTATGACTAGCGATACTGCTGTGACTTTGCATGCAGCCTGCGTTCAATGTCACGGTCAATGTCTGTGTGACTGAGCCTGCCAGCGAGGGGATTTGTATATTGCCATTGTTATTGAACAGGCGTGAAACGAGACACGCCACGTAAATTTTGTACCTTCGGACAACTGCGTAATTTCATTAAATACTTTTACAAAGTCGACAATAGTTTTCATAAATAGTCAAAAGTTGACAACATTTTCAGAGTACATGCAGAATTTTACTCTGAAAATTTTGTTCGCTTTTGATGCCATTTACGGAACATTTTGTAAATATTTCATGAAATTACGCAGATGTTCGAAGGTACAAAATCACATGGTGTGTCTCAAATGTTGTCAGGCTGCATAAACGTGGCACCTGATCATAGTATCAAAGAACCAAAGTGTAATAATAATAGTCTTTATTTACTGAGGGGGACACATTAGTAATCTTGTCCATTTGCATTATCTTGCATCCACCCATCCCTCTCTGTTTCAGCCCGTCATTCCAATGTTTACCCAGAATGTTCGCGAAGCCTTCCGCACCCCGGCCTGGGGTAGAAGTAAGTTGTCCCACTTGTGCATGAACACACTCACTATTTATGGATGGTAGTTGCGAGAGTTGCGTAACTGCAAAAACTTACGTGCCTGCAAGTATGTTGGAGAATGAGTAATATGTGTATCTTAACGATGAATCCATGTATCGTTTGGTTCATGCCATGACGGTGACACAAGATTCACAACTTTTTGATCGGGTGTTCTGTGGGTGTTTGGCACCAGATCAGGACATTGTAGTTTCAGTGATAGCATATATTGTAATTTAAGTATTGAATAAGTATACAATGCTCCCTATACAGGCATTCCTGTCTGTATATGTGGCTGTGACTGGAGAAATGGGGCTTATGGGTTTTGCAGCCGCACTGTCTCTCTGAACAGGATCTGCACTGGTCGCCATTCCATCCAATAAATGCCCATCATTCTTATAACAAGCAACAATGACCGGTATCCGGTTACATGAGTGTGCTTTTTGATCAGGAGCTACACTGGCCCCATTTCTCCAGTCACAGCCACATATGACTTTGCTGTTGATCGGACATACAACCTTATTCAATCAATTAATTAATTAACCACTATCAAATGGACCATTCTATGTGAGCTTTTCCCATTACCCTCCATCCATCGTACATCCATCAACAATTACTTCATATGATATATTGTATACCATTTTGGGACGGATATATTTTGGGATATATTGTATACCGTTTTGGGACGGGCTGTAACTAATGTTGCTAAAACTTGTAGCCCAACCCGTTTGCTCTTCTAAATTAACCTGTATTTATTAACTGTAAAGTTACATTGTAAATTTAGAGCAATAAAATATGTTTAAACTATACCATTGGACCAATTTCATTTAAAATGTACATGAATGATCACTCATAATGGTAGATTTGTTGGTGAATGGGCATAAAACCTCAATCAATCAATAGTGATAAAAGTGTCTAACTAGACATCAGTGATGAAAACAAACTTTTATCTTCCATACAATGTACAGTGGGGTCAGCGTGTAAGTGCACACACGAACGAACACGACAGGTTGGAACGCTGACCCCACTGTATTTCATGTATAAAAAAAATGTAAATATTTTTCTGCATTTTTTCTCATTTCGCATCAAAAGTGTATGTTGTTACCACTCAGTTGAACCGCCTCGGCGAGACGGTTCAACTGAGTGGTAACAACATACACTTTGGGTTGGTAGCGAACCAACCTGTCGTGTTCGTTCGTGTGTGCACTTACACGCTGACCCCACTGTACATACAGGTTTTACTAAATCTAACATGCACACTACCGTATTCTAGTCGATGTCACACCCGTCAATTCATCAATCACCCTGTCTTCACTTTTGCAGACAGTTTGCGCTGGGTGTATGAGAAATACCGGCTGCCGATTGTTCCTATTTATGGTTTCTTCCCCGTGAAGCTCAGGTAAGCTTTCCATTTGAGTGGTTACAACGTACAGCTTGCTCTCACAACTTTAGTTAATAAATAAATATTACCATAATAACTCTAGATATCCGTATACCATTTCTTTTGTGAAACCCTGATAATTTGAGGTTTCCCAAAACAAATTGTATTCAAATACATTGTTATTGTGATAAGTACACTAGCCCTATATCTTTGTTGTGGGAAACCATATAGGAAGCATATAAGGGAAGCACATTTAATACACATTGTTTTAAAGTCACTCTTTTTATTAAATTTTCGACCACATGGTCTTGACCCTAGAGGAATCTGCGAATAATTTAGGCATCTCTGTAAAAATGTACTGTGTGACACATACCTTGCTCTCTTTTCTTTTAGTCTTCTCCGGTGCAGAATTGCCAATTCACCTTCCATATTCCTCACAAAGGAGTGATATTTATAGTAATTTCCAATAACCTCCGAAGGGAAGCACATTTAATACACATTGTTTTTAAGTCGCTCTTTTTATTAAATTTTCGAAAATTTAATTTTCGAAAATTTAATAAAAAGAGTGACTTTAAATTCGCAGATTCCTCTAGGGTTAAGACCATGTGGTTGAAAATTTAGTAAAAAGAGTGACTTTAAAACAATGCATATATTTATATGTATGGGTTATTACTGTATAACTACCAACTATGTCGGACATATTATTGATGTCCAGCTGACAAATCGCAACATATGATGATTACACCCAGTCTAACATGACATGAAGGAGATGTGATGGAGGAGGAAGGACTTGGGTAATACAGTTTTTGTTGAGCCCTCTTGCGGAAAGCGAGATATAGTGATCACAATGATATAGTGATCACAATGACGTCCGGGTGTCCGTCCGTCCGTTCCGTCCGTCCGTCCGTCCGTCCGTCCGGGCACACATTAGGGTACTTATGTGGCTAGCCCCACAGGGTTATGGACTTGGTAAAGGATAGGGTTGGTTACAATTAGCCACCTAAAAAATCGTTTTATGTGGCTAAAAATCGTTTTATGTGGCTAATATTTAACATGTGATAAGCCACATAAGTATAGTACTGTAAGAATGTCTGTCCGTCCGAAATCTGTGTTAAAGTTTTTAAAAATACCATCAAATGCCTCGGCGGGCTCGACATGTGGGCCGCGGCCATCTGGTATATTTTTGTTGCCCAGGGTTGCGTACATGTTAAAAAATTATTTTTTTTCGAAAATTGTAATTTTTTAGCGCCAATTGTTTATTTTTATCGCCAATTGCAAAAGTGGCGATCGCCAGCGGAATCCCTGCTGTAGTCTGTGATTACAATGTCTGTTCCAGAACCTTTATTGGACCGCCGATTCACCCGGATCCAAATATGTCCGCGGACGATCTCTCCGTGAAGGTAAACCCCTCCCCACAGACCCCACAGACCCAACACACAGACCCAACACACAGACCCCACAGACCCCACAGACCCCACCCACCTGTCCAAGGTTCAGTAGCCGATTTCACCAACATTGCAGAGTATACTTTTCTAGCAAAGTATACTTTGAGGGAGTAATCATTTATTTTTCCTGAAATGCATTATTTCATATAGACTTAACGACTGCATATATTTGATGATTAAAAGTATGCAGAATTATTATACTAAATTTATTACATTATCACAGCCAAAATACATTCAGTATAATAAAAATAATAAATTTATCCCTAAATTGAATATTTCTCCCTCAAAGTATACTTTGCAATGTTTGTGAAATCGGCTGCTGGACCAAACACAGCTTTACCATGATGATAAACTCCATTCAGTGCAACATATAGTAACGGACAATATAATCCAACAGCTGACCTATTGTTGTCGCATCAATTGGAAACTTCATAATTATGCTTGTTATAACCATTCATTTGTTCATTTCATAGCCAGAGATGGGTCGTGGCCTAGGGTTGGAACACCTGACTTCCAAACCTCTCCTTAGGCATCAAAAAACTTTCATAGTATTTCCATCCCACTAGACTTTCGGATGAGACTTTAAAACGAGGTCCTGTCCCTAATTGACCTTAGCTGTTGCTGGGATGTTAAACCCATTCACTTTATGTCACGCCCGCTTGCGGACAGAGCGATATAGTTGGCACATTGGCGTTCGTACATACGTGCGTCCGGTTAGAGTTTTTTTTGATTTAGGTTAAAGTTTTTAAGAACACTATACTATATCTCTGAAACTGCTTCACCAATTCACTCAAAACTTGACGTGTGTTTATTTTCATTCTATGCCCAACACGTGCGGCCCCTGTGCCCAAAGTCAAGGTCAAATTATTTTGACATTTACATTAACCTTTACACCGCTCTCTTATTTGTTTGTGGTCTGCTGTCTATTTTCCATTTTTATCGTGAAAAACATGCTTTGACAGCACTTTAGAATAATTTACAACATGCTTTGACAGCACTTTAGAATCATTTCCATTGGAAATGATTCTAAAGTGCTCTCAAACCATGTTTTTATTGAGAAATAAGGCAAGATATAAAAGCAACAGCAGACGACAATTGTTGTGAGTAGCGGTCTAATGGTTAAAGTTTTTTGTCGCGTCCACATGCGGACAGCATGATATAGTTGGCACATTTGCATACGTATGTACGGTCTGTACGTGCGTCCGTGTTTAAAGTATTTGGATAAAAAAATAATCTGGTTTACAATCAAAGCCTCGGTGGACGCGACATCCGGACCGTTGCCATCTAGTCATTCCATAGTGAACCAAATGGACTGTATGTCTAAGGTCAAGGTCCCTGCCTCTGTGCTTTCACAAAACCTAATTTTGACTATTAAACGTTTTGTAATACGCCTGTTGTGAAAATGAAAGGAACGTACTATAGTATGGCACCATCCGTCCTCTGTCTATAAGTTTTTAAGTACCATACATTGCCAGAAAAATATATATGGCTGTGTTTGGAGAAATACGGTATGGCTGTGTTTGGAGAAATACGGTAGGGCTTATCGGTTTTGCAACCAGTGTAGATCCATATCAGCCAGTTCATCCGCACAATCTGATCAGGATGTGCACTGTTTGCCATTCCTTCAATGAAACACCCGTCATGTTTCTAACAAACAATATAGATTTTCTGGCTACAGGAGTGTGCTATTTGATCGGGAGGTACACTACAGTCTGTTTCACGAAACCTGCCCAAATGTTACAGCTATATAAACAATGCAAAAACAATATTTTTCTTGATAATATATAATTATAGCAAAATTTAAGTATGAGCCTTCTTTTTATTTTGTGAAATTTGCTCCAATATTGATTTTATTGCGAAAAAACAATTTCCCCATGATGTGCTAATTTCAGAAATAGTGGACGGATTTTCAAAATTTAACTTTTGTTCTCTTGTTATATTATTTCCAAACTATCCAGCCAGGTTTCGGAGACATTTTCCCAAAAAAAATGTTGACTCTTCCCATAGACTAAATAAAACTTTCGTGATAAAATCGATATTTGACCAAATTTCAAGAAGGCTCGTTCTTTGCTATCATTTAATATTATAAAAAAAAAATAGTTTTTGCATTGTTTATATGGCCGTAAAATTTGGCAAGTTTCATGAAACAGACAGTAGTCACAAATCCCATTAACCCCATTTATTCTGTCGCAACCGTTTATCAGATTGACTTACTAGTAATTGACCATGCCTTGACTGGCATATCTTGTGAGAAGGGGCATTTGTCTTATTTTTTAGGGTCCCAAGTTTCATACACATATTTCATTAAAAATAATATCAAAATGGTATTGATAGTCCTGAAGTATTTGAACTGTTTTCTATAAAGAACAGTCACACAGGTTCTCCCAAGAAGTGTAAAAATAATGTAAACTTTTGAAAATGATTCATTTGCACCGCCAAGTTTTGAGGGTCCACGGGATGCAGTACCAATGGCCAGTGTGCGTCCTTGGCCAATAAAATGCATCAGGGACGCAGAAAACAGGGGTCCGGGAAATCCCTGGGTCCATATTATAGACAGAATGCCAGGCAGTGTCTTTTCATATTGAGGCAAGGCTAGGAAACTCGTAGGAATTCTGAGACTTGTCGAGGAATTCCTACCGTTTCCGGGCCGTGTCTGATAAACATTGCGGCAAAAGCCACTACCATGGTATTCTATTCATCACATAACATTTTCTGCTGTAGAATGAGCAAATATGACATGTTTTCAATGAAAAGAACACAGACTTTTTTTACATTGCATACTTACCCTGATGTCATTCGGTAACACCATGTGACCTCATTCGACCAATGAAACGTTAATGAAAGTAGTTTTGAATCAGTTGTGACCCAGATATGCATATCTAGGCAATGCAGGATACGACAATTATCACTCGGTATGTATCAGGCCAATGCAACGCTTATTACATGATAAAATTGATGAGTGCCAGGTAGACATGTGAATTTGTTTCTCCATTGCTGAGGAATGGGTCGTGGCCTAGCGGATATGGCATTGGACTTCAATACTGGAGGTCGTGAGTTCAACAATCCTCACCCTATTCATTGAAAAATAATAACATAGTATTTCTATTCCTTCAATCCCGTATTTAACCTGCTGCATTGGGGGGGGGAGATTTTCCCCCAATGCAGCAGGTTAAATACGGGATCGAACCCGTTGGCCCGGCCTTAAATTACCTTAGCTGTTATAGGCCGTTAAACACTAATAAACAAACAAAACCGTAGGATGAGACTTTAAACCATGGTCCCGTCTCTATTTGACCTTAGCTGTTGCTGGGACATTAACCCATTCACTTTCATCAGTTTCTCCACTGCTGTGTCCTTGCAGATAAAACAATCGATAGAGGGGCTGATCAAAGAGCACCAGAAGCGACCGGGTAACATACTACGTGCCCTGTTTGAGCGGATATCCTGGAAGGAAAAGCTCAGCTAATGGCCGCTGCACACGGTGCATTGATAACAAACATTGGCCGACCGATCAAAAGTCTCGGAAAGTTGTTCCATTCCAGACAGCCAGACATCGCAATATCCGACCACACTTGTAACTCATTTGTCTTGATGTTAACCTCTTTCAATCAATCAATCTGCTCTGAGATAATACAGGACCACCTTAACACGTATGTTTCTATATTAACCATTTTGTTTATTTATAGTCTCGTCAAGTTGGTTCATTTAACATATAAGAAGATACTGCACACATTTATGAAGTCATGAAATCATTTAGCTCAAAACGTTGATGGGTGGCAGCATCATAAACATTGTTTCTAGTTTCCAACTATTTATATTGTCTCGTATTTTCCATCCATCCAATACCTTTTATACCCTATATAATAGCTTACAGAACATGTACACATACAGGGATCATTTTGAGGCATGAAAGTTAACATATTTTTGAAGATGGTATATCAAAAAAAAAAAAACATAAATTATTTCACTAGTTTTTGCCAAAATAGACTCAAAAGGCATTTTTTACTCTCAAGTTGCTAGCAGACACAATCCCACCATCACATCAGAATGTCAAAGGCTCAGGGTCTCCGAATACGAGCTGAAAATTATGACACAAATTGGTAAAAATTCAGTTCTAGATTTGTCTAAGTGTACCTATTTCTGCTTCCCTAGAAGAAAATAGATGCTTTGTCAAAAAATAGTAATTAACATTGTCAACAGCGTTATTTTATGGATGTACATCAATAACCCCGGATCTATATTAGACCTTGACCTACATTTCCTCTTGAATTACTTAGTTAATTCCCCTTGGTTAAGGTTTTTAGTCAAGCTTGGTTAAGGTTTTAGTCAAGCTTGTACATGGAATACTATTGTGCATACAGACACCATACTTGGACAACCTTTTCTGATAGGGATGTACATCAATAACCCCTGATCTATATTTGACCTTCACCTACATGTCCTCTTGAATTCTCCTTGGTTAAGGTTTTTAGTCAAGCTTGTAGATGGAATACTCCTGGCCCTACACCAACCATACTTGGACAACTTCATCTCCTAGTGATGTACATCAACAACCCCTGACCTATATTTGACATTGACCTACATTTAACATTGAATTACTTAGTTAATTCCCCTTGGTTAAGGTTTTCAGTCAACCTTGGTTAAGGTTTTTAGTCAAGCTTGTACATGGAATACTATTGTGCATACAGACACCATACTTGGACAACCTATTATCATAGGGATGTACATCAATAACCCCTGATCTATATTTCACCTTGACCTACATTTCCTCTTGAATTACTTACTTAATTCCCCTTGGTTAAGGTTTTTAGTCAAGCTTGTAGATGGAATACTCCTGGCCCTACACCAACCATACTTGGACAACTTCATCTCCTAGTGATGCACATCAACAACACCTGACCTATATTTGACCTTGACCTACATTTAATCTTGAATTACTTACTTAATTCCCCTTGGTTAAGGTTTTTAGTCAACCTTGGTTAAGGTTTTTAGTCAAGCTTGTACATGGAATACTATTGTGCATACAGAAACCATACATGGACAACCTTTTCTCATAGGGATGTACATCAATAACCCCTGACCTATAGTTGACCTTGACCTACATTTAACCTTGAATTACTTACTTATTTCCCCTTGGTTAAGGTTTGTACTCAAACTTGGTTAAGGTTTATAGTCAAGCTTGTATATGGAATACTCCTGGACCTACAGCAACCATACTTGGACAACTTCATCTCCTAGTGATGTACATCAATAACCCCTGACCTATATCTGACATTGACCTACATTTAACCTTGAATTACTTTATTTCCCTTGGTTAAGGTGTTTAGTCAACCTTGGTTAAGGTTTTTATGCAGGCCGTGGCCACCTTGTTTGTCGAGCTATGTGTACATCGACAACCCTCGTAGTCGAGCTATGCTGTTCTCCTACAGCTCTTGTTGTTGTGGACAGCACCATATAGTCGGCACTTCGGTATACTATCAAAGCTTCGGCGGGCGCGACATGCGAGCCGCAGCCATCTAGTTACTGTAGATTTTCTTTAACATCTTTATAACTAAATGACGGATTCTGATGATATATCGCGCACCGAAGACGATGACTGAAGTGTTTTATGCATGTTCTTTACAACAACTTATAACTGTCGTGAAGAATCAAGTATCGTTATGTTTCATACATTTACATTCACAGATTTTTTATGTTAAATGATTCTTCATCAAAACAAGTTTGTGAGATTAAAGCAAACTGTACAACAAAGGGCAAACAAATTTGCATTGTTAACTCTTTGCATGCTAGCGGTGAAAATATCCACCAAACGAATTTGGAGTATGTTTTATTTCTCTGTAAATATGTGGGTGGAAGGTGGGTGCAAGCGATGGGTAATTTAACGATCGGGGTTCATCCTTACCGGAATTCCGACTGGAGACCTGGTTTGGCCCTCACATACGTCTTTGGCATTTTGTATGTGACAGTTGAATCTGGTTATACCCCTTATGTGAGTATTACGATATTCGTAATCCTATTTTAGGGGAAGGGGCCAAGTGACTTTGGTGTGGTATGGACCTGCCACCAGGTCAGGTTATTCTAATTTCAGAGCTGAATATATTGTTTCTCGATGTAAATATTCAGTTCTGATTTTGGAATTTTCCCCCCAATGCAGCAGGTTAAAACGGGATCGAACCCGTTTGACCGGCATTACATGACCTTAGCTGTTGATAGGCTGTTAAACACCAATAAACAAACAAACAAACTGTGTAAATATGTCTTGAAATTTCATTAGAATTGAGTCCTGAAGATTGGCAACAAGTGTGGATCCAGACGAGCCGTCTCATCAGGATCTGCACTTTTTGCAAGTAATTTTCTTGTGTTTAAGAACAAAAACAATTGTTGAAAAATTAACATATTAAAATCCATTCCAGTTACTTGGAGGTGAAAGAGTTGATATGATTTCTCTATTTCTGTATAACACCACGGTAGCTGTAACACATGACATACAGTGGGGTCAGCATGTAAGTGCACACACGAACGAACACGACAGGTTGGTTCGCTACCCAGCCAAAGTGTATGTTGTTACCACTCAGTTGAACCGTCTCGCCGAGACGGTTCAACTGAGTGGTAACAACATACACTTTTGATGCGAAATGAGAAAAAATGCAGAAAAATATTTATTTTTTTTTTTATACATGAAATACACATTGGTTCCAACCTGTCGTGTTCGTTCGTGTGTGCACTTACACGCTGACCCCACTGTACATGTACCATTGATCACATTCCCATTCATGTATCAATATTGCCTGTCTGTACTTGGTTTACATAATAGTCGTTGCACATACGGGTACTTAATGTTATGTTTCTGCATTTTACTCGTCATACCATGTATGGCCGGCAACTGAGAAAGTGAAATTCACGACATTTGCAACAAGTGAAGATATTGGTCGTGTTACACAGTCACTGTTGGAATAGAATATTTTTGCTGGTGGCGGTCTACTTTTGTGACCGATTGGCGAACAGAGCAAGCCCTGATCAGACTGAATGCAAGAGACCATGTTACGCAATAACAGGGCTGAATCAAAAAAAATTGATGTAAATATTTCTTTCTGATTTTGGGATTTTCCCCCAAATAGGTTAAATACGGGATTGAACCCGTTGGCCCAGCATTATGCAATAATTGTGGTGTATGGCATTTGCAACCAGTCTAGCTCTGCTGTCACCTTCCTGCAGTCTGATAATAATCTATACTGTTTGTTAGGTACATTACAAATGTCTTACTCACTGAATGATGAACAGTGCAGGCTCTGATCTGTAGCCTATTTCATCAACAGTGCAAAGTATACTTTCCTAGCAAAGTATACTTTGAGGGAGAAATTTTCAATTTTAAGATAAATGTATTAATTTTTATTATACTGAATTTATTACATTATCACAGCCATTTTGGCTGTGATAATGTAATACATTCAGTATAATAATTCTGCATAGTTTTAATCATCAAATATATGCAATCATTAGTTCTATATGAAATAATGCAATATGGAAAAATCAATGATTACTCCCTCAAAGTATACTTTGATAGATAAGTATACTTTGCAATTTTGATGAAATCAGCTACAGACGTCACCACAGCACACACCCATGTGATATACTGGTGGGAAATGCCATAAGTCCCATTTCTCCAGACCCAGCAACGTTCATGTTCTGTTACTTCATAGATTACTGTGCTTGACGTCCAGGGGGCTGTTTCACTAAACTTTGTACTACTAAAATGTTCAGTGGGTGGTGGTCAGGCGAATGAGACGGCGTAAATTAACGGTAGGGGTTCCTCCTTATAGGAATCACGATTTGCCTGGTTTGGCCCTCGGGTACGTTTTTATCTTTGGCTCTTTTGTTACCTGGGAGTTGAATTGGGTTATTGCCTATTATAAAAGAAGTAAGATTATTACTCATCCTACTGCTTTTGGGAGGGGCCAAGTGATTCTGGTGTGGCGAGGACCTGGCATCAGATCAGGATTATTCTGATTTCAGGGCTGAATATATAGTTTTGTTATTGTAAATATTCAGTTCTGATTTTGGGATTTTCCCCCCATTTGTATAATGTACTTGAACATGTACATGTGCTTGTACAGGTATATACCCGGCCTTAAATGACCTTAGCTGTTGATAGGCCGTTAAACCCCAACAAACAAAACTAAAATGTTCGTAAGTGCAAATTTAGGATCATCTAGAAATTTCAATTGATGAATTTACATTTATTGTGCATATGCTGCCTATGCAGCCTATGCTCAATAAATGTACATCCAATAACCGTTTACAAGAAAACATTGTTAATGTAAAATTTACAGACTATAATAAGTTTGCACTTGCGAACATTTTAGTTTACAAAGTTTAGTGAAACGGCCCCCTGTTTCATTGCTGGTCAAGTTACCAGAGCCAAACAACTTATAGTCTGTTTCACGAAAGCTGCCCAAATTTCCCCATGAAAAAATTTGGAAATTGATTCCGACTAGATAGCTTGAATATGATCTAACTAAGAAAACAAAAGTTAAATTTTAAAGATCGGTCCAGTATTTCTGAAATTCAAAAAAAATTCCCCATGTTAAATCCCCATAGACATCTTCACTCTGTGAAGATGTCTATGGGGATTTAACATGGGGAAATTGTTTTTTCGCAATAAAATAAATATTTCACCATATTTCACAAAATGAAAAGAAGGCTGATTGTTAAATTTTACTTTAATTTAATATTATCAACAAAAATATTGTTTTTGAATTGTTTATATGGCCGTAAAATTTGGGCAGCTTTCGTGAAACAGACAGTAGTTGTACATTGTATCAATCTGTTCACATAATAGTGTTATATATACATCTAGAGATTATTTATTGTTGGCATTGCTCGTGATAGGAGTTAATACAACCATTGCTGTAGTCACAAGCTGGCCTGTGATGCTATCTTTATACTTGCATGCTGAATGAAATACATGCATTTATCAAGTGCATATTTATGTCTGTTCCGTGTACATGTGCATATCAGTATTGTACCATATCTTGATAAATGTACAATCCCAATCAATCAATCAAATTCATATGCTTCCAGTGTGTTGTAATTGTCCACTTGATAGTATGTAGCCAGACTTACCTGTACATGTGTTTATCAGGTAACCTGCCCTGTATTGACCAAATACGTACTGTAGGAATGAATGGCCTTTTTGTGGAATTTATCGGGGTATAAACTTGGAAAAGTCGCGGGAATACTGGACGAAGGCCGGAAGGCCTCGTCCAGTATTCCCGCGACTTTTCCAATCCTGATACAAACATCTGGGTTAGAATTCCTACGCGTTTCCTAGCCTTGCCGGATAAACTTGATATCCAAAGACGCTAGCCTGGTATTCTCTATCTATCCGGTAACGAGCTTGCATTGGCCAAATACATACAGAGTCTTTTACAAACTGATAACAAATTGTTGCATCATATTACTTTTGGTGTTGGAGCTAAGTGACTGGTGTGGAATGGACCTGGCACCAGGTCAGGATATTCTTCTAATTTCAGGGCTGAATATATATTTTTCTTTAAATATTTAATTCTGATTTTTTGAATTTCCCTCATTATGGACAGATTAAATATGGGATTGTCGAACCGTTGGTCAGGCGAGGTTACATGTCATCACTGCAATGACGCAATGTGAATACATCCATATTCTTTCAACGAAGGCCACTTCATATTTACTGATTGTGTAGCATAAAATGTTACCTGATAAATACAATTCTGGCGTCTTTTGATGTGTGTATAACTTTTATCAGACTTGGCTTGGCGAGCATCAGGAGCCTATTTCACCAACATTGCAAAATATACTTATCTGGCAAAGAATACTTTGAGGGAGAAATTTTCAATTTAAGGAGCCCCGTGCAGGTACCGGGGCGGGATCAACTGATCCTGAGAATAGTGCTGCAGTAGCCATTGCTTGTCGTAAAAGGCGACTAAACTGGCTTAACGATTGGGTTCATACTTTCCGGAACCCACTATACCAGATTTGGCCCTCATGTACATTTTTGGCTTTCTTGTATGTGAGAGTTGAGTCGGGCTATGCCCCATATATAAAAGTAAGATTAGCGCTAATCCTATTACTTTTAGGGGATGGGATAAATGATGCTGGTGTGGCGAGGGCCTGGCACCAGATCAGGTTGTTCTAATTTCAGGACTGAATATATATTTTGATTGTAAATATTGAGTTCTGAAGTTGGGATTTACCCCCCTCGGACAGGTGGATACGGGACTCGACCCCGTTGACCCGTCTGCGTGTGGACTCTCTGAGGCTTGTACCTCTATGTCAGAAAAGCGGACGTTAAACCCTATTCACTCACTCACTCACTCAATTTAAGGATAAATTTATTAATTTTTATTAATGGCTGTGATAATGTAATACATTCAGTGTAATAATTCTGCATACTTTTAATCATCAAATATATGCAGTCGTTAGTCCTATATGAAATAATCGATTTCAGGAAAAATAAATGATTACTCCCTCAAAGTATACTTTGCTAGATAAGTATACTTTGCAATGTTGGTGAAATTGTCTACTGAATTCATACTTGTTTCATTGCCTTGTCTGTAGCCGATTTCATCAAAATTGCAAAGCATACTTAACTAGCAAAGTATAATTTGAGGGAGTAATCATTTATTTTTCCCGAAATGCATGATTTCACATAGAACTAACGACTGCATATATTTGATGATTAAAAGTATGCAGAATTAGTATACTGAATTTATTACATTATCACAGCCAAAATGATATTAAATAATAAATTCAGTATAATAAAAATTAATAAATTTATCCTTAAATTTAAAATTTCTCCCTAAAAGTATACTTTGCTAGATAGGTATACTTTGCAATGTTGGTGAAATAGGCTACTGATAAACTTGATGTCAAAAGACACTAGCCTGGTATTCTCTCTATGTCAATATGTTATTTGACTCAAATGTGTGTGTGTTTTGTGCTTATTCGGGTCCAACTTACTACTACTGTAACCTTGTATAAATCTGTTTTTGCTTTTGTATCATACAGATTGTTGTTTCATATATTTATACATGTTATTTATAGATATCTTTGAGTGCTTGAAATTTATCAATTAAAACGAAGATAGTACAGTTGTATGATTATCTTTACATATGTATGTGCTCTAAAATTTATGTCAACAATATTAAAAATTGTATGGGTTATCTGATTTGTTGGGAGCATGTGAAGGGTAAAGTTAATGACTGGGTTCATCCTTACTGGAATCAATAATTCCCTGGTTTGACTGACCCTCAGGTCCATTTTTGGCTTTCTGGGGGCCGTTTCACTAAACTTTGTATGACTAAAATTTTTGTAAGTGTAAATTTAGGATCGTCTGGAAATTTCAATTGATGGATTTACATTTATTCAGCATAGGCTGCATATGCAGCCTATGCTGAATAAATGTAAATCCAATAATTGTTTACAACAAAACGTTGTTAATGTGGAATTTATAGACTATCATAATTTTGTACTTACGAACATTTTAGTCGTACGAAGTTTCGTGAAACGGCCCCCTGGTACGTGAGAGCTGATTTTGTTACAAAATCAATACCCGTGATTATTGGCGATAAATGGTAGTAATTCCATATCGACCATGCCTTGTATACGTGTGTTTAGATTTAGCCGTGTAGGAAATGATGCCGTAACCGTCGCATTGTGAAATAATTATCATCCGAGTCTAAATGAGAATCTCACGACAACAATCATGTACCTATATTTGCATGGATCATGAAACTAGATGCACATTGGTCTGTCACAGGCTGACCAATTATAAACATTGTATCACACATTGACCATGTACATGGTCAGTCTGGTATCAGTGTCACATTAGAACCATCTCACACATCCATGGAGGTGCCCCGTGCAGGCACCGGGGCGGGATCAACTGATCCTGAGAATAGTGCTGCAGTAGCCATTGCTTGTCGTAAAAGGCGACTAAACTGGCTTAACGATTGGGTTCATACTTTCCGGAACCCACTATACCGGATTTGGCCCTCATGTACATTTTTGGCTTTCTTGTATGTGAGAGTTGAGTCGGGCTATGCCCCATATATAAAAGTAAGATTAGCGCTAATCCTATTACTTTTAGGGGATGGGATAAATGATGCTGGTGTGGCGAGGGCCTGGCACCAGATCAGGTTGTTCTAATTTCAGGACTGAATATATATTTGATTGTAAATATTGAGTTCTGAGTTGGATTTACCCCCCCTTTGGACAGGTGGATATGGGGACTCGACCCCGTTGACCGTCTGCGTGTAGACTCCCTGAGGCTTGTACCTCTATGTCAGAAAAGCGGACGTTAAACCCTATTCACTCACTCACTCACTTTCCGGAACCCACTATACCGGATTTGGCCCTCATGTACATTTTTGGCTTTCTTGTATGTGAGAGTTGAGTCAGGCTATGCCCCATATATAAAAGTAAGATTAGCACTAATCTTATTACTTTTAGGGGATGGGATAAATGATGCTGGTGTGGCGAGGGCCTGGCACCAGATCAGGTTGTTCTAATTTCAGGACTGAATATATATTTTGATTGTAAATATTGAGTTCTGAAGTTGGGATTTACCCCCCTTGGACAGGTGGACACGGGACACGACCCCGTTGACCCGTCTGCGTGTAGACTCCCTGAGGCTTGTACCTCTATGTCAGAAAAGCGGACGTTAAACCCTATTCACTCACTCACTCACTCACATCCATGGAGAAATGAGATAAAAAAACAAAGCTCATAATAGTAAATTATTGATCGACAATTGGCATGAACAAATTATTTCATTGTTATTTCATATATATATATACCTCCCAGGGTGTCCGGTTTAGAGAGGTTTCACTGTAAAACAGACGGATGGCCACTTCAAAACGCGTTGTTGCTTTGCGTTTATGAACGTATAGTATCATTGACTGTCTGGTTTAGAGAGGTGCGACTGAACTTTTAATAATCATTTTAGATATATTATGTCGCCACCATTTGAATAGTTTTAGAGACATCATTCAAATGATTGGCAGCTACATGCGCAACCATGGCTTCTGAATCTGTTTACTAAATCGTTTCTCAAAATATGAAATATAGGAATGAATGGCCTTTTTGTGGAATTTATCGGGGTATAAACTTGGAAAAGTCGCGGGAATACTGGACGAAGGCCGGAAGGCCTCGTCCAGTATTCCCGCGACTTTTCCAAGTTTATATCCCCGATAAATTCCACAAAAAAGCCATTCGTTCCTTATAATTCCAGCAATTGAAATAAATTTATCAAGAAAATGTGTTTATTTTCCGTTTTCTTAATTATTTTAACTGCGCCTCACGGTTACGGAAAGTAGTTCGGCGTGGGAGTTTACTGGGATATAAATTTTGGACAGAGACTCGCTACGGGCCAATCAAATGTTAGGGAATTGTGTAAATATTTTTGTGCTGGAATTATTGTTCAATAAACCCCATTTTGTCATCGCATGTAGTATGTACTGTATATCTATGTGTATTATATGTGTCTGGTTATACCATGGACATGTAAGTGGTCGCACGACAGTGTGACTTGCAAACTAGTGCAATATTGAATGTTATATAATTATGCATAATATTACAAATTTCTTGTTATACAAGGATCGAGAGTATGATGTAAATGTATGTTCTTCCTTTGTATGAAGTATTTCATTTTCTCTCTGAATTTATTCACTCAAGCATACATGTTTATGATGTTTGTTCTTAGCTGTTGACAGGCCGTTTAACACCATCAAACTTTATGACTATGTATGCAAAATTTGAACTGTCTCTGATTGGTTGAGCTCAGTAGCTGATTTCACCAAAATTGCAAGTGGGTAGCTGGTGGGAGTGTGTGATGGGTAATTTAACGATCGGGGTTCATCTTTACCGGAATCCCGACCGGAGACCTGGGGCCCGTTTCACTAAACTTCTTACGACTAAAATGTTCGTAAGTGCAAAATTATGATAGTCTGTAAATTGCACATTAGCAATGTTTTCTTGTAAACAATCATTGGATTTACATTTATTGAGCATAGGCTGCATTTGCAGCCTATGCTCAATAAATGTAAATCCATCAATTGCAACTTTCCAGACGATCCTAAATTTGCACTTACGAACTTCTTAGTCGTACGAAGCTTAGTGAAACGGGCCCCTGGTTTGGTCCTCAGGTACGTCTTTGGCGTTCTTGTATATGAGGGTTAAATCTGGTATACCCCTTGTATGAGTAATACAATTATTCCTAATCTTATTATTTTTAGGGGAACGGGCCAAGTGACTTTTTTGGACCCCTCCCCCCCCCCCATATACATGTATTTAATACGGGATCGAACCCATTGGCCCGGCCTTACATGACCATAACTTATCTTGCATACTATGCTTTGAGGGAGAATTTTTCAATTGATGCATCAATGAATTAACCTTTTATTTAATGAAATAAAATTGTTTCTAACCAAAACAAAACAGCTGTGATAATGTAATAAATATAGTCCATTTGTATAATAATTCTGCATAATTTAATCATCAAATATAAATAGTCGTTAGTTCTATATGAAATATTGAAATTCAGTATACATAAATAATTACTCCCTCAAATTATACATAGCTAGATAAAGTATACTTTATAGCAATTTTTGTGAAATCTGCTACAGAAGTCCTTGCACATTAATCAAATATTCACATCCATCTGTTTTCTTTGACTTTAGGAAAATCTGTTCAATAAAAAAACTGTTACTACCATTATTGTAAGGAAGTTTAACCTCTCATTATACAGTGAAACCTCTCTAAACCGGACACCCTGGGAGGTCCCAGGGTGTCCGGTTTAGAGAGGTTCCACTGTAAATTAGACATATGAATATGTCAATGCATGCGGAAGTGCTTTGCGAACATGAACAGGCATTATCATCAGAGATAGCTGACAATGAAGCACATGAAATTAAGGATACAGAGACTTCCTGCGTGTCCGGTTTAGAGAGGTTCTACTGTATATACATACATGTATATGACTTGTGACTAGAATGGTAAGCACCAACACATCAGTTTTGGAAGGAATAAATATTACTTCACAAGTTTGTTGTGAATTGTTACTACCCGCCCTGGCATATGTAGGTGATGGTGGGTCACTGTAGGGTGTGGCCTGGTGAATAGTCCTGCCAGACTGACCTGTGAGATGAAGGCACCTGGCTCCAGATTAGAATGTGGCAACAGTGATAAAATTGTAAAATCTAAAATTGGTGAGTGGCAGGTGGGAGAATGCGACGGGGTAATTTAACGATCAGGGTTCATCCTTACCGGTATCCCGACCGGAGACCTGGGGCCCGTTTCACTAAGCTTCATACGACTAAGAAGTTTGTAAGTACAAATTTAGGATCGTCTGAAAATTTAAATTGATGCATTTACATTTATTGAGCCTATGCTCAATAAATGTAAATCCAATAATTGTTTACAAGAAAATATTTCTAATGTAAAATTTACAGACTATCATAATTTTGCACTTACGAACATTTTAGTCGCACGAAGTTTAGTGAAACGGCCCCCAGGTTTGGCCATCACGTACGTCGTTGTTATTCTAGTATGTGACAGTTGAATCTGATTATACCCCGTATGTGAGTATTACAATTATTTGTAATGCTATTACTTGTAGGGTAAGGGAGTGACTTTGGTTTGGCACTCGGGTACGTCTTTGGCATTCTTGTATGTTGGTGTTAAATTGTGTTATACCCCTTGTATGAGTAATACGAGTATTCCTAATCCTATTACTTTTAGGGGAAGGGGCCAAGTGACTTGTGTGTGGTATGGACCTGGCACCAAGTCAGGTTATTCTAATTTCAGGGTTGAATATATATTTATTTTGATGTAAATATTCCGTTCTGATTTTGGGATTTTCTCCACAACGCAGCAGGTTACATGCGGGATCGAACCTATTGGCCCGGCTTTAAACACCAATAAATTAAATCACATCATCTAAAATTGTTATTCATTCTTTTGCAATTTTACTTTCCAGTAAATTATTTTTAGTTCTAGGATTCACGATTTCATATACATGTTATTTAACCCTCAGACCGCTACTCACAACAATTGTCATCTGCTGTTGCTTTTATATATTGCCTTATTTCTCAATGCAAACATGGTTTGACAGCACTTCAGAATCATTTCCAATGGAAATGATTCTGAAGTGCTGTCAAACCATGTTGTAAATTATTCTAACGTGCTGTCAAAGCATTTTTTTGATGATAAAAATTGAAAATAAAAAATAAACAACAGACGACAAAAAAATTAAGATAGCGGTCTAAGGTAATACATTTGATCTGATTACATATTAAAGGAACATGTTGACGATTTGTGGGGCTGCTGTCAATTAGGAAATAAAAATAACACATTATTAGCATACCATAGACATACGATACATATACGATACATACATAAAGCATACAAGAATAAGTAGGCCGTTGATAGGCCGTTAAACACTAATAAACAAACAAACAAACAAACAATCTGCGGCAACAGCACTGGCATGCCCTGCTTCAGTACGGTATGACGTCATATTGTATGACATAATGTCACACCGGTGTGTGCATGGTGATCACCTGACCACATATTTTGAGACCTCGTAGCATTCTACAGAGATTCTATTCTCACTTTCACAAGTTGCAATAAAATACATTTTCGATAGGTTTTTCTGATTCAACCATGGATTGAAATACTAATTGTTTATTTTGATGTAATTTACAGAAGGGACTCAGCCACCTTCTTCCACTGACCTCTTCACTTGTCATTGAGCTAGCTTGTTTAATTATTTAATACTAGGTAAGTAAACTGCATTTTCACTTGCCTCGTGGTGGTTGATTGGGAGCATGCGATGGGTAATTTAACGATCGGGATTCATCCTTACCGGAATCCCTACTGGAGATCTGGTTTGGCCCTCAGGTACATCATTGGCATTCTTGTATGTAAGAGTTGAATCTGGTTATACCCCTTATATGAGTAATTGTTTGTTCCTAGTTGTATTACATTTAGGGGAATGGGCCAAGTGCCTTTGGTGTGGTATGGACCTTGCACCAGGTCTGTTTATTATAATGTCAGGGCTGAATAATGAATATATATGTTTTTCAATGTAAATATTCTGTTTTCTGATTTTGGGATTTTCCCCTCAATGCGGCCGTTGGTCTTAAATGACCTTAGCTGTTGATAGGCCGTTAAACACCAATAAATCAAATTTTGACATACCCGCTGGGAAATTTGGCTACCCCTGCCGGCATATTCATAAAACGCAATTTCTTGCCCGAAACCTGCCCCGTGCAGGTACCGGGGCGGGATCAACTGATCCTGAGAATAGTGCTGCAATAGCCATTGCTTGTCGTAAAAGGCGACTAAACTGGCTTAACGATTGGGTTCATACTTTCGTACATTTTTGGCTTTCTTGTATGTGAGAGTTGAGTCGGGCTATGCCCCATATATAAAAGTAAGATTAGCGCTAATCCTATTACTTTTAGGGGATGGGATAAATAATGCTGGTGTGGCGAGGGCCTGGCACCAGATCGGGTTGTTCTAATTTCAGGACTGAATATATATTTTGATTGTAAATATTGAGTTCTGAAGTTGGGATTTACCCCCCTCGGACAGGTGGATACGGGACTCGACCCCGTTGACCCGTCTGCGTGTAGACTCTCTGAGGCTTGTACCTCTATGTCAGAAAAGCGGATGTTAAACCCTATTCACTCACTCACTCACTTGCCCGAAACAGGCAGTTATTCTACCAAGATGGAGGAGTATTCTTCTTTGTATATGCCCCCACCCCAACACCCGGCTGTGGGTATATGTATCTTACAACAGGGATGTTGCCAGGACTGGCTGCAGTGGTGTGTGTGATCCAATTAAGGCAGCTAGGGGATCCGGGGGCTTGCCTTTCATAACTTAGATGCAATATCTTGCATTTTAGGGCTTTTTCATGCATATATTTATCAAATTTAATATGTGATTTTATAATATAATTACAATTATGATATCCGATAGATCCATATATTAATATGAAAGAAATATCAGCTGGAAGCCCGGGCTTCCAGGCCTCCGCCTGGCGACGTGCCTGTACAACATGTGTGACCAGCTTAGCCCCAGATAAGCCTGCACATCCATGCAGTCTAATCAGGGTCTACGCTGTTCGCAATACAGCAACCGGAAAACATGTAGCGTGGGTGGTTGGTCCGTAGCACGCGACTAGTAATTCAACGATCGGCGTTCATCCTTACCGGAATTCCAACTGGAGACCTGGTTTGGCCCTAACAATCACCTTTGACATTTTGTATGTGACAGTTGAATCTGGTTATACCCCTTATTTGAGTATTACGATTATTCGTAATCCTATTTTAAGGGAAGGGGCCAAGTGACTTTGGTATGGTATGGACCTGGCACCAGGTCCGGTTATATTGTAATTTCAGGGCTGAATATATTTTTTCTCGATGTAAATATTCCGTTCTGATTTTGGATTCCCCCCAACGCAGCAGCTTAAAATGGGATCGAACCCACTTGCCTGGCCTTACATGACTAGCTGTTGATTGGCAATTAAACACTAATAAACAAACAAACTTACTGTTGTCAGCAAAAAATAAATCCTACTGTGTCACTGTGCATGATGTGTTGAAGAGGGCAAATAAAACCGTGTGCCTACTGAGGGGCATGTACCTCTAAACCTTAAATCCTACCGGTTTCGTTAGACTCTTCAGGGTATTAAGTGATAATTCCAGCACAAAAATATGTACACAATTCCCTAACATTTGATTGGCCCGTAGCAAGTCTCTGTACAAAATTTATATCCCAGTAAACTGCCACGCCAAACTACTTTCCGTAACCGTGAGGCGCAGTTAAAATAATTCTTAAGAAAACGGAAAATAAACACATTTTCTTGATGAATTTATTTCAAATGCTGGAATTATAAGGAATGAATGGCCTTTTTGTGGAATTTATCGGGGATATAAACTTGGAACACAAAAAGGCCATTCATTCCTATGTTAAATAAATTAGTTATTACTTACTATATCCTCTAAAATTATATTAAAATAAAATAAACAAAAAAAATGTTGAAAAAAGAAGTACGACGAGGGAATGCCTTCATCCAGTATTCCCGCGTCTTTTCCAAGTTTATACCCCGATAAATTCACTTTTCCAAGTTTATACCCCGATAAATTCACTTTTCTAAGTTTATACCCCGATAAATTCCACAAAAAGGCCATTTATTCCTATATTAAATATATCCTCTAAAATTATATTAAAATAAAATAAAAGAAACAAAAAAAATGTGGAAACAAAAAATACGACGAGGATGGGATTCGAACCCACGCGGGGAGACCCCAATGGATTAGCAGTCCATCGCCTTAACCACTCGGCCACCTCGTCTTACGTTTGCACGATGTAAACAACAGGTTATTTATATCTGCAACGTAAGCGTGTAAATAGCGCTCCGAAAATTGCTTGTAAACAAACATATTTTAGTACTTTCCAGATGACGATTATAGCTCTTTTATTAAGTGTCATGCATTTATTTCATGCCTGGTGCAAGCATACATATCTTTCTACTTGCTTGCTGCAGTCATTTTCATTTTTTTTAGTTCTTTTGCTTCATTTTCGAGTATGTTTTTTATGTACATTTTTTTACATGGAATTAAGTGGGTGGGGTATATGATTAGTGGATTATTCAATATTGCCCAGTCCAAAATCGAAAAATCATTCACTTCAGACAATACTTTATTTAATATCTCAGCAACTAATTAAATTATTTTGACTCTATACAGCGCAGGCGGGCGGAGACCCCGGATTTTCTGTTTTTCTGATCTCGAAGGGTCGTTTTTCCAAATTGTGTAAATCTGTTGAGATGTTCAGAGGGGGTATACAGGGGTAGGCGGTGTATGACCTATAGTCTGTTTCACGAAAGCTGCCCAAATTTTACGCCCATATAAACAATTCGAAAACAATATTATTTTCGATAATATTAAATTAAAGGAAAATTTAAGAATGAGCCTTCTTTTTATTTCGTGAAATTTGGTCAAATATTGGTTTTATTACGAAAAATTGATTTCTCTATGTGGGAATTTAACATGGGGAAAAAAGGTAGAGGAGTTGTGGGAGGAGTCAAAAAACGAAAACATTTGGAAATTGACTCCGAAACCTAGCTAGATAGCTTGGAAATGATCTAACTAAGAAAACAAAAGTTAAATTTTAAAAATCGATCCAGTATTTCTGAAATTCTAAAAGATTTCCCCATGCTAAATCCCCATAGACATCTTCACTCCGTGAAGATGTCTATGCATGGGGATTTAATATGGGGAAATTTTGTTTTCGCAATAAAATCAATATTTGACCAAATTTCACGAAATAAAAAGAAGGCTCATTCTTAAATTTTCCTTTAATTTAATATTATCGAAAAAAATATGATTTTTGAATTGTTTATATGGCCGTAAAATTTGGGCAGCTTTCGTGAAACAGACTATAGTCATAATGATCACTAGCTGCATGTTTTACTTCGCACACTAACATTATAATAGAAGAAACCTGCACTGGTGGTGATGTTCATATTTCGTTATTGGGAGACAATTCTACAATATGACACAACAATATTACCATAAACTTACCTGATCAAGTGTGTATTAGCAAACTTCATAGGGCACTCTCCATGAAGTAGAATGTAAAACAAAGAACGTACGCTTCAAACGCACATTTGCATAGACTAGCTACTCCGTCATAATTCTTATGTATTAATGCACATGATGCAGACTGCAGTGTAATGAAATGTAATTAGAGTTATGTACTTAATTATAACTAAATGATCATGACCCAACCATGCTGGGTCGCAATTAATTTCTGATAAGAATTCATTGGTACTTTGGAATTTTTTCATTAATCAGCAATAAATTGGTACACACACCTTTACTGACCCATGATCATGATTCATGCATACTTGCTTGTAAATTTGGTGGGATATAAGCATAACATACATGTGAACATTCTCTTCTTACTATATCGTACACAGTGCATGGAGTTGCCATGTCGGCCATCTTTAATAGTGTGTACAGTCATCGCCCAGTTTGACACATATACCACTAATAATATGACAAACACATGAATAAAGTTTGGTGCAACATGATGGGGAGACATCAGGCTACATGTAGCTAGTGTGCTATACTTTGATTTCATCTAATTTATATACAAAGTCTGATATCTGAAGGGTTTGTTGATCCTTTGTTAAAATGTTTGAGAATTCAGTAAAGATTGTAACAGTAAGAACAATACACACGTACCAATTATATTACACCAAACTGTAAACTATGTCAGTTTTATGGACAGGTTTGTGCCTGTGTTTTTTTACAACATGAACCATCATTATAAATAACTACAGACAATCGCACAGTGTATCACCTTTACCTGGCAAACCACACAACACATACCATATATACCCACTACTGTACTCTGTTATTAGCTATCAAATCCAGTGACATGTAGGAAGTTACCTGAATGTATTGTCCCTGGTGTCTACTCATCTACTATGCAAGTAAATATGGCTTTACCTATGGTAGCATGTACAATAACATAGACTGCGCATCAGATTGATAAGTTTACACATCAACATTTATTTTGATATTGATGGGAGAAATTCTCAGATATAACGTATTTTGTATAATTTGCTGGCATAATATTTATAGCTTGCCGTTGTCATATGTGTATATTATGTATTGTACCAATATGAATATAACATATGTGAATATGGTCTTGTTATATGAGAATTGAGTTGCCATCTCCGCCATCTTTCTATGTACAAGCCATCGTACAGTTTCACCACTTTGTGCGTTTGACACATACAGAAAATAATATGACAGTAAACCAAATAAAATCTGGTGCAATACATAATAGACAGATGTGACAATGCCAAGCTATAAATATAATGCCAGCAAACTGTACAAAAGACGAGATATCTGAGCATTTATCCAATCAATCTGATGGCTGGAACACACAAAGTGGCCGGCCGACTTGGCCATTCCATATGCCATATAGGATACAGTAACAAGGCAGTATATATTCACATATATGTTATACATATAATATATGTTATACATATATTCTATCATATTTACAAAGCAATTATCTTTGAAGTAAACGATGATCATGTATAGACCACATATTGTTATAAAATAGAGCGTCATATACGCAATGAGATTCTCGGTTGTTTAATTCTTCAAATAAGTATATTGCACAGGTTAGTTTCAACACACTGGTGTCCATGTGAAATTTAGCAAGAGTTGTCAGAAGAGACAACGAACCTCGCCTGTTGGCAGCCTTCACTCAAACTTGGCACAGTTGTATAAAAAACACGAATATTATATAACTTGACCTTTGGTTAAGGGGTGTGCGGTGGACCTTGATATTGGGGTCAGTGGTGGAAGGTGGGTCGTGGATTTGCTATAGCATGATATAGCATATTAAGATGAATGCATGCATGAAATATCAATGCAGTCCCTGAACACAGAAGTTATACAAAATATAACCCAACGTTAAGTTTATACTAAGTTGGTGATTTTCTACAGCATGATAGCTATTCACATGATGAATGCATGTATGAATGTGCTAAGTTTGGGCCCAACATTAAGTTTATGAACATGCTAAGTTTGTGACCTTGGGGTAAGGGTTGAGTGGTGGGTCGTGGATTTGCTACAGCATGATAGGGGGTCATCTGAGGAATGCATGTATGAAGTATCAAGGCGTTCCATGAAAGGAAACAGATGTTATAAGACATTTACACCAACGTTAAGTTTATGAAAGTGATAAGTTTGTGACCTTGACCTTGGTGTAAAGGTTGGGCGATGGGTCATCGATTTGCTATAGCACGTTAGAGTATCATCAGATGAATGCATGTATGAAATATGAAGGCGTTCCCTGGAAATAAACAGAAGTTACACAACATTTACCGCAACGTTAAGTTTATGAGCATGCTAAATGTCTGACCTTGGGGTAAGAGGTTGCAGAAATATAAGGTAATTGTTGTATTTTACATGAATTGTTTTAATGACATGTTCTATCTTGGTAATAATTAAGTCTAAAGTGATTGAACTAACATAACATACAATATATTTAAAACAAACAGGACATATACTTTAAAATTCTGACTTTGCAACGAGTGTAAACTAGTCTGAACACATGTGAATTTGTCCTGTAAAGACATTTAAAAGTAAATGAAAAGAAACGCGCAATTACCAGTACCGCAATATATTAGAATAGCCTAAATGAGGCAACCATTTTGAATAAACAAAACTACAAATGACTTCAAAATCAAGTGAGTCCAACTTACTGATTTAACCGTCTAACAAAATGAAGAAGTATAAATAGGTAAAGCAAAAGTAAACATTATATCCAATATCTTTCGAGTTTTTGGAAAATTATGCGGCCATTTTTAATTAAACACGCTCTTTAAGAGCGTAAATATTGATCTATATGTTAATATCATATCTCAGATGAAAATCAAACTAATATGTTCATATCTAGCTTAGTTCCAGACATGGTCCACCACTGTGTAGATAATGCTGCCTGCTATTGATGAATATTGGCGGCCATCTTTGATTCATATGGATTTGATAGCTTCCATCCATGTTTAAAATTAATACATGGTATCCAAAGGTTTTTCTGCGTCCGTCCGATCAAGATCCAAGTACCTATTTGTTTTCATTCATCAAATATGTACACATTTCAGGCTAAATATTGATGATTGGCAGCCATCTTGAATATGTTGATACTCTCAACGATAGAGACGTCCCAGAAAACCGAATCGCTTTGTATATGTCCCATAAAACAATAATCACCAATAAAACATACTTTATCGGATTTTTCTGTAACGTTATGCAAGTACATATTGTATTATCAAAATAGAGTGACTGTTGCACTCATTTGACCCATGTGCACTCAATGACCCCAGCAATGACCTTGTCCCACCCGATTTGATTGACCGACACCGGATTTGAGTTCAGGATGATATAATGCATTGATTTAAAGTAGTCGTTGCTGTTGCTATCTCGGGTTGAACATAATTCATTTGTATGGGTGCTTGTCCCCCTACTAGTAAACATCCTATGTAAAAAGAAACAAATGGACATAACTCCAAGTGAAATCTCACATCTTTGACACGATATCTATGAATATGTGATTTTTTTTTAAATATTCCATATGATATTCAACTTATGCTCCGGACAAGAAATAAAAAAATGAAGTTATCCAAATTAGCGATGCTAGAACAGTCATTATTGCGTGCGACACACCTTTGACTCAATATCTTGTATGCGTGTGTGAAGTTTTGTTAAAATATTGCACACGCTATTCAACTTAACCTTTACACCGCTATCTTAATGTTTTGTCGTATGTTGTTTATTTTCCAGTTTTATCACCATGCTTTAACAACACTTTAGAATAATTTACAACATGCAAAGTGCTGTAAATTACGATTTTTCTCTCACAGCGAAACCCGTGCAAATAATTTGCAAGAGTGTAATGAACTACCAGCCAGCCTGCCAGCCAACCCATGCTAGGATTTTGTTTTTCTGTCCAATTCCCTTTGCTCGGATTATTTTGCTGTCTAATGCCCTAGGTGTTGACCCTCGCTATGTCGCCCCTCATCCCATCCCGCCCACTTGGCGGGGAAAACGTCGATATGCGTATTATACTATAAATCCCCCATGCCAAGGGTCACTGTGAATGTCTATGTATACATGTACGTTTATGAAATACAATATGAACTTAACCTCGTGTAGGGCATTAAAACATACGTTCATAGTATGTCCATCATGTCCATCCAACTGGTCTGTCGGATGAGACTTTAAAGGTACACGCCCACTCAGTAGGCACAAAATGTTCTTTATATCAGAGACATCATCTGATACATGTTCTGGCAAAATAAACATTCATTCACCATTACCTCACGTATTGATTGGCATTATTATACATTGTATATCAGACGTAAATTTCCACATTGATATCATGGGCGATAACCGTGTTCCAGTAAAATGTTAACGAACATTACTATTTATTACATAAAATCCTTGTTATGGCGTGTTTTAACCCATTTCATAAATTGTCAGAATGAGCTCCCGGTTGGTAGTATGAAGTATTTGCAAAGAACAGGAACCTGTTATATGAAATATTTCTAATAATTTTCTGGCTATGATTAAAAACTATTTTTCTGTGTGGAGATTTTCAAATAGATGCGAAAATAGTCAATGGCGTCTACTCAACTGAAACGTATTTGATATATCCAAGCTTTCTACTTTTTGTAGGCTGAAGTCATGTGCTAAACAGAATCTGAAACTCGTTTCCCTTTGATATGAGATTTATGAAACTCGACCGCCAGAGGCTCGGTGCATAAATTGTGCGTTTCATAAATCTCATATCAAATCGTAATTCGTTGAGATCATCTATTTATTCTCTGTATTTATTGTTTGATGTGCAATGATCATACTTTATAACATGTCGAAAATATTATCTTTCAGGTGACGCATTTAATTAGTATAAATAATTAAAAAATATCATGCCTCAGTTGCATATGAAAATAGCCTGATACCACCGCGAGTCGCTATCAGTAAAATAAATATTACTAAATGATTGTATCTATATAGCGGGCACTCGTATGTTTTAGAACTGGTGGAATAGTGACACCATTACATAGGCGGCGGAAGCCGAACATTATTGAGGGGGGGGCCAATGTTGAGGGCCCGAAGGGCCCGATAGCGCTAGGGGGGTCCGGGGGTCCGGGGGCATGACCCCCCCCCCCCCCCCCGGAAATTTTTGAAATCCAAGTGGTGTGAAACGCCATTTCCTGCATTCTCAGCAAAGTTCTCTTTGTTTCTCAGCAAAGTTCCCAGTACTCATGATTACACAAATATATTAGAATAAAAAATCCAAAATTTACAGAATTATTGGGGGGGGCCCCCCCCCCCCCCCGCTTCCGCCGCCCCTGCATTATACACTTAGTTAATTCCTATAAACAACATGTTGTGCCTACTGAGTGGGTGGGGATGTACCTTTAAACTATGGAAGGTAATATCCGCCATAATTCTATGTGGCTTGATGCTTGCTTGCTGATGACATTACACGTTCTATGCGTGTTATTGCATTCATCGTTTGTATTTATGACAACTCTATGTGGCCTGTAGACATAGCACTATGGCTTTCATGAAAAAAGTCAGATAATGAAAAATAGAAGTTAAACATGATATAGAGACATGGCATGTTAGTCTATGTGGCCTGGTGCTTGCCTGGTGATGGAAGTACAACTTATATCCATGCTATTCTATTCGTCATTTGTATTTATGACATTTGAAATCGTCTTGGTTATATATATATATTTGTCTGTATTGCATGCGCATTTGGCTTGATGTTTCATTCATTCGCACAGTTACAATCGAACCAATGCGTTCGTTTTAATTGCATGCTACATGTGGCTTAATGCTACATTCTTAGTGACATCCGGAGTTTCATTATTGATTATTGCATCGTTGTTTTGCGATACGCTCGTCAGCTCGATAGGCCACGCCCCTTGACAACAATAATTGCAACAGTAATTTGGGAACAACCATTATGACGCCAGGTGCAGGGGCGGCGGAAGCAATTGATTATTGGGGGGGGGGGCATGCCCGCCCCCCCCCCGGAATTTTTTTGAAATCCAAGTGGTGTGAAACACAATTTCCTGCATTCTCAGCAATGTTTGAACAATGTTTGATTAAACTCCGTGGATGGACGGTTAGGCCGGATCGGCAGGTCCCAACTGCTCCTCCCTCTCTTAAATGAGTTGGCTCAGTCAGAGTCGGGTTCCCAGTAATCATGATTACACAAATATATTACAGTAAAAAATAATTTTTTTACAGAATTATTGGGGGGGCTACTACGCCCCTCCCCCCCCCCCCAACCAAATTATTGGGGGGGGGGCGGTCGCCGCGACCGCCCCCCCCCCCTACCTGCCCCCCCCCCGCTTCCGCCGCCCCTGAGGTGCGCTGCTAAAACTTAAAATAGTTCTCCCTAAAATTATTTAATATTCTGCTACCTGTCCTACAGGTTAGAGGATACCAAATGGTGCGAAATCGCCCAGGGTGTATGCAAAAATAGTCCGGTATAAAACAAATAGTACGGGTGTTTTGAGGTCACAGACACCGTTTGCTTGCAAATCTTGATCCATTACTACCCAGGTTCACTTGAGTAACATTTTTGGGTGCTTTTAACACCAGTTTTCAGCATATTTGTAGCATTTAAAAGAAAACACTGAACCTGTTGGTCACGTTATGTAAACAGAGTTTCCGTAGCCAAAAAATGTAAACAATATTGGAGGATATGACAAGGTTGGATTTTTCTTTCTTAGGAGTAAGTGAACCTATTGTGTAGTTCATGCAGAACCAGTACAGACTGGCTGCAGGTCATGTACAAGTGGGTCCCACAGCATGCATACGAATAGTGAAAGTATGAGGGACTGGCCTTATTGGAAGGCAATCGGTTAAATTATATAGTAAAACTATTTGGAGGTGGCTAACCTACAATGCGTTGCTCTCTAAATTGGCTCCATGTCCCTAACGGTGTTGATGTAGATTGATGCCGCCTTTTCTGTTGTGCCATGTTTAGGTTAAAGACATCAAATAGTTTTACTGTATAATTTAACCGAATCCCAGCCAGTATTTCCTACTTTCACTATTCGTATGGATGTTGTGGGATGGATGTCATGTCCCCCAATATTGTTTACATTATTTGGCCACGGAAACTCTATTTACATCTCGTGACCAACATGCTCAGTGTTTTCTTTTAAATGCTTCAAATATGCTGAAAACTGGTGTTAAAAACACCCCAACATGTCCTCATATGAAAGTAATGGATCAAGATTTGCAAGCAAACTGTGTCTGTGACCTTAAAACACCCGCACGATTTTGTTCATACTGGACTACTATTACCCCTTTGACGACCCCTTAAACTTGCATATTGTTTTGCGAACAGAGTATACCCAGATCAGACTGCACATCGGAGTCCACACTGATTGTGAAAATATGAATCTGGCAAACATTGTATACCAAGATCTGACTGTGTAGATATATAAGATGATTTGGATGTATACTAGTCGAAATCACTTTATTGACGCTACGTTCATTATTGTTACAAACAATAAATTAAATTGCACAATTTGGACCGGATTTCTATAAATAAATTTAACGGGAGATAACTATAGGTACGATCGCACATTGAATATTTTGGCAGACAGCTTATCAAACACTGTGCACTGATTAGCAAACGAAACCGTTTTGAACAGAGAACTGTCTTAGCAAACTACATATTATGTAAATGCATGGAGGTAGGCTGATCTTGGGTTGCACTGGTAATTCTGGTTGCAAATGGGGTTCACGTTCTGTAACCCATTTCATAAAAGTGATATGACACCCGTGTAATAACACATGGAGCGAATTTCATTGGCTGACCGCATCACCCTAAGTACGTATTCGTATTATGCGCTAACGTTATGCCAGACGGAGAAAATGAAGAAGTCCCTAATGGCGCGACAAAGCAATACTGCTTTGACGTTGATATCACCGTGCTTTAAACGTCATTAGAAGCGGCAGTCATGGGCGGATTCAGGGGGGGGGGGGGGGGGGGGGGGGGGGGGGCGCGCCGGACCCGTCCGCCCCCCCCCCCCTCCCCTAAAATTCGCCGAGTAAACATTTTTTACAAGTTACAAGGCACGTTTCATGCCAATTGTCATGTATTCCATGCATTTTCCGTTCGTTGTCTTAGTGTTTCAAAATTTAAACGTTTACAATCAAAAATCATGTCTAAACATAATATAGTCAAGTATTGCAAAATAGTTACGCCTCCCCCCCCCCCCCCACAACCCGAAATCCTGAACCCGATATCAAATAGAAACTCGTTTTATTATATAATATCATGATAATGTATCTGCATATGGCTCTATAGAATAAGTGACATAGACAACCGATATGACGGCGTACCCTATATAACCATCGCCTCCATCTCTGCCAACGAAATCATTTGTTTAAGGACCCGTTACGTACCTGATCATCGTTTGATTCAAAGATAATTGCTTCGTAAATGTGATAGAATATATGTATAACATATATGTGAATACTGCCTCATTACTGTATCCTATACGGCGCATGGAGTGGCCAAGTCGACCATATTTGTGTGTTTTAGCCATCAGCCAATTTCATATGTTCTGTCAATGGACAAAGGACTCAAAATGTGAAGTAGAACATATGACATAATGTAGCTAATCACATGTAGACAAGCCAGGAGAACAGACTCCTGTCAATTATATTACACCAAACTGTAAAATATTTCAGTTTTCTGGACAGGTTTGTACATGTGTTTTTAACAACATGAACCACCATTACAAATAGCAGCATACACAGAAAATCGCACAGTGTATTACTTTTACCTGGCAAACCACACAACACATACCATATATACCCACTACTGTACTCTGTTATTAGCTATCAAATCCAGTGACATGTAAGCGGTTACCTGAGTGTATTATCCCTAGTGTCTACTCACCTATTATCCGAGTAGATATGGCTTTACCTATGGGTAACGTGTACACTAACATAGGCTGTGCATCAGATTGAAAATTTTACACATTGAGATTTATGGGAGAAATTCTTAGATATCTCGTCCTTTGTATAGTTTGCTGGCATAATATTTATAGATTGCTGTTGTCATATCTGTCTATTATGTATTGCACCACATTGTATTTGTTTACTGTCATATTACTTGCTGTATGTGTCAAACGCACGAAGTGGTGAAACTGCACGATGGTTTGTACATACAAAGATGGCGGAGATGGCAACTCAATGCTCCAGTAACAAGACAACATTCACATATGTTATATTCATATATCACATCACTCTTATGAAGCAATTATCATTGAAGTCAAGTGTATCTATATATGCCCTAATACCATATAAGTGCTCTCGCGCTTGTTTGTAATCGTTGTAAAATAAATAAAGTTTATATACGTACCCTATGCAGCCCGAAGCTAGACACACGAAGTTTCTTGTTTCTAGTACCGGGTTGCATAACGTTTTCTTATGTGCTCATTACCATATACATAGTCGTGATATTTGAGAAGTATGATTATTAACCCTTAGAAACGAAAATTGTCGTCTGCTGTTGTTTTGTATTTGTCTTTCTCAATAAAAACATGGTTTGACAGCCCCTTAGAATCATGTTCATTGAAAGTGATTCTAAAGTGCTGTCAAACCATCTTTTTGATTAGAAAATGGAAAATAAAAAATATCAACAGCAGACGACAACAAAAATCAGCAATGTAAGAGTTAAGCTCCGGGGTAAGGGTAACCCCGGATTAGCATGCACATCCACGCAGTCTGATTAGGATGTAACACTGAGAGTTAATTCATATGCAGCTGTGTTGCATTGCGAATGATGCAGACCGTGATCAGACTCAGCGGATGCACAGACTGATCTGGGTCTACATTATTCCATTGACGTTGAAATTGAATATCACTGACTGATCGCGAATGTTGTAAGCCCCATTTCTTGTAGACCAATGATCCCTTGCGAACATATGGCAAACATTGTTGACCATGGCGCTTTAGAAAATATGGCAAACATTGTTGACCGTAGGCTAGCAGGCATACACAAATTGATAGGATGGTATTGGTCTATGCTGGTTTGATAAGCCATGGTGTTGCTTCACCTTTTCCACACGTGGAGTTCATGTGTACCTTATTTTACCAGGTAGAGTTCTTTTGTTTGCGCCCTGAGTAAATGTCACACGTGCGAGCTGAGCTCACAGCTTATTGTCCATGAGGTGGGCATTCCGTTGTTAAATCACTTGGCGATTGACCGTGTTGATGGCAACATGAAGAAGTTTGTTTTGCAGGTATATGAAGTTTAATTGGTAAGAATTGAGTGGGGTGGCCGGGGGTAGCTTAGATAATCTCAGCTACACGACACGGATGACGTGTACTATCTATCTGTCTTTTATATTATCTGTACAGGCCCGGTATGGGTTCCTCCTTATAGGAATCACGATTTGCCTGGTTTGGCCCTCGGGTACGTTTTTATCTTTGGCTCTTTAGTTACCTGTGAGTTGAATTGGGTTATTGCCCATTATAAAAGTAGTAAGATTATTACTGATCCTACTGTTTTTGGGAGGGGGCCAAGTGATTCTGGTGTGGCGAGGACCTGGCATCAGATCAGGATTATTCTGATTTCAGGGCTGATTATAAAGTTTTGTTATTGTAAATATTCAGTTCTGATTTTGGGATTTTCCCCCCATTTGTACATGTACTTGAACATGTACATGTACTTGTACAGGTAATATATGGGATTTAGTACTAAACCCATTGACCCGGCCTTAAATGACCTTAGCTGTTGATCGGCCGTTAACCCCAACAAACAAACTAACAAAAACAGGCCCGTACGCAGGAATTATTTTAGGGGGGTGCGTTAGGGCTAAACATTGTTTTTGCACATCCACGGTCAGACCTCGGTAGATTAACCCTTTCACCCCTAAGTAACTGGAATGGATTTTGATTTGTTTAATTTTGCAACAAATCTAAATCACAAAATTATTTTCAGACCAGTCCATTTATGAACATGGAGTGTTTTTGTTCTCAAAATTATGAAATTACGAGCCGGCTCATCTGGATCTACACTGTTTGCCAATACCACTATACATGCCTGTGGGTTAAGAGTGAAAGGGTTAAGGGGGGTGCGTACGCACCCGTCGCACCCCTTCTGCGTACGGGCCTGCTGTATTGAGATTATTTAACCTACTAGGGGGTTCAGGTCATTTTTTAATGTATAAGCTACCTATTTAATTTTCTTGCATAATTGTGGGACTTGGTGAGACCTTTACAACGAGATATAGATCATTAAAATCGGTCCAGCGGTTCAAAAGTTATCACACTGTTTTTAACCAATTTTTTGGCAAATTTTGTAATTTTTCCTCCATGTATTTGAATGGGAGCAAATGGCACCGAAATCGGCTAAAATCATGTTTTCTTTCATATTATTAAGGACCTATTTTGGAAATAAATGAAGAAATATGTGTAAAACCATGCATTTTATTGAATAAAATATCACTTTATACACATTTTTCTTATATTCTGTCAATTTTGCTGAAAATAATTATTTATGGAATGTAAAATGAGTCCACAAAAACATGTTTTTTTACCCAAAAGTGTTATTATTTGCAATGTTCATCTCATTTCCAATGAATTTCATTACCAATTAACACAAATAGGTATATAATAACATTATAATGTAACTACATTCATTTACCATGTTGAAATTCCCTGCAAATGCTCCATTTTTGTCGCGCCCGCTTGCGGAAAGCGCGATATAGTCGGCCGTTTGGCGTACGTACGTCGTACGTACGTACGTGTGTCCGGTTAAAGTTTTTGCTTAAGTTGTTTGGTTAAGTTTTTTGGTTAAAGTTTTTGGTTAAGTTCTTTGGTTAAAGTTTTTGGTTAAGTTTTTTGGTTAAAGTTTTTCGTTAAAGTTTTTCGTTATACTATATCTCTGCAACTGCTTTGCCCATTACCTTGAAACTTCACATGGGTGTTTATCATCATCTATATTTTCACTCTACCCTCCTCCCGTGCGGCCCCTGTGCCCAATGTCAAGGTCAAATTACTTTGAAGTTTTTGGTTAAGTTTTTTGGTTAACGTTTTTGGTTAAAGTTTTTTGTTATACTATATCTTTTTTTTTAGTGTCCATGCCTCGCCACAAGGCGCGACATGCAAGCCACGTCCATCTAGTTTACAAAATCGGTTACCATATGGCAACGATTTTGAAAAAGTGTTTTTGATACCTATTGTGACGTTTTAAGGCGTCAGTAAATTATGATAAACTTTAATAGATACAAATGACACACAAGTATTGCTACTGTACTTTTGAAAAGCACAAATTGTTACCATAGTAACAATATTAACATTATGTCTTGATTTTCAAACATCCGGCTTATTTTAACTATTTAAAATAAACCTTTTTGAGATACAGTAGGTGATTATCCATACTGCAAATACCAAATTTATCTGACAAACCATATGTGCACTATACTATCTTTGTTCATATCCATGTAGAGCTGTTACTATGGCACAAGATATAGTTTGCCAAAATCTGTCGCCATGGAAAGCATTTTTCCTTCAAAATATAGTTGTTCAATTGCATATTTTTGATAACTGAATAAAATGAAATATGTAGTGACATCATTGGATGCAATAAACAATTAAACATACAACAATTGCATTATACACTAGTTCTGAAATATATATGCATTACCATAGTAACCATGGTAACCAATATTGGAAAACACAAAAATAGTATTTGTTGAAAAGGTGTTTACTTTTTGAAAATCAATGCAATACACCCGAGTACTGTTACCATCTAGCAATACACTTAACATGTGAACGTTTAATAATATTGGTCATGGCAACCATTTTAATATTTCACACAAAAAAATCATATATACTCCATTTAAAATCAATATATTCGTCGAATCAGTATACATTATCAATGCTGCAAAAACAATATTTATCTTGACAAATATGATTGTTCAAAGTAATTTCACCTTGACCTTGTACATGAAGGCCACATGGGTGTGGTACATGTATGGAATGAAAATATGGATGATGATAAGGAAGTATATGAAGTTTGAGGTCCATCCGACTTTCCGTCACAGAGATAATGGGTACCTAAACTCTTTAGCGTGGACGGACGGAATTACGAAACTATATACCCCTCAACATACATTGTATGCCGGGGGGCGGGTATATCTATAGTTTTGTATACACAGTTTAAACCATGGGCGGATTCAGGGGGGCGGTGGGGCGGACCCGGTGCGCCCCCCCCCCCCCCCTCCCCCCCCCCCCCCCCCCCTAAAATTCGCAGAGTAAAGATTTTTTACAAGTTACAAGGCACGTTTCATGCCAAGTGCCATGTATTCCATGCATTTTTCGGTCGTTGTCTTATTGTTTCAAAATTTAAACGTTTTCAATCAAAAATCATGTCTAAACATACTGTGACAGTGTCAATATTTTTGCTCCAAAATACGCCAGAAAGCAGGAAATGCGATGTAGATTTCAAAATATTTTCAGGGGGAAATGCCCCCGGACCCCCCCTAGCCTCCGCTTGGTCGACTATTTTGCAATAGGGGGGGGCGGGTGAGATATGTCATCGGTCCCTTTTTTCCTGTCACAGCCATAGCTCAGGAACTAGACTGGTCAGTCGCGGATCCAGGTTTTCACACAGGCCCACATGAAACTTGAACGCGGTATGCTCGTTCGTCGACTGAGCGGAGCGAGGGAGTTGGCTAGGGGGGTGCGGGGGCATGCCTATCCACCCCCCCCCCCTCCCCCAGGAAATTTTTTAATTGAGGAAGCCATTTCTGCATTCTACTGCATTTTTTTTTTATATATTTGAAGATCATAAGTCCATACAATCTGTGTAAAACAATATTTTGTAATTATTTTTTTTTTAAAATCGGGATTTCTGAAGGTCCCGCCCCTCCCCCACCGCCCCCACCCCTGAATCCGCCTCTGCTGGTGACATATGTCATCAGTCATCAGTCCATTTTCTCCTGACAGTCTCCTAAATTTAAAATTCATATCATTTTCCAATTCAAATAGGAATCCTCAGCGATTTGTAACCCGGAGGATATAACAAAAACGTTCTACTTTCACTTTCATTTCAGCTACACATTTAATTTTAATTTATTGAGTATATAAATGATGCCGAAATATTTATTTAAATTAATATCTAATTATTTTAAAAATACTTTGTTTTATTCATAATACAAATAATCTAGAGATAATTATTATCCTTATTCAAACTCAAGACACGTTTCCTTTGTGAAGTGTATCGTAAGGTATATTATGTGTATATGCTGTGTAACGTCAAATCGCAAGACTGTCGGCAGCGTATGCGCTAACACACACGACGTGTAATTATCAAAAAATTGCTAGCACCTCTTTGGTTTTGGGATTTTCCCCCCATTTGTACATGTACTTGAAAATGTAAATGTACTTGTACAGGTAATATATGGGATTTAGTACTAAACCCATTGACCCGGCCTTAAATGACCTTAGCTGTTGATAGGCCGTCAAACCCCAACAAACAAACAAACTACTGTCTGTTTTACAAAAGCTGCCCAAATTTTACGGCTACATAAACAATTCAAAAACAAGATTTCTTTTGATAATATTAAACTAAAGGAAAAATTAAGAATGAGCCTTCTTTTTTTTCGTGAAATTTTGTCAAATATTGATTTTATTGCGAAAAAAACAATTTCCCCATGTTAAATCCCCATAGACATCTTCACTCATTTAACATGGGGAAATTTTTTTGAATTTTAGAAATACTGAACCGATTATTAAAATTTAACTTTTGTTTTCTTAGTTAGATCATATCCAAGGCGGCTATCTAGTCAGGTTTCGGAGTCAATTTCCAATTATTTTCGTTTTTTGACTCCTCCCACACTTTTTTTCACTTTTTCCCCCATGTATGGGGATTTAACATGGGGAAATTGTTTTTTCGCAATAAAATCAATATTTTACCAAATTTCACGAAATAAAAAGAAGGCTCATTCTTAATTTTTCCTTTAATTTAATATTATCAAAAGAAATCTTGTTTTTGAATTGTTTATATAGCCGTAAAATTTGGGCAGCTTTCGTGAAACAGACAGTAGGATGGGGGAAGGTGTAGAAACACAGGTGTGGGGTTAGTGGGTGGGGATGGCGGAAGTGTGACGTATGTGCATTTACTGTAAATGCTAGATCATATAACTTAAAGGCAACATGACTTGTGTTTAGAGGTTGTTTTCTTGTAGAGAAATATTAGTTTTGATCTAACTGCACATATTCCGCTTTATAGGCAACAGGTTGCTCTATTCTTATGTAGTGCAATGTAATAAAATGTGATTAGAGTTTGAAGGGGGGTCGTTTTGAAGGCCCAAGGGGCCTGAGGTATCTAGGGGGGTCTAAAAAAGTGGACCTCGAGGCTAAAAAAGTGGACCTGAATATGGAGGGAGTAAAAACAATTTTTAGCTTTTTTTTTCTTCATTTTTTGCTGCTTTTAGGCATATTTAATGTATTTAAAGACCTCGGTCCGTTACTTCAACCTGTGTTTTAGACAAGTAGAACGCACAAATATTTGAAGTACTTGTATATTCAAAGTATTTATTTTAAGCCACACTATGAGATTATTCAGTTTTAACCCTTTCAACCTTACATCCTTCAACCATATAGTTGCACATTCTCCGCTTATAGGCAACAGGTTGCACTATATCGCTACACCACAGTCAATGGTAAAGATTTGCGTAATTATTAAGCATTTACATTTCACGTACTAAAATATAAGAATTACCTGCAGCGTATCGACGTTCATACTTCACTATATTGTTATGGAGAGACAATTCTACAATATCCGACAAAAATAGTATCATAAATTCACCTAATAAAGTGTGTATTAGTAAAATGCTTAGGTCATTCTCCACGAAATTGAGAAAGTAAGCAAAAAACGCTTCAAACACAACTTTAGAAAGACTACTGTCATAATACATAATGCAATGTAATGACATTTATGTACTCGGAACTATCAACATGAGTTAGATTTAGTGAAACGGCCCCCTGAAGATCCAGATGAGATGGACAGCTTGTGTAACAAGCCATCTGATCTGGATCTACACTATTGTACATTATTATCAGGCGCGGTTCCAGGATTTCAGGTCATGGGGGTGGGGCGGAACTTATTAATTGAAATAGTTTACAATATTTTCGAAGAAGTGATGTCGCCCGAGCGGAGCAAGACTATTAGGGTTTGATCCCCCCTCCCCCCTCCGGGGTGAGCCGGGCGCATATAGTGTTTGGACTGTGCGTCCATTTGTCTGGCACATTAAGAAATTCGCCAGAGTTCCGAAATTCTGTTATAATTTCTATATCCTTTGAAGGATTACTTAAATATTTCACCACAGTATACCTGTGGACAAATGCCACACAACTATGCTGCCTTAATATGACCTTGACCTTTTGACCTTGACAACTTTGAACTTTTTCCCACATTAAGAAGTTTGCCGGAGTTTCTCAATTCTGTCATAACTTCTATATTCCTTGCAGGATTACTTAAATATTACAACACAGCATACTTGTGGACAAATGCCACACATCCATGCTGCCCTTAATATGACATTGACAACTTTGAACTTTTTCCCACATTAAGAAGTTTGAGTTTCTCAATTATGTCGTAATTTCTATATTCCTTGAAAGATTACTTAAAAAAAGGTACGTATAATGTTTTACCGCGGGGCGGCAGGCGGGTGGCGGACACAATAACTGCATAGTTTGTGTACACATCTCCTCTGAAACCGGTCATTCGATTGATCTGAACCTATACACACGTCTTCTACACAAAGTAATATCAATAAAAGATAGTATCCAGGGTTTTCCCTAGGATTTTTTAAATGAGAGTGCCAGGACCCCCAACATTTCTGTTGTGGGGGTCCCTGTTGATTTTTGGGGGTCCCAAATTTTACAATGTGTTTTTGGCTTTTCTGTTGAAAGTGAATGGGTTGAATGTCCCACCAACAGCTATTATCATATAGAGACGGGTTTTCTGTTGAGCAGAACCCGAACTGTCTACCTTCATGATCTAAATTGTGTAAATGCTTTGTGTATCAATCTATTGTGTAATAAGTAAGCACTCAGATGATCATGACTTAATATGTGACACGTCGTCGATTAATGTGGACAGTAACCGATGACGTATTTCCGTTTCAAGCTTGATATTTATTTCACATTGAAGAAAAATACCAAAAAAGGCAAAATTGAGCCGCTGAGATTTTGCGGGTTCCGGGGATGCAGTACTACATGTAGTTGGCAATGCGAGGCCTCGCTCAATTTTGTGAGTCACTGGTATTACTCACCAGTCTTGTGTTTCAAACCATTTGTGAGACGCAGACCGAATAAACTCGGAGAACCCGCTCAAATATGGGTGGGGGCATAGCTGCTCCATATTCTCTTCACATTATAAAGCAAATGATCAGACATTTCTAACATGCTGCTAGTTATATAATTAACGGTACATCACTTATTCCGACGACACAAATGTTCTGCCATTGGGAAATAGTTTCATGTCTGTAATACTATTCCCCCAAGGTTGAACTTGTCTGAAACCATGGAAACACTCATAAGTTAATGTGGCTGTGACTGGAGAAATGGAGCTTATGGGATTTGCAACCAGTATAGCTCCTGTACTGAAGAAACAGTTAAGTTAACAGTTAAGCTAATGAACTGTATTAGGGTGCACGAGTCATGTAACCAAATATGTGGCTGTAACATAATAAACGGAGCTTATGGGATTTATTACCAGTGTAGCTCCTTATCAAATAGCACACTTCTGTAGACTGATTAAGATCTATGTTTGTCAGAAGCATGACTGGGTGTTTCATTGATGGGATGGCGAACAGTGCAGATCATGATCAGACTGTATATGTGCTGATGCACAGGCTGATCTGGACATACGGGTGTTCATTTCGCCACTCACAGCCACAAATATCTTCAACAAAGTGTACCTACAGATAAGGTCGAGTTTTTCATAACCAATTTCTTCTCATCTTATTCCACACATTTCGGGCCGGCCCAGAATCCCCCCACCCCTAATAAAATAGTGTGTGGCTATATAGAGGTCATATATACTGCAAATACTACACTCTTATATTATTTGTTTATTATCATTAAAACGTTTTATTGTTATAAAAAAAATAGGGGTGGGGAGGAGATTTCGGACTGGTGGGTGGGAAAGTGGATTAGTCTGAAATCCCCCGCCCAAACTGATTTTGGACAGGGGGGGATTTCTGACCGTTACACCGGTACCGGCTTATAGGGATCGCCCATTTTGTGTTATCACTTCCGGAATGACGAAAAGGTCAAAACTGAAACCAAAGATTGTATTAGTGCAACAAACCATGGAGTTACGAATCGCGAATAATCAAATAATATGGCGATTAATCGTCCACCCTTAAATACGGAAACATTTGCAATAACATAAATTTAGCCCAAAAAAGCAAACAAAACATTTATTACACTTAAAAGGCGATCAAGCTAAGTTGTTAGAACTATTTAAAATGGCGTAAGACTTTTTAAAAAGTTCGACCCGCAAAATATGTGCTGCGACCGACATTATGCTCATTTGCATAGAAGCTGTAAGACCTCAAATTTGGATGTTGGTTGTATAATTCTTCTAGTGCTCAAATAATATCATACAATCAGAACCTGGGGAGAAATGGTTGTCTGTAACCGATATGAAGGTCGTTACAGAGAGCCTGGAGCATGGTACGATGGGGGCGAATTCTAGGCACAGGCAGTGAAAGTATGAAACATACAGAGTTGCTACCTTGAGTATTTCAATATTTATTTTTATGCCACCGAGTTTTGAAGAAACGGGTGGCATATAGTGTTTGGACCGTCTGTCCGTCTGTCCATCCATCTGTCCGTCTGTCCGTCCGTCCGTCACACTTTTCGGTTAACCACTCATATTTGAGAAACTGTGACAAAGTGGTTAACCGAAAAGTGTGATGGACGGATGGACGGACGGACGGACGGACGGTCCAAACACTATATGCCACCCGTTTCTTCTAAACCCAGTGGCATAAAAAATTATTGACCTTTTTCGACATTCCGGAATTGCATGATAATAATTAACACAAAATGGGCGATCCCTATAAGCTGTACCAGTACCAACGGAGACCAGTACCATCTGAGGTAACTGTAATGTGTGACTAACACGAATATGGGGTGTGTAATTGACCTCATGTGGTGGTCAAGTACCAAGGCTAATGTAATTAATAAGACCATTAGGAATGGGTTTAAGCCTGTGACTGTCGTCGGACAATGTCTGGGTTAAGATGAGAAGAAATTGATTATGAAAAGTTCCACCTGATCTATAGGTACAGCTTGTCAAAGATATTTGTGGCTGTGAGTTGAGAAATGAAGCTTATCGGTTTTGCGAAATCCTGTATGTCCAGATGAGCCTGTGCATCTGCAGTCTGATCATGATCCACACTGTTTGCCATCTAATCAATGAAACACCTGTCGTGCTTCTGACAAGCATTATAGATCGTTATCAGTACAGACGGGAGCTATTTGATAAGGAGCTACACTGGTAATAAATCTCATAAAATCTGTCTATCCCCTTACAGCCACATATTTAGTTACATGACTCATGCACCCTAATACAGTTCACAGGGCACGAAAATTGTTAAAATTTTAAAAATAAGAAATTTACATTAGAAACTCAGAATTTCTACTCGTCCTGCATGCATTCCCTTTCTACTCGTCCTGCATGCATTCCCGCTCGTCAGGATAACATATCGGAGGCAAATTATTGTAGCTGAATAAGTTTCTCCATGAGCTATACTGGTCGCAAATCCCATAAGCTCCATTTCTCCAGTCGGAGCCACATTTACTGACGAGTGTTTCCAAGGTTTAGAATGAGTTTGACCTTGAGGGAATAGTACTACAGGAATATGGAGCAGTTATGCCCGCACCTGCCGGCACCGGCCGAAAAACAGGGATTGACGATGGGCCATAAGCAGAGCACACCACCGGTCACACAAGGCCAAGTGAATCTAGTAGCACGTGGGATTATGACTGATTCGCAGTTTGATCAGGATTTACACTGACTACAGCTTATGTGCAGGCTGGTCAGGGTCTACAGTGTTCAGACAGAAGCAGAGCCGGTCATATTTAAGAGGGCTCTGTTTATTCGCATGAATTGTTTGAAACACATGACTGGTGGGTGATGCTATCTTTTAATTCTATTGACTATATTAAGTTACTTAATATCAATAAACGTAGTTAAATTGAACATAGGGGATTTGCCATCATGCATGTGATATTACATATGAATGACTCGCCATGTCTCAAGGATTTATATATCCGTGTAAACTCGATAGAAGCATTGTTTATGAACATGTTTTTACCGAACCTGCTCATATCTTCATCTGAAATTAAAAGATGCAGGCTGTAGCTAAAAATGGACAACATCTTTAACTGACCAAATGGCCATGAACAGTTTTCATATTTGTCCAGAAACACGCGCATCAACTTGTCAATCGTGCCAAAAGTTCCATATCCCTGGAAACATTTTCCACTCTAGATTAATCATTATAGTCTATTTGACATCCACAAAAACATACTGCAAATAATTTCAGGACATTCAGTTCTTTCATTTTTCATTTTCTTGTTGTTGGTTTTTTTTGCCATCATTATTAGCATGCTAGACATTTGGTTATCATCTTGTACATTGCACATTCATCATCACTGGTTGGTAGTTATGCTTAACTATGTAACCAAACATTGGATACGGATTCATACAATATATTGTTGAAACTTAACTTCATGTCTATGGACATGTTCTTCATGTAACAAACATGTTATTAAAACTACAAAATGCTAAAAATATTAATATTAAATATATTAAAATATTACACTATTTACCTGGAAAAGTAAAATGCTACAATAGTTTTCCTGAAAATGAAAATGTTACAAATATGTGCCTGGATTTAAAATTGGTGTAGTTTTGTATGGCTGGAAGTGAAACTACTAAAACAATATGTACCGTACCTCCACTAGTTCTCTTCCTTGTCAAGGTCATGTGAAGGTCATTTTTGTCGAGCCTGCTTGCGGAAAGCGAGAGTGATCACAATGATGTAAGGGTGTCCATGTGTCCGTCCGTCCTTCCATTCAAAATCTGTGTTAAAGTTTTTAAATACCTTATATCTCTGCAGTCCTAAGTGACATTGACTTGAAACTTTATATGCTTATTAGTCATCACCCATATATTCATGCTGAATCCCACTCATACGGCCCCTGTGCCCAAAATCAAGGTCAAATGACAGAGGTTTGCGTTAAAGTTTTTGTCCAAATTTACGTTAAACTTTTCACATACCTTATTATAACTATCTCTGTAACCGTAAGTCATGTTTGCTTGAAACTTTGTACGCTTATTGGTTATCATCAATATATTAATTCTCTGTCCTATGCATGCAGCCACTGTTCCCAAGGTCAATGTCAACTGAGTTGGAAGTTCACCTGGTTTGTGAGGCACACATGTTAAACTTTTTATTTTGTCAATAACTGTCAACCGCTTCACCAATTTTGATAATATACTGAAAGGATAACGAAACGCAGGGTAACAATATACGCAATCGTTATTTAAATGCTTGGCATAAAATTATGAAATCCGGTCGGGCGACTATCTTGGTCACTGTGCACCCAAACCGGTGCCTAAAGTTACTCAACCGTGTAATGCACCGTACCACATAGAGAAAGTGATAAAAAGCCAAAAACACGTGCAGCATGATAAGTTCGTCAAAACATTTTGTCATACCACTTGATACGCTTGAGGTATGCACATCGTTTTCCGCTATTTACACTGAATTTATAGCTCTCACAATCATGGTACGTCTGACGGAAGTTCAGAGGGGTCAGGCTATTGCATTGCTAATGCAAGGTCAAACGCAACAGCAGGTTGCTATGCAGTTCGGTGTGAGTGTTTCCACCATAGAACGTCTTGTGTCCGTCGTCTGAGAGAGACCGGAAGGGTTGCCGACCGACCGACCGAGATCGGGACGTCCGCGCGTAACGTCGACAGGGCTATTCGTCTCGCCCACCTACGTAATCGCCACGTTACTGCCACTGAAGCCGCTATTAACACAGTAGGCAATCATAATCGCCACATTCACCCCAAAACTGTAAGAAATCGATTGCGCGAGGTTGGTCTGCGAGCACATCGTCCCTACGTTAGTCTGCCTCTCATTCGTGCATGTCGCGCGCGTCGTATGGCTTGGTTGGCGGCACATGCTCCAGACGATTTCCAATGAGGCAACGGAGACAAGTCTTTTTCACAGATGAGTCCCGGTTCACTCTTTTTCGTCCGGACGGTCGACATCGTGTATACCGACGTCGTGGGGAACGCTTCGCCGACGCTTGCGTTCTTGAGAGGGATAGGTTTGGGGGTGGCTCGTTTATGGTCTGGGGAGGAATATCTCACGGGGTAAAGTCACCGTTGATTGTGGTAGCCGGGAATTTAACCGCCGTAAGATATAGGGATGAAATCCTCCGCCCGTTTGTTGTTTCAGCGTACAGTCCCCAATCGAACATCTGTGGGACGAACTTGACAGGAGGATAAGGGGTTGTCGGAATACCCCTTCTAATCTCGACCAACTAAGAACTGCATTGTTGGAAGAGTGGAACAATATCCCAATAAGAAGGATAAATTCACTGATGAATTCCATGCACAAGAGAATCAGGGCTGTGACAGATGCGCGAGGGGGGCATACGAGATACTGACAAAACAGTGGATTTCACTGTGCGATATTGGGGGGTACCGTCAATTGTGATTCAATTACTAATGAATTATCGGTCAAAACCTAATGCAATTTTGGTGATGTGTTTTTTTAATATTCATATATTGTATATAACAGCAATATATATTGTATATAACAGCAAACACATCACTTTAAATCACCTCAAATGTTTACCCTGCGTTTCTTTATCCTTTCAGTATATATGGCCACAATGTGTGTCTAGGGATGGTGCTATGTTTAGCATACGATCCACGTCTGACCGCCCAAGGTCAAGGTCACTGAGGGCTTGAATTTAGTTTTATGCCACCGGGTTTTGAAGAAACGGGTGGCATATAGTGTTTGGACCGTCCGTCTGTCCGTCCGTCCGTCCGTCCGTCCGTCCGTCCGTCCGTCCGCGCTGACGGTACTATATTTATGTGGCTAGCCCCACAGGGTTATGGACTTAGTACAGGATAGGGTTGGTTACAATTAGCCACCTAAAAATCCTTTTATGTGGCTAAAAATCCTTTTATGTGGCTAATATTTAACATGTGATAAGCCACATAAGTATAGTACCGTAAGAACGTCCGTCTGTCCGTCCGTCACACTTTTCGGTTAACCAATTTGTCACAGTTTCTCAAATATGCTGCAGGTGGCATCCGCGTTCGACAGACGCATTTCTTGCTATTATTATTATCAAGGCTGCCAGCGATGGGATTAGCTTCGTTTAACGATGCCAGTTCTTGTTTTTCAAGTGGGTGGTTGGTCGGGCAAACGTGATGGTGTAAATTAACGGTAGTGGTTCCTCCTTATCATGCTTATTGGAATCACGATTTGCCTTGTTTGGCCCTCAGGTACATTTTATCTTCGGCTCTTTTGTTACCTGGGAGTTGAATTGGGTTATTGCCCATTATAAAAGTAGTAAGATTATTACTGATCCTACTGCTTTTGGGAGGGGGCCAAGTGATTCTGGTATGGCGAGGACCTGGCATCTGACCAGGATTCCGATTTGAGGGCTGAATATATAGTTTTTTGTCGAGCAGACATAGTGATCACAATGACATCTGGGTGTCCGTCCGTGCGTCCGTGCGTCCGTGCGTCCGTGCGTCCGTGCGTCCGTGCGTCCGAGCTTACAAATGGATAAATATGTGGCTAGGAGAACAATAGGTTATGTAATATTCTGTTGTTCCGTGATTTTATGTGGCTAAAAATGGATTTATGTGGCTACAGAACAACAGGGATGAACAAAGGAAAAGGTTAGGGTTAGCCATATAAGTATCCATTTGTAGGAACGTCCGTCCGTGCGTCCGAAATCTGCGTTAATGTTTTTAAAAATACCATCAAATGCCTTCTACATGTACTTGTACAGGTACTATAATATGGGATTTAGTACTAAACCCATTCACCCGGCCTTAAATGACCTTAGCTGTTGATAGGCCGTTAAACCCCAACAAACAAACAAAAACAAACTTGTTTTTCAATGTATCTGTTACTACATTATATATATCTGACCCTAAGATCACCAGATGCCTCAGTGAGCTCGAATATGCAGGCTGTGGCTAGTGAACAAAAAGGATAATGTGCGATTTTGAAACAAATGTAGATATTAGTCACAATTGGTATGTATGATGTGCTGTAATCTGACAACACAGGCTTCTTACATTTCTGAACAGTGTAGATCCTGATCAGCCTGTCTACCCATGTGGTTAAACTGAATTGTATGGCTGTCATGCGGGGTGACTAAGTTATTAAATAAATTTGAGTTACCTGATTCTCTGAATATTTCACGGAGTGATTTTCAAACAGTAAACACCCTGATCAGACTCAGCATGGATGCACAAAAATGAATCTTACAATATATACTACCAGTGCAATCACAGATCAACATGTTCAGTGTCTGCCAGGTGGTGGTTGGTTGGGAGCATGCAATGGGTAATTTAATGATCAAAATGTGTCCTTACCTGCATAAATCCCTACTGTAGACCAGGTTTGATCCTCAGGTACGTCTTTGGCTTTCTTGTATGGGAGAGTTGAATTGGGTTATACCCATTATAAGAGTAATCCTACCGGTATTACTTTTAGGAGAAGGGGAAAAGTGGCTTTAGTGTGGTATGGACCTGGCACCATGTTGGGTTATTCTAATTTCAGGGCTGAATATATATTTATTTTGATGTAAATATTCCGTTCTGATTTTGGGATTTTCCCCCAATGCAGCAGGTTAAAGTGGGATCGAACCCGTTGGCCCGATCTTAAATCATTAGCTGTTGATAAGCCGTTATACCACAGGTGTTTGAAGAACAGTTCATATTTCAGTGTTTTATGGGTTATTTCGGTATATCTGATGGTTTTGGTGCATTGTTTCCAACATACAATTTATGTTACCTCTCGCAAGTTACACATATAACTACTGTAATCTACAAGGTGAGAAACGGAGCTTCTACCTGCGTATGTTTTTAACCAATAAAACCATTATTTGTTGACCGATTACAATAAAACCAGTCACAAATTGTTTGTTTATAGTAATCTTGGAGCTGAACTGCCAATGCAAGTCAAACATTTATATATCGTCGGAAAAACATCAAATTATCTCAGATATATGGTCGATTTCTCAAAGCGGAGAAATTTTGTTACACATGCATGATTCCATTGACGTGTAAACCTCTTTACGGCACGATGTTCATTGGCTAACACACATGTCATTGTGGATTTTGACACATCGCGTGAAATGGTTATACAATCAAATGGTGTGCCACAAGTGTAATTCCCGCTTTGAGGTCTTGACAGAAAATCTCGCAATTGTATGGAATTTAATGTCTTAAATGTAGCAGGAGATAAATGTTGTTCACATATTCTATTGGCATCAGCCGATTAATATATGTCTCATGAATCGATAGAACCCGAATTTGCGTGCGTGCTTCCGGCATTTTCGTTAAAATGTCCGATTGACTGGAAACTTCATATACCTCTTTATCATCATCCACATTTTCATCCTGTAGCCCACACATGCGGCCCACACATGCGGCCCGCATGTCCAAGTTCAATGTCAAATTAATTAGAAATTTGCGTCAAAGTTTTTTGTAAAATCTAAAAAAGTTTTTCAGTACCAAATATCTCCACAACTCTGATTGACTTGAAACTTCATATACCTCTTTATCATCATCCATATTTTCATTCTATGGCCCATCCATGTGGCCCCCAAGCCCAAGGTCAAGTGCAAATTACTTTGGGTTAAAGGTTTTTTATTAAATTTACTTTAAAAGTTTTTAACTACCCAATATCTGCACAACCCTATTTAAGTCCAATTGACTTGAACCGTCATAATACTTCTTTATCACCATTCATATTTTCATTCTATAGCCCACCCATGCGGCCCCCATGCCCAAGGTCAAGGTTAAATTACTTCGAATTTTTCGTTAAAGTTTTTCAACCTTCACATACCTCATTATCATCATCCATATTTTTATCCTATAGCCCTCATTCCCAAGGTCACTGGCAAGGTAAAATTACTTTTTAAGTACCAAATGTCTCCACAACCATAAGTCCAATTGACTGGGAACTCCACATAACTCTTTATCGTCATCCATAATTTTCATGCTATAGCCCATCCATGTGCCCCCCCCCCCCCAAGCCCAATGTCAAGGTCAAATTACTCTGCAATTTGCGTCTAAGTCCCCAAATATCTCCCCAAACCGATTGCTCTAACCAGATACATATACAGAGTCAAAAAAGAAATAGTTCACTTTTATTTTGGCTGTAATTTCTAAAATAAATCAGTATATGTCACAAAACTTGTACAATTAGTTCAGGTGATATTGGCCTATCATACCTGATGATAATATCGATATTGCAATGCTTCAGTGGCGTTGAATAGCGCTATGTGTAGTTTTGACATGTTTGCACATGCAAGTCGTAAAACTTGTTCACAAATGTTAAAAGGTGGTTGACCTCATTATTCAGACACTTTGTGAGTAGGAAATCACAACACATTTGTGAGATATCACTTTGCAAAATGCCTAGGCTTCGCCAAAATCAGAGAATCCAAGCCGTGACGATGCTAGCCTCCGGTCAAAACACTACGGCCGTCGCTAGAGCTTTCGGTTGCCACCGAAACACCATTTTTCGTCTCCAATTGCATTTCCAAATGACAGGTGACATAGTGGATCGAGCTCAGAGTTACGACGGCCGGTTACATTAACGCATCTCCGATGTCGATTTAAAATGGCATCGAGCACCGCGAGAGAATACGGAATTTCAGGTCAAACCGTTGTAAACCGTTTGAGAAATGTCCGTAACCCAATCCGACCACGTCGGCCATACTTTGGTCAGATAATAAATCACGATAATCGTAACGCTAGAATGCAGTGGGGCAGGCGTCATTTTCGTTGGCGACGTGCTCAGTGGGCTAGTGTTCTCTTTACAGACGAGTCGTGGTTTAATGAATGGAATCGGATTCCAGAAGACGTTATTCAACTTTACGTACAGTCTATGCGTAGACACATAGTGACGTTAATCTTAAGACGTTAGTCTTATGGCGCATAGATTTCCCTAAATATTAATATATCATATGCCATTCTTTGACATAACAGTACATCTAAAATCTACCAACATATACAGTGAACACTTTCTTTTTTTACTCGGTATACATACTGGGACCATGAAATACCTCGGCAGGCGTGATATGCTGGCCGTGGCCATCCAGTATTTGGTAACATTGACATTTGAACTTTGACTGAAACAGTTGATACATATGAAATATATGTATGTTCAGACACACACTAGAAACATATCCATTCTGGTCCATATTCTCTCGGCATCCTTTCTGTTATATGTAACAAACCATGACAAAATTAGACATACCGATCACATGTCTGATCAACTGACACACCCAAGCATAATACAGATCTACATTGTCCAACTGTTATGTATTCATTTTGGCAGTCAGCTGCACAACTGTATCTGATCCTGACCATATACAATGTACACTGGTTATACCCAGTCATCCTTATGCCTTATCCTGGATAAACCACATTGAATGCGTCTACACTGATTGCAAATGAGTCGAATGCATATCGGGTTTGGACTGTGTGTCTGTGTGTCTGTGTGTCCGTCTGTGTGTCCGGCACATTAAGAAGTTAGCCGGAGTTTCTCAATTATGTCATAACTTCTAAATCCCTTGAAGGATTGCTTAAATATTTTCAACACGGCATACCAGTGGACATATGCCAAACATCCTTGCTGCTCTTAATATGATCTTGACTTTTTGCCCTTGACATTTAGACCTTCACAACTTTGAATTCTTTTACACATTAAGAAGTTCACCGGAGTTTCTCATTTCTGTCGTAACTTCTATATCCTTCTAAGGATTACTTAAGTATTTCAGCACATCATACTTGTGGACAAATTCCACACATCCATGCTGCCCTTAATATGACCTTGACCATTTGACCTTCACAACTTTGAACTGTTTCACATATCAAGAACTTCTGAGTTTCTAAATTTTGTCATATCTTCTATATCCCTTGAAGGATCACTATAGTATTTCAATGCATCATACTTGAGCACAAATACCACACATCCATGTTGTCATTAATATGACCATGCATGACCTTTCATTAAAATATTCAACAAACATTTTTATTTTTAAACGATAAAACATCAATTGTCCCCCCCCCCCCCCAATGTATGGTTCCATCCTACTATCTATATCAAAGGACTGAACGTCCTGAAATCCTTTGCAATATGTCTTTGAGGATGACAAATAGACTAATGATTAATCTAGAGTGGAAAACGTTTCAAGTACATTGTAGTTTGAAGACTCGAAAAATAGAAGGGATGCAGAACATATTTGGCACGATTGACAAGTCGATGCGCATATTTCTGGCAAAATATGAAAATGATCCGGACTATTCATGGCCATTTGGTCAGTTCAAGATGTTGTCCATTTTTAGCTATGGCCTGCGTGTTTTAATTTCAGATGAAGATGTGACCAGGTTTGGTAAGAACATTTTTGAAAATAAGGCTTCTATCAAGATTACAAGGATATATAAATCCTTGACACTAGGGCTGGGACGAGTACTCGAGTACCCGGGTCCCGGGTAGGGTAACGTTCCTACCCGGGTACAAAATTGTTACCCGTTACCCGCGGGTAATTTGCACATAACATTAAGTTCTTTAAACATTCATTTATATGGGTTTTATAAACAAACTCTTACCTGCCAGGCTGCATATCATTGTTCCCCCACCTCAGTAACTTAACTCCAGGTCGCACAGATTGCATTTTGTTTTTTGTTTTTCTTGAATTAAAGAAAAGTATTGCCAAACTTGGCTTTTGTTTGTGTTACTGGCCATAATGATGTCCGGAGGTCATGGGACAAAGGAAACACAACTCTAATGGAAGAAGTATGTATTTTATTCCAAGGGAAATAATTGAACACCGGGTACTCGGGTACTTGCGGGTAATAGGGTCCCGGGTACCCGTCCCAGCTCTACTTCACACATGAGAAATCGGTTTGGGGAGATATTTGGGGACTTAGACGCAAATTGCAGAGTCATTCATATGTAATCTTGCATGCATGGTGCACGGCCAATCACCTATGTATAATAATTATATGCACTTTATGTTCACATATTTTGATATGTAATTTTATTATTATTAAGTAATTTCATATACTCAATAGATAGTAGCACCCGCCAGTCTTGTGTTTCAATTAATAAACATTTCGTGCGACGCAGACATGAATAAACAGAGAACCCGCTCAAATATGACCGGCTCTGGTTCTGTCTGTAAACACCGTAGACCCTGACTAGCCTGCACATTAAACTGTAGTCAGTGTAAATCCTGATTAGACTGCGCATCGGTATCCCACGTGCTACTAGATTCACTTGGCCTTGTGTTACCAGTATAGATCCTGATAAAAGGGCACCGTGGTGCTCTCCGCTTATGACCCATTGTCTATCCTTTTTATTTTGACCGTGGCCGGCGGGCGGGGACATAACTGCTCCATGTTCTCTGATATTATAAAGTAAATGATCTGACATTTCTAACATGTTGCTGGTTGTATGATTAACAGTACATCACTTATTCAGAGGACACAAATGTTCTGCCATACAGAAATAGTTTTATGTCTGTAATACTATTCCCACAAGGTCGAACTTGTCTGAAACCATGGAAACACTCATCAGTAAATGTGGCTGTGACTGGAGAAATGGAGCTTATGGGATTTGCAACCAGTATAGCTCCTGTACTGGAGAAACAGTTAAGTCATGATGAACTGTATTAGGGTGCATGAGTCGTGTAAACAAATATGTGGCTGTAATGGAGCTTATGGGATTTATTACCAGTGTAGCTCTTTATCACATAGCACACTTCTGTAGACTGATAATGATCTGTTATGCTTGTCCGAAGCATGACAGGTGTTTCATTGATGGGATGGCGAACAGTGCAGATTATGATCAGATGGCGTATGCACTGGCTGATCTGGACATACAGGTTTTCGCAAAACCCATAAGCTTCATTTCTCCACTCACAGCCAAAAATATTTTCAACAAGCTGTACCTACAAATAAGGTTAAGTTTTTCATAACCAATTTCTTCTCATCTTATCCCAGACATTGTTCTACTCACCCTGTCTCATGCTTACCCATTTCTAATGGCCGTATTAATTACATTAGCCTTGGTACTTGACCACCACATAAGGTCAATTACATGCCCCATATTCGCGTTGGTCACGCATTACAGTTACCTTCATAGAGGTAGAGGATTGTACTGGTCCAGGTTGGTACCAGTACCGGCTTATAGGGATCGCCCATTTTGTGTCGAATGTCGAAAAGATCAATAAATTTTGTATTCTGAGAACTGAAACCGAACTGATACCTTGAGCATTTCTATGTTTATTATTTATAAAGAAATACTGTTTTAAAATGCATTTGTCTGTTACGGCAATCAGTATTAAAAAGTCTGTTTCAATTATGCACACAGTTCAGAGTTTTTAACCAGTACATGTCTGGATCAGTCTGACAAGTGTCTACAGTGTTTGCCAGACCGGTATGGCAAGCACTGTAGCATGGCTGTTGTATTTCTTTACATCTCCTTTTTTTCTCACTTTTTCACTAATTTACCTAACATTCTCTTCTGTTTTGGGTGTGGGGCTGCATGTAACGAAATTAGATGGCTTCTGCTTCTAGCACATGTACTGATGCAAAATTTAAACTCTTTGAAGGACACAGTATAGCATCGCTTGATGTCTCGCATTGCAAGTGTCATGAATTCTCTCACACCATGTGGGTGGTTGGTCGGGCGAACGCGACGGTGTAAATTAACGGTAGGGGTTCCTCCTTATATGAATCCGATTTGCCTGGTTTGGCCCTCGGGGTACGTTTTATCCCTGGCTCGTTTGTTACCTGCGAGTTGAATTGGGTTATTGCCCATTATAAAAGGAGTAAGATTACTACTGATCCTGCTGCTTTTTGGAGGGGGCCAAGTGATTCTGGTGTGGAGAGGACCTGGCATCATCAGATCAGGATTATTCTGATTTCAGGGCTGAATATGTAGTTTTTTGTTGTAAATATTCAGTTCAACCCATTGACCTGGCCTTAAATGACCTGAGCTGTTGATAGGCCATTAAACCCCAACAAACAAACAAAACTCTCACACCGAACCATTCTTCAGTCTCATTGTAACGCCCCTGCTGTTGTTTCCAGAAGATCACTTCCCACCATGTTGTGAATGCATGCTATGTATAGACTGGCGTGACAAACCTTCGTTAGCAATTGTCACTGTTTTATTTATCAAAGAAAAACATTTGCTGTGCTGGATATTTGTAATAATAAAGTCACTGTGGAATTACAAAATACAAAACCACAGTCAATTTTTATTATTATTCGAGCGTGAGGGAAGAGTTATACAACCAACATCCAAACTTGAGGTCTAAAATTACAGCTTTTATGCAAATGCATGAGCTTATGTCGGTTGCAGAACATATTTTGCAGGTTGAACTTTTTAAAAACACGGGTCTTACGCCATTTTAAATAGTTCTAACAACTTAGCTTGATCGTCTTTTCAGTCTAATAAATGTTTTGTTGGCTTTTTTTATGCTAAGTTTATGTTATTGCAATTGTTTCTGTATTCTAAGGGTGGGATGATTAACCGCAATATTTGATTATTCGCGATTAGTAACTGCTTGGTTCGGTGCATGAATACAATCTTCGGATTTAGTTTCTGTTGTCAGAATAAAAAACATTATTGACCTTTTTCGACATTCCGGAATTGCATGATAACACAAAATGGGCGATCCCTATAAGCCTGTACCAGTACCAACCGAGACCAGTACCATCCTAGGTAACTGTAATGTGTGACTAACACGAATATGGGGTGTGTAATTGACCTCATGTGGTGGTCAAGTACCAAGGCTAATGTAATTAATAAGACCATTAGAAGTTGGTGGCAGGTGGGAGCACGCGATGGATAATTTAACGATCAGGGTTCATCCTTACCGGAATCCCGACTGGAGACCTGGTTTGGCCCTCACATACGTCTTTGGAATTTTGTATGTGACAGTTGAATATGGTTATAACCCCCTTATGTGAGTATTACGATATTCGTAATCCTATTTTAGGGGAAGGGGCCAAGTGACTTTGGTGTGGTATGGACCTGGCACCAGGTCGGGTTATTCTAATAATTTCAGGGCTGAATATATTTGTTTCAGGGCTGAATATATTTGTTCTCGATGTAAATATTCCGTTCTGATTTTGGGATTTCCCCCCCAATGCAGCAGGTTAAAATGGGATTGAACCCGTTTGCCCGGCATTACATGACCTTAGCTGTTGATAGGCCGTTAAACACTAATAAACAAACAAATGACCATTAGAAATGGGTATAAGCCTGTGACAGTGTCAGTCGGACAATGTCTGGGTTAAGATGAGAAGAAATTGGTTATGAAAAGTTCGACCTGATCTATAGGTACAGCTTGTCAAAGATATTTGTGGCTGTGAGTGGAGAAATGAAGCTTATGGGTTTTGCAAAAACCTGTATGTCCAGATGAGCCTGTGCATCTGCACAGTCTGATCATGATCCACACTGTTTGCCATGTAATCAATGAAACACCTGTCATGCTTCTGACAAGCATTATAGATTGTTATCAGTACAGAAGGGAGCTATTTGATAAGGAGCTACACTGGTAATAAATCTCATATGCTCTGCCTATCCTGTTACAGCCACATATTTAGTTACATGACTCGTGCACCCTAATCACAGGGCACGAAAATTGTTAAAATTTTCAAAATAAGAAATTTACATTAGAAAACTCAAGAATTTCTACATGTCCTGCATGCATTCCCGCTCGTCAGAATAACATATCGGAGGCAAATTATTGTAGCTAAATAAGTTTCTCCATGAGCTATACTGGTCTCAAATCCCATAAGCTCCATTTCTCCAGTTGGAGCCACATTTACTGATGAGTGTTTCCAAGGTTTAGGATGAGTTTGACCTTTCAGGAATAGTACTACAGGTATAAAAATATTTCCCAAAGGCAGAATATTTGTGTCGTCTGAATAAGTGATGTACTGTTAATTATATAACCAACAAGATGTTAGAAATGTCTGATCATTTGTTTTATAATGTCCGAGAATATGGAGCAGTTATGCCCGCAATTGCCGGCACCGGCCGAAAAACAGGGATTGACGATGGGCCACAAGCAGAGCACACAAGGCCAAGTGCATCTAGTAGCACATGGGATACTTACTGATTCGCAGTCTGATCAGGATTTACACTGACTACAGTTTATGTGCAGGCTGGTCAGGGTCTACGGTGTTCACAGACAGAAGCAGAGCCGGTCATATTTAAGAGGGCTCTGTTTATTTGCATGAATTGTTTGAAACACATGACTGGTGGGTGATGCTATCTTTTAATTCTATTGACTATATTAAGTTACTTAATATCAATAAACGTAGTTAAATTGAACATAGGGGATTTGCCAAGCATCATGCATGTGATATTACATATGAATGACTCGCCATGTCTCAAGGATTTATATATCCTTGTAAACTCGATAGAAGCATTGTTTATGAACATATTTTTATCGAACCTGCTCGTATCTTCATCTGAAATTAAAAGACGCAGGCTGTAGCTAAACATCTTTAACTGACCAAATGGCCATGAATAGTTGTCCGGATCATTTTCATATTTTGCCAGAAACTTGTTAATCGTGCCAAAAGTTCCGTATCCCAGGAAACATTTTCCACTCTAGATTAATCATTAGTCTATTTGTCATCCACAAAAACATACTGCAAATAATTTCAGGACATTCAGTCCTTTCATTTTTTTTTTCATTTTTTTTTTGCCATCATTATTAGCATGCTAGACATTTGGTTATCATCTTTTACATTGCACATTCATCATCACTGACGTAACCAAACATTGGATACGGATTCAAACAATATAATGTTGAAACTTAATAGTAGAGCAACAACCTAGCCCTATGTGACAAGGGGGTGGACTGTCACTTAGAACATAGGTTGTGACATGTCAAAATGTTCGTTAAGGTCTCTAGTTTATGAAACCGCTTGTTGCAGTTGTGGGTTCCATGGGCAAAGGCCTTAAATTCAAGATGGCGTCCAAGATGGCCGCCAAAAAAGGATATTCCATTTTTTTCTTCAGAATTTGATCCAACTCTTTGCTAAAAATGTCAAAATTGTAGATATATACTTTGTAAGAGAACCAGTTGAATATGTTATTAATATCTAAGTGATATTTGTTATTTAATAATTGAAAAAATTTGGCAAAAATTCAATTACATTTTATATCATTTCTCGGTCTTTGAATGATTGGTGGATCACTTAACATGTACTACATGTATTGATCAAGTTTGAGCTTTGGTAAACATGAACATTGTGTAATGTTAGCATTACCCCACCCACGATCAAATGCGTGTATGTTACTGTAACATAATTGTCATGCTGTATGGCGATACATTATTATCTTACAACACAATTTGCAGTATGCCAAACTATTTGCTACAGTCACTAGTTCAAAAGAGTGATGCTAATATGATTGTTAGGGCAAATACCTTAAATTCCAAATGGTGTCCAAGATGACCGCCAAAATGTGATAAAACTAATGAACACATTCAAAATGATGAATCTGAGAAGCAATTATAAAGGTAAATATTTACTGCATATTAAATTGACTAGAAATGGCTAACATATGTGTCGTAATGCCCAGCGTGGTACATGTTGTTTAAATGCTGTATTCGAATGAGAGTAAGGCGCTGTTTTATTTGTAACGTTTTCGTGCACGTTTTCTGATGAGTTTATATATTTATATTAAGTGTCTGTTTTTGTATGCTTATACAGGTAATAAGAAAATTAAATAAACGCATCAGAAAACGCATACACTAAAAGAACAAAGCACATATATAACGAGCACCTAACGCAAACTCATTTTACACATTATTATATCTGTTAGATTTCGAAATTTGGCATATTCCATGAATTACAAATGGTGGCTTGTTAGTTCGTGTAAATCAACAACACACTATACGGGAAATGGAATTTGTCATACACTTCAATCAAGTTCCGCAGTCTGTTATATACACAATTAAACACTACATCGTACGTTATTGGCATGAACTTGTTGCTCACGAGTATGATGGTATTGTACAGTGGACTTGAGCTTTAGCTTAATTGACATTTCAAATGTATACGACATACTGCATAGACATGTTTCTCACTAAACGGCAATCGTATGCAAGTAAATGGTCAAAACTACAGGTGAAGTCAACTAATCAATATGACAACAGTAATATGGTTATGTAGTGTCCTCATCGGAATCTGTTACCATATCATCTCCCACGATCGACATAATTGTGTGCACATTAGTGCACATGGATTCATCGAATTCACCAACACTAGCATCACACTTGCAGGCAGATGTGCATGGTTGACTGTTTACAAAACACGTACATTCATCACCACACACTTCACACTCGCATACCATGTTATTTAACAGTTCGGGAGCAGCAACTGATTGCGACATCAAAACCGGTTTCATGAATTTTCCTTCCTCATCATATTCATATCCATAGTCTGTTGGCAAGGGTAACTCATGTTTGGCATGTAATGCATTTCTCCAAACAAGGAGTTGGTATGAGCATCTCCTACAATGTAACCAGCTGTTTTCTGTAGGTGGGAGATGTCTTGGCTTGATCGATTTTTTTGCCTTCTCTGTACGGAGGTTATTTATAGACCGACAGTCTTTCTTCCCATAAAGAGCACCAACAAATGCAATACATGCACGTGTGTGTTCTTTGCTTTTACTATCTTTGGTGACCGAGCACGTGTTTAAAGGGGGTTAATCACACCTATATATACATTAAAAAAATAAAACAGTAAGTAATTGGGTTTATTCAATCAGTGTATGCTTGTTGGAGACGAAGCACAGTGAATTACCACTAGAAACTACGATAAACAATAACAAAATGATGAACAAATAATTGCCCGGCCTGGGGATCGAACCAGCGACCTTCACGGCGATGGCCCCACCCTCTACATAAAAACAATAACAATGTCCTGGGTAGCTGGAAATAATTATTTACTTCCAGTGTCTGGTCGCGGGTCCCGGTATGAAAAATAAACCCAATAACTACGTAAACATGCGATTAAATACCAAATTTATAGTCGTTTCATAACAAGAGATTAAACCGATCAAGTGCAGTTGTCTGTCGAACAGCGTGAGGGCCGCGCCGACGCTGTTCAGTTTTCCAAAATAATGTATTTTTTTCTCTATTTCTTCTGTTACATGCGGCCACATCAAAGGCACACCATGAGTCTGTTGTTAATAAGTTGCATTCAATAACGTATGAATAATTGACACATGTTATCAAACGTGACCAAGCCCTTTTAACACTTGCATTACATATATACAGTGCCACCTGAGCTGATTTGACAGCAATTATGTCGCTGAAACTCACGAATATCGCAACATTGTGACTTTACGCCATTATTATTGCTTTTGACTTTATGCAATTTGCTTTGGCCTTTGAACTTTTCGGAATACTAGCTTAACTAGATGAAATTTGACTAAAATGGTGCATTTGATTAGTACTAATCAGCTGTGTCACGGACAATTCAAAAACACACATTTTTTAATTTACGCCCTTTGCTTTTCATGTGAGGCGTGGGAAGGGGGAGGGGTGATTGGGTAGCTATAAATTAGGCTCATGTCACAATATTATTATTTTACACTCACTCACTCACTCTATTAATGACAATTTGTCACTTGTACATTGTCATGATGATTATTAAATCCATAACATAAATACAACAATTCAATTATGTGGTTGGGTTGTAAAAATGCCCCGCCAACCCCAATTACTGGTATAATTTTATGGACAAGCCATTCGTAGTATGTCAACACATAATATGATACCTAGATAACTTGCACATTACAACATGCTTTGGATACAGGTCAATCAGATACCAATTGTGTTTTAAATCATAAGTTTAAGATTATGACTTAATTGTTTTATCTGTCATGGATCATTAGCAATTTGCAAATGGGCGTGTTCTTTATATATACAAAGGGGTATGACTTATTGTTTTATTTGTCATGGAGGCCTTGGCAATTGCCATGTGATTTTTTTATATACAAAGGGGGATAACCTAATACCAGTAATCCTTACAGTGTGCCATCCTAATACATATGTAAATAAATGCTTGCAACTTGTCCCTCTTTGCAAATACATGAATATGTATTTTAGTTTTACAGACCTACACGTACAACACTGATTGGCACTTCCAAAAAAAACAACATTTTATCATTTGTCGACCATCTTGGGAGCCATCTTGAATTTGGTTCCTATAGGCCTGCATGCATAATGCTAAATATTGTGAGACAGTTTCATAAACTACATACCATGCATAATTTTGTGGCATATCATTAGTGGAATAAATACATAACCATTTAACTTGCATGGTAAACGTTGTGCGCCACCAATGCATGCATAATGGCGGAATTTCACTAAAATTTGACCTTTGACATCGGATACGACCTTGAACTTGTGTCACATGTCATCCCTGTTTATTCCACATTGTAGATGTTATTGAGGTAAATATATTATCAGCAAACATAGCAACTCTGACTAAAATTAAATATTTTTAATTGACAGAGTTTTCAATGCATATGTCCAAATGTGGCAGCCATATTGGACGCCATCTTGAATATCTCCATGGTTACAAAACACATTTCCATCTTATATACATATTTTTGTTACACAATGTCTTTCGAGTGTTCTGATATGTCTCGATATGCATGTTTTATTTGATAACCTGGATATAAAAAATATATTTAGGTGGTGGAATAGCGGAAATTTATAAAAATTTGACCTTTGACCTTTGACCTTGGATATGACATGACCTTGGCATTGTGTCACATGTCATCCTTTTTTATTCCAAATTGTAGGTGTTATTGTGGTAAACATATTATCAGCAAACATTGGAACACTGACTAAAAGAAAATATTTGTAAAGCGCAATTATTGTTTTCAATGCGTATTCTCAAAAATGACGGCCATCTTGGACGTCATCTTGAATTTGAGACCTTTGCCCACGGAACCCAGAACTGCAACAAGTGGTTTCATGAACTAGAGACCTTAACAAACATTTTGATATATCACAACCTATGTTCTAAGAGACAGTCCACATACTCCTTAAATTAAGCCACTTTTGAGCCCATTGTTGCAGTACTATAACTTCATGTCTGTTATTGGACATCTTCATGTAACAAACATGTTATTAAAACTACAAAATGCTAAAAATATTAATATTAAATATATTACACTATTTACCTGGAAAAAAAATATGCTACAATAGTTTTCCTGAAAAGGAAATGTTACAAATATGGGCCTGGATTTAAAAATGGTGTAGTTTTGTATGGCTGGAAGTAAAACTACTAAAACAATATGTACCTCCACTAGTTTCCTTCCTTGTCAAGGTCGTGTCAAGGTCATTTTTGTCGAGCCCACTTGCGGAAAGCGAGACAGTGATCACACTGATGTAAGGGTGTCCATGTGTCCGTCCGTCCATTCAAAATCTGTGTTAAAGTTTTTAAATACCTTATATCTCTGCAGTCCTAAGTGACATTGACTTGAAACTTCATATGCTTATTAGTCATCACCCATATATTCATGCTGTATCCCATTCATATGGCCCCTGTGTCCAAGATGAAGGTCAAATGACTTAGAAGTTTTTGTCCAAATTTGCGTAACTTTTCACATACATGTACCTACTATCTCTGTAACCGTAAGTCAGATTTGCTTGAAGCTTTGTATGCTTATTGGTCATCATCCATATATTCATTCTGTGTCCCACTCATGCGGCCTGTGTGCCCAAGGTCGAGGATAAATGACTTGAGAAGTTTGCATTAAAGGTTTTATCAACATTTGCATTAAAGTTTTCAGGTACCTACTTTGTCTGTAACCGTAAGTCGTATAGGCTTGAAACATTATATGCTTATTTTTCATCATCAATATATTCATTCTCTGTCCTATGCGACTGAGTTAGAAGTTCACCTGGTTTGTAAGGCACAAATATTAAACTTTTTTATTTTGTCAATAACTTTGTCAACCGCTTCACCGATTTTGATAATATATGGCCACAATGTGTGTCTAGAGATGGTGCTATGTTTTGCATATGATCCACGTCTGGTCGCCCAAGGTCAAGGTCACTGAGGGCTTGAATTTATTTTTAGTATTATTATCAATGCTGCCAGCGATGGGATTAGCTTCGTTTAACTATGCCAGTTCTTGTTTTTCAAGTGGGTGGTAAAATGGTCGGGCGAACGAGACGGCGTAAATTAACGGAAGGGGTTCCTCCTTATATGAATCGCTATTTGCCTGGTTTGGCCCTCCGTTACATTTTTATCTTTGGCTCTTTTGTTACATGGGAGTTGAATTGAGTTATTGCCCATGTTAAAAGTAGTAAGATTATTATTAACGGTAGTGGTTCCTCCTTATAGGAATCACGATTTGCCGTGTTTGGCCCTCCGGTACGTTTTTATCTTTGACTCTTTTGTTACCTGGGAGTTGAATTGGGTTATTACCCATGTTAAAAGTAGTAAGATTATTATTAACGGTAGGGGTTCCTCCTTATAGGAATCACGATTTGCCGTGTTTGGCCCTCCGGTACGTTTTTATCTTTGACTCTTTTGTTACTGGGAGTTGAATTGGGTTATTGCCCATGTTAAAAGTAGTAAGATTATTACTGATCCTACTGCTTTTGGGAGGGGGCCAAGTGATTCTGGTGTGGCCAGGACCTGGCATCAGACCAGGATTCCGATTTGAGGGCTGAATATATAGTTTTTTGTCGAGCAGACATAGTGATCACAATGACATCTGGGTGTCCGTCCGTGCGTCTGTGCATCCGTCCGTCTGTCCGAGCTTACAAATGGATACATATGTGGCTAGGAGAACAATAGGTTATGTAATATTCTATTGTTCTTTGATTTTATGTGGCTAAAAATGGGTTTATGTTGCTACAGAACAATAGGGATGAACAAAAAAAGGTTAGGTTTTTCACATAAGTATCCATTTGTAGGAACGTCCGTCCGTCCGTCAAGTCCGTCCGTCCGAAATCTGCGTTAAGGTTTTTAAAAATACCATCAAATGCCTCGGCGGGCTCGACATGCGGGCCGCGGCCATCTGGTTTATTGTAAATATTATGTTCTGATTTTGGGATTTTCCCCCCATTTGTACATGTATTTGTACAGGTACTATAATATGGGATTTAGTACTAAACCCATTGACCCGGCCTTAAATGACCTTAGCTGTTGATCAAACAAAAACAAACTTGTTTTTCAATGTATCTGTTACTACATTATATATATCTGACCCTGAGATCACCAGATGCCTCAGTGAGCTCGAATATGCAGGCTGTGGCTAGTGAACAAAAAGGATAATGTGCGATTTTGAAACAAATGTAGATATTAGTCACAATTGGTATGTATGATGTGCTGTAATCTGACAACACAGGCTTCTTACATTTCTGAACAGTGTAGATCCTGATCAGCCTGTCTACCCATGTGGTTAAACTGAATTGTATGGCTGTCATGCTGGGTGACTAAGTCACCTTGCATGGCAGTTATTAACTCTTTGCATGCTGGGAAACTTGTGGGCTATAAATAGTTCAAAACTTGCGGACAAAAATTCATCATATTTTCTTTTGTTTCTCCTTGTAAATATCATGAATATGTCTTGGAATTTCATTAGAATTGAGTCCTGAGGACTCGATTCTAATGAAATTCCAAGACATATTTACAGAGAGAAATAAAACATATACAATGTAGTCCTAATTTGTTTGGCGGATATTTTCGCCGCTAGCATGCAAAGAGTTAAATTTGAGTTACCTGATTCTCTGAATATTTCACAGAGTGATTTTCGAACAGTAAACACCCTGACCAGACTGCATGGATGCACAGAATTATCTTGAATTTGATCGGGAATGCAATAAGTCAGATTTTGTGAGATTGCAATGAATGTTTATTGGAAATTGTAAAGTTATTGTAGCGATATTATGGCAAACAGTGTAGATCCTGTTTACAAGTGTTGCATATTCCAATTTTTTCGGACGTGGGTCCATATTTATTCATGAATATCTATATGGGCTGGGTGGTTGGAGGCCATATTGGCCCCACAACTAACAAAAATGGATCTTACAACATATGTAGTACAATCCCAGATCAACATGTTCAGTGTCTGCCAGGTGGTGGTTGGTTGGGAGCATGCAATGGGTAATTTAATTATCAAAATTTGTCCTTACCTGAATCCCTACTGTAGACCAGGTTTGACCCTCAGGTGCGTCTTTAGCTTTCTTGTATGTGAGAGTTGAATTGGGTTATACCCCTTATAAGAGTAATCCTACCGGTATTACTTTTAGGGGAAGGGGACAAGTGGCTTTGGTGTGGTATGGACCTGGCACCATGTCAGGTTATTCTAATTTCAGGGCTGAATATATATTTATTTTGATGTAAATATTCCGTTCTGATTTTGGGATTTTCCCCCCAATGCAGCAGGATAAAGTGGGATCGAACCCGTTGGCCCGATCTTAAATCATTAGCTGTTGATAGGTGTTTGAAGAACAGTTCATATTTCAGTGTTTTATGGGTTATTTCGGTATATGTGGTGGGTTAATTGGGTGCATTGTTTCCAACAAACAATTTACGTCACCTATCGTGAGTTACACATATAACTACTGTAATCTACAAGGTGAGAAACGGAGCTTCTACCTGCGCATGTTTTAACCAATAAAACCATTATTTGTTGACCGATTACAATAAAACCAGTCACAAATTGTTTGTTTATAGTAATCTTGAAGCTGAACTGCCAATGCAAGTCGAAACATTTATATATCGTCGGAAAAACATCAAATTATCTCGGATATATGGTCGATCTCTCAAAGCGGAGAAATTTTGTTACACATGCTTCCATAGATGTGTAAACCTCTTCACAGCGCGATGTTCATTGGCTAACACACATGTCATAGTGGATTTTGACACATCGCGTGAAATGGCTGTACAATCAAATGGTGCACCGCGAGTGAAATTTCCGCTTTGAGGGCTCGCCAGACAATCTCGCAATTGTATGGAATTTAATGTCTTAAATGTAGGACGAGATAAATGTTGTTCACATATTCTATTGGCATCAGCCGATTAATATATGTCTCCTGAATCGATAGAACCCGAATTTGCATACGTGCTTCCGACATTTTCGTTAAACAATTTTAAGTACCAAATATCTCCACAACCCTATGTCCGTTTGACTGGAAACTTCACATACCTCTTTATCATCATCCACATTTTCATCCTGTAGCCCACACATACGGCACGCATGTCCAAGTTCAATGTCAAATTACTTAGAAAATTTGCGTTAAAGTTTTTTTGTAAACTCTAAAAAAGTTTTTCAGTAACAAATATCTCCACAACTCTAACTCTAAGTCTGATTGACTTGAAACTTCATATACCTCTTTATCGTCATCCATATCTTCATTCTATGGCCTATCCATGTGGCCCCCAAGCCCAAGGTCAAGTGCAAATTACTTTGGGTTAAAGGTTTTTTATTAAATTTACTTTAAAAGTTTTTAACTACCCAATATCTGCACAACCCTAATTAAGTCCAATTGACTTGAACCGTCATATACTTCTTTATCACCATTCATATTTTCATTCTATAGCCCACCCATGCGGCCCCCATGCCCAAGGTCAGGGTTAAATTACTTTGAATTTTTCGTTAAAGTTTTTAAACCATCACATACCTCATTATCATCATCCATATTTTCATCCTATAGCCTTCATGCCCAAGGTCAAGGTAAAATTATTTTTTTAAGTACCAAATATCTCCACAACCATAAGTCCAATTGACTGGGAACTCCACATATCGTCATCCATAATTTTCATTCTATAGCCCATATATGTGCCCCCCAAGCCCAAGGTCAAGGTCAAATTACATCAAATTGCATTTGCGTGCAAGTCCCCAAATATCTCTCCAAACAGATTATTCTAACCAGATACATATACAGAGTCAAAAAAGAAAATGTTCACTTTTATTTTGGCTGTAATTTCTAAAATAAATCGGTATATGTCACAAAACTTGTACAATTAGTTCAGGCGATATTGGCCTATCATACCTGATGATAATACCTATGCAATGCTTCAGTAGCGTTGAATAGCGCTATGTGTAGTTTTGACATGTTTGCACATGCAAGTCGTAAAACTTGTTCACGAATGTTAAAAGGCGGTTGACCTCATTATTCAGACACTTTGTGAGTAGGAAATCACAACACATTTGTGAGATATCACTTTGCAAAATGCCTAGGCTTCGCCAAAATCAGAGAATCCAAGCCGTGACGATGCTAGCCTCCGGTCAAAACACTACGGCCGTCGCTAGAGCTTTCGGTTGCCACCGAAACACCATTTTTCATCTCCAATTGTGTTTCCATATGTCAGATGACATAGTGGATCGAGCTCGTACTGGTAGACCCAGAGTTACGACGGCCCGTACAGATTTATTTATTATGTTAATACATCTCCGACGTCAATTTAAAACGGCGTCGAGCACCGCGAGAGAATACGGAATTTCAGGTTAAACCGTTATAAACGGTTTGAGAAATGTCCGTAACCCAATCCGACCACGTCGGCCATACGTTGGTCACATAATAAATCACGATAATCGTAACGCTTGAATGCAGTGGGGCAGGTGTCATTTTCGTTGGCGACGTGCTCAGTGGGCTAGTGTTCTCTTTACAGACGAGTTGAGGTTTTATTTGAGTCATGTTGATGGTAGAGTTTGTGTGTACCGAAGGAAGGGTGAGCGTTTCGCTCATTCATGCCTTCTGCAGAGGGATAGATTCGTGAGGGGGGGGGGGGGCGTCATGGTTTGGGGTTTGGGGAGGAATCGTGCACAGTCGTATATCGACAACGTTCTACAGCCAGCAGTGGTTCCTTTTCTGCAGAGACACGGCCCAGGCATCCTGATGCAGGATAATGCCAGGCTGCACATGGCTAGAATTACCCGCAATTTCTTTGACCAAAACAACGTTCGCGTTTTGCCTTGGCCCGCTTCATCGCCAGATATGTACCCAATTGAGCATATCTGGGATGAATTGGGCAGAAGGGTACGATCCAGACACGTGATCAACAATGTACGGGAATTATCCGAAACCCTGGTCCAGGAATGGAATCCGATTCCAGAAAACGTTATTCAACTTTACGTACAGTCTATGCGTAGACACATAGTGACGTTAATGCGCAAGAGAGGTAGGCATAATCGATATTGATTGAAACATCCGCCCAAATCGCATTTCTTTTTTCGAAAATTTCACGCAACCACCAACACTTCAATACACCATAGTCTTATGGCGCATAGATTTCCCTAAATATTAATATATCATATGCCATTCTTTGACATAACAGTACATCTAAAATCTACCAACATATACAGTGAACACTTTCTTTTTTTACTCGGTATACATACTGGGACCATGAAATACCTCGGCAGGCGCGATATGCTGGCCGTGGCCATCCAGTATTTGGTAACATTGACATTTGAACTTGGACTGAAACAGTTGATGCATATGAACTATATATGTATGTTCAGACACACACTAGAAACATATCCATTCTGGTTCATTGTCTCTGCATCCTTTCTGTTATATGTGACAAGCCATGAAAAAATTAGACATATATACTGATCACATGTCTGATCAATCGACACACCCAAGCATAACCCGGATCTACTACACTGTCCAACTGTTATGTATTCATTTTGGCAGTCAGCTGCACAACTGTATCTGATCCTGACCATATACAATGTACACTGGTTATACCCAGTCATCCTTATGCCTTATCCTGGATAAACCACATCCAATGCGTCTACACTGATTGCAAATAAATTTACCTTTTTATGCCCCTGATCTCAGTCGAATGCATATAGGGTTTGGAATGTGTCTGTGTGTCTGTCTGTGTGTCCGTCTGTGTGTCCGGCACATTAAGAAGTTAGCCGAAGTTACTCAATTATGTCATAACTTCTATACCCTTGAAGGATTGCTTTAAATATGCCAAATATCCATGCTGCTCTTAATATGATCTTGACTTTTTGCCCTTGACATTTAGACCTTCACAACTTTGATTTTGTTCACACATTAAGAAATTCGCCGGATTTTCTCATTTCTGTCTTAAATTCTATATCCTTAAGGATTACTTAAGTATTTCAGCACATCATACTTGTGGACAAATTTCACACATCCATGCTGCCCTTAATATGACCTTGACCATTTAACCATCACAACTTTGAACTGTTTCACACATTAAGAACTTCCGAATGAGTTTCTCAATTTTGTCATATCTTCTATATCCCTTGAAGGATCACTATAATATTTCAATGCATCATACTTGTGCACAAATACCACACATCCATGTTGTCATTAATATGACCATGTTCTTTCATTAAAATATTCAACAAACATTTTTATTTTGAACGATAAAACATCAATTGTTCCCCAATGTATGGTTCCATCCTACTATCTATATCAAAGGACTGAACGTCCTGAAATCCTTTGCAATATGTCTTTGAGGATGACAAATAGACTAATGATTAATCTAGAGTGGAAAACGTTTCAAGTACATTGTAGTTTGAAGACTCGAAAAATAGAAGGGATGCAGAACATTTGGCACGATTGACAAGTCAATGCGCATATTTCTGGCAAAATATGAAAATGATCCAGACAACTATTCATGGCCATTTGGTCAGTTCAAGATGTTGTCCATTTTTAGCTACGGCTTGTGTGTTTTAATTTCAGATGAAGATGTGACCAGGTTTGGTAAGAACATTTTTGAAAATAAGACTTCTATCAAGATTACAAGGATATATAAATCCTTGATACATGGCGAGTCATTCATATGTAATCTTGCATGCATAGTGCACGGCCTATGTGTAATAATTATATGCACTTTATGTTCACATATTTTAATATGTTATTTTATTATTATTAAGTAATTTCATGTAATCAATAGATAGTAGCACCCACCAGTCTTGTGTTTCAAACCTTTCGTGCGACGCAGACAAGAATAAACAGAAAACCCGTTCAAATATGACTGGCTCTGGTTCTGTCTGTAAACACCGTAGACCCTGACTAGCCTGCACATTAAACTGTAGTCAGTGTAAATCCTGATTAGACTGCGCATCGGTATCCCACGTGCTACTAGATTCACTTGGCCTTGTGTTACCAGTATAGATCCTGATAAAAGGGCACAGTGGTGCTCTCCTCTTATGACCCATTGTCGATCCATTTTTTTCAGCCGTGGCCGGCGGGCAGGGGCATAACTGCTCCATATTCTGACATTATAAAGAAAATGATTATACCTTTCTAGGCCGGGTATAGAAGGTCTTCGAGCCATTTCCCACCCTTAAATATAAGAAATTCAAATACCTTTCTAACATGTTGCTGGTTGTATAATTAACAGTACATCATTTATTCAGACGACACAAATATTCTGCCATTGGGAAATAGTTTTATGTCTGTAATACTATTCCCACAAGGTCGAACTTGTCTGAAACTATGGAAACACTCATCAGTAAATGTGGCTGCGACTGGAGAAATGGAGCTTATGGGATTTGCAACCAGTATAGCTCCTGGAGAAACAGTTACGTCACGATGAACTGTATTAGGGTGCATGAGTCGTGTAACCAAATATGTGGCTGTAACAGGATGAACGGAACTTATGGGATTTATTACCAGTGTAGCGCCTTCTCAAATAACACTACTTATGTAGACTGATAAAGATCTATAATGTTTTTCAGAAGCTTGACGCGTGTTTCATTAATGGGATGGCAAACTGTGCAGATCATGAGCAGACTGTGCAGATGCACAGGCTGATCTGGACATATAGGTTTTCACAAAACCATATGCTTCATTTCTCCACTCACAGCCACAAATATCTTCAACAAGCTGTACCTGCAGTATCTTATTCCATACATCATTCCACTCACCCTGTCACATACTTAATGTACCTGTTCCTAAAGGCCGTATTAATTACATTAGCCTTGGGGGTATTAGGCCGGCCCAAACTCCCCCGCTGGGGGTGATTTTGGACAGGGGAGATTATAGGGATCGCCCATTTTGTGTTATCACTTCCGGAATGACGAAAATGTCAAAACTGAAACCAAAGATTGCATTAGAGCAACAAACGATGGAGTTACGTATCGCGAATAATCAAATAATATGGCGATTAATCGTCCCACCCTTAGAATACGGAAACATTTGCAATAACATAAATTTGGCCCAAAAAGTCAAACAAAACCAATCAGAACCTGGGGAGAATTGGTTGTCTGTAACCGATATGAAGGTCGTTACAGAGAGCCTGGAGCATGGTACGATGGGGGTGAATTCTAGGCACAGGCAGTGAAAGTATGAAACATACAGAGTTGCTACCTTGAGTATTTCAATGTTTATTTTTTATTATTTATTAATAAATGCTATTTTAAAATGCATTTGTCTGTTACGGCATGCAATCAGTATTAAATAGTCTGTTTGAATTATGCACACAGTTCAGAGTTTTTAACCGGTACATGTCTGGATCAGTCTGACAGGTGTCTACAGTATTTGTCAGACCGGTATGGCAAGCACTGTAGCATGGCTGTTGTATTTCTTTACATCTCCTTTTTTTTTTACTTTTTCACTAATTTACCTAACATTCTCTTCTGTTTTGGGTGTGGGCCAGCTAGGCTGCATGTAATGAAATGTAAAGAAATTAGATGGCTTCTACTTCTGGCACATGTACTGATGCAAAATTTAAACTTGTTGATGGACACAGTATAGCATCGCTTGATGTCTCGCACTTCCACTGCAAGTGTCATAACTTCCGTGCATGTGTCCGTCTGTCCGTCCGAAATCTGTGTTAAAGTTTTTAAATACCTTATATCTCTGCAGTCCTAAGTCACATTGACTTGAAACTTCAAACGCTTATTAGTCATCATCCATATATTCATTCTGTGTCCCACTCATGCGGCCCCTGTGCCCCAAGGTGAAGGTCAAAGGACTTAGATGTTTGGGTTAAAGTTTTGTCCAAATTTGCGTTAAAGTTTTCAGACACCTACTATCTCTGTAACCGTAAGCCAGAATTGCTTGAAACTTTGTATGCTTATTGGTCATCATCCATATATTTATTCTGTGTCCCACTCATGCGGTCCCTGTGCCCCAAGATCAAGGTCATATGACCAAATGTAAAAATTTGCGTTAAACTTTTGCCTACTATCTCTGTAACTATCTCTGTATTACTGATCCTACTGCTTTTGGGAGGGGGCCAAATGATTCTGGTGTGGCGAGGACCTGGCATCAGATCAGGATTATTCTGATTTCAGGGCTGAATTTATAGTTTTTGTCGTGCCTGCTTGCAGACAGCGTGATATAGTCGGCACATTGACGTAAGTTTTTACATGTTTTATCTCTGCAACCACTTCACTGATTGACTTGAAACTTCATATGCATGTTTACCATCCTCCAAATATTCATTGTGCACAATACCCATGCTGCCCACATGCCCAAGGTCAAATGTCTTAGAAGTTTGCGTCAAAGTTTTTGTAAACTTTGCGTTAAAGTTTTTACGTATGGTATATCTCCTCAACCACTTCACTCATTGACTTGAAACTTCATATGCATGTTTACCTTCCTCCAAATATTCATTGTGCACAATACCCATGCTGCCCAAAATTCTAGTTTTATTAGCCAGGTTTTTTTTTTAAAAATCCAGGTTATTGGATTGGCGAAAGCCGGGCGGGCGGGCGGGGGGCGGGCGGGCGGCTTCCACAATCAATGTTAAGTTTTTGTGTTTGAGTCCATTTCTTTGTTACTGTACCACCTAGGACCACCAAACTTTCACAGCTTCATAATCAAGGGGTGCCCACCACATATCACTATCCAACATGTTACTTTTTGTTTAACTTGACCCATTTTTTCCGCGCAATCGACTTTTCCATTTTCAACGTTAACTTTTTAACGTACGTCTGCATGGTTAAAGTTTTTTGGTTAAACTTTTTCGTTAAAACTTTTTCGTTATACTATATCTCTGCAACTGCTTCGCCCATTACCTTGAAACTTCACATGGGTGTTTATCACCATCCATATTTTCATTCTAACCCCCAACCGTGCGGCCCCTGTGCCCAATGTCAAGGTCAAATTACTTTGAATTTTTTTGTTAAAGTTTTTTCGTGTACTATATCTCTGCAACTGCTTCGATCACCCATTACCTTGATACTTCACATGGGTGTTTATCATCATTGTCGCAACCGCTTGCGGAAAGCGTGATATCGACGGCATTATGGCATACGTCCGTCCTTCCGTCCGTACGTCCGTGTGTCCGGTTAAAGTTTTTTTGTTAAAGTTTTTCCATCTACTATATCTATTTTTTTAGTGTCCATGCCTCGCCCCAAGGCGCGACATGCAGGCCACGGCCATCTAGTCTACAAAAAGTGGGTATAATTATGTTATCCAAGTGTCTATGCTTGGAAAAAACCTGGCCTTCGTGGCTTTGCCTCGTTTCTTGTTGTAATTATATTCAGTTCTGATTTTGGGATTTTCCCCCCATTTGTACATGTACTTGAACATGTACATGTGCATGTACCTGTATAGGTAATATATGGGATTTATTACTAAACCCATTGACCCGTCCTTAAATGACCGTAGCTGTTGATAGGCTGTTAAACCCCAACAAACAAACAAACAAACAAACAAACAAATGACGTTTTTATAAAATCTGCGTTAAAGTTTTTACATACTATATATCTCCAATGGTTACGTACTCCAATTTACTTCCAACTTCCAATACTTCCTTTTCATCATCCATATTTTCATTCTATAGCCTGCCCATAATTTGCATTATTCAACTTCAAATAAATACACTCTGAGACCATCCAATGTCTCGGCGGGTTCGACATGCGGGCCGCGGCCATCTGGTTATTATTATTCGAGCGCTAGGGAAGAGTTATACAACCAACATCCAAACTTGAGGTCTTTTATGCAAATGCATGAGCTTATGTTGGTTGCAGAACATATTTTGCGGGTTGAACTTTTTAAAAACACGAATCTTACGCCATTTTTAGCGCGCCGTCCAAAGGGAGGTGTGCTTATGGCATACCCTCAGTGTCGTAGGGGTCCGTCTGTCCGTCTGTCCGTCCGTCCCCGTCCATCCGTCCGTCTTCAAAAATTATAATGGCCTATATTTTCTGTTTCCTTGCTTGGATTTGCTTCATATTTCATTGCTCCAAGGATCCTCTACTGCGCTGTGGCAAATCCACGTCCATGCCGCCCCTTCTAAGCCCAGGGACAAGGTCACATACTTTGTGCATCTCGAAACCATAATGCTCAGTCGCTCTGGTAAATAATGACCTATATTTTCTGTTTCCTTGCTTGGATTTGCTTCATATTTCACACACACGCTCCAAGGGTCCTCTACTGCGCTATGGCAAATCCACGTCCGTGCCGCCCCTTCTAAGCCAAGAGTCAAGGTCACATACTTTGTGCATCTCGAAACCTTAACGCTCAGTCGCTCGGGTAAATAATGGCCTATATTTTCTGTTTCCTTGCTTGGATTTGCTTCATATTTCACACACGCATTGCTCCAAGGGTCCTCTACTGAGCTGTGGCAAATCCACATATGTGCCGCCCCTTCTAAGCCCAGGGTCAAGGTCACATACTTTGTGCATCTCAAAACCTTAACGCTCGGATGCTCGGGTAAATAATGGCCTATATTTTCTGTTTCCTTGCTTGCATTTGCTTCATATTTCACACACGCATTGCTCCAAGGGTCCTCTACTGCGCTGTGGCAAATCCACATTCAAATGTGCCCTCGGTTCCTTTGCTGCCACCGGGTGCGCTTCGTTGTCCTCTGACAACTCTTGTAAATAGTTCTAACAACTTAGCTTGATCGTTTTTTCAGTGTAATAAATGTTTTGTTTGCTTTTTTTGCGCTAATTTACGTTATTGCAATTGTTTCTGTATTCCAAGGGTGGGACGATTAACTGCCATATTTGATTATTTGCGATTAGTAACTGCTTGGTTCGGTGCACGAATACAATCTTCGGATTTGGTTTCTGTTCTCAGAATAAAAAAAATTATTGACCTTTTTTTACATTCCGGAAGTGATCACACGAAATGGGCGATCCTTATATGCCGGTACCGGTACCAACCGGGACCGGTATCGTCCGGTAGGGGTTCCTCCTTATAGGAATCACGATTTGCCTGGTTTGACCCTCAGGTACGTTTTTATCTTTGGCTCTTTTGTTACCTAGCTGGGAATTTAATTAGGTTATTGCCCATTATAAAAGTAGTAGGATTATTACTGATCCTACTGCTTTTGGGAGGGGGCCAAGTGATTCTGGTGTGGCGAGAACCTGACGTCAGATCAGGATTTTTCTGATTTCAGGACTGCATATATAGTTTTGTTATTGTAAATATTCAGTTCTGATTTTGGGATTTTTCCTCCCATTTGTACATGTACTTGTACAGGTAATATATGGGATTTAGTACTAAACCCATTGACCTGGCCTTAAATGACCTTAGCTGTTGATAGGCCGTTAAACCCCAACAAACAAACAAACAGCAAACAAAACCATCTGGTACCTCTGTACCATCCTGTACCTCTATGAAGGTAACTGTAATGCTTGGCTAACACAAATATGGGGTGTGCAATTGACCACATGTGGTGGTCAAGTACCAAGGCTAATGTCATTAATATGACTGTTAGAAATGGGTAAGCATGCCACTGGGTGAGTAGAACAATGTCTGGATGAGAAAATCTGTATGTCCAGATCAGCCTGTGCATCCCCACAGTCTGGTCATGATCCGCACTGTTTGCTATCCAATCAATGAAACACCTGTCATGCTTCTGACAAGCATTATAGATTGTTATCAGTCAACAGAAGTGTGCTATTTGATAAGGAGCTACACTGGTAATAAATCTCATAAGCTCTGCCTATCCTGTTACAGCCACATATTTAGTTACATGACTCATGCACCCTAATACAGTTCACAGGGCACGAAAATTGTTAAAACTTTCACTCGTCCTTACTTCGACAGAGATGGCAAAAATAAGAAATTTACATTAGAAATCTCAGAATTTCTACTCGTCCTGCATGCATTTCCACTCATCAGGACGAGCGAACGAGTGGAAATGTTCATGCCCTGGATCATTGTGACTTAACAGTTTCTCCAGGAGCTATACTTATCCCATAAGCTACATTTCTCCAGAGCTCCAGTTAAGGTGCGTAATTTGACCAACTTGGGGTGAAATTTTGTTATTTATTCATAAAAAATGGCAAGTTGGGAGTCCTTTAGAATCGTCTCATTGAGACGATTCTAAAGCACTACCAACTTGCCATTTTTTATGGAGAAATACGAAGTTTACCTGATAATTACGCACCTTAACTGGAGCTCTGTTCTCCAGTTTCAGCCACATTTACTGATGAGTGTTTCCAAGGTTTAGGATGAGTTACCATGGAATAGTAGGTATAAAACTATTTTCCAATGGCAGAACATTTGTGTTGTCTGAATAAGTGATGTACTGTTAATTATATAACCAACAACATGTTAGAAATGTCTGATCATTTGCTTTATAATGTCCGAGAAGATGGAGCAGTGATACCCCCGCCCGCCGGCCACGGCCGAAAAAAAGGAATCGACGATGGGTCATAAGTGGAGAGCACCACTGTGCCCTCTTATCATGATCTATACTGGTCACACAAGGCAAAGTGAATCTAGTAGCACGTGGGATACTGATGCGCAGTCTGATCAGGATTTACACTGACTAAGGTTTATGTGCAGGCAAATCAGGGTCTACAGTGTTCACAGACAGAAGCAGAGCTGGTCGTATTTGAGCGGGCTCTCTGTTTATTCTGATTTGCGTCACATGAATTGTTTGAAATACAAGACTGGTGGGTGATACTATCTTTTATTTATATTTCATATTGACTATATGAAATGACTTATATTAATAAGCGTACATAAAGTGCATACAAGTATTCAACATAGGGGATTGGCAGTGCACCATGCATTCGATATTAAATATGAATGACTCGCCATGTCTCAAGGATTTATATATCCTTGTAAACTCGATCGACTTGTCAATCATGCCAAAAGTTCTGTATCCCTTCTATTCTTCAAGTCTTCAAACTACAATGTACTTGAAACGTTTTCCACTCTAGATTAATAATTAGTCTATTTGTCATCCACAAACACATACTGCAAATACTTTCAGGACATTCCATCCTTTCATTTTTAGCCAGGTTTTTTGAAAAAAAATCCAGGCTATTGGATTGGCGAAAGCCGGGCGGGCGGGCGGCGGGCGGGCGGCGCGGGCGGCGGGCGGCGGGCGGCGGGCGGCGTCCACAATCAATGTTAAGTTTGAGTCCATTTCTTTGTTACTGTACCACCTAGGACCACCAAACTTTCACGACCACCACAGCTTCATAATCAAGGGGTGCCCACCACATATATACTATCCAACATGTTACTTTTTTTTTAACTTCACCCATTTTTTCCGCGTTAGTCGACTTAGCCATTTCAATGTTAAGTTTTCGCGTTTACAATGTTAAGTTTTCGTGTTTAAGTCCATTTCTTTGGTACTGTACCACCTAGGACCACCAAACTTTCACAGCTTCATACTCAAGGGGTACCCACCACATATCACTATCCATCATGTTACTTTTTTTTGTTTTTTTTTAACTTCACCCATTTTTTCCGCGCAGTCGACTTAGCCATTTTCAATGTTAAGTTTTCGCGTTTACAATGTTAAGTTTTCGTGTTTAAGTCCATTTCTTTGGTACTGTACCACCTAGGACCACCAAACTTTCACAGCTTCATAACCAAGGGGGGTGCCTACCACAATACAACTATCCAACATGTGACCATTTTTTTACCTTCACCTATTATTTCTACGTAATTGACTTAGCCATTTTCAACGTTAACTTTTTAACATACGTCTGGTTAAAGTTTTTTATTTTTATTTGTTTATCTCTGCAACTGCTTCGCCCATTACCTTGAAACTTCACATGGGTGTTTATCATCATCCATATTTTCATTCTAACCCCCAACCGTGCGGCCCCTGTGCCCAATGTCAAGGTCAAATTACTTTGAATTTTTTTGTTAAAGTTTTTCGTGTACTATATCTCTGCAACTGCTTCACCCAATACCTTGATACTTCACATGGGTGTTTATCATCATTGTTGCACCTGCTTGTGGAAAGCGCGATCCTGTGCCCAATGTCAAGGTCAAATCACTTTTAATTTTTTTGTTAAAGTTTTTTCGTGTACTATATCTCTGCAACTGCTTCACCCAATACCTTGATACTTCACATGGGTGTTTATCATCATTGTTGCACCTGCTTGTGGAAAGCGCGATCCTGTGCCCAATGTCAAGGTCAAATTACTTTGAATTTTTTTGTTAATGTTTTTTCGTATACTATATCTCTGCAACTGCTTCACCCAATACCTTGATACTTCACATGGGTATCATCATTGTTGCACCTGCTTGCGGAAAGCGCGATCCTGTGCCAATGTCAAGGTCAAATTACTTTGAATTTTTTTGTTAAAGTTTTTTTCGTGTACTATATCTCTGCAACTGCTTCACCCAATACCTTGATACTTCACATGGGTGTTTATCATCATTGTCGCACCTGCTTGCGGAAAGCGCGATCCTGTGCCCAATGTCAAGGTCAAATTACTTGGAATTTTTTTTGTTAAAGTTTTTTCGTGTACTATATCTCTGCAACTGCTTCACCCAATACCTTGATACTTCACATGGGTGTTTATCATCATTGTCACACCTGCTTGCGGAAAGCGCGATATTGTCGGCATTTTGGCATACGTCCGTCCATTCGTCCGTGTGTCCGGTTAAAGTTTTTTGGTTAAAGTTTTTCCATCTACTATATCTATTTTTTTTAGTGTCCATGCCTCGCCCCAAGGCGCGACATGCAGGCCACGGCCATCTAGTCTACAAAAAGTGGGTATAATTATGTTATCCAAGTGTCTATGCTTGGAAAAAACCTGGCCTTCGTGGCTTTGCCTCGTTTCTTGTCTTTTTTTTACCATCATTATTAGCATGCTAGACATTTGATTATCATCTTGTACATTGCACTTATCATCACTGGTTGGTAGTTATGCTTTACTATGTAACCAAACATTGGATACAGAATTACGGATTCATACAATATATTGTTGAAACGTAAATTCATGTCTATTACTGAACATGTTCTTCATGTAACAAAAATGTTATTAAAACTACAAAATGCTAAAAATATTAATATTAAATATATTAAAATATTACACTATTTACCTGGAAAGGTAAAATGCTACAATAGTTTTCCTGAATATGAAAATGTTACAAATATGTGCCTGGATTTAAAATTGGTGTAGTTTTTGTCCCGCCTGCTTTAGCAGAAGCGGGACATAGGCATAGCTTTTCCGTCGGCGGCGGCGGCGTTGGCGGCGTCGGCGGCGTCGGCGGCGTCAACATTTCACGTTAAGTTTTTGCGTTTAGCTCACTTTCCACAAAACTATAACTCCTACGACCTCCATACTTGGTATACATCAACACTGTGGTGTAACCATCTCACACAGCGGGAGCCCATGTCACCTTCACCTACTTTTCATGGTTCATTGACCTACTTTTCACATGCATTCAACGTTAAGTTTTTGCGTTTAGCTCTGTTTCTAAAACTTAACGCTCAGGTTAATTTTCATTGTAACTTCTGTTTTCCTCAATGGAATGCTTTAATATTACATACATGCATTTGTAACAACATCCCGCATCATTCTACAGAAAGCCCATGGTGCCCGCTAACCCCAAAGGTCAAGGTCACTGACTTATATACTATCAAACTGCGCCAGGCGGGACATTTTGCTCCGCGGAACTCTTGTGTATGGCTGGAAGTGAAACTACTAAAACAATATGTACCTCCACTAGTTTTCTTCCTTGTCAAGGTCATTTTTGTCGAGCCCGCTTGCGGAAAGCGAGACAGTCATCACAATGATGTCTGGGTGTCCGTGCATCCACCTAAAATATGTGTTAAAGTTTTTAAATACGTTATATCTCTGCAGTCCTAAGTTGCATTGACTTGAAACTTCATATGCTTATTAGTCCTCATCCATATATTCATGCTGTATCCCACTCATGCGGCCCCTGTGCCCAAGATCAAGGTCAAAGGACTTAGAAGTTTACATTCAATTTTTCACATACCGTACCTCTGTAACCGTAAGTCAGATTTGCTTGAAAGTTGAAACTGTATGCTAATGCTTATTGGTCATCATCCATATATTGATTCCGTGTCCAACTCATGTGGCCCCTGTACCCAAGGTCAAGGGTAAAGGACTTGGAAGTTTGCATGAAAGTTTTTGTCAAAATTTGCAAAAGTTTTGAGGTACCTACTTTCTCTGTAACCATAAGTCATATCGGCTTGAAACTGTATATGCTTATTGGTCATCATCCATATATTCATTCTCTGTCCTATGCATGCAGCCACTGTGCCCAAGGTCAAGGTCAACTGAGTTAGAAGTTCACCTTGTTTGTAAGGCACACATGTTAACACATCAACGCTTCAATAATTTTGATAATATTTGGCCGCAATGTGTGTCTAGGGATGGTGCTTTGTTTTGCATACGACCTACTTCCGACCACCCAAGGTCAACATCACTGGAGTTGATTTTTATACCACCGGGTTTCGAAGAAACGGGTGGCATATAGTGTTTGGACCGTCCATCCATCCGTCCGTCACACTTTTCGGTTAACCACTTTGTCACAGTTTCTCAAATATGCTGCAGGTGGCATCCGCGTTCGACAGACGCATTTCTTGTTATTTTTATTATTATCAAGGCTGCCAACGAGGGGATTAGCTTCGTTTATCAATGCCAGTTCTTTTTTTTCCATTATATATATCTTACCCCGAGATCACCAGATGCCTCGGCGGGCTCGACATGTAGGCTGCGTCCATCTGGTTGTGGCTAGTGAACAAAAACAATAATGTGCGATGTGAAACATATGCAGATATATATACTTTTAAGGAAGGGGCCAGGTGGCTTTGGTGTGGTATGGACCTGGCACCGTGTCATGTTCTAATTTCACGGCTGAATATATATTTATTTTGATGTAAATATTCTGTTCTGATTTTGGAATTTTCCCTCCATTGCAGCAGGTTAAAGCAGGATCGAACCCATTGGCCCGATATTATTAAATGACCTTAGCTGTTGATAGGCCGGTAAACTGCATGTTCTTGAAGAACGGTTCATATTTCGGTGTTTTATGGGTTATTTGAACTTATTTCGGTATATCTGGTGGTTTGGGTGCATTGTTACCAACATACAATTTACGTCACCTCCCGCAAGTTACACGTATAACTACAGTAATCTACAAGGTGAGAAATGGAGCTTCTACCTGCGCATGTTTTTAACAAATAAAACCATTATTGTTAACCAGTCACAAATTGTTTGTTTATATTAATGTATTGGTCCTGAACTGCCAATGCAAGTCAAACGTTTATATATCGTCTGAAAAACATCAAATTATCGCGGATACATGGTCGAGCTCTCAAGGCGGCGAAATTTGGTTACACATGCTTATGTAGACGTGTAAACATGTCATAGTGGATTTTGACACATCGCGGGAAATGGCTATCCAATCAAATGGAGCGCCACGAGTGTAATTCCCACTTTGAGGGCTCGCCAGAACATCTCGCAATTGTATGGAATTTAATGTATTAAATGTAGGAGGAGATAAATGTTGTTCACATATTCGGCATCAGCAGATTAATATATGTCTCCTGAATTTATAGAACCCGAATTTGGAGTTTGTGGTTGAAACTTGATGATATAATCAGTCTGAAAGCACTACGCATGTGGAAATGTTATTGGCCAAATGTTGAAAATATTGAAAAAGGTTTCATTCCTTTGTGGAACAGTGAATGTGTAGATAATTAACGATTTTTGGTGTGTATAATGTTTGAGCATTAGTAGTTGTATAAAACTATGTAAGTTACCAAAAACCAACAAAATCCACCCAAATCTACCCAAAATCCACTAAAATACTCATATGACAACAACATACCGGTACTGACCATCTGTTTTAACTCCTGTGGCTAAACACCATTAAATCAATCAAAGTCAGTGTTTGTCTGATCAGGGTCTATGCTGTTCTTCAATGTGAACAGTTTTGATCATGCCCACTTGCGATCCGCGTGATATAGCGCGTCCGTGCTTCCGACATTTGTGTTAGGGTTGTGGATTGCTTAAATATTTCAACACAGCATACATGTATATGCCATACATCCATGCTGCTATCAGTATTATCATAGGCGTCGACGGGGGGTTCGGGGGGTGCGAACGAACCCCCTTTTCAGTTTTAACTTTTGGATGCAAATATGACTATTGGTAAGGAAAGTACATAATACGTCTCTGCTATATTGGATATAGACTGTTTCTATTTCAGTAATACATATGAATGATCGCGATGTCAACTAGTCTAGAATCGGCTTCGCCCTCCAATTTAACTCCAGTCTCTGTGGCTGTTGAGAGATTGTGGCGAAAAATAAGCGCTTGAATTATAGACATACAACAACAGCAACAACAACAACAATAATTTGTCTGCATCATGAAAAACTCTAAAGATATTAAAAGCCAACGGAAGTTGGACTCCTACTTTGTACCCGGGTAAATGATATTTTCATATGTGTACATATTCATCCCCCACCCAAAAAACCACATCTACAGCCCCCCACCCCGCTCCCTGGCCAGATTAAATTCATGTCGTGTTTGGACCCCACCACCTGTCCTGGACACGACACGCGGCAATTCCACTACGATTCAACAACCAAATTTAAATAAATGAAAATGACCGATGTGAAAAGTAAAAGTTGAAAAATGATTTAGGGACCTGGCTTGCAATTAAGAGTTGTCTGAGACGCAAGTTCGGGTCGATTTCCTTGGAGGGGTGTTGAAAGTAATTTTCTACGATTTATCTAAGATTTACAGATTTTTCTTACGGAAATTCGGTGGTGCGATTGTGGAAATTATAGCTCTAAAATGCATTAGAATGTCGGAAATTGCACATAGAAATCAAAGGAATTAAGTTTAGTGAAACACGCCCCTGGTGCGTAATGGACCTACCACCAGGTCAGGATATTCTAATTTTAGGAGTAGTGATCACGTGCATTTCACTTAGTGCAGACCCTGATCAGACTGCAGGCTGATCTAGGTCTATATTGATTGCAAATGTCATAAGCCTCACAGCCTGTCAGTCACATATTTACAATTTTTCAGAATTTACTGGCTGTACTGCAGGATGACTACCCGGCATGACAGCCGATGTATATACTGGATAAACCATTACAAGCTGAAGGCACACGTTTCTCATTAAAAAAAACAACGTTACTTTTCTTATTTCTCAACAAATGTATACGTTGAGACCACTCATTAGAAATGACTCACAAGACGGTTCAAATGAGTGGCACAACATATACTTTAAATAAAAAATAAGAATAAATGTTTCAAAATTGTCATACCCCTAAAAGCGTCCTCTCAATGCAATAGCTAGTAGCCGACTAGCCAGCCTTATATGCTTAACCCTTACACCGCTATATTAATTTTTTGTTGTCTGCTGTTTATTTTCTATTTTCCATTTTTATCATCAAAAACAAGCTTTGACAGCACTTTAGAATAATTTACAACATGATTTGACAGCACTTAGAATCAGTCTAAGGATTAATAGTGAACCGAAGAATATTGAGTACCGCAAGGTTTTATGTTGGAAATATATAGGTACAAAGGACTCGGAAACTGTAGGATGCCTATTTGCATGTGTAGCATTTGTCTTAATTGACCTAATTAGCATATTGATTAGGTCAAGTCAGAAGATCAGTAATAGCTCCCTTAATACGTCACCTAGAGCCTTCGTTTTGGTGTCTTGCAACCTATCTAAGAGACTTGCAGCGGCGTAATACCATTCGTCAAATCCAAAATGGCCGCCTTATATGAGGAAATGTGTCTTAGAACGGGCATAATTTGATGATCGTCTTCCTTTTTAGCTCATCTGAGCGAAGCTCATGTGAGCTATTGTTACCGCAATGTGTCCGTTCGTTGTCCGTCGTCCGTCCGTGAACATTTTCAAACGTCTTCTCCTCGGTAACCGTTGGGCCTATAGTCACCAAACTTCATGGTCATGGTCCTTAGGTATGGGGATTACAAAATTGTTAAAATGACGTCATTACGTAATCCTAGATGGCCGCCGTCTAAAAATAGCACAAATTCTTCAAAAATCTTCTTAAGAACCGCCAACCGGATTTCGACAAAGCTTGGTAGGAATGATCGATGTACAGTGCTCTTTCAAAGTTGTTAAAATGGTGACCCCGGTGTCAAAAATGGGCGTTGCCTGTGGGGTCAAATTGGGGTCAAATCTTTGACTGAATATGATCATGTCATATATCAAATCGAAGGTATTAACGAGGCGATCACTCTGGTGCATTTTTTGTCGAAATTGGATGGTTATGTCATCCAAGATGGCTGCCAAAAGGTCGTTCTTTTATTAGAGATTTCAAAATTCTTCTTCACATGAACCGCTTGGCCCATGGTAGCCAAACTTAAAAGTTATGGTCCATGGGTGAAGCCTTTTTCAGATTTGTTAAAATGGAGGTCAATGGCCGCGCCGTCTGAAAATAGCATAAATTCTTAAAAAATCTTTTCATGAACCGCCAGCCGGATTTCGACGAAACTTGGTAGGAATGATTGACGTAGAATGCTCTTTCAAAGGTGTTAAAATGGTGACCCCGGGGTCAAAAATGGGCGTGGCCTGTGGGGTCAAATTTAATTTTTGACCAAATATGCTCATGTCATATCAAATTGAAGGTATCGATGAGGCGATTGCTCTGGTGCAATATTTGTCGGAATCGGATGATTATGTCATCCAAGATGGCAGACGAAAGGTCAAAAGGTCATCCTTTTATGAGAGATTTTAAACATCGTCGTCTCGTGAACCGATTGGCCAATTGTCAGCAAACTCTACCTGTATGTTCCTTAGGTGAGTGAAGCCTTTCCAAAGTTGTTGAAATTAAGTTTGCCTGAAATCCAACATGGCCACCGTCTAAAAATAGCACAAATTCTTAAAAAATCTTTTTCTCATGAACCGCCAGCAGGATTTTGACGAAACTTAGTAAGAATGATCGATGTACAATGCTCTTTCGAAGTTGTTAAAATGGTGACCCCGGGGTCAAAAATGGGTGTGGCCCGTAGGGTCAAATTGGGGTCAAATTTGTGTTCATGGAGTCAGGTGAGCGAATTAGGGCCATCATGGCCCTCTTGTTTTATGTCTGTGCCTATGATTCAGAAGCATGCAAAACATACCTGATACAATCATTTTAACGGACAAATATCCAAAATGCGCGTCGTACGTGAGGGATTTACAACAAATGGAAACCCGTATAGTGCAGTGCCAGCCCTGTATGCCCTGTATGCCAATTCCAACTGTAGTATATACGATAAAGTTACATATGTTCTTTATACACCCATGTGCTCATAAGCAAGATATTTAGCGTAAGATTCTAAAGACGCCCGGGCATCTATTACAATCACCACTGGCTCCGAAGTTCTGGGTGGGCGTTTAATAGAGGCAAGTGTTATTCAGCAAAGGGAAAATGATAAAAATATACGATTTTCTGCTGTCTGAACAAAAACATAATGAAGGGACGTTACTCTCAAACGTCTGATGGACTTGATTGTACTGTCTGTCAGTTTATGGACATTTTGGACCAAGAAGTTTCGGCCCATTTTTGCTATCTCCTATCCATTCCTATCTTCTAGGAGATATCGGCCAACAATCTAACATGATGTCAATTTCACCCATATTATACGAGATGGGTTTGAGATGCTTTGAAAATGGCGTCTCCATAACCGTGTAAATTCTGATCGCCCTGTGTCCGTGCAAATAGCTACTGCCGATGAGGAATTTACTGGGACACCGTTTAAAGTCGAATTTCGCTACCGCTTTTGAAAGTAAAAGTAGCAATTATGTTGTTTTTTTCCCCATTTTCAAGGAAGTTGCCTTCGAAATGCTGGAAAGAAAAGAAATCTAGCACCAATTTTGTATCAAGTTAGTACTGGGCGTTCATTAGAGGCACTAATTTCGTGAAAATCAGACAAAAATTTGATAATTTTTAACGTAAAAAGTGGGGGGTGGGCGTCTATTAGAGCATGGACGTCCATTAGAATCTTTATGGTATCTAATATACTTGCGGTCTCGCAATTAACTGGCAATCAGCCTAAATCTAACATTTAACTAAAGTAAACAATAACATTCTTACAGGTTGGCAACCGCTCGGGAAACATTATACAATTATTGTACATGAGATTTACGGATCTGTGAAAAGTGATGTTCACCGACGCCGGACTTTCGAAAAGTGATGTTCACCTCCGCCTTCGGCATCGGTGAACATCACTTTTTGATAGTCCGTAAATCTCATGTACACTGACTCAATAGACTATAATTGTTTTATTTTATGACCCTTACCACAAATATTCCGAAAATCAGGAATAGTCACTAACAGTGTAAACACAATAACAATTACATGTATCAGTACCATTTGATCGGAGCCTTAAATATTAAACTTCAGTAGGGCCACCAAAATAATTTAAAATCGTCATAACCTAGTAAAAGTGGAAGATAAAAACTCCCTGTCTGTGTAATGAATGCATCCCTTTATATAGACCAGAGACAATATGCATGCCATTATGGAGATCGACCTAGGACTAATTTATTGACATTGTCTTCGCTCAGATTATGTTTTGACCTGGCAAAAATGTCCATCTGAAGCCACGACTGGAGACGAATACAAATACATGCTTGTTCAATAAATTCACACTGACCGCAGTTAACCAGCCAAAGATGCTAGCATATAGACTGGCTTTACATCAAATTATAACTAATTGTCACGGCGGTCATATTTGATTTAATATAGTTGGAGTGGCTCTACAGGATTTGAATTGCAATATATGTTTTACATGCTTCTGATAGCACACACACATGCAATACATAATAAAAGAAGATGGTTATTAAATTATGACGTTTTTAAGATGCATTTGCTCATATATGGCGTCCATATTGGATTTACTGTCATTGAATGGGATTACGCCACCAAAATTCTGCTAGATAGATTCCCTGATCTCAAAAACATGGGTGTAGACACCAAAACGAAGTCTCTAGGTGACTTATTAAGTGAGCTATATTTCTGATTTTGCATTTCAACCTAATTAAGATGCTAGCCTATGGACTGGCCTTTACATAAAATTATAACTGATTTTCAATGTGGCCTGTTGGATTTAATGCAGTTGGAATGGTTCGATATCACTGAAATTGTAAGATATGCTTCACATGCTTCTGATATCATATGTACAGTCATAAGAAATGAAGACGATTTTAAGACACATTTCCTCATATATGGTGGCCATATTGGATTTGCCGTCATTGATTGGTATTACACTACTGAAATTATCTTAGATGTATTCCTTACTATCGAAAACATGAGAGTAGACACCAAAACAAAGTCTCTAGGTGACTAATTAATATGCTAATTAGGTCAATTCAGAAAAATGCTACACATATGCAAATAGGCATCCAGCAGTTTGAGTCCTTTGTACCTATATATTACATTTCCAAGTTAAAACCTTGCGGTACTCAATACATTCTTAGGTATTTAGACCTCCATACCAGAGTTTACTAGATCCAATCGGAGATGGGGAGAGGTGGTCACAATGGTTCAGCTTGACAACAGTGATGATCCAGTCTATCTGCTCTCCGTGTATGCTACTCGTATATGTGGATCACGAATGGTAAGTGATTCAAATTTATTTCTCATATTTGACAAAGCCGGGCTGATGTCATTCATTGGGAGTAAGAGTGTCGGACACCAGATTACATCACCATATTTTGCGATATTTATGTTGAAAAAGTGTATCATTTTCCATAAATGAACATTTTGTAAATTGAATCTGAAACCTGGCTAGCTAGTTTGGAAATGACCCAACTAAGAAAACAAAAGCAATTGAAAGTCTGTTCACTATTTCCAAAATTAGAAAAATAGGGTTTGACATTTTCCCCATGGTAAATCCCCATCAACATGTTCACAAGTGGAAATTTAACATGTAGAAATTGTGTTTTCATAATCAAATCAATATTTGTCAAAGTTTCATGAATAAATAGAAAGCTCATTCTTAAATTTTGCTAAAATTTAATATCTAATAACAATATTGCTTTTGTATTGTTAATATAGCAATAAAATTTGGGCATGTTTCATGAAACGGACAGTAAAGACAATGAAGTTTTCTGGGTAGTCCCGTGGTGAGAGGTTCTAATGTACATGTATAAACAATTTCAGGCTTTCCAATGTGGGGGTCATCATCTGACCAGGCATGTGGGATGCCGGAGGGTTCCAGGAACGAGCATATCTAGGATTTCTGCTGCCAATCAGTTCACACTAGGTATGTACCATACATACACATTGCCTGATATTGGCCAATACCAAGGTGCATGAACAGCAATAACAATGGCTTAAAGTTACGCCCACTCCAAACAAAGTAAGTATTATTTGATATTTTCCTTAATAGGCCACAGATTTTTATGAAATATGGCGCATCAAACTCATCTTCATGAGCTGCATTTGGTGGTCCCGGGAGTTCGGCACATACAAGATGTGTTTGATGCACCATATTTCATCAACATCCGTTAAATAATAAGGACAAAATAAAAGAATACGTACTTTGAATCGGAGGTCTTTTGGAAGTTTCAGTACGTGTTGTTGTTGTTGTTGTAACCATGTGATCATACACCTTAAATACTATTGGAGGTTTGATGGTGAAGGATACATATCTTAACCCTTACACCGCTATCTTAATTTTTTGTCGTCTGCTGTTTATTTTCTATTTTCCATTTTTATCATAAAAAACATGCTTTGACAGCACTTTAGAATAATTTACAACATGATTTGATAGTGCTGTCAAACCATGTTTTTATTGAGAAATAAGGCAAAATATAAAAGCAACAGCAGACGACAATTGTTGTGTGTAGCGGTCTATGGGTTTACAATGAACTTTACTGGGATGCACACCTGCGGCCAAATGACCAAGGGGCCAGTACACTAAACTTTGTACGACTAAAATCTTTGTAAATGCAAATTTAGGATCGTCTGGAAATTTCAGTTGATGGATTTACATTTATTGACCATACCGGTAGGCTGCATATACTCAATAAATGTAAATCCAATAATTGTTTTAATACAAGAAAGTATTGTTAGTGTGATATCTACAGACTATCATAATTTTGCACTTACGAACATGTTAGTCGTATGAAGTTTAGTGAAACGGCCCCCTGGTGTGGTAAGGACACTTGGCACCAGATCAGGATATTACAATTTTGGTGCTGGAAATTTATTGCTGACTGCGAAGTTATTCAGACCTGTTCATTTAATGACACTGTTGAGGGGACACAAAGCATCATTCCTTGTGGAAAGGAAATACTTTGACATGCACTAACATTTTGACATTAGTCCAGTACATTCGGTACACTTTTGGGCTCATTTTACCCCCGGCATACGAAGTTTGTCTAGCGGTATATAGTTTTTGTCATTCCGTCCGTCCGTCCGTCACCAACCTTGTAACTCGTAAAACTTTTAAACCGTACTAGCAACAGACCTAAAACTTGGTATATAGCTTCCTTATTACGAGTAGATGCGCAAAGTTTATTTTGCTTTTTGAATCAACCCCTGGTCATGGATTATCTTCTCCTTTTCGACTTTTCCAAATTTTGCCTTGTAACTTGTAACACTTTTAAACTGTAATAGCTACATACCTGAAACTTGGTATGTACCTTCCTTATCATTTTTGATGAGTAGACATGGTAGATGAGCAAAGTTTATTTCAATTTGACACTGGGCCATGGATTATCTGCCCTTTTTGGATTTTTGTTTGTTTACTATCAAAGCGATATGTGATGGCCACCGAATAGTCATCCTTTTAATATAGATTTCAAAGCTTTACATATTGAAATTTATTTTGAGATTGATGGGAGAAATGCTCATATATCTCGTTTTTGTCGCGTCCGCGTGCGGGCGTACATCCGTATGTCTAGACTCCTTATAGGAATCGCGATTTACCTGGTTTGGCGCTCCGGTACTTTTTTATCTTTGGCTCTTTTGTTACCTGGGAGTTGAATTGGGTTATTGCCCATTATAAAAGTAGTAAGATTATTACTGATCCTACTGCTTTTGGGAGGGGCCAAGTGATTATGGTGTGGTGAGGACCTGGCATCAGATCAGTATTATTCTGATTTCAGGGCTGAATATATAGTTTTGTTATTGTAAATATTCAGTTCGTATTTTGGGATTTTCCCCCCATTTGTACATGTACTTGAAAATGTACATGTACTTGTACAGGTAATATATGGGATTTAGTACTAAATCATTGATCCGGCCTTAAATGACCTTAGCTGTTGATAGGCCGTTAAACCACAACAAACAAACAAACAAAGGATCGTCTAGAAATTTCAATTGATGGATTTACATTTATTGATCATAGGCTGCATATGCAGCCTATTCTCAATAAATGTAAATCCAATAATTGTTTACAAGAAAACAGTGTTGATGTGCAATTTACAGACTATCATAATTTTGCACTTACAAACATTTTAGTCATAAGAAGTTTAGTGAAACGGGCCCCATGCAGATCTGCAGAATAAGCTGGATGATTAACTTGTAGCACCTTTTCGTCTCTAAGAAATTCTTGAACTATGATATGCCACTATGCCAACTTTTGCGTTGTCATGGATCAAATGGAGGCCGTGTAGACCAGTCTTTAAAGGACATAGTTTTTTGGTATTTTGTTTTCACTGATTTTAGTACTTTGTCTCTATAACACTTTCCTGTGACCGATCTGCATGACGGAGTAGGAATTTGTACAACAATACCCTTGGAATTGAAGAAAATGAAGTATAAAACTTTTTTTGCACTTTTGGCTCTTTTGGCAATGACTGGTGTAGGGTAGCATCTTTTCAGCCACTGTCTGTTGTCAACACAACGTTGTGGCTCATAAAAGTATTCCACGTCTCATCGCCCCGTGCAGGCACCGGGGCGGGATCAACTGATCCTGAGAATAGTGCTGCAGTAGCCATTGCTTGTCGTAAAAGGCGACTAAACTGGCTTAACGATTGGGTTCATACTTTCCGGAACCCACTATACCGGATTTGGCCCTCATGTACATTTTTGGCTTTCTTTTATGTGAGAGTTGAGTCGGGCTATGCCCCATATATAAAAGTAAGATTGGCGCTAATCCTATTACTTTTAGGGGATGGGATAAATGATGCTGGTGTGGCGAGGGCCTGGCACCAGATCAGGTTGTTCTAATTTCAGGACTGAATATATATTTTGATTGTAAATATTGAGTTCTGAAGTTGGGATTTACCCCCCTTGGACAGGTGGATATGGGACTCGACCCCGTTGACCCGTCTGCGTGTAGACTCCCTGAGGCTTGTACCTCTATGTCAGAAAAGCGGACGTTAAACCCTATTCACTCACTCACTCACTCCACGTCTCATCGCCTGTTGATAGCTCAGACATGGTACGGTTATTTAATTTTGAGATTTGTTTAGTGTTTACTTGGCACGACCTGGTTTTCTTTTTTTGCTCCTGGGTTAACAGGTGGGGCACCCATCTAGCACAAACCATTTTTGATCCAAACTTTTGGTGAGAATTTCATGAACTGATACCAAAGGAAAGATGTTATATTGGAGACCGTGTACCTAGCTAGCGTCTTCCTCAATCAGATGTCTCACGCATCACTGCTGTTTTGGGTCTGCCAGAACGACCCTGGTCATTAAGGTCTAACTTCCCTTTGCTAAAACTCTGCAGCTGATTGAGAATCTGCTTTGCAGGTATTCTTAAAGAACAACGCACTTTGATGTACGCTCTAATTTCAGATTTGTTTTCGCCTTTCATAGCTACAGTGGGGTCAGCGTGTAAGTGCACACACGAACGAACATGACAGGTTGGTTCCAACCTGTCGTGTTCGTTCGTGTGTGCACTTACACGCTGACCCCACTGTACATGTAATTTGGCTAGTGTATATGACTACACCGATTAACAAACTGAATATCTCTGAAACGGTTCAGTGAATTTCAATATAACTTTGTATGCGTAGTGGGGAATAATCTATTTCCTTTTTGTGAACAGCCCAAGTTCCTTGCCTGTAAAGTTCTACGGAAACACAACAGTATCAACACTTTTAGAATGGCCCTCGTAGATAATAGTCATATGTTATATTCATATGTCACATCACACTGATGAAGCAATATAGGAATGAATGGCATTTTTGTGGAATTTATCGGGGTATAAACTTGGAAAAGTCACGGGAATACTGGACGAAGGCCGGAAGGCCTCGTCCAGTATTCCCGCGACTTTTCCAAGTTTATATCCCCGATAAATTCCACAAAAGCCATTCATTCCTTATAATTCCAGCATTTGAAATAAATCCATTAAGAAAATGTGTTTATTTTCCGTTTTCTTAAAAATTATTTTAACTGCGCCTGACGGTTACGGAAAGTAGTTCGGCATTGGAGTTTACTGGGATATAAATTTTGGACACAGACTTGCTATGGACCAATCAAATGTTAGGGAATTGTGTAAATATTTTTGTGCTGGAATTATTTATCATTGAAGCCATGTGCATCTTTCTATGACCTATTTCCCTAACAGGGGCGAAGAATGCAGGCCCTGCTTCAGAGAACTCGGCGAATTGAGAAGCCATTTTCCAAACACATCGTTTCTTTAGTCTCCTGTCAGCTACCATGGAGCCAGGGATGTTCGATCGTATACTACAGTATCTGAACTACAGAGTAACTGATGTTAACGTAGTCGCAACATCACTTGATAGGTATGTAATTTGCTTTCTATTTTTTATTATTTTTATCTCCAGCAAAGTTGCCCAACCACGATAGCAGAGAGTGGGTGGTGGTCGGACGAATGAGACAGCGTAAAGTAACGGTATGGGTTCCTCCTTATAGGAATCATGATTTGCCTGGTTTGGCCCTCAGGTACGTTTTTATCTTTGGCTCTTTAGTTACCTGGGAGTTGAATTGGGTTATTGCCCATTATAAAAGTAGTCAGATTATTACTGATCCTACTGCTTTTGGGAGGGGCCAAGTGATTCTGGTGTGGCGAGGATCTGGCATCAGATCAAGATTATTCTGATTTCAGGGCTGAATATATAGTTTTGTTATTGTAAATATTCGTAACCAAATTCGGTATACATGTTTATCAAGGCAAGATGAACAAGCCTATTGGTTTTCAGTGAGTTATCTCCCCTTGTTGACTGGCCTTGCCTTGCCTTGACGGGCGTATATTGTGACCTTCGGAACTCTTGTTTATTTTTGGACTCTTTGTATCTTTGTCCACGCAATAACAGATTTTCTACTTTACACATGTTACACAGATCGTAACCAAAGTCAGTGTACAAGTTTATCACGTCAAGATGAAGAACCCTATTGATTTTCACTGAGTTATCTCCCCTTGCTAGCTGACTGGTCTTTTCTCGATGTGCATATATTGTGACATCGGCACTCTTGTTCGTAATAAAATCAATATTTTACCATATTTTACGAAATAAAAAGAAGGCTCATTCTTAAATTTTGATAAAATTTAATATTATCGAAAAAAAGTAAATGTTTTTGCATTGTTAATGTGGCCATAAAATTTGTGCAGGTTTCATGAAATAGACTAGTTTTTGTCGCGCCCACTTGCGGAAAGCGCGATATAGTCGGCACTTTGGCGTACGTACGTGTGTCCGGTTAAAGTTTTTGGTTAAGTTGTTTGGTTAAGTTTTTTGGTTAAAGTTTTTGGTTAAGTTTTTTGGTTAAGTTTTTTGGTTAAAAATTTTTGGTTAAGTTTTTTGGTTAAGGTTTTTGGTTAAGTTTTTTTGGTTAAAGTTTTTAGTTAAGTTTTTTGGTTAATGTTTTTCGTTATACTATATCTCTGCAACTGCTTTGCCCATTACCTTGAAACTTCACATGGGTGTTTATCATCATCTATATTTTCATTCTACCCCCCCTCCCGTGCGGCCCCTGTGCCCAATGTCAAGGTCAAATTACATTGAAGTTTTTGGTTAAAGTTTTTTTCGTGTCGGCATTTTGGCGTACGTACGTGTGTCCGGTTAAAGTTTTTGGTTAAGTTTTTTGGTTAAAGTTTTTCGTTATTCTATATCTTTTTTTTTAGTGTCCATGCCTCGCCACAAGGCGCGACATGCAGGCCGCGGCCATCTAGTTTAGCTGCATTGCATATTTTGCTTATTTGTGGCAACTATGTGTGTATGCATTATGCTTTGTTATGCATATCCCACCTCCAGGTCATGGTCATGTAGTAATGCTTACAGGTGAAAAATGTTTAGAAAAATAGCACCACAAGGCACACTTCATTGTCTTCTGCCAACTCTTGTTACATGCCAAACATCCTAAACCACATGAAAGATTAACTTCAAAAAAATAATATTAGTAACAAATATTCGATAAGCTTGATCAGAAAATATTTGATCTTAACAGGCCTTGTCATGCTGAAATTTGGATGAATTACAGAGCTCCAGTTAAGGTGCGTAATTTGACCCAACTTGGGGTAAAATTTTGTTATTTCTTCATCAAAAATGGCAAGTCTCGTTGAGACGATTCTAAAGCACTCCCAACTTGCCATTTTTGATGGAGAAATAAGAAATTTACCTCCAAATTACGCACCTTAACTGGAGCTCTGAATGAGTGTATGAAATATTTATGCCCTCCATGCGATAGCAAGGTGGGCATATTGATTTGCTCTAGAGTTTCCGTACTTCCGTCCGTTGTCATTTGCGTCGGTAGCAAAAAGATTGTAAGAGTTTCTCCATTAACCCTTCTTACGCTGTTGACGGAAATTGCCGTCTGCTGTTTTTCATTTTTCATTTGCTTCTTCACAAAAAACTGGTTTTGACAGCACATGAGAATCGTCTCCACTGGGGACGATTCTCATGTGCTGTCAAAACCAGGTTTTTGTCGAGAAAGAAAATAAAACATTTCCAGCAGACGAAAACATTTAATTCAGCGTAGTAAGGGTTAAGTATACCAAGGGGGGCATATCCATGATTGTTTTACAAACATAATGTCTAGTTGTATTGTGCCATTCCTTTTGGAATGTTAGTGAGTCTGTGGTGATAATATAATGGTTATTCTTCATTTCAGGTAGTGGTAATTACTGTGACAATCACCAACAAGCAGCGACGTTTCATGTTCCAATGATTGGGCTAAATAAAGACAGTGCAACAAGAGTGTAGATGAAACAAGCGGAATTATTACAATCATCATGTACATATGCTAGCTCAAAACTTCAATAGACAATTTATATTTAATTATAAATCAGGAACTGTTGTCATCTTAAAGAAATAAGATTCTTAAAATGACTATTTTCAATTTGACAATATTGTTATCCCCTCCCCGATAGGCTAGAGGGGATATAGTGTTAGTCCATGTATGTACGTCCATGATACCAGTAGCCTAATACGACTTTGACATGTAAACTCCTATAGCCTATTTCACCAACATTGCAAAGAATACTTTTCTAGCAAAGTATACTTTGAGGGAGAAATTTTCAATTTAAGGATAAATTTATTAATTTTTATTATATTGAATTTATTACATTATCACAGCCATTTAGGCTGTGATAATGTAATAAATTCCATATACATGTAATATTTCTGCATACTTTTAATCATCAAATATATGCAGTGGTTAGTTCTATATGAAATAATGCATTTTGGGACAAATAAATGATTACTCCCTCAAAGTATACTTTGCTATATAAGTATACTTTGAAATTTTGATGAAATTGGCTACAGAATGTATTATATGTATGTATGTATAGAGTTTTTGTGCAACCATTGCAATCAGTATGGACACTAATCATCCTGCATAGCTGGTTTGATCCAGGTTTACAATTATTGCAATGACTATATGCAGTCGCCAATCACCAACAACACAATGTAGTGGGTGGAAGGTGGGTGCAAGCGATGGGTAATTTAACTATCGGGGTTCATCCTTACCGGAATCCCGACAGGAGACCTGGTTTGGCCCTCGCATACGTCTTTGGCATTTTGTATGTGACAGTTGAATCTGGTTCTACCCCTTATGTGAGTTTTACGATAATTCATAATCCTATTTTAGGGGAAGGGGCCAAGTGACTTTGGTGTGGTATGGACCTGCCACCAGGTCAGGTTATTCTAATTTCAGGGCTGAATATATTGTTTCTCGATGTAAATATTCAGTTCTGATTTTGGAATTTTCCCCCGAATGCAGCAGGTTAAAACGGGATCGAACCCGTTTGCCCGGCCTTACATGACCTTAGCTGTTGATAGGCCGTTAAACACCAATAAACAAACAAACAACACAATGTAGGAAAATATTTGTTCTGAACATTTGCAAATCTTCGATGCTTATGTTTCTTACATCAATCAAATCAAAATCATAAGCAAAATAGATTTTATTCCAAGGTGCATATCTTCAATATGTGTAGAAGACGTGAGTATAGTTTCAGATTGATGTACTGAATGGTTTTAGAGGAGTATAGTGTACACAAACTCTGCAGTTTTTCTGTCCGCCACCTGCCCGCTGCCCGATAAAACATAATACATTTGTACGCATCGTATTTTTAAAACGGTTGTATAAAAAGTAAATTTTATTTGCAATCGGTGTAGACTCATTGAATGTGGTTTAGCCAGGCTAAGGCAGAAAGGTGACTGGGTAGAACCAGTGTACATTGCATATGGTTAGGATCAGATACAGTTGTGCAGCCGACTACCAAAGTGAATACATAACAGTTGGACAGTGTAGATCTGTGTTATGCATGCAGCTGTGTGTCAGTTGATCAGCCATGATACCAGTACATCTAATTGTCTCATGGCTTGTCACATATAACAGAAAGCATGCAGAGAGAAAGCACCAGAATGGATATCTTTCTAGTGTGTGTCTGAACATACATTTGTTTCATATGTATCACTGTTTCAGTCCAAGTTCAAATGTCAATGTTACAAAATAAAACTGTTCATATTGAAGAACAGCATAGACCCTGATCAGACAGACAATGAATTTGATTGATTCAGCCCTGAAATATGAATTACCTGACATGCTGCCAGGTCCACCACACCAAAGTCACTTGGCCCTTTCCTAAATGTAATACCGGTAGGATTACTCTTAGGAGTATAACAGTAGCCTATTTCACCAACATTGCAAAGTATACTTTTCTAGCGAATTATACTTTGAGGGAGAAATTTTCAATTTAAGGATAAATTTATTAATTTGTATTATACTGAATTTATTACATTATCACAGCCATTTTGGCTGTGATAATGTAATGAATTCAGTATAATAATCATGCATACTTTTAATCATCAAATAAATGCAGTCTTTAGTTCTATATGAAATAATGCATTTTGGGAAAAATAAATGATTACTCCCTCAAAGTATGCTTTGCTAGATAAGTATACTTTGCAATGTTTGTGAAATAGGCTACAGATTCAACTCTCATACACAGGAAAGCCAAAGATGCCAACCAACCAACACCGGGCTGACTCTGAACTTGCTGATCTGGGATTGCGCTGGTATTATATGTTGTAAGATCCGTTTTGTCAGTTGTGGCGCCAATATTGCCTCCAACCACCCCATATAGCCATTTTTGAATAAATGGACCCACGTCTGACAAAATCGGAATATGCAACACTTGTAAACAGGATCTACACTGTTTGCCATAATATCACTGCAGAAACTTTACTATTTCTAACAAACATTGTTTGCAATTCGACAAAATCTGACTTAGTTCACTTCCGATCAATGAAGACCGAGATAATTCTGTGCATCCATGCAGTCTGGTCGGGGTGTTTACTGTTCGAAAATCACTCGGTGAAATATTCAGAGAAATATTCAGAGAACCCAAATTTAATGTCTGCCATGCAAGGCGACTTAGTCACTCCGCATGACAGCCATAAAATTCAGGTTAACCACATGGGTAGACGGGCTGATCAGGATCTACACTGTTCAGAAATGTAAGAAGCCTGTGTTGTCGGATTGCAGCACATCTGACTTACCAAGTGTGACTAATATCTTGATTTGTTTCAAATCACACATTATCATTTTTGTTCACAAGACACAAGAAATGACCATGACACGACCTTGACAAGTAAGGAAACTAGTTGAGGTATTGCCAGCATAAGTTTGACAGACATCTGAATATCAAGTTGTCCATTGTTCATACATTAACAGGAATGAAAATAGCCACACGGAAATACAATGAAGCACAGGATGTGGATTCAAAGCTACTGTTGAAACTACCATTGCTGTTCACAACTTGAAATATTCTGCATCAAACAGGGCTCCAGAGAAGGAATTAGTAATTGAATATTTTTACTCCATCATATCTGAAGCAATTGGGTACATGTATTTCAATATTTTAATTGGGTAAAATAAAATGACACTACTGTTTACACATCAACAGACAGCATTTATTGAATAGTTTGCTTCAAAATGAAAACAGGTCTTGGCATTTCATTAGAATTGTCTCCTTGGAGACAATTCTAATGAAATATCAAGATGTGTTTTCATGGAAAATAAGAAAAATATTTGGTCTGGTTATTGATTTCGGTAGCATGATAAAGGTACCACAAATTTGTTATTGCTTTTTGATACTCGCTACTTCTGATTTCAATTGGGTTTTTGGCAATTTTAATTGGCTATTTACGCAAATACGCAGCTTATCTGGAGCTCTGATCAAAGGTACGTATCAATAACATCAACCTGTGTTTGCAATGGGTATACTTATATTTTCACACAGCATAGATACAGCGCCTAGGTCAGCATTCATTTCAGTCATACAGTCTGAGTAGATCCAACATTGCAGCTAATATGCAGGCTGACCAGCTTCATGCTTGGCGAAAATGATAGTCTTCCCATCAACTGTTCACTTTGGTCAACTGCATCTGATCCTGATCATATACAATGTACACTGGTTCTACCCAGTCACCTTTCTGCCTTCGCCTGGCTAAACTACACTCAATGAGTCTACACTGATTGAAAATAAATGCTGACCTGTATCTATGCTGTGTAAAAATAAGGTTACCCATTGCAAACACAGGGTGATGTTATGGGTTCGGTACGTACCTTTGATGCAGAATATTTCAAGTTGTGAACAACAATGGTAGTTTCAACCTTCAGTTTTGATATTCAATTTCTGTCATCCTTAGTCTAAATGCTGGTGATAAGAAATATTGAAAACTAAGTGACTTTTTATTTTTATTATGCCACCGGGTTTCAAAGAAACGGGTGGCATATAGTGTTTGGACCGTCCGTCCGTCCATCCCATCCGTCCGTCCGTCCGTCCGTCCGTCCGTCTGTCTGTCTGTCTGTCCGTCCGTCACACTTTTCGGTTAACCACTTTGTCACAGTTTCTCAAATTTGCTGCAGGTGGCATCCGCGTTCGACAGATGCATTTCTTGTTTCAATCTGGTTTCATCATCATTCAAATATTCAAAAAAATGTTTTATTTTGAACGATAACATGTTAATTGTTCCCTAATGTTTCCATCTGACTATTCTATATAACATACAATCAGAACCTGGGGATAAATGGTTGTCTGTAACCGATATGATGGTCGTTACAAAGAGCCTGGAGCATGGTACGATGCGGGCGAATTCTAGGCACAGGCAGTGAAAGTATGAAACATACAGAGTTGCTACCTTGAGTACACCATAACGTCTGTTGCGGCAATCAAAATTAAGAAGTCTGCTTAACCCTTCCTACGCTGTTGACAGAAATTGCCGGCTGCTGTTTTTCATTTTTGCCTTAATTCTTAACAAAAAACTGGTTTTGACAGCACATGAGAATCGTCTCCACTGGAGACGATTCTCATGTGCTGTCAAAACGAGGTTTTTGTTGAGAAATATTGAAAATAAAACATTTCCAGCAGACGACAACATTTAATTCAGCTTTGTAAGGGTTAAATTATGCACAGAGTTCAGAGTTTGTAACCGCTACATGTCTAGATCAGTTTAACTATGTCTACAGTGTTTGCCAGACCGGTATGGCAAGCACTGTAGCATGGCTGTTTTATTTTGTTACATCTCATTTTTGTTTTACTTTGTCACTAATTTTCCTAACATTCTCTTCTGGTTTGGTTGTGGGGTTGCATGTAATGAAATGTAACGAAATTAGATGGCTTCTGCTTCTGGCACGTGTACTGATGCACAATTTAAACTTGTTGATGGACACAGTAAAGCATCGCTTGATGTCTCGGCACTGCAAGTGTCATGAATTCTCTCGCACCGAACCATTCTTCAGTCTCATTGTAACGCCCCTCATGTCGTTTCCAGAAGATCACTTCCCACCATGTTGTGAATGCATGCTATGTATAGACTGGCGTGACAAACCTTCTGTAGCAATTGTCACTGTTTTATTTGTCGAAGAAAAACATTTGCTGGATATTTGCAATGATAAAGCCACTGTGGAATTACCTATTAAATACGAAACCAATGTCAATTTTTATTATTTTTCATTTCGGTGTTGCTTTTCTTGCCATCATTAACATGCTACACATTTGGGTATCATTTTGTACATTGCGCATTCATCAACACTGGTTGGGAGTTCTGCTTTACTATATATCCAAACATTTGATACGGATTCATACAAATATATTGTTGAAACTTGAATTCTTGTCCATTTTTAAAGATCTTAAAATGTTAAAACTATTTGCCTGGAAAATAAAAATGCTACAATATTTTTTCTTGAATATGAATATGTTAAAAAATACATGTATTGGCTGGATTTAAAAATGGTGTAGTTTTGTATACCTGGAAGTGAAACTTCTAAACAATATGTACCTTTTTTGTGGCTATAGTGAACAAAAAGGATAATGTGCGATTTGAAACAAATGTAGATATTAGTCCCACTTGGTATGTAAGATGTGCTGCAATCTGACAACACGGGCTTCTAACATTTCTAAACAGTGTAGATCCTGATCAGCCTGTCGACCCATGTGGTTAAAACTAAATTTTATGGCTGTCATGTGAGATGCCCTGCATGGCAGCCATTAAATTTGGGTTACCTGATAGTAATTCTCTGAATATTTCACTTCAGATATGATGGAGTGAAAATAGTCAATTACTAATTCCTTGTCTGGAGCCCTGTTTGATGCAGAATATTTCAAGTTGTGAACAGCAATGGTAGTTTCAACAGTAGCTTTGAATACACATCCTGTGCTTCATTGTATTTCCCTGTGGCTATTTTCATTCCTGTTAATGTATGCACAATGGACAACTTGATATTCAGATGTCTGTCAAACTTATGCTGGCAATACCTCAACTAGTTTCCTTACTTGTCAAGGTCGTGTCATGGTCATTTCTTGTGTCTAGTGAACAAAAAGGATAATGTGTGATTTGAAACAAATCAAGATGTTAGTCACACTTGGTAAGTCAGATGTGCTGCAATCCGACAACACAGGCTTCTTACATTTCTGAACAGTGTAGATCCTGATCAGCCCGTCTACCCATGTGGTTAACCTGAATTTTATGGCTGTCATGCGGAGTGACTAAGTTGCCTTGCATGGCAGCCATCATATTTGGGTTACCTGATAGTAATTCTTGGAATATTTCTCTGAATATTTCACCGAGTGATTTTCGAACAGTAAACACCCTGCCCAGATTGCATGGATGCACAGAATTATCTCGGTCTTCATTTATCGGAAATGCAATAAGTCAGATTTTGTCAGATTGCAACCAATGTTTGTTAGAAATAGTATGTTACTTCATTGATATTATGGCAAACACTACACTACTCTACTGTCTGTTTCACGAAAGCTGCCCAAATTTTACGGCCATATAAACAATTCAAAAACAATTTTTTTTTTTATAATATTAAATTAAAGAAAAATTTAAGAATGAGCCTTTTTATTTCGTGAAAAATAAATCGAAAAAAAATCTTGTTTTTGAATTGTTTATATGGCTGCAGAATTTGGGCAGCTTTTGCGAAACAGAGTATAGATCCTGTTACAAGTGTTGCATATTCAGATTTTGTCGGACGTGGGTCCATTTCTTCATGAATTACTGGCGGTTTGGAGGCCCTATTGTTCGGACAACTGACAAAATTATCTTACAACATATACTGCCAGCGCAATCACAGATCAGCATGTTCCATGTCTGCCCGGTGGTGGTTGATTGGTAGCATGCGATGGGTAATTTAACGATCGTGATTCGTCCTTACCGGAATCCCTACAGGAGACTTGGTTTGACCCTCTAAGGCACGTCTTAGTCTTTTTATATGTGAGAGTTGATTGTGATTATACCACCCCCCCCCCCCACCCCCACCAATGTTGCCAGGTAAATGCGGGATCGAACCTATTGGCCGGCCTTAAATGATCTTAGCTGGGCCGTTAAACACCAATAAATCAATCGTGGTCTGTGCTGTTCTTTAATACAAAGAGTTGTATTTGGGGCAACATTCACATTCTCTCTGCATCCTTTCTGTTATTTGTGACAAGCCATGACAAAATTAGATGTTCTGATCTCATGTCTGATCAATTGACAAACCCTGGCATAACATAGATCTACACTGTCCAACTGTTGTGTTCACTTTGGCAGCCAGCTGTACAACTGCATCTGACCATATAAAATGTATACTGGTGCTACCCAGTCACCCTTCTGCCTTAGCCTGGCTAAACCACATTCAATGAGTCTACACTGATTGAAAACAAAATTTACTTTTTACGGTATGTATTATGTTTTACCGGGTGACGGGCGGGCAGCAAACAGAAAAACTGCACAGTTTGTGTACACTGCTCCTCTAATACCATTCAGTTGATTGATCTGAAACTATACACATGTATACTGCATATGTTGAAGATGTGCACCTTGGTGTTTTTATGACAAAAAAATATATTTATTTAACAAATATCACCTTTTTAACTTAGCTATTTTTTCTACATTTTTGTATGTAATTCTATATAGGGTACAGAGTTTGTGTACACTACTCCTCTACAAACTTTCAGTCAATTGATTTGAAACGATACCCACGTCTTCTACATATATTGAAGATGTGCACCTTGGTGTTTTTATGCCGAGAAAATATTTAAAAATATTACCTTTTTAATATAGTATTTTTTTCTACATTTTTGTATGCAGTTCTATATGGGGTACAAAGGTTGTGTAGATTATTACTGGGAAGGGGCCAAGTGATTCTGGTGTGGCGAGGACCTGACATCAGATCAGGATTATTCTGATTTTAGGGGTGAATATATAGTTTTTGTCGAGCCTGCTTGCAGAAAGCGAGACAAATTGATCACAAGGTTTTACATACCTTATATCTTTGCAGAACTACTGTCTGTTTCAAGAAAGTTGCCCAAATTTTACGGCCATATAGACAATTCAAAAACAATATTATTTTCGATAATATTAAATTAAAGGAAAATTTAAGAATGAGCCTTTTTATTTCGTGAAATTCGGTCAAATATTTATTTTATTGCGAAAAATTGATTTGTCTACGGGAATTTAACATGGGGGGAAAAAGTGGTAAGGAAGTGTGGGAGGAGTCAAAAAACGAAAAAATTGGAAATTGACTCCGAAACCCGACTAGATAGCTTGGATATGATCTATAAGAAAACAAGTTAAATTTTAAAAATCGGTCCAGTATTTCTAAAATTCAAAAAACAATTCCCCATGTTAAATCCCCATAGACATCTTCACTCCGTGAAGATGTCTATGGGGATTTAACATGGGGAAATTGTTTTTTCGCAATAAAATCAATATTTGACCAAATTTCACGAAATAAAAAGAAGGCTCATTCTTAATTTTTCCTTTAATTTAATATCAAAAGAAATCTTGTTTTTGAATTGTTCATATGGCCGTAAAATTTGGGCAGCTTTCGTGAAACAGACAGTAAGTCACATTGACTTGAAACTTCATATGCTTATTAGTCATCATCCATATATTCATGTCGTATCCCACGCATGTGGCCCCTGTGCACAAGGTCAAGCTAAAATGACTTTGAAATTTGCATTAAATATTTTTGTCAAAATTTACGCTGGGGTTTTCAGATACCTACTATCTCTGTAACCGCAAGTCTGATTTGCTTGAAACTTTGTATGCTAATTGGTCATCATCCATATATTCATTCTGTGTCCCACTCATGCGGCCCCTGTGCCCCAAGGTCAAGAAATGACTTAGAAGTTTGCATTACAGTTTCTGTCAAAATTTGCGTTAGTTTTCACATACCTACTATCTCTGTAACCGTAATTCAGATTTGCTTGAAACTTTGTATGCTTATTGGGCATCATCCATATATTCATTCTGTGTCCCACTCATGCGGCCCCTGTGCCCCAAGGTCAGGCCAAATGACTTAGAAGTTTGGGTTATTATAAAATCTGCGTTAAAGTTTTTACATACCTTATATCTCCACAATTGTTACATCAATTTACTTCCAATAATTCCTTTTCATCATCCATATTTTCATTCCATAGCCTGCCCATGTGATTCATATGCCCAAGGTTACTTTTAAATAGGGGAAGGCCGGCCGGCCGGGGCCAAATGACTTTGGTGCGGTATGGACCTGGCACCAGGTCAGGTTATTCTAATTTCAGGGCTGAATATGTTGCATCTCGATGTAAATATTCCGTTCTGATTTTGGGATTTTCCCTCCAATGCAGCAGGTTAAAACAGGATGTTTGCCCGGCCTTACATGACCTTAGCTGTTGATAGGCCGTTAAACACCAATAAACAAACAAACAAACATATGCCCAAGGTCAAATGACTTTGAAATTTGTGTTAAAGTTTTTACATACCTTATATCTCCACAACACTTATGCATGCGAATGCAACGGCGTATATTAACGGTAGAGTTTCCTCCTTGAATCATGATTTACCTGGGGGCCGTTTCACTAAACTTCGTACAACTAAATTGTTCATAAGTGCAAAATTAAATGCAGCCTATGCTCAAGAAATGTAAATCCATCAATTGAGATTTCCAGACGATCCTAAATTTGCACTTACGATCATTTTAGTCGTACAAAGTTTAGTGAAACTGGCCCCAGGTTTGGCCCTCAGGTACGTTTTTATTTTTTGCTCTTTTGTTACATCGAAGTTGAATTGGGTTATTGCCCATTATAAAAGTAGTAAGATTATTACTGATCCTACTGCTTTTGGGAGGGGGGCTAAGTGATTCTGGTGTGGCAAGGACCTGGCATCAGATCAGGATTCTTATTTCGGGGCTGACTATATAGTTTTTTGTCGCGCCTGCTTTAGCAGAGGTGCGACTATAGTCGGCACTTTTTCCGTCGTCGTCCGCGTCGTCCGCGTCGTCCGCGTCGTCCGCGTCGTCCGCGTCGTCCGCGGACGCGTCGTCCGCGTCGTCCGCGTCGTCCGCGTCGTCCGCGTCGTCCGGTTTTTTGTTAGTTATTGTTTTTTCACAATATCTCTTTAACCCCTTGCCAGACTTTGATAATATTTCACATCAATCTTTGTCTAGTGATGATGCTTCGTTACGCACACCCCCACATCCAAATTCTAAAGGTCAAGGTCATTTATTTACTTTTAATGTTCACTGGTTTTGTAACAGAAATGCGTTAGTTATTGTTTTTTCACATTATCTCTTTAACCCCTTGCCAGACTTTGATAATGTTTCACATCAATGTTTGTCTAGGGATGATGCTTCATTACGCACACCCCTACATCCAAATTCTGAAGGTCAAGGTCATTTATTTACTCGTAATGTTCACGGTCAAATGCCTCGGCAGGCACGATACTGCTTCCGTGGCGGAATTCTTGTTTATTTTAAATATTCAGTTCTGATTTTCGAATCCCCCCCCCATTTGTACATGTACTTGAGCATGTACATGTACTTGTACAGGTAATATATGGGATTTAGTACTAAACCCATTGACCCGGCCTTAATTGACCAAAGCTGTTGATAGGCCATTAAACCTCGACAAACAAAAACAAACAAAAAACTGACAAGTGTCTTTAATGTTTGCCAGACCTGTATGGCAAGCACTGTAGCATGGCTGTTTTTTCTTTACATCTCAGGCCCGTATGCAGAGGGGGTGCGACGGGTGCGTACGCACCCCCTTAACCTGTTCAACACCACAGGCCTGTATAGTGATATTGGCAAAAAGTGTAGATCCAGATGAGCCGGCTCATGACGAGCCGTCTCATCAGGATCTGCATTTTGTGATGATTGGAATGGGTTGCAAAATTAACATATCAAAATCCATTCCAGTTATTTAGTGGTGAAATGGTTAATTTTCAGAGGTCTGTCCGTGAATGTGCAAAAAAACAATGTTTAGCCCTTCGCGCCGTCGATAACGCACCCCCCTAAATTAATTCCTGCATATGGGCCTGCATCTCCATGTTTGCTCACCTCAGCCAAAGCCTCAAGTGAGCTATTAGTACCGCTTTTCGTCTGGCGTCATTGTTGTCTGTCCGTCCACAATTTCAAACTTCTCCCGAACCGCTGGGCCAATGTTGGTAAAACTTCACTGAGAGGATATATTGGTGGGGGCACATCAGATTTGTAAAGATTGAGGTCTAGGCATAATCCAAGATGGACATGATGGAAAAGTAGGTAAAATTTTTAAAATATCTTCTCACAAACCGAAAGACCGATTGCAACGAAACTTGGCAGGAATTATAGACAGTCAGAGCTGTTTCAGATTTGTTAAATTCGTGGCCCCAGGGTCCAAAATGGGTGGGGTCAAGTAGGGGTCAAATTTCACATTTGACCGAATCACTCTGGAGCATGTTTTGTCAAAATCAGATGATTACATCATCCAAGAGGTACCTGGACATAACAGATTTCTGGACATAACCAAGATATACAGGAAAAATAACCGTATAATAAATGAATTTATTTAAGTGATTATAGATCAAGTGTTACAGGAATTTTAATCACTGATAGCTTTAGTGGGTGGTTGGTCAGGCGAACGCGATGGCGTAAATTAACTGTAGGGGTTTCTCCTTATAGGAATCACGATTTGCCTGGTTGGGCCCTCGAGTACGTTTTTATCTTGCATTTTTGTTACCTGAGAGTTGAATTGGGTTATTGCCCATTACAAAAGTATTACGAGTATTAATGATCCTACTGCTTTTGGGATGGGGCCAGGAGATTCTTGTGTGGCGAGAACCAGGCATCAGATCAGGATTATTTTGATTTCAGGGCTGAATATATAGTTTTTTTATTGTAAATATTCAGTTCTGATTTTGGGATTTGTACATGTACTTGAAAATGTACATGTACTTGTACAGGTAATATATGGGATTTAGTACTAAATCCATTGACCAGGCTTTAAATGACCTTAGCTGTTGATAGGCCGTTAAACCCCTACAAACAAACAAAACAAACAAAAGGGATGACTTTATGTTAATTGTATTAGTCACGTCTTATTAATCCGGGGTCCACAGAATCAACACACGATATGATTAGGACTTGTAATGGTTCAATTAATTACATGTTAAAATGTATGTTATATTGCTAAAACGATGCTACATATGTGCTTATTACGACCACGAGGACTGGAGAAATGAGGCATACAGGTTTTGCGACCAGTGTAGATCCAGATCTAGTGAGTTTGGCACTGCGTTTGTGATCATGATCTGCACTTTTCGCCAGTGGGTGGTTGGTCAGACGAACGTGATTGCATAAATTAACGGTAGGGGTTCCTCCTTATAGGAATCATGATTTGCCTGGTTTGGCCCTCAGGTACGTTCTTATATTTGGCTCTTTTGTTACCTGGGAGTTGAATTGGGTTATTGCCCATTAAAAATGTAGTAAGATTATTACTGATCCTACTATAACCCATTGTCCCGGCCTTAAATGTTGATAGGCCGTTAAACCCCAACAACCAAACAAAACTGATCTTACTGCTTTTGGGAGGGGGCCAAGTGATTCTGGTATGACAAGGACCTGGCATCAGATCAGGATTATTCTGATTTCAGAGCTGAATATATAGTTTCTTTTTTGTAAATATTCAGTTCTGATTTTGGGATTTTCCCCCCTTTTGCACAGGTAATGTATGGGATTTAGTACTAAAACGATTGTGGGTGGTGGTCGGGTGAACGCGGAGGTGTAAATGAATGGTAGGGGTTCCTCCTTATAGGAATCCTGATTTGCCTGGTTTGGCCCTCAGGTACGTTTTTATCTTTGGCTCTTTTGTTACCTGGGAGTTGAATTGGGTTATTTCCCATTATAAAAGTGGTAAGATTGTTACTGATCCTATTGCTTTTGGGAGGGTGCGAAGTGATTCTGGTGTGGCGAGGACCTGGCATTAGATCAGGATTATTGTGATTTCAGGGCTGAATATATAGATTTTTTATTGTAAATATTCAGTTCTGATTTTGGGATTTTCCCCCAATTTGTACATATACTTGAACTTGTACAGGTAAAATGTGATTTAGTACTAAACCCATTGACCCAGCATTAAATTACCTTAGCTTAAATTACCTTACACCCTAACAAACAAACAAACTAAACCGATTGACTTGGCCTGTTGATAGGCTGTTAAACCCCAACAAACAAATAAAGAAACTGCACATTTCACCATTCATTTAATGAAACATTTCATGCTGCTAACAGTGGGTGGCAGGTGGGAGCACGCGATGGGCAATTTAACGATCAGGCTTCATCCTTACCGGAATCCCGATTGGAGATCTGGTTTGGCCCTCACATACGTCTTTGGCATTTTGTATGTGACAGTTGAATCTGGTTATACCCCTTATGTGAGTATTACGATAGTCGTAATCCGATTTTAGGGGAAGGGGCCAAGTGATTTGATGTGGTATGGACCTGGCACCAGGTCAGGTTATTCTAATTTCAGGGCTGAATATATTTGTTCTCGATGTAAATATTCCGTTCTGATTTTGGGATTTTCCCCCCAATGCAGCAGGTTAAAATGGGATCGAACCCGTTTGCCCGGCCTTACATGAGCTTAGCTGTTGATAGGCCGTTAAACACTAATAAACAAACAAACAAACAAACATGCTGCTAACACGCCATATATAGATTATCAGGCTACACCAGTATGATATTTGATCAGAATTGTCAGCGTATGCACACTGTTGCACTCGTTTGTGTGTTTATGGAAATACATTCATATCTGGAGCTGCTGGCAAACTAATGTAATTCTTGTAAAAAAAGTGTAGATAATGATCTATTGTCTGTCCGTGGTGCACTAATTTGTGCACACATTCTAAACCCTGGGGGCCGTTTCACTAAACTTCGTACAAATAAAATGTTAAGTGCAAAATTATTATAGTCTGTAAATTTACATTAACAATGTGTTCTTGTAAACAATTATTGGATTTACATTTATTGAGCATAGGCTGCATATGCAGCCTATGCTCAATAAATGTAAATCCATCAATTGAAATTTCTAGACGATCCTAAATTTGCACTTGCAAACATTTTAGTCGTACAAAGTTTAGTGAAACGGCCCCTGATGAGTAATTTGCATTTAAACCGTTTTATAACATTAAGTCTGCAAACCTAGTAAACCCTGATCATTTTGTTGGAAAACATTTCCTAATAGTGTACACATCTGTAAACATGATAAACTATTTGCATTTATCTGTGACTTGTAAATATGTTATGATATGTCGATCATGGATTGAAATATTAAAAAAAGAGTAAAATACTATACTGAAAACGATATTCTTACTTCTTTATTTAATACTATACATATATTGAAGCCTCCGCCGGGTGTCCAGTTTAGAGATGTTCCTCTGTAAAGCAGGCACATGAAATTCTGAAATGTATGTGTATGCTTTTCAATCATGAACATACATTATTATCGGAGAGAAATGACCAAGAAACCCATCTAAAATCACAGGCATTCGGCGTGTTTCTGCTTTCATCGGTATACCTCGTATATATATATATATATATATATATATATATATATATATATATATATAATAAGAACAAGGCTTCTAACTTTGGTCGGACACAACCTCGTATCATAACAAAATAACATGTTTAAAATTGAAATTTTCTGTGCATTCTATGTATTTCTGCAGGATATCGATAATTCTCAAATTATCATATGAACTTTCCACTACAATATTGATGTTAGAGCATTAAAAACATTCTGATACGAGGTTGTGTCCGACCTAGGAAAAGGAGCTGTAATTCGATAATATTTGCATAAATATGTTCTAACTATGTTATTTTAGCAAGATAACAATAATTCTCAAATGAACATGTGCACTTTCGAGGAATGTGTTATGATACGTGGGGACCAAGTCACAGGTGTGGTTTGGACCTGGCATCAGGTCGGGTTATTCTAATTTCAGGGCTGAGTATAAAATATTTTCAATATAAATATTCCGTTTTGATTTTGGGATTTTCCCCCCAATGCAGCAGGTTACATGCGGGATCGAACCTGTTGGCCCGGCATTAATTGACCGTAGCTGTTGATAGGCCGTTAAACACATTTTGTCTAATACCCTTCACCTAGTGTATATTTATCTGCCAAATTCCAGTAGCCGATTTCATCAACATTGCAAAGTATACTTTTCTAGCAGCATACTAGCAGTATACTAGCAGTATACTTTGCAATGTTGGTGAAATAGGCTACTGATGTGATCTCTATTCGCATCTTACAATCACCACCATCAGTCATGAACAGCCAGCCATATGCTTGTAATTTGTGACAAAAGCCGGACGATTGGATGTTAACAATTCTATAGGTCTAAATATATTTAGTCATCATATTCCATGTAGGGTATAAGGTGTATGTGATATATAGTTTACCTGAAGTATACAAGTTGGCATTTGTAACCAGCATAGTAATTGATCACTTTGTCCATGTTTTTTTCCATGAAACTTCTTGTCTGCTGTTTTTTTCAATTTTGCCTTAATTCTTAACAAAAAACCGGTTTTGACAGCACATGAGAATTGTCTCCAGTGGAGACGATTCTCATGCAATGCCAAAACAGGTTTTCATCGGGAAATATTGAAAATATAACATTTCCAGCAGACGACACAATTTAATTCAGCAATGTAAGGGTTAAATCTGAAAGAATCCAGCAAAGATTATTCAAAATCACATTGCCCATGTTTTAACCCTTACCATGCTGAATAAAAGTACATGTATGTTGTATGCTGGTTATGTCTTATTTTTCGTACGAGAATCAAGATGATTCTCATGTGCTACCAAAATGCATTTTTGAAAACCGATATGAAAAATAAAACGGCAGACGCCAATTTTCGGTTTCCTTCGTTAAAGGATTAACCCTTGGAATGCGGGAAATGTAAATTGCCATCTGCTGCTGCTTCATATTTATCCCCCCCGCCCCCCCTGGCATACGAAGTATGTCGAGGGGTATATAGTTTTCATAATTCCGTCCGTCCTTCCGTGTGGCCGTTTGTCCGTTTGTCTGTCCGTCCACGTTAAAGTTTTTGGATACCCATTATCTCTGCAATGTTAAGTCGGATTGTTTTCAAACTTCATATACTTTCTTATCACCATCCATATGTTCATTCCATACCACACCCATGCAGGTCCAAGGTTGAGGTGAAATTAAGTAGAAATTTGCGTTTAAAGTTTTTTAAATATATGCGTTAAACTTTTTATTTGTCGGTCCAGTGGGTGGGCTTTGGTTTATACGTGAGCCTCAGTTCACTTTCTCTAGTTTGTATTCTTTCTCAATAAAAACATGGTTTGTCAACATTTTTGAATCATTTCCATTGGAAATTATTCTAAAGTGCTGCCATGCCAACCCATGTCTTTCATAAGAAAAAATGGAAATTTAAAAATAAAAAGCAGACAACAAAATTTAATTCAGCGTTGTAAGGATTAATGTTCTATAGAATCATTGTCTGCACTGTTTACTTAAACTTCTGGTACTATTGATTAACTATATCTACCAAACATGCGGATGCCATGATGTTATTTTTCTCATATTCCTCCATGATGGTTCATTAATATGGTGGATTGAAATGATCCATGTGATTCAATAGGTTGCCAGCTCTATACAAGATTTCCAATTGCCATCATTTGATAAGTGTTGTCGTGCACTCTACCCGTGTTGACCTCTGCTTGGAAACTACCGTGATAAAAGTGATAAAGTGAACCAACAGCGTGAATTGTCGCCAAATAATTAAATTGTGCCATTTTAAATCTTAGCATGATGGAAATGTAAATTATCGTCTGCTGTTGTTTTAAATTTTGTCTTCTTTCTCAATAAAAACATGGTGTGGCAACACTTTAGAACCATTTCCATTGGAAATGGTTCTAAAGTGTTGTCAAACCATGTTTCTGATGAGAAAAAATGGAAAATAAAAAGCAGACGACAATATCTAATTCGGTATTGTAAGGGCTAAGTCGTAGTTTATTCATTCACAAACAATGGAAATAACCGTTTAATGTTGTTACAGTATTTGTGATAAACTTTAATATGTTTACGTGATATTTGTATGTGAAAAGAAGTTCCTAACTACATGTATACAAATTTTCCTGGCTCGAGTTGGATCTGTACACGTAGTTTGCAAAAAGATATGGGCTACTGTATGTATTAAAAGTACCATTCCAGTTTAAGTTACAAATTTATTATGGATATTTACGAATATATGTGGTGAAATTTCAACATGAAGACGGTTCTCATTAAATTAGGTAAGTGTATTTTTGTTGATCCTGCATTTTTCAGGGGCGTAGCTGGCCCAGTACTGGAACCCGTTTCACCAAATTTTGTACGATGAAAATTATCGTACAAAGATTTTTTATAATTTTAGTCAACACATTACTGTGGTTCACACTAATGCTGTCATTTACTGTCTACACGTATTAACCCTCACTATGCGGAAGACGAAAATTCTTGTCTGCTGTTTTTTTACCTTTTTGCCTTAATTCTTAACAAAAAACCTGTTTTGACAGCACATGCGAATCGTCTCCAGTGGAGACGATTCTCATGCGCTGCCAAAACAGGTTTTCATCGTGAAATATTGAAAATATAACATTTCCAGCAGACGACAAAATTTAATTCAGCATAGTAACGGTTAAATCTGAAAGAATCCACCAAAGATTATTCAAAATCGGTTGCTAATGCAAACTCTGGTGCCAATGTTAGTTTCACACCTACATATTTCTTAGTCGTACAAAGTTTAGTGAAACGGGCCCCGGGCCCATGATGTGTACAGGTAAACCCAAAAAGTAATTCACAGAGCGACAAAGTTGCGCTAGTGTGTCCGGGGGGCAGGTTCCCTCTGAAATTTTTTTTAAAAATAGAAAGCAAATCCTTATATACCTCATGACGTATATTTATTGATGAATCGATGTGTATTTTGAATCTGTATTATAAGCCTTTCCACCCTAATTAAACTGACATTGGCTGGTCATAACCACTCTTTTTCTGGACTGACCCGAGTAATGTCATATTTAAAGGATTCTGGTGTGGCGAGGACCTGGCATCAGATCAGGATTATTCTGATTTCAGGGCTGAATATATAGTTTTGTTATTGTAAATATTCAGTTCTGATTTTGGGATTTTCCCCCCATTTGTACATGTACTTGAAAATGTACATGTACTTGTACAGGTAATATATGGGATTTAGTACTAAACCCATTGACCCGGCCTTAAATGACCTTAGCTGTTGATAGGCCATTAAACCCCAACAAACAAACAAACAAACAAACAAACATATTTAAAGGAAAGCAACTATTTAAATGAAAATGCACTGGTCAGGATTCGAACCTTGCATTGGTTGGATAGTATCGTACAAAAATAAAAACCTTACATATAACCACTGAACTATTGCGGTAACTGATAAAACATGTTAACCCTTGGACCGCTATCTTAATTGTTTTGTCGTCTGCTGTTATTTTCGCCCCGTGCAGGCACCGGGGCGGGATCAACTGATCCTGAGAATAGTGCTGCAGTAGCCATTGCTTGTCGTAAAAGGCGACTAAACTGGCTTAACGATTGGGTTCATACTTTCCGGAACCCACTATACCGGATTTGGCCCTCATGTACATTTTTGGCTTTCTTGTATGTGAGAGTTGAGTCGGGCTATGCCCCATATATAAAAGTAAGATTAGCCGCTATCTTAATTACTTTTAGGGGATGGATAAATGATGCTGGTGTGGCGAGGGCCTGGCACCAGATCAGGTTGTTCTAATTTCAGGACTGAATATATATTTTGATTGTAAATATTGAGTTCTGAAGTTGGGATTTACCCCCCTTGGACAGGTGGATATGGACTCGACCCCGTTGACCCGTCTGCGTGTAGACTCCCTGAGGCTTGTACCTCTATGTCAGAAAAGCGGACGTTAAACCCTATTCACTCACTCACTCACTGCTGTTATTTTCCATTTGTATCATCAAAAACATGCTTTGACAGCACTTTAGAATCATTTACAACATGCTTTGACAGCACTTCAGAATCATTTCCATTGGAAATGATTCTGAAGTGCTGTCAAAACATGTTTTTATTGAGAAATAAGGCAAGATATAAAAGCAACAGCAGACGAGAATTGTTGTGAGTAGCGGTCTAAGGGCTAAACAACTTATATAACAGAATATGTTGATTTTGTCTGAGTACAGTACTGATTCGAGGAGCTCAAATTGGGCTGGGCATTGAAAGACCTTTTCCTGGTTTGGTGATATGCTAGCTACCACTGTGGCAAACTGACATGGGCAGGACTATTAAAGAGCTAAAATCAGATGGTCAGGCATATAATCTTCAGAACTCTCACTGCTCCTCTTCAGAATCTGTTTGACATGTACGCAGTGGCCATCCCGATGTCTAGATCTCAACTATGCATACAGAATTTGTTAAGCATTATGATGGAGTAGTATTTCCAAATTTGCGTTTGAAATATTCAAACGAACTGGCTCATCTGGATCTCCAGCGTTTGTCTGTATTGCATTTATATTATAGGCAGTCAAGCTGAAAGGGTTATGTACCACAAACTCCCTCCAGTCTCCAGCATACTAAATATCAATGAGGGATGTTGTTACATTCACCCTTACAATGCTGAATTTAATTTTGTCGTCTGCTGATTATTTTACATTTTTATCAACAAAAGTTTGTTAGCCCTTCACAATCATGATAAAAACAACGTTTGGCAGCGATTCTAAAGAGCTACAAAACCATCTTTTATTGATAAAAAGACAAAATATGAAAAAACAGCAGACGACTATGTTTGTTTTCCAGGGTTAATGATAACAGACAAAACCCTGGGTATTGCCAAACATACCATACGTCAGACAATGGCCTAGACAATTGCAGTACATGTTTTCCAATCTATCAACCATATGAAGCCCATTTAATATCAATGAAAATCTTGAACCAGATGTGTGACATTCAGTTCCTTTAACAATTAAGTGCACATAACAGTGTTAAATGACTCCACCTATATCATAGGTGTGTACAAAATAAATAAGAGACAATGGACAACTTTAACGTGTTACCTATCTGACATAATAAATAAACGAAAAACATTTTATTGTCAAAATTGAACAATCGTATTAGGTTATATATATATATTTATATTACAGAATGTTTTCTGCACTGTCTGCTTTTGTCAGTAGGTCAACGTGTCGTTCTATCAATAATGGTGGTTTTCTGACGGCACTGTCCAACTGATTATCAAGTTAACATTCATCTTGTATCTGTACAGTTTGTCAGGCCCTCTTTGTTCAATATGTACTGAATATAATGATCCATTATTTTGATTAATCACTGCCAAGACATTCCGAATTTGCTTAATTTGATTTTCAGTTAAACCTTTCAACACTAGAGACCTCTTTCCTTAATATTTGCAAACGGTGTAGATCCTGATGAGCCGTCTCATCAGTATCTACACCATTTGTAGATATGTTTTTATTTTTTACCAAATTACCCCTTATCTGCATAATGGAACAGTCTCAAAACTTAACATGAAATATTCCATGTCAGTTACTTAGGGATGAAAGGGTTAAAAGCATTTTCCAATTGTTCTTACATTTGTTTCTTCTAAATAGAATCGGTGTAGATTGTTCTGATTCCATTGTGGACAAGAGCCACGGGCGGAAGGTGGGTGGGTGCATGCGAAGGCTGATTTAATGCACAGGTGGAAGACTCGGACCTATGACACCAAAAAAATGCCTATTAAAAAAAAATCCCATTACCCCACCCACTTGGTCTCGTACAGTACATAACGTTAATTTAACGTTATGTACTGTACGAGACCAAGTGGGTGGGGTAATGGGATTTTTTTTTAATAGGCATTTTTTTGGTGTCATAGGTCCGAGTCTTCCACCTGTGATTTAATGATGGTGTCCCTGGTTTATTAGCGCTCATCTACATTATTGCTTTTCTGCATGCATGTGTGTGAGTTGAATCCAGTAGCCTATTTCATCAACATTGCAAAGTATACTTTACTAGCAAAGTATACTTTGAGGGTGTAATCATTTATTTTTCCTGAAATGCATTATTTCATATAGAACTAACAAATGCATATATTTCATGATTAAAAGTATGCAGAATTATTATACTGAATTTATTACATTATCACAGCCAATTTGGCTGTGATAATGTAATAAATTCAGTATAATAAAAATTAATAAATTTATCATAAAATTGAAAATTTCTCCCTCAAAGTATACTTTGCTACTAAAGTATACTTTGCAATGTTGATGAAATAGGCTACTGTTATACCAATTATGAGAGTAGGACTGTTTGTACAATTCTATTACTTATAGAGGATGGGGTAAGGACCGTGCCCCAGATCAGGTTATTCTAATTTCATGACTGACCGGATTTGGCCCTCATGTACATTTTTGGCTTTCTTGTATGTGAGAGTTGAGTCAGGCTATGCCCCATATATAAAAGTAAGATTAGCACTAATCCTATTACTTTTAGGGGATGGGATAAATGATGCTGGTGTGGCGAGGCCCTGGCACCAGATCAGGTTGTTCTAATTTCAGGACTGAATATATATTTTGATTGTAAATATTGAGTTCTGAAGTTGGGATTTACCCCCCTTGGACAGGTGGATACGGGACTCGACCCCGTTGACCCGTCTGCGTGTAGACTCCCTGAGGCTTGTACCTCTATGTCAGAAAAGCGGACGTTAAACCCTATTCACTCACTCACTCACTAATTTCATGACTGAATATGTGTATTTTTATGCCCCCAATGCGATAGCAAGAGGGGGGCATTTTGAGGTGCACTTGAGCTTCCACATGTCCGTACATTTACGTCAAAACGTTTGTAAGAGTTTCTCCAACATGCAATATCTTCAATATGACACGAAGGATTGCTTCGATACATGGACACTTGAATCACCTGAACATTTGTCACACACTCGCGCCACCATTAACACAACCTTGACCTTCGTCACCTTCAAAAGTTTGTAAGGGTTTCTCCAACATGTAATGTCTTCAATATTACGCGAAGGATTGCTTCGATACTTGGACACTTGAATCACTTGGGCATGTGTCACACACTCGCTGCACCATTCACATGACTGACCTGTGTCACCTTCGAAATGTCGCTGAAACACTTCAATATTACACGAAGGATTGCTTCGATACTTGGACACTTGAATAACCTGTTGCATCAAAAAAATTGTAATAATTTCTCCAACATTTAATATCTTCAATATTACACGAAGGATTGCTGTCATACTTGGACATTTGAATCACCTGAACATTTGTCACACACTCGAGACGCCATTAACATGAACTTGACCTTTGTCACCTTCAAAATGTCACTGAAACACTTAGCCATTTTGATTTGTGACTTTGCCTCGTTTCTTGTTCTTTTTTATGGTCCAGTATGGCACGGGGGCATACCCATGTTTTACAAACATAATCTCTGGTTATGTACATATTCAGTTCTGATTTTAATATTTTCCCTCTGTCAGGACAGGTGAAATACGGGATTCGACCCCGTTGACCCGGCCTAAAATTTATTAAGCTGTTGGCAGGCTATTAAATACCAGTTAAACAAAAAACTGTACAAAAGCCAACAATTCTTAATTGAGTGATTGAACAATATTCTTAATATCAGTCTCGGACTCGTCGCAATTGTCCGAGATTGTTATTCAAATATGAATATCACATTTCGAATATAATTCTCGGACTTGTGTGCTATTTGATCAGCAGCTACACTGGTTACAAATCACATAAGCCCCATCTGTCCAGTCACAGCCATATTTATGCAACTACTCTTTGTTACCAGTAGTATCCTCAGATGGGGGAGACATTATTGATATGTACATTACATTACATTACATTAAACCCCTAAGTACGAAACTGGAATGGATTTTAATATGTTAATTTTGCAACCAATCCAATCGTCACCATAAGATTTTCAGACCAGTCCTTTTATGAAAAGGGGGTATTTTTTTGTTCTCGAAATATGAAAATTACTTTCAAAAAATGCAGATCCTGATGAGACGGCTCGTTATGAGCCGACTCATCTGGATCTGCACTGTTTGCATAAACCACTATAGTGGGTTGTCAGGTTCAAAAAATGGTTTCCCAAATGTGTGTCAAATATAATATCAAATGGATACATGCCATGCCGTTGGCAACTTTTCTGTTAGTATTAAGGAGAGTATGTTTAACCCTTACAATGCTGAATTAATTTGTGTCGTCTGCTGAATATTTTTTATTTTCCATTTTTCTCATCAAAAACTTGGTTTGGCAGCACTTTAGAATAATTTCCAATGGAAATTATTCTAAAATGCTGCCAAACCATGTTTTTACTGAGAGAAAAGACAAAATATGAATTAACAGCAGACGACTATTTTCGGTTTCCACATTCTAAGGGTTAAGGAGCATGTATTTGTGATGGAGTGTTTATAACATTCAATCAGTCTGACTTTCCCTTTGAAAATCTTTTTAAAAGCAATGATTATTCTCTTTCATTTTAATATGTTTAAATCTCTATTGGATATCAAATAGCTTTCAAGATTTTGGTTTGTATTTAGTGTATAAAGACATAATCTTGTGATTGATAAAAACCTGTTCACTTGAATGTTTGAATAACACATTACAGTGAGATAATGCAACTACTGGCACATTCATACATTCGGTATACACTTTGGGTGTCTGAACTATTTTTATTTTTCCCCCATGTACGGGGAGACATATTGTTTTTGGCATGGTTGTCCGTCCGTCCGTCCGTCCATCACAAAATTTGTGTCGCGAGTTTCTCAGAAAGAATTTAAGTTAGTCGCAAATTTTTATAGGAATATTTATCATCATGTGAAGTTGCGCACCTGGGGTTTTAGATGCAGATTCATCCAGTATTCGCAGAGTTATGGCCCTTGACTTAGTGAAAAGTGGTGATTTTCAACTTGTGCCGCAATTGGCAATTTTGTTCATCACAAATTACATCACAAATGTGTGTTGCGCGTATTTCCAAAAGTGTTTGAGTTAGTTGCGAAATTTTACAATAATTTTTGTCACTGTGTGAAGTTGTGCAGCTGTGGTCAAACCGGTATCTTTTTATTAGAGCTTTCAAACAGCCTTTTCTTAATAACCGCTTAGCCGATGCTGGCCAAACTTCATAGTTATTGTCTTTCGGTGAAACATTTACAGATTTTTCAAATTGGAGATTGTCACATAATCCAAGATGGCCACCGTCTAAAGTTGGACAAAATCTTTAAACAATGTCTTCCCATTATAATCACCACACCGGTTTCCACAAACATTTGTAGGAATAATGAATGTATAAAGCTCTTTCAGATTTACTTGCATATATATAATAACCAGATATAGGAACACATTGGCCCCCTTGTTTTTATTTCTCAAGGAAAGTATATGTTGTGACCAATCATTCGAACCGTCTCGATCACAGGTGGAAGACTCGGACCTATGACACAAACAAAAATGCCTATTAAAAAAATCCCATTACCCCACCCACTTGGTCTCGTACAGTACCATATGCTATAGCGTATGGTACTGTACAAGACCAAGTGGGTGGGGTAATGGGATTTTTTTAATAGGCATTTTTTTGGGTGTCATAGGTCCGAGTCTTCCACCTGTGGTCTCGATGAGACATTACATTTCTTTTTATTATCAAAGCTGCCAGCTAGGGTATTAGCTTAGCAATGTTATCTACATGTACATGTATGTTGTATTGTCGGTAATACATGTAACATCATTTGTTGTGCATTGACTACCTGCTCTGTTGTCCATTACGTCCACAAGTCTTTAACCCTTAGAATGCGGGAACCGAAAATAGTCGTCTGCTGATAATTCATATTTTGTCTTTTCTCTCAGTAAAAACATGGTTTGGCAGCATTTTAGAATCATTTCCATTGGAAATGATTCTAAAGTGCTGCCAAACCAAGTTTTTGATCAGAAAAATGGAAAATAAAAAATATTCAGCAGACGACACAAATTAATTCGGAATAAACCTTTATGGGTATGATTTTTTTAAAATATTTTATTTGTATTCTTGTTATTTCTCAATGAAAGTATATGTTGCGACCACTCATTTGAACCGTCTCGATGAGACGGTTCAAATGGTGGTAGCGATATATACTTCTAAGCACATTTAACAAAAAAATATGTATTATTTTCCCCAATCAAAATGCCATATCCGCAGCATGAAATGGGTTAAATAGCACTTTAGATCTCGTGGCTTTTGTGTGTGACAAAGTACTGCCCATTATCAGTTTTGTCTCAGAGGGGCTTAGCCACATTGATTTGGTGGACTACAAATTGTCTTTTTGTTAGATAAAAATTGATCCTATTTGGTCTGGATGTGTTTGAGCTGGTACGTACCTGAGAAAAGGTGATTCTCGAGTTATTCTAATTTGAGAGCTGAACATTTTTTCAGTGTGGAGGCAAAGAGCATTGGGCTTGCCCCCAGGCACCAAATTCCAGCCCTGTAAACATTATGGCATTTGGTCATGGTGTGTCATTTCAGTAGCTACTGTACAACCAATATTGATGCACTCATTTACCAGGTGCCTACTTGCGCATTGACCAAATACACGCCGACTTATAACAAAATTCTGTACCATGCACAAACGAACACGACAGGTTGGAACCAACTTGTCGTGTTCGTTCGTGTATGCATTTACACGCTGACCCCACTGTATCATATAGTCAGTCTGTATTCCAAAGCTTGGGATTCCCACTCCCCCTCCCCCATCACAACAGGTGGAATTATTTGACCCCATTAACATGGCCTGAAATGACCATATCTGTTAGATACCATTAATAAAATAAATAGTTCCTGTTGATACCAAGTTTATCAGGCTCTGCTCAGAAACAGTATACCTTTGCTAGCCTTGACTGATAAACTTGATATAAAAAGTCACGAACCTGGATTTCTCTATTTATCTTCATGTTTTCATGTCAATGTTTCGCCCCGTGCAGGCACCGGGGCGGGATCAACTGATCCTGAGAATAGTGCTGCAGTAGCCATTGCTTGTCGTAAAAGGCGACTAAACTGGCTTAACGATTGGGTTCATACTTTCCGGAACCCACTATACCGGATTTGGCCCTCATGTACATTTTTGGCTTTCTTGTATGTGAGAGTTGAGTCGGGCTATGCCCCATATATAAAAGTAAGATTAGCGCTAATCCTATTACTTTTAGGGGATGGGATAAATGATGCTGGTGTGGCGAGGGCCTGGCACCAGATCAGGTTGTTCTAATTTCAGGACTGAATATATATTTTGATTGTAAATATTGAGTTCTGAAGTTGGGATTTACCCCCCTTGGACAGGTGGATATGGGATTCGACCCCGTTGACCCGTCTGCGTGTAGACACCCTGAGGCTTGTACCTCTATGTCAGAAAAGCGGACGTTAAACCCTATTCACTCACTCACTCACTCATGTCAATGTTACATTGTATATTTCTGTAGTGTCACTGTAATGATCGTCGTCTATTGCAGATCCACCCGAGGTCTATCTGGAAGATGTGGTAAGTGATCGTTGAGGTTCACTTTTTGTGTTTAACCCTTTCCCCCCTAAATAACTGGAATATATTTTGAGACGTTAAAATCCAAGGGGACCAATCCAAGGGGGTGTGTTTTTTGCTCAAAAAATATGAAACGTACTTGCAAAAAGTGCAGATCCTGATGAGACGGCTCGTCACGAGCCGGCTCATCTGGATCTGCACTTTTTGCCAATACCACTATACAGGCCTGTGGTGTTGAACGGGTTAAGGGGGGTGCGTACGCACCCATCGCACCCCCTCTGTGTACGGGCCTAACATGGGGGAGACATAAAAATAGTTCAGACACCCAAAGTGTACACCGAATGTATGAATGTGCCAGTAGTTGCATAATATCCCGTTCCCTACCCCCTTCTTATAAATGGCCTCGTCTCAATATTTTGAGATGATTGGAAAATTAACATATCGAAATCCATTCCTCGGACCAGTTATTTAGGAGTGATAGAGTTAACATCATAATCCTACCTGTTAATGAACAGCACAGGTCATATCATCAGGTTCCTGTTACAGCAGGTATTTCTATATGGGGTACACAAATACCTGCCCATTATTTCCTTGTATAGCATTCGTCATAATTATGGTGTATGCAACACAGTGCAACCATGGCATATTCTCCATGTATTTGAATTATATCATGTATATTGGACATTTCAATCTGCAACTCTGTATGCTTTAGGCTATTTTTGCATTGCAAAATTTGCAGTGCAAAATAGCCTAAACCATACAGAGCTGCAGATGAGCTTTGTGTCTAAAGAATATTGTACCGCCCGATTTAAAATTAAATGCGTATTTTATTTTTACAAATGGGTTATTGATTTTCATTATTAAATAGGGAACAAATTATCAAAACAAATTTAAACTTTCACTTATTTGAGTGTATTATTACATATTCACTTATTTATGCTGTAATGTCAGGCCCGTAGCCAGACCTGTTTGAAGGGGGGGGGGCATTTCGAAGGCCCAAGGGGCCTGAGGTATCTAGGGGGGTCCGGGGGCATGATTTTTAGCTAAAAAGTGGACCTCGAGGCTGGGCAGTGCGTCCGACCGCTCCGACTTCCCCTGGCTACGGGCCTGAATGTGGTTGGAGATTTGCTTGGTTGAGCTCAGCTAAGTACATTTTCAACTTTATTACAGTATTTCCATTACTCAATTTGAAAATCAATGTGTATTTTCACATTGCTGCGAGTAGTGAGTAGTGAAACTGCTGCATTGGTGAGAAAACCCCAAAAGCAGCCCAACTAAGTAATTTCAACTTTATTACAATATAAATAAGTGAAATTGTAATAATGCACTCAAATAAGTTAATGTTGAAATTGATTTTAGGTTATTTTTATCATTTGTTCCCTATATAATAATGAAGAAAATCAATAATCCATTTGTAAAAATAAAATTTGATTTGAAATTAGGGGTACAATACTCTTTAGACATAAAACTTATCTGGAGCATTGTATAACATTCTTGATATGGCAACTATAACACAGTGAGTGCAACATGGCATATGTCACCAGGCTTTTTAACTGCATGTAATTATTAATTATTTTGATAGAGCACATTGGCAGTCATACATGTATATGCATAGATACAAGACAGATCGGATGGTTCAGGCCTGTACGCAGAAATTAATTTTTTTTTTTGTACATTCACGGACAGACCTCGGCAGATTAACCATTTCACCCCTAAATAACTGGAATGGATTTTGATATGTTAATTTTGCAACCCATTCCAATCATCACAAAATGATTTTCAGACCAGTCCATTTATGAACATGAGGTGTTTTTGTTCTCAAAATTATGAACATTACTTGCAAAAAGTGCAGATCCTGATGAGACGGCTCGTCACGAGCCGGCTCATCTGGATCTACACTTTTTGCCAATACCACTATACAGGCCTGTTGTGTTGAACGGGTTAAGGGGGGTGCGTACTCACCCGTCGCACTCCCTCTGCGTACGGACCCGTGGTTGTCAGTGTAAGGTATAATATGAAAACACCTGCTGATATTGGTCTGAGCTGCTCAGAGGTTGTATGATTGTGCAGCAATATATGTGTGTATAGAATTTGTGAGTGCACGATATTGTGGGTTGTTCAAATAGTATTTGTTGACCTAACAATTGATGCCTGTAGGAAATGGATTACAATGATAAAAGATGGTGTGATAACCAACTTGAAAAGGTGTCTAATGTCAATACAATATCGACCCGCTGTATTGAACAAATACCATAATAACCCTATATATTCGGACACAATTTATTCTGGGGAACACCGTTTAATATAAAGTTTCCCACAATGAAGAGTGTCCCAATAGTTATCGTTGGTATTATTGCACTGGTTTATCACGATAACAATGTATTTGAATACAATTCTTTTTCAGGGTTTCCCAAAACTAATGGTGTCCAAATACTTAGTGTTCTCGTGGTACTTCCCATACAATCTTAATTCATACATGTAATACTATGTATACTGAGGCAAAACAGTAAGGATAGCTGGTCTGTGTTGATATTTATGATACTTCGTCGTCAACAATATAAAAATATTTGTCATGATATAACTTTAATATTACTTGACAGATTGCTTCAATATTCGGACACTTGATACATGTGAGCATTTGGACCAGATTCATGCCACCATTAACATGAGCTTGACCTTTGTTTACCTTGACACTTTTGCGGAAACACTTAGACATTTTTTAGAGGTTCCACTGTTCGCCAGAGTTTCTAAATTATGTCATAACTTCTATATCCCACTTGAAGGATTGCTTAAATATTTCAACACAGCATACACAGGGTTCGTACTAGTTATGTGCGAAAAAATCTCAGCAACTTTGAGTTTGTTGTTGGCATAAGAGAAATGACGGAGAATAAAGAGAATAACAGATTGCAAAAAGATTAGCATAGAACTATTAAAAATGTTTTTTATTTGCACACCGATTTTTCGAAATATAACTTTTGTTTTCTTTGTTACATCATTTCCAAGCTATCTAGTCACATTGTTTTCGCTATAAAATCAATATTTGATGGAATTTCATCAAACAAATTTGCTGGGGAAGGTGACTTTTTTTGTTATTGGTGAAGAAGTCCTTACATTTAAATAGTTTTTGGATTTAATATGTTTAATAGCCAAAAGTTTGTCGGCATAAAAACGTGGAACAGACAGTAGGTTGTACGGTAGAGCAAGGTATTCCACGGTTTCAATCCAGTTATCGCCCGTCTGGAAACTTACATCTGATATAAAATGTATAATAATGCCAAAAAATATGTGGGGTAATGTGGTGAATGAATGTTATTTTGCCAGAAAATGTATCAGATGATTTTGTGCCCACTTTGTGGGCATGCACCTTTAAAAAGTAAAAATTAAGTACTCAAAAGTCCTTAAAAATGGCCCAAATTCCTGGAACGTCCAAAAGAGGTCCTTAAATTTGCGATTCCCATGAATAAATGAAAGTTGTTAATTAATTCATTTATTGGAACAGAGACTCTGTTTTCACCTAGGCTACAAGAAGTTACTTTCGTTTCTGCTGATCAGTATCATTAGGCGCTTATTGATTCAATAAGGTAAAGACAAGCACCTGTTCAGTGACCATATGATCAGTGTCATCAAATGCTTATTGATACACAGTGGTAAAGTCAAGCGTCTGCTGACTGGTACCCAGGTATCAGCTATTCACTATGGCCAATGTAGTGTGTGATCGGAAACCAGAAACCAGTTTCATCATCACTGACAGTTTCATGAATACGAATAACTGATTGAAGATTGAACTGCCGTATATTATAAAAATGGTAAATTTATCTGATCAGTTGGAAAGCATGCTTGTTTATTAGCCAAACATGTGATTGTGTTTGAGGTAGAAATTACAATTGAAGTGCAATTTCCAGGATTCATGGAATCATGGTATAAAATATAGAAACCAGACTTCAAAATATGGCTGGATATTGTTTTGAGTAGGGCCTACATTACATAAGTTCTTTTAAAGTCACTTAATAGTATTATAAGTTATTACATCCATGCTGCCATTAACATGACCGTGACCTTTTGACCTACACAACTTTGAACTTGTTCACACATGAAGAAGTTTGCCAGAGTTTCTCAATTCTGTCATAACTTCTAGTTCTAATATCCCTCGACTGGCTTGAGGCTTGATAGATTACTTCAATATTTCAATACATGTACATCATCATAGGCGGCGGAACCAGGAAATTATTGGTGGGGGGGGGGGGCCATTCTTGAGGGCCCAAAGGGCCCCGATGTTGCTAGGGGGGTCCGAGGCATGCTCCCCCTGAAATTTTTTAAATTTAAAGAGGCGTGAAATGCAGTTTCCTGCATTCTCATGGCCCAGTCTTAAGGACCCAAAGGGCCTGAGCGGTTTGAACACACTCATTCTCCCATTAGCATGACCATGACCTTTTGACCTTCACATGTTTGTGGAAACACTTAGCCCTCTTTTTACGTCAAAAAGTTTGTACAAGTTTCTTCATCATGAAATAACTTTATTACTTGACAGATTGCTTCAATATTTGGACACTTGTGAGCATATGGAACACACTCATACTGCCATTAACATAACCTTGACCTTTTTTGTGTTTAAAGCATGCACTTCTGATGCTTTTTGCGATGTTTACTTTAGCACATGCCCATGATCATGTTTTGATCAAATGGAGTGTCGGAATTCTTGTCTTTGGCTGCAAACGAGGGCATTCGTGCCGACAGGCCACATTTGTAGTTTATTGTTGGATTGATGAAGGACAGTCAGTGGCGACGGCAGCTGTGGTATCCACAATGTTCAGTTACTGCGTTTTTTAGCAAATTTGTTATGGTCCATTTTCAAGTGATATTTTTAGTTTCAACCAAAATCTTGTATGGGCTTTCACTTTAGCATACTTCAGCTGCTTCATAGTTTACAGTTTAGTGTAATATAATTGATAGGAGTTGGCCACTCCATGTGCCGTATAGGATACAGTTACGAGGCAGTGTTTGCATATATGATATACAGTAGAAACTCTGAATACCGGACAGCCTCCGGACCGGACAAAAAGTCCGGTTTAGAGAGGTTTCCGGTTTTTAGAGGTTTTTCACTATTCTTACTCAAGACTTGATACATGTACTGTAGTATTCTATCATGGTGCGTGGCCTATGTTCCGATAATACGGTGTGTAAATTGGTTTGTCACTAAACGTGTACTCCAATTAGCGAAGACTATAATCAACAATTTTCAATGATTATTTGACCTCATAATTACCTTACAAGGCTTACATGTACCTGCCGTCGTCAATTACAGCCGCATCAATCGATTTAAGTCTTCAATGGAAAATAGCGGCATGTTTTTCGCTATTTAATTCAAGACCAAACACGGCCCGGTTTGTAAATGTAAATATCGAGTATCCATCTTTGTTTTGATGAAAGTCGGGAGAAACAATTGTTTTCATTGATCGGTTTTCCAATATTACGCGTCGATCACATGCTCGGAAATATTTGTAGGTTGTAAGACACAAAATTGCAATGAGTGCGCACTACGCAACCAGTACAAAACTTGTACAAAACATTGTTGGTCATTAAAATGATAACAAATGGCGTAACATCCTTTTAAAAATAAACAGCCCCGACCATGTGACTTGACTTGTGAACTGTGTCAAATGCGTAACGTCTCTCTTATCACGCCTGTCTGACAGGAAATCCAACACGACCATTGTGTGAAATTTATCCCCTGCCGCGGGCGCTTGGTGATTTTAGCAATTCTAATCCGTCCGGTATTCAGAGGTAAAATTATGTTGAAAAGTCTTCTTTTTTTTTTGTGGAAAATCGTCCGGTTTCCGGAATTCAGAGGATCCGGTATTCAGAGGTTTTTAGTTCATTGAATAAAGAAGGAATTAAATCGGGACTATGAAAATTGTCCTGTTTTGGGAGGATTCCGGTATTTAGAGGGTCCGGTATTCGGAGTTTCTACTGTACATATATTCCATCACATTTACGAAGCAATTATCTTTGAATGATAGGTTAAGGTATAGAACAGACCCTTAACATGAAAGAACTACATATGCAGGGGAGATTACTTTGTATCAATTCTTAAACTTGATTATGGTAGGTTGTGTCCCATTACATACAATTATAACTGGCATCAGTTCAGGATTATTCTGATTTCAGGGTTGAATATGTAGTTGTTTTATTGTAAATATTCAGTTCTGATTTTGGGATTTTCCCCCCATTTGTACATGTACATGTACTTGTATAGGTAATATGTGGGATTTAGTACTAAACCCATTGACCCGGCCTTAAATGACCTTAGCTGTTGATAGGCCGTTAAACCCCAATAAACAAACAAACAAACAAAACAATTATAACTATAGTATACTACCATTTGGTTATTAGGTGGCAGTCCTCACACATTTTAGGCAATTTATGGAGTTTTTGGGTGCGCGACGCCAGCCGAAATTCATTTGTGAATATTTTCACTTCATATACAGTCAAACCTGTCTATAAAGGCCAGCCATTGGAAGTGAAAAATCTGGCCTTTGTTGACAAGTGGTCTTTATTCGCAGGGTCATTTATATAGTAATTGTGCCATTGGGACAAAATAATTGTGGCCTTTACAGCCAGGTAATTGCTATTCGGAGGTGGTCTTTAGCACAGGTTCAACTGTACATGTATTCACATAATCTGTTTGCTGCATTCACTGGGTACCTGATTTGATTCGGACCAAGTTCAAACAAATACGTTCAATTTCATCCAATTCAATTTTCTCTGCAGAATGTTCAGACTTTGAACTACATATATAATGCTGCTAAATTTGGTATTTGTGGACCAGGGGCGGATCTGGAGGGGGGTTCCAGGGTTGCATAGATCACAGTTACCACCAGTTGGAGTCTGAATTTAAATGCCGTAAAACACAGGAAAGTGCATTTCGAAGAGCTCGAAAATAAGACAACCCCCTAGTTGCGAACGGTAACTCTTGCAATTACCTTCGCAACTAGACACCCCCCTCCTCACGCTGGATCCACCCCTATGGACTCTATGTTAACAGCTGAAACATGGCCATCATTAAAGGTATATGCCCACTCAGTAGGCACAAAATGTTCTATATATCAGAGACATCATCTAAGACATTTTCTGGCAAAATAAACATTCATTCACCATTACCCGACATATTGATTGGCAGTGCTATACATTTTATATCAGACGTAAATTTCCACACTCATATCAGGGGTGATAATTGTGTTTCCTTAAAATGTTAAAATGTCTCCTTAAAAAGAGATTAATATTTGTTGTCTGTATTTATTTTTTGATGTGCAATGATCATACTTTATAATCTGTCGACAATATTATTTTTTCAGGTGACCCATTTAATTAGTATAAATAATTGGAAAATATCATGCCTCATTTACATATAGAAATAGCCTAATACCACCGCAAGTCACTATCAGTAAAATAAATATTACTAAATAATTCCAGCACAAAAATATTTACACAATTCCCTAACATTTGATTGGTCCGTAGCAAGTCTTTGTCCAGAATTTATATCCCAGTAAACTCCATGCCGAACTACTTTCCGTAATCGTCAGGCGCAGTTAAAATAATTCTTAAGAAAACGGAAAATAAACACATTTCCTTGATGAATTTATTTCGAATGCTGGAATTATAAGGAATAAATGGCCTTTTTGTTGAATTTATCGGGGATATAAACTTGGAAAAGTCGCGGGAATACTGGACGAGGCCTTCCGGCCTTCGTCCAGTATTCCCGCGACTTTTCCAAGTTTATACCCCGATAAATTCCACAAAAAGGCCATTCATTCCTACAATGAATCTACCTGTATAACGGGCACTCATATTTTTTATTAGAACTGGTGGAATTGTGACACAATTATACACTTATTTAATTCCTACATGTATAAAGAACAGTTTGCACCTACTGAGTGGGCATGTACCTTTAAAAGGAAGAAATTGCAGTCATATTGATGAAAAAATAAGATTGACCTGAGACCTCAAGGGCACCACCATTACGCCAGACAAAACAATGGACCACATGATCCCATACCCTGTAGAAAACCCATAGGAAATTGTTTAAACTAACCAACTCGCCCAAGGACTGCCACCTAATAATTCCAGCACAAAAATATTTACACGATTCCCTAACATTTGATTGGCTCGTAGCAAGTCTCTATCCAAAATTTATATCCCAGTATACTCCCACGCCGAACTACTTTCCGTAACTGTGAGGCGCAGTTAAAATAATTCTTAATAAAACGGAAAATAAACACATTTTCTTGATGAATTGATTTCAAATGCTGGAATTATAAGGAATGAATGGCCTTTTTGTGGAATTTATCGGGGATATAAACTTGGAAAAGTCACGGGAATACTATAATAAATGGCAAAGTCGGTCTCTGCACAGGGACATGGTGGGGGATAGTGGGAATAAACTGTGGGGTTGTCACAGAACTCATGTCGTACTAGGTCCTACTCTACGGTCCTACACTTGAGACACGCCATGAGATTTTATACATTACAACATGTGTGATAAATGATGTCGAAAGTTGACGAAAATTTCATCATCTTTCGACATCAATTACAGAAAATATCACAGTTTCTGTAAATATATTTCTTGCAAAATCGCGCATGTTCTTGGGTACTAAATCACATGGCGTACGCGTCTCACTTGTAGAAAAGTTTCAGAATTTCTGATGGATTTATGTCACAAGATGAGAAAACAGTGCAGCCTGGTATGAGACTTGCGCAAGGGACCTCATGCTCAGGGCCGTAGCCACGTTGAGGCGAACCGAGGTAGAAATTTTGCCGATTTTTGTCGCGCCCGCTTGCGGAAAGCGCGATATAGTCGGCACTTTGGCTGGCGTACGTACGTACGTACGTACATACGTGTGTCCGGTTAAAGTTTTTGGTGAAGTTGTTTGGTTAAGTTTTTTGGTTAAAGTTTTTGGTTAAAGTTTTTTGTTATACTATATCTCTGCAACTGCTGTGCCCATTACCTTGAAACTTCACATGGGTGTTTATCATCATCTATATTTTCATTCTACCCCCCTCCCGTGCGGCCCCTGTGCCCAATGTCAAGGTCAAATTACTTTGAAGTTTTTGGTTAAGTTTTTTGGTTAAAGTTTTTGGTTAAGTTTTTTTTAGTTTTTTGTTGGTAAGTTTTGGTTAAAGTTTTTTGTTATACTATATCTCTGCAACTGCTTTGCTCATTACCTTGAAACTTCATATGGGTGTTTATCATCATCTATATTTTCATTCTACCCCCCTCCCGTGCGGCCCCTGTGCCCAATGTCAAGGTCAAATTACTTTGAAGTTTTTGGTTAAGTTTTTTGGCTAAAGTTTTTGGTTAAGTTTTTTGGTTAAACTTTTTTGTTATACTATATCTCTGCAACTGCTTTGCCCATTACCTTGAAACTTCATATGGGTGTTTATCATCATCTATATTTTCATTCTACCCCCCTCCCGTGCGGCCCCTGTGCCCAATGTCAAGGTCAAATTACTTTGAAGTTTTTGGTTAAGTTCTTTGGTTAAAGTTTTTGGTTAAGTTTTTCGGTTAAGTTTTGTGGTTAAAGTTTTAGGTTAAGTTTTTTGGTTAAGTTTTTTGGTTAAAGATTTTTGTTATACTATATCTCTGCAACTGCTTTGCCCATTACCTTGAAACTTCACATGGGTGTTTATCATCATCTATATTTTCATTCTACCCCCCTCCCGTGCGGCCCCTGTGCCCAATGTCAAGGTCAAATTACTTTGAAGCCTTTGGTTAAAGTTTTTGGTTGAAGTTTTTGTCGCGCCCGCTTGCGGTAAGCACGATATAGTCGGCACTTTGGCGTACATACGTACGTACGTGTGTCCGGTTAAATTTTTTGGATAAATTTTTTGGTTAAGTTTTTTGGTTAAGTTTTTTGGTTAAAGTTTTTCGTTATACTATATCTCTTTTTTTAGTGTCCATGCCTCGCCACAAGGTGCGACATGCAGGCCGCGGCCATTTAGTTTTTTTACGATGCGGGTCGCGCTACACGCACCCACTGGATACACGTTTCATAAGATTTGCCTCGGTAGATTTTTACCTCTGGCTACGACCCTGATGCTTATAAGATGGTTGCAGAGAACAACAGAATGACGCTCTCACTCCATTTATCAGACACGGCTCCTAGTTGAGCAGAAATTGTTAATTAACTCATTGGAAATGATTCTAAAGTGCTGTCAAACCATGTTTTTTTTGGAAATAAGGCAAGATATAAAAGCAACAGCAGACGACAATTGTTGTGAGTAGCGGTCTAAGGGTTAAGAGCTACAACAATTGGTACTGTACCTGAATTGCATAGTTACATGTACCGCCTGCAGCACCCACCCACAGGTAGCATTAGGCTGGTGGCCATTCGGCATACATTGTCCGGTAGCCATCACCGTGGTAGAACAAGACACAACCACACGATGAAATGTGAGACATTTCATTTTTCGAGTAGATATTTCTTTAAAATCTTCCTTCTAAACCCAGACAGATTATGATGGAATATGGTCTTGTAGACCAAATGATGCAGTAATTTGCCAGCTATATCGTGTGACACTAAATGATCTTTGTTTAAATTTTGCTTAAATGACTTCCGGATGTTTAAGTTTGTGAGTTAAGTCCTTTCCTCAACCACTTAGTATAACGGCTATCAAACTTGCGCACAAAACCAATGATCAAAAACCGACATATAGTGTTTGACCTTGACCTACTTTTTGCACTTAAATGACTTGGCCATCTTGACCACCTTATGCGTTTAAGTCCGTTCCTCGGCCACTATCACACCTACGGCTACCAAACTTGCAGACAATATTAATAATCAGATACTGCTCATCAGAAATTGACATATAACATTTGACCTTTATATGACCTTCACTTACTTATTTCACTTAAATAACATGGCCATCCAAACTACTCAGTTCCTGGACTACTCAGTGAAATATGATTGATCCTGCTAAAACCACAGGTGGAAGACTCGGACCTATGACACCAAAAATATGCCTATTAAAAAAAATCCCATTACCCCACTTGGTCTCGTACATTACCATCTTCTATTTATAGAAGATGGTAATGTACGAGACCAAGTGGGTGGGGTAATGGGATTTTTTTAATAGGCATTATTTTGGTGTCAAAGGTCCGAGTCTTCCACCTGTGGCTAAAACTGCTAAAACTTAGCATTGTTGCTGTACAATACAGGTTGGAGTACCACATTGGTGTAATCATGTGACCTGTGCTTATGACCCACTAGTTCTACAGCTTATATGCTGCAAGTGGAGGTATCGTCTCCCATGGACATATTTCTAGTTTCATTATACATATGCAGAGCTCCAGATAAGCTGCGTATTTGCTTAAATACCCAATTAAAATTGCCAAGACCCAATTGAAATCAGAAGTAGCAAGTATCAAAAAGCAAAATAATTTTATGGTACTTTTATCATGCTGCAGAAAACAATAAACTGACCATAAATATAGCATATTTTTCTTATTTTCTAAGAAAACACATCTCGGTATTTCATTACAATTGTCTCAAAAGGAGACAATTTTAATGAAATGCCGAGACTTGTTTTCATTTTGAAGCAAACTGTTCAATAATTGCTGTCTGTTGATGTGTAAACAGTAGTGTGATTTTATTTTACCCAATTAAAATTTTGAAATACCCAATTGCTTAAAAAATGATGTAGTGACAATACTCAATTACTAATTCCCTATCTGGAGCCCTGCACATGGTTTACATGTTCAGCAGGGAATACAGACATAATCAAACCCATGGCAGGAAATTGGCTCAATAAGTAAAAACAAATACACTTAATAATGTTAATTAATGCCAATTAGTCTTTATAGCTTGCCGCATAATTGACACTGGCCAGTTTAAGTCCAACGTTCTGGAAATCAATTAAATTGTCGCAATTGTATATTGATTTGAATTCACTTGTGTAAATATGAATATAACAATGAAACTACAGTCCACATTATGGGACATTTAAAATGTGCGGTATAATAATGGCCAGCAAAATTCCATTAACCAACTTATCAACAAATTTAGCTCCATGAGAAAAACGAGCAACTTGTGAATTTGAGGGAGAAATTTTCAATTTAAGGGTAAATTTATTAATACCATTTGTGGTATACTGTATTTATTACATTAGCACAGCCATTTTGGCTGTGATAACGTAATAAATTCAGTATAAGAATTCTGCATACTTTTAATCATCAAATATATGCAGTCGTTAGTTCTATATGAAATAATGCATTTCGGGAAAAATAAATGATTACTCCCCCAAAGTATACATAGCTAGATAAGTATGCTTAGCAATTTTTGGTCGGCTACAGATCAACGTGCTGATTGGTCAATCCCACACTTTTGTGACATGCCATGACTAAATGTGTGACATTTTAATAAGTGTTGCTCCTGATCAGCTGGCAAACGCGTTATGTAACTGTATACAGGTGTAAAATGTTTTTGCACCAGGAATATTTCCTCCATTTAACCCTTTCACCCCTGATCGAGTAACTGACACTAATTATTTCTCATGTTAAGTTTTGAGATGGTTCCATTATGCAGAACATGTAAAATGGTTACGAGCCGGCTCATCATGATCTACACTGTCTGCAAATATTCGACTAGAGACCTCTTACTTAATATTTGCAAACACTTAACATGAAATAATCAGTGACAGTTTTGTGTTTATTTCCCATTTTTCTCGATGACAACATGTGTTGACAGCACATGAGAATTGTCTCCAATTGAGACAATTCTCATGTGCGGCCAAACCATGTCTTTTTTGTCCCGCTTGGTATTACAGCAGGTGCCACCATAGTCTGTGCTTTTTTCCGGCCATTGTCTGCGTCGTCACCGTCCACATTCACAAACGTAACATTGGGATCAATTTTATATAACCTCTGTTTCTTTCATGGAACTTCTTCATATTTCACTCATGCATTCCTTTGATGGTTCTCTTTCCTTCTCAGTTTCTGTGAAAATTCCACGACCCAACAGTAGGGCCTAGACACAAGGTCAAAGACTCTTACGGGTTAATTTACCCTTTCAACACAACAGGCCTGTATAGCGGTATTGGCAAAAAGTGTAGATCCAGATGAGCCGGCTCGTGACGAGCCGTCTCATCAGGATCTGCACTTTTTGCGAGTAATTTTCATATTTTTAAGAACAAAAACACCCACCTTTTCATAAATGGACTAGTCTAAGATCATGTTGTGATGATTGGATTGGTTGCAAAATTAACATATCAAAATCCATTCCAGTTATGTAGGGGTGAAAGGGTTAAGAAACCTGTTTATTTGATGGCAAAATCATATTTATTTACATTCAGAAATATTTCCCTGTTTCAGACAAAATGAGATCTTACTGATAATCAGATAATTGTTACGCTGGTCACACATATGACAAGCCCAATCATTTATATGGTTTCACAAATATCTGTAAATTAAAGCCTATTTGTAAAGTTCAGAAAGTTTATTGTTGATGTGTTGGCTTTATTTACCTATCGACCTGTACCATAGGTGTAGACGTAACTTTCACATATACCTGAACTTGTGCATTGTTAATCTTCTAGCATTATTGTTTTTCTTTAAATGATCTCTTAAGCTGTTTGTAAAGGCAAACATAATATCTTTGTTCGGAGCCATAAAATAAGTGTTAGAAATTTCTATTGGAAATTCAGCGTGTTGAAAGCAGATCGTATTTATGTAAAATGTTTATTTCATATTAACTGTGCAATAGTATAGTTATATAGATATTTGAATAGTTGAAAGTATGGATTTAAAGCATTTGTGAACAAATACCTACTGATATTTGGATTGAATGCAGTCATGCCTGCGATTGTGGATTATCCAAAAACCTTGGTAAGAATTTTTTGCTGGAGAACAAACACTTCAGGCAGTAGAGATCCCAATGAGAATTTAAAGGATATTTCTACGATTTATGTAATATTTATCACTGGAAAATATAAGTAGTGAAACTATGCGAAGCAGGCTTCGAACCGTGCATAGTCAACTATATGAATATGAAATAATAATAATTTTTTGTAAATCAAAAGTAGGTGAGTTTCTATATGAATTTACCCATTCATATGATCCATGTTTTAATTAACCGTTTCAACACAACAGCCCTCGATAGCGGTGTCCACAAACAGTGTAGATCTAGATGAGCCGGCTCGTGACAAACCGTCTCATCGGGATCTGCATTTTTTGCAAGTAATTTTCACATGGCACGTTTTCCATGTTTTAATTAACCGTTTCAACACAACAGCACTCGATAGCGGTGTCCACAAACAGTGTAGATCTAGATGAGCCGGCTCGTAACAAACCGTCTCATCGGGATCTGCACTTTTTGCAAGTAATTTTCATATTTTCTTTTGCAGAAAAACACCCCCTTTTCATAAACAAACTAGTCTGAGAATCATTTTCAGACAATTGGATTGGTTGGAAATTTAACATTATCACAGTCCATTCCAGTTAGTTATGGTTGAAAGGGTTTACAATTGCTGTTCATAATGCAAACAGTCATTATAAAAGTAATACGATTAGTACTAATCCTTTTATTTTTGCGGAATTTCAGGACTGACATATTTTTTTCTGTAAATATTCAGTTCTGGTTTTGGGATTGACTCCCCATCACAATTAAGTAACATACAGGATTTGATCAGATATGACACGCATCACACTGTTAATACAGTGAGTAAACACACTTACACACAAAAACATAACATTAAAAATTACTAATTCATTGAGGCGGAAAAAATAGGTCAAGGTCAAATTATTTTATTTTATTTAATGGTGTTTAGTGGCCAGCTAAAATCATCTTAGGCTGGGTTAACGGCCTGACAGGATATAATACTCTCCTGCTTGTCCACCATTTCTCCTGCCATAAATTATCTTCTCCTGATTTAAAACCTTAAAAATCATTTCTGAATGCAAATTATATGACATTTCTCAGCCAATTAAATAGAGAATAATAGGTTAGTGCCCTGAATGGGAAAAAATATCTGGCAAGGCTTAGGAAACGGGATGGGCGAGGCTCTGCCGAGCACATCCCGTTTCCGTACTGCGCCAGATATTTTTTCCCATTCACGGCACTAATCTACTATTCTATTTATCCCATCAACACCTACATGTACAAATGGCTTTAAAATGCAAAAAATTAACCCCACCCAGTGATTAGGTCGTATTGACAGGATATCAAAAATGTTTCACGGCACCTTGTTTCACGGCACATACGCACTATGTGGACGGGATAAAGTATGTTTCATTGCTATTGTAGCTGCAGTTGTCAGTGATAGTCTACAGCCTTCACCAACATTGCAAACAAAGTATATCTAACGAAGTGTACTTTGAGGGAGAAATTTTCAATTTTAGGATAAATTTATTAATTTTTATTATACTGAATTTATTACATTATCACAGCCATTTTGGCTGTGATAATGTAATAAATTCAGTATAATAATTCTGCATACTTTTAATCATCAAATATATGCAGTCGGTAGTTCTGTATGAAATAATCGATAATAAATGACACTTTGCCTCAAAGTATACTTTGCTAGATAAGTATACTTTGCAATTGTGATGAAATCGGCTACTGGTGTATTATTGATAGGATATGTTTAAAGGTACATGCCCACTCAGTAGGCACAAACTGTTCTTTATATCAGAGACATCATCTGAGACATTTTCTGGCAAAATATACATTCATTCACCATTACCCCACATATTGATTGACATTATTTTACATTTTATATCAAAAGTACATTTGCACACTGATATCAGGGGGGATAACCATGTTTCATTCATATGTTAACAGACATTACTATTTATTCACTGTAATAATTTTTTGGTGTGCAATGATCATACTTTATAATCTGTTAAAAGTATTATTTTTTCAGGTGACGCCTTTAATTAGGATAAATAATTAAAAAATATCATGCCTCCTTTGCACATAAAAATAGCCTGATACCACCGCGTGTCACTATCGGTAAAATAAATATTACTAAATTGTTATATCTGTATAGCGGGCAATCATAATTTTTATAACTGGTGGAATAGTGACACAAGTATACACTTATTTAATTCCTATAAAGAACATTTTGTGTCGACTGAGTGGGGATGTACCTTTAATATTTGATGAAAAGTACCATTAAAATGTGTTGAAGAAAAATCTCCCGATTCAGACCAAATCTCCTGATTCAGAGCTATATTTTTGTACATATTCTGCCATGGAGCTTTCACTTGATGACATTATGACAGGTATGGTCAGTGCAGGCGGTTACCATGGATATTTGTGATTCCCGGTTCACTTGCTCCAGTTGTAAATACTACAGTGGAACTTCTAAACTGGACACCAAGAAAACACCTGTGATCTTATTTTCGATGAGTTTCTTCGTCATTTATCTCCCTTCGGTGATAATATCTGTTCGTGATCGCATAGCACACAACTATATATGGCTCAGAATTATCAAATGCCTGATTTACAGTGAAACCTCTCAGGGTGTCCGGTTTAGAGAGGTTTCACTGTGTAACATGAAAATACAATTTTGAGAATTTCCTCTAAAAATGATGATGTGCAGTTATCTCATGCATATGTAAATGTCATTGTTCAGTCTAAAATTACATTTTTATTATCGATGCATTGACATAGTCATGTGTCGAATGTATGTATTGGGTGTACCGAAATTGAATATTTTGCACAAAGCAAAAACCAATTATTGAATACAATATCTCCATTCTATACTTGAAGCTTTATTTGGATCACCAATATGACAGATTAGAATTTCTCTCTGTTATCGCTTGTAGAATTATTAACCCTTAGAATGCAGGAACCTAACATAGTCGTCTGCTGATAATTCATATTTTGTCTTTTCTCTCAGTAAAAACATGGTTTGGCAGCACTTTAGAATCATTTCCATTGGAAATGATTCTAATGTGCTGCCAAACCAAGTTTTTGATGAGAAAAATGGAAAAATAAAAAATATTCAGCAAACGACAAATTAATTCAGCATTCTAAGGGTTAAAGTTGTGCCAGAGATCTATGTCTTACTGACTAGTTTGTATTTATCTGTCGACAAACCAACATACATGTATAAACACATTATTTGAGGATTTAATGTGATATTTATTAACCCTTCCCCCCCCCCCCCCCAAGTAACTGGAATGGAATTTGATATGTTAATTTTGAAACCAATCCGATTGTCAAAAAATTATTTTCAGACTAGTCCATTTATGAAAAGGGCGTGTTTTTGCTAAAAAATATGAAAATTACTTGCAAAATGTGCAGATCCTGATGAGACGGCTCATCAAGAGCCGGCTCATATGGATCTACACTATTTGCCAATACAGGCCTCAGGTGTAGAAAAGGTTAAACAAGTTTACTGGTACATGTATCATAAGAAACGATGCTATCTTTATCAGTCAATATTTAATAAATATCATATTAAATCAAAACAAATATTATATTGTATTTATGGCATAAGCACATCATCATACATTGAAGCTGTACTATATATCACACTACTATAGGAATGAATGGCCTTTTTGTGGAATTTATCGGGTTATAAACTTGGAAAAGTCGCGGGAATACTGGACGAAGGCCGGAAGGACTCGTCCAGTATTCCCGCGACTTTTCCAAGTTTATATCCCCGATAAATTCCACAAAAAGGCCATTCATTCCTTATAATTCCAGCATTTGAAATAAATTCATCAAGAAAATGTGTTTATTTTCCGTTTTCTTAATAATTATTTTAACTGCGCCTCACGGTTATGGAAAGTAATTCGGCGTGGGAGTTTACTGGGATATAAATTTTGGACACAGACTTGCTATGGGCCAATCAAATGTTAGGGAATTGTGTAAATATCGTTGTACTGGAATTATTACATATCTGGTGTCTGTCCTGTAGCGGTCTTTCCTGTAGCAGTCCCATTATGCCCCCTATGCAATAGCAAGGGGGTCATATTGCGTTGCTCTTGAGGTTCCGTATATCCGTCGGTCCGCCCACCTGCCCGCCCACCCACCAGCCGGCCCGTCCGTGTAGTGCGTGTAGTGTAGTGTACATGTACATGTAGTGTACATGTACGTCAAAAGGTTTGTAAGAGTTTCTCCAACATGTAATGTCTTCAATAATATGCGTAGGATTGCCTGAACATTTGTCACACACTCGGACCACCATTAATACGACCTTGCCCTTTGACACCTTTGAAATGTCGCTGAAACACATCGCCATTTTGTTACGTTGAAAAGTTTCACCAACATGAAATATCTTCATAAACATACAAAATGTATATTACGCGAAAGATTGCTTCAATACTTGCACACTTGAATCACCTCAACATTTGTCACACACTCGCGCCATTATTAACACAATCGTCACCTTTGTCCCCTTAAAAATGTCACGAAAAGCCATTTTGTTAATTAGAAAAGTTTCTCCAAAATGTAATATCTTCATTATTTCGCTAAAGATTGCTTCAATACTTGTGCAATTGAATCACCTGAATATTTGTCACACACTCGCGCCACCATTAACATAACCTTGACTTTGCCACCTTTGAAATGTCGCTGAAACACTTTGTTAAGTCAAGCTATTTTGTTAAGTCAAAGAGTTTCTCCAGTTACAGTGCAGTAACTAGACATTATGTTAGTTAAAACATGGATATTCGCCCGTGGCGAATATCCATGTTTTAACAAACATAATGTCTAGTTTGCACATTTATTACTCTAGTGTATTACGATTTTTAACCCATTTCATGCTGAGGATGTGCCATTTTGATTGGGAAAATCATAAATATTGTCGCAACCACCATTTGAACCGTCTCATCGGGACACACCTGTATGTATATAACTTTAATCATTGTTGAACTCCATTCAATCACTCAATTACTCATGTTTTCTGTTATTTTAATTTCAGGAGGACTTCCTCGCAACTGATGATCTGTTTGTGGAATACTTCAATGTCTTCTTGTCTCTACCGGTAAGTTGTCTGTTTGTGGAATACTTCAATGTCTTCTTGTCTCTAACGGGAAGTCATCTGTTTGTGGAACACTTCAATGTCTTCCTGTCTCTGCCGATCAGTTGTCTGTTTGTGGAATACTTCAATGTCTTCCTGTCTCTACCATTAAGTTGTCTGTTTGTGGAATTATACTTCAATGTCTTCCTGTCTCTACCGGTAAGTTGTCTGTTTGTGGAACACTTCAATGTCTTCTTGTCTCTACCGGTAAGTCATCTGTTTGTGGAACACTTCAATGTCTTCCTGTCTCTACCGGTAAGTTGTCTGTTTGTAGAATTCTTCAATGTCTTCCTGTCTCTACCGGGAAGTCATCTGTTTCATGAATACTTCAATGTCTTCCTGTCTATACTGGTAAGTCATCAAGTTTGTGGAATACATCAATGTCTTCCTGTCTCTACCGGTAAGTTGTCTGTTTGTAGAATTCTTCAATGTCTTCCTGTCTCTACCGGGAAGTCATCTGTTTGTGGAATACATCAATGTCTTCCTGTCTCTACTGGTAAGTCATCTGTTTGTGGAATACATCAATGTCTTCCTGTCTCTACTGGTAAGTCGTCTGTTTGTGGAATACATCAATGTCTTCCTGTCTCCACCGGTAAGTTGTCTGTTTGTGGAATACTTCAATGTCTTCCTGTCTCTACTGGTAAGTCATCTGTTTGTGGAATACATCAATGTCTTCCTGTCTCTACTGGTAAGTCATCTGTTTGTGGAATACATCAATGTCTTCCTGTCTCTACCGGTAAGTTGTCTGTTTGTGGAATACTTCAATGTCTTCCTGTCTCTACTGGTAAGTCATCTGTTTGTGGAATACTTCAATGTCTTCCTGCCTCTATGGGTAAGTCATCTGTTTGTGGAATACTTCAATGTCTTCCTGTCTCTACTGGTAAGTTGTCTGTTTGTGGAATACATCAATGTCTTCCTGTCTCTACCGGTAAGTTGTCTGTTTGTGGAATACTTCAATGTCTTCCTGTCTCTACCGGTAAGTTGTCTGTTTGTGGAATACTTCAATGTCTTCCTGTCTCTACCGTTAAGTTGTCTGTTTGTAGAATTCTTCAATGTCTTCCTGTCTCTACCGGGAAGTCATCTGTTTCATGAATACTTCAATGTCTTCCTGTCTCTACCGGTAAGTCATCAAGTTTGTGGAATACATCAATGTATTCCTGTCTCTACCGGTAAGTCATCAAGTTTGTGGAATACATCAATGTCTTCCTGTCTCTACCGGTAAGTCATCAAGTTTGTGGAACACTTCAATGTCTTCCTGTCTCTACTGGTAAGTCACCTGTTTGTGGAATACTTCAATTTCTTCCTGTCTCTACCGGTAAGTCATCAAGTTTGTGGAACACTTCAATGTCTTCCTGTCTACTGGTAAGTCATCTGTTTGTGGAATATATCAATATCTTCCTGTCTCCTCGGTAAGGTTTGTCTGTTTGGGAATACTCATGTCTTCCTGGCTAACCGGTTAAGTCACTGTTTGTGGAATACTTCAATGTCTTCCTGTCTCTAACCGGTAAGTCATCAAGGTTTGTGGAACACTTCAATGTCTTTTCCTGTCTACTGGTAAGGTCAACTGTTTGTGGGAATACTTCAAATATCTTCCTGTCTCTAACCGGTAATTGTCTGTTTGTGGAATACTCAATGCTTTCCGCTACTGGTTAAGTCATCTGTTTGTGAACACTTCAATGTCTTCTGTCTACCTGGGAATCATCTTGTTTGGATTAACTTCCAATGTCTTCCTGTCTCTACTGGTAAGTTGTCTTTTTGTTGAATACTTCAAATGTCTTCCTGTCCTACCGGTAACGGATCATCTGTTTTTGTGAAGTACTTCAATGTCTTCCTGTCCTAACTGGTAAGTCATCTGTTTGTGAAACCTTTCAATGTCTTCCTGTCTCTACCGGTAAGTTCTGTTTGTGGAATCTTCAAATTTCCTTGTTTCTCTACCGTAAGATCATCTGTTTTGTGGAATACTTCAATGTCTTCCTGTCTCTACCGGTAAGGTCAATCTGTTTGTGGAGTAACATTCAATGTTTCTTCCCTGTCCTCTACCGGTAAGTCATCTTGTTTGTGGGAGTACATAAATGTCTTCCGTCTCTAACCGTAAGTTGTCTTGTTTTGTGGAAATACTTCAATGGTCTTTCCTGTCTAACCGTATCTATCTGTTTGTGGTAGTACTTCAATGTCTTCCTGTCCCTGGTAGCATCTGGTTTGTGGAATTACTTCAATGTCTCCTGTCTACTGGTAAGTCAACTGTTTTGTGGAATACTTCAATGTCTTCCTGAACTCTACTGGTTAAGTTGTCTGTTTTGTGGAAACTCAATGTCTCCTTTCTACTGGTAAGTCATCTGTTGTGGAATACTTCAATGTCTTCCTGTCTACTGGTAATCTCTGTTTGAAGAATACTTCAATTCTTCCTGTCTAACTGGTAAGTTATCTTTTGTTTGGAATACTTCAATGTCTTCCTGTCTCTACCGGTAAGTCATCTGTTTGTTGAGTACTTTGATGTCTTCCTGTCTACTGGTAAGTCATCTGTTTGTGGAATACTTCAATGTCTTCCTGTCTCTACCGGTAAGTTGTCTGTTTGTGGAATACTTCAATGTCTTCCTGTCTCTACCGGTAAGTCATCTGTTTGTGGAATACTTCAATGTCTTCCTGTCTCTACCGGTAAGTCATCTGTTTGTGGAGTACTTCAATGTCTTCCTGTCTCTACCGGTAAGTCATCTGTTTGTGGAGTACTTCAATATCTTCCTGTCTCTACCGGTAAGTTGTCCTGTTTGTGGAATACTTTCAATGTCTTCCTGTCTCAACCGGTAAGTCATCTGTTTGTGGAGTACTTCAATGTCTTCTTGCCTCTATGGGTAAGTCATCTGTTTGTATGCACTAGATGATTACAAATTATTTCAACACACATTTACAGATCTGTTTGTAGTCCTACAAAATATCAAGTTTGTCCAGTTTTTGTCGGAGTACCTCAGTCGCTGTCAGCAAAGTAAATAACATGCAAAAAAATGAGCTATGACCTGTGACAAGTAACAATGATTTTATTATGGTATAATATATGTTATAGAGGTATATACATAGGTTGGGGTGTATATTGTACAACAATATGATTTGTTAATGGTAAATGTTACAATATTGTCTTGTTAATATTTTACAGTTATTAATCATATTTTGTTTATATGTGGCCAAGCATGCATGGTTTATCTTTTGTTTGCTGACATTTTACATTTCATGTATATAACAATTAAATTAAGAAAAAATCAGTCTCCCCCGTCCAGCTTCTAGACTGTTCAGACCTCTGTACTGACAAGCACATTTTACATTTCATGTATATAACAATTAAATTAAGAAAAAATCAGTCTCTCCCGTCCAGCTTCTAGACTGTTCGGCCTCTGTACTGACAGAGCATAATAACTTGAAAAAATTAACATCCGTTATTGTTAACATGTTTATGTTGGTATCACATGTCATTGTCAATGTCAGGGGCGTAGCTTGAACAACTTGTCTGTATAGGACTGACAGTCGAATGAGCGAAGTGAGTGAGGCGGCTAGGGGGGTCTGGGGGCATGTTCCCCTGGGAAAATTTTGAAATTTAGGAAGCAATTCCGGCATACTGGCCTATTTCTTGACTGTTGTTATGTGTTACACCAATATAGATTTATATAAACATAACAACAAAAACAAAGCAGCAAACATTTATGTTATGCAAGCGTTATATCGTAATGAAAGGGTTATTTGGACCTGCGTATATCCAGATCCCATTCACATTCTAATCGGAATGCACACTGATAGTTATTCAATTCAACATTATTAATGCATTTGAATAACAGTTTACGCCAGAGATGTCCACAACCCATAGAACATGTTTTGAAATTATGAATTAATTTTCTGTAATCTAAAGTATTTATGAACAGATTTACAATCTGCTTATCAGTTTCAATGCATTCATTCATTATCATTATCAGGATCTACACTTCTAACATATGTCGTAACGATTAGATATCAGATGATCGCTGTTGTCGGTTAATTTGTGATCAAATGAGGTTAATGTTCCTCGACTTAACAGATGCACATTTGTTGATAATCTTTTCAACATCTATATCCACATCACAATGAACGTGCAAAACTTCCAGACTGGAGAGACGGTCACCAGTCATCGTACTTCGCAAATAAGTTTTGATCAGCCTCAGCCGGCTGAATGAACGTTCACATGATGCGAATGTTGCGGGCATTGTGACCAGAAACAATTATATGGAGTATATGCAAGGGTATGCATCACGGCTGGTTCTATCCAGTGTGGATATTAGAAGACTTGGCTGTTCAGGCTCAATGGACCATTTTGTTTACCATCTCTTTACTTCCGACGTAAACGCTGCATTGCCGTCACATTCTGAATCAATATCTGCCTTGTAAGTATCGTATATTGTCTCAATATCTTTGTCCTGAATACCGGCAACCTTAGACGAGATCAGCAGCTGTGCTGTAAAGCATGGTTCGTTTGCTATAACCCGGGCCTCAATTTCCGTGATGAGGTGGTCGGCGAACACATTATAAACTGCTACTCGCCAGTATTCTTTGGGGTCAGCAATGCCATAGTTGGCTTTGTTCTGTTGGCGTTTGCGTGGTATTTTGTCCCAGATGATACTCTAGATATGCCATCATGCATACTATTTTCCATTAAAAATATAGCGTATGAAACTTTTGTTGGTTGCCCCTGCTCTGGTCATAGGCCTATAAGTTTCAAAACCGATATACATTTATAAATATTAAATGGGGATTTATTAGTCAAATTTTGCACTTTTCATCTACATCTAAGACCCAGTTCCTTTTAAATAAAAAATAATTTAATTTATTACTTGAAAAACAAAAAAGCAATACAAAATAATGGTCGAAGCCGGATTCGAACCCACAATGTTCAGTTTCCAGATCTAACGTCTTAACCAATTGCGCCACGAAGCCCACATCCGGTGCAACAACGTTTATTTCTGGTACATAAATCTGACGCTTCAGTCATTGACGGACGTCTACATCACTTGATTTAAGAATTGAGGGTGTGGAAGCATACACGTTTTGTTTCATAACACCTTTGTTCGTATCATTTTAGTGATTGTATTATCGAGATGTTCGTTAGATGCCGACTAGCTAGGAACTCATATATGTTAAACTGATACAACAACTGTAACAGGGAGGTTTAGAGCAGTCTGCAGTCGAGATGCGACTGAATGCAAAGTAAGGCCTCTGTCCACACCTATAGTCTGTTTCACGAAAGCTGCCCAAATTTTACGGCCATATAAATAATTCAAAAACCATATTTTTTTTGATAATATTAAATTAAAGGAAAATTTAAGAATGAGCCTTCTTTTTATTTCGTGAAAGTTGGTCAAATATTGATTTTATTGCGAAAAATTGATTTGTCTATGGGAATTTAACATGGGGGAAAAAGTGGTAAGGAAGTGTGGGAGGAGTCAAAAAACAAAAAAAATTGGAAATTGACTCCGAAACCTGGCTAGATAGCTTGGATATGATCTAACTTTAAAGAAAACAAAAGTTAAATTTTAAAAATCGGTCCAGTATTTCTAAAATTCAAAAAAATTTCCCCATGTTAAATCCCCATAGACATCTTCACTCCAGCCGTCTTCCGATGTCGTTACAGTTCACCGCCATAGCTATACCCCTTCTGAAGTGCTGTCAAAGCATGTTGTAAATTATTCTAAAGTGCTGTCAAAGCATGTTTTTGATGATAAAAATGGAAAATAGAAAATAAACAGCAGACGGCAAAACAAATAAGATAGCGGTGTAAGGGTTAATATATTGAAATTTTCATTTTGCCTGTTTCTGATTGTTTGCACATGTGAGCACAACAACTTCAACATTTCCACCAAACGTTGTGTGTTTACATTGATGACATCTCGGAAAAGTTCTTATACCATGCATATCTGATTTCACATGGTTATCACTTTTGTCACTTCTTCGATTGGCTGACATATGCCAAATATGATACTTTGCAATTTCTGTGAGATTATTAATCAAAACTTGTTAAGATCAAGATAAATAATGTAAATTTGTGTTCTTTAATGGATTACAGTTAGTTTGTACCATGGTTTCTGGACAGTTTAAACCTGGGGCGCATTTCACTAAACTTTGTACCACTAAAATGTTTTTAAGTGCAAAATTGTCTGTAAATTCTACATTAACGATGTTTTCTTGAAAACAATTATTGGATTTACATTTATTGAGCATAGGCTGCATATGAAGCCTATGCTCAATAAATGTAAATCCATAAATTGAAATTTCCAGACGATCCTAAATTTGCACTTACGAACATTTTTGTCGTACAACGTTTAGTGAAACGGCCCCCTGGACTCCCATAACGAAAGTTGTAATATATGCCTTTGAATGGAGAACTGGGGCTTATGGGTTTTGTGACTAGTGTAGTTCCTGATCAAATAGCACACTCGTGTAGCTTGATAACGATCTATATTGCTTGTTTGAAGTATGATGGGTGCTTCCTTGATTGAATAGTGAACAGTGCAGATCCTGATCAGACTGCGGATGCACAGGCAAAAATGGCAAGTTGTGAGTGCTTTAGAATCGTCTCATTTAGACGATTCTAAAGCACCACCAATTGGCCATTTTCGATGGAGAAATGAGAAATTTACCTCCAAATTACGCACCTTAACTGGAGCTCTGGTCTAATACTAATAGATGGGACAACAACTTTAATTGATAAAATCATATTCACATCCTGTTCACGTGTTTGGGAGTGGCAGGTAGAAGTAAGTCCGAAGTACTTCAGTGTATAAATTTTGACATTCCATAAAATGTTTTCCGGGTCCCCGTTATAAGCCAAAAATCATTTTCAAGTTACTGTTATCTCCAAGTCTAATAAATATTGTATTTCAAGTACCCTTCAAACTTTTGACTACCTCAGTGTTGATATGTTGTATGAAATAAATGCAAACATTTCACTTCTATTTTAAAAGAATATTAAATGTCCAAATAGTTTTCATTATTTGTCTGTTGTTGTTGTTACCGCTTGGTTACATCTTGGTGTCATTAACCCTTAGAAGGCTGGTGCCCGTTTCACTAAACTTCGTACAACTAAAAAGTGCAAAATTATGATAGTCTGTAAATTTCATATTAACATTCTTTTCTTGTAAACAATTAATGGATTTACATTTATTGAGCATAGGCTGCATATGCAGCCTATGCTCAATAAATGTAAACCCATCAATTGAAATTTCCAGACATTCCTAAATATGCACTTACGAACATTTTAGTTGTACTTCAAGCTTAGTGAAACGGGCCCAGGAAACAAAAATTTACGTCTGCTGTTCTTTTCTATTTTGTCTTCGTTCTCAATGAAAACATGGTTTGACATCAATTTCAATAAAGTACTGTCAACCCATGTTTTATTGAGAAAAATGGAAAATAAAAAGTAAGCAACAGACGATAAAATTGTTGTCTGCTGTTGTTTCATATTTTGTCGTTTTTATGCCCCACCACGATAGGGGAGAGGGCATTTACTATTACCCTTGTCCATCTGTCTGTCCGTCCGTCTCGTCCCGTCTGTCCACCCTGTCTGTCACAACGTTAATGTTTTTGCTTGAGCTTGTATCTTCAATAGTATATATCAGGCATACAGCCACCATACTTGTACATTACATAGGCGGCAGAAGCCGAACATTATTGGGGGGGCCCAATGTTGAGGGCCTGAAGGGCCTGATAGCGCTAGGGTGGTCCGGGGGCATGCCCCCCCCCCCCCCCCCCCGGAATTTTTTTTAATCCAAGTGGTTTGAAATGCCATTTCCTGCATTCTCAGGAAAGTTCTCAGCAAAGTTCCCAGTACTCATGATTACACAAATATATTAGAATAAAAAATCCAAAATTTACAAAATTATTGGGGGGGGTGCCTAGGCCCCCCGGACCCCCCGCTTCCGCCGCCACTGCATTATCGTGAGCCAGTGATGTACACCGCAATCCACTGTGAATCAAATAACCTTTGTGTGACCTTGACCTACCATTGCAATATTTACATATATCTGTAGGGGGGGGGGGGGGGGTTCTGGGGTTGCAACCCCCTGTTTAGCCATGGAGTTTACATAGATCACAGTTTACCACCAGTTGGGAGTCTGAATGTAAATGCCGTAAAACACAGGAAAGTGCATTTCGAAGAGCTTGAAAATAGGACAACCACTAGTTCCGAACGGTAACTCTTGCAATTACTCCCATACCGTCCGTAGCTAGAGTTACCTTCGCAACTAGACAACGCCCCCGTTCCCCAAATGCTGGATCAGAATACAGCCATAGTTGCACACTATCATGAACCAGTGATGTCGACAGCAAACCATTATAAAAACAAATGACCAATAATTACATAACTATTTGCCTTGGTTAAAGTTTTTGTTAGAGCTTGTATCTCATAAAACCTTTAAACCATACTAGTTTTAGGTTTGGTACAATGTACTTGCTTTGTAGCTTCCTTATAATGTGTAGATGCGCAAATTTATCTTTTATTTATTTATTAACCCCCGGGTCATCGATTATATCCCCCTTTTGGACTTAACCCTTTCAACACCACAGACCTCTATAGAGACAATGTTTGCAAACAGTGCAGATCCAGATGAGCCGGCTCGTAACGAGCCATAATGTGTAGATGCGCAAATTTATCTTTTATTTATTTATTAACCCCCGGGTCATCGATTATATCCCCCTTTTGGACTTAACCCTTTCAACACCACAGACCTCTATAGAGACAATGTTTGCAAACAGTGCAGATCCAGATGAGCCGGCTCGTAACGAGCCGTCTCATCAGGATCTCCACTGTTTGTTAATAATTTTAAAACGTCGTACAGATTACCCTTTTAGAAGAACGGGATAATTTGAATGAACAAAATTAATGAAATAACGTGAAACATTGGCATGGAACATCCTATTAAGTTACTTGGTGTTGAAAGGGTTAAAAGAATTTCATCATTTTGTATCTTGTAAAACTTTTAAACCGTAATAGCTGGAGGCTTGGTACATTTATGTAGCTACTTTATGGTGTGTAGATGCACACAGTGAATTTCTAATTTTGATTTGAAACTGGGCCATGGATTATCTCCCCATTTTGGACTTTTACAACTTTGCCTTGGAAAATCATTTCCTTTGGAAATTATTCTAAATTACTGCCAAACTATGTTTTTGTTGATAAACAAAAATTGTCGTCTGCTGTTGTTTTATATTTTGTTGTTATTCTCATTAAAAACATGGTTTTGCAGCACTTTCCATTGGAAGTGATTCTAAAGTACTGCCAAACCATGTTTTTGTTGATAAAAATGAAAAATAAGCTTAACCTTACTGCATGATCAGTGATCGCAATATATTTCTCTTATCCTGCTAAGCCAATATTTATTCATGCAGATAGGAATATTGAATCATAAAATTATAAATTTTGATATTCAATGTGTACTTAGCTTGGGCATATGAAATTTTGCGAGATTTAAAGTGGGAATATTAGCATATAATAATGTGGCTGTGACAGGAGAAGGGTGGCTTATAGCCTTCTCGATCAGTGTAGTCCCAGGGACTGCACTGTTCGCCATTCAGTCAATGAAATACAGTATAAAAAAACCATTAGGATGCAGAAGTGGCAAATATGTAGCTACCGGTAGGCTAAGAAATGTAATACCGGTAAGCCCCATTTTTCCAGTCTTGGCCATACATGTCACATTGTGAGAAAGCTGGACAGAATATTTTTATGACCAGTCCAGTCTATGTGCACATTAGTACTGTCTAATCAACATATAGGTACACTATTGGTAATTCGACCGAGTTAAATGTCCTCAGGCTATGTCCCAGATGTTAGAATTAGTTCAGTTTGTGTCTAATTTCTGAGGGTTGGAACAGTGTTTTTATTTCTTATAGAAACAAGTTACTGGCTATACATAATATTATGTAACATTTAATATTCTCACTAATCCAGACACAAGGAATTCAAGTTACTTTGCTATCAAATTCCTGCCCCTGGAAAAGTTATTTTTGCTAGTTTAACTTCAACCCTTTCAACACCACATGCCTGTATAGTGGTATTGGCAACAAGTGTAGGTCCAGATGAGCCGGCTCGTGACGAGCCGTCTCATCAGGATCTGCACTTTTTGCAAGTAATGTTTGTATTTTGTAGAACAAAAACACCCACTTTTCATAAATGGACTAGTCTGAAAATCATTTTTTGACGTTTGGATTGGTCACAAAATTAACATATCAAAATCCATTCCAGTTACTTAGGGGTAAAAGGGTTAATTTACCATGTATTCCCCACCCCTTATGGGCGATTTTAGTGATTCTATTCAAGTCCCATAGCAGTTACTGAAAATCCATCTATCCATGGCCCACCCTTGTTGCTCGGATGTACAAGGTGAAGGTCAGATGACTAAGAATCCATAATTTTGTTAAACAGACTTTCACAAGGGCATTTAGTTTTTACCGTCTCGGTTTGCTTAATCATTGATTAATCTAGTGTATGAATATTATGCCTTTTTCAATTATAGGTAAAATCAAGCATAGTCTTGAATTGCCTCAATATTCATGCATGCATAATTTTAAACCTTAGACCGCTACACACAACAATTGTCGTCTGCTGTTTCTTTTATATCTTGCCTTATATTTCTCAATAAAAACATGGTTTGACAGCACTTCAGAATCATTTCCAATGGAAATGATTCTAAAGTGCTGTCAAAGCATGTTGTAAATTATTCTAAAGTGCTGTCATAGCATGTTTTTGATGATAAAAATGGAAATAGAAAATAAACGGCAGATGACATAAAATTAAGATAGTTAGGTGTAAGCCTTGAGTGTTAATTTGTATAGTACATGTTTCATCATATTACACCACTGCCTGTGCTAATTTTGCCAATATTTGTCTCTTTTTATAGGAATGAATGGCCTTATTGTGGAATTTATCGGGGTATAAACTTGCGGGAATACTGGACGAAGCGATAAAAAATTACAATTTTCGAAATAAAATCCCAAAAAATCCTTCTTTTTTTTTTTTTTTTTTTTTTTTCGAAAATTGTAAATTTTTAAGCCCTCGTCCAGTATTCCGGCGAATTTTCCAAGTTTATATCCACGATAAATTCCACAAAAAGGCCATTCATTCCTTATAATTCCAGCATTTGAAATAAATTCATGAAGAAAATGTGTTTATTTTCCGTTGTCTTAAGAATTATTTTAACTGCGCCTCACGGTTACGGAAAGTAGTTCGGTGTGGGAGTTTACTGGGATATAAATTTTTGACAGAGACTTGCTATGGGCCAATCAAATGTTAGGGAATTGTGTAAATATTGTTGTGCTGGAATTATTTCAAAATACATGTTCTTGAATATAATATTGTACTTCAAATCAAGCAGCTTGGTTGGCTGAGCCTCAACTGTACTACATCTCGAACGCAGTGGGTGGTGGTCGGGCGAATCATAGAGACGGTGTAAATTGACGGTATGGGTTCCTCCTTATAGGAATCACAATTTGCCTGGTTTGGCCCTCGCGTACGTTTTTATCTTTTGCTCTTTAGTTACCTGGGAGTTGGATTGGGTTATTGCCCATTATAAAAGTAGTCAGATTATTACTGATCCTACTGCTTTTGGGAGGGCGCCAAGTGATCCTGGTGTGGCAAGGACCTGGCATCAGATCAGGATTATTCTGATTTCAGGGCTGAATATATAGTTTTGTTACTATAAATATTCAGTTCTGGTTTTGGGATTTCCCCCCCCCCCCATTTGTACATGTACTTGAAAATGTAAATGTACTTGTACAGGTAATATATGGGATTTAGTACTAAACCCATTGACCCGGCCTTAAATGACCTTAGCTGTTGATAGGCGGTTAAACCCCAACAAACAAACAAACTAGGCAATATTAGCAGAATTGGTTGTGTATGGATATACTGTAGTCCTCCATTAACTTCTGTATTAACACTTATTAATGTTTGGCCTACAAATTAGTATAATCCTAAACTCTGGTTGTGAATTATAAATAAACAGGTTTCTTAAACCTTTTACCCCTAAGTAGCTGGAGTGGACTCATTCAAGTGAACTCTGCTAAATTAAAATTTGTCGTCTGCTGTTTATGTTCTATTTTCCAAAACAACAGTTTGACAGCACTTTGGAATCATTTCTATTGGAAATGATTCCAAAGTGCTGTAAACCATGCTAATGGAAATGATTTCAAAGTGTTATCAAACCATGTTAATGGAAATAATTCCAAAAGTGCTGTCAAATCATGTTTTAATTCAGAAAGAAGACAAAATCTAAAACAACAGCAAACAGCAATTTTTGTTTCCCACATTCTAGGGGTTAATATACAGACTACACCATTAACCAACCCTTAGACCGCTATCTTATTTTTTTTGTCGTCTGCTGTTTATTTTCTATTTTCCATTTTTATCAGCAAAAACATGCTTTGACAGCACTTTAGAATAATTTACAACATGCTTTGACAGCACTTCAGAATCATTTCCATTGGAAATGATTCTGAAGTGCTGTCAAACCATGTTTTTATTGAGAAGTAAGGCAAGATATAAAAGCAACAGCAGACAACACTTGTTATGAGTAGCGGTCTAAGGGTTAATCACATTCCTTTTTGTAGAAATTCAGACACTACCCACAAACTGAAAATCATGATGATACTTGTATCTCTGCAGCCACAGAAGTCACTGAGATTTGACATGTAACGCGACATACCTGTTTATTGTCATCCATATTTGCATTCTATTGGCCCACCCTTGTTTCCTGGATGTACAAGGTCAAGGTCAGATGACTTGGGGATTTGTGTTAGCATTTTTATAAGTCTACTTTGAAGTCTTTGCGTTTGAAGTCTTTATGTCAAATGACTTGGAAATTTGTGTTAGCATTTTTATAAGTCTACTTTGAAGTCTTTAAGTACCTTAAATCTCTGCCACCATAAGACAGATTGACTCCACTTGAAACTTCTTTACCAGCTTCATCCTTATTTGAATATGATAGCTTACCCATGCACCCTCCTGCCCAAGGTCCAATAACTATCAAATTCCTTGATGGGCTCGACCAGCGGGTGGCGGCCATATCATCTGCTTTAAGGGGCAGTGACTGCCTCATTAAGTTAACATTAACCCTTAGAATGTGGGAAACAAAAATTGTCGTCTGCTGTTGTTTAATACTGTATGTTGTCTTCTTTGTCAATACAAACATGGGTTGACAGCACTTAAGAATCATTTCCATTGTTGGAAATGATTTTAAAGTGTTGACAAAGCATGCTTTTGATGAGAAAAAAATGTAAAATAAAAAATAAACAGCAGACGATGTATTTTAATTGAGCGTGGTAAGGGTTAACCCTTTCAACTCTACAGCCCTCTATAGCGGTGTTTGCAAACAGTGTAGATCCAGATGAGCCGTCTCATCAGGATCTGCACTTTTTGCAAGTAATTTTGATATTTTTACGGAAAAAACACCCCCTTGTTATATATGGACTACCGGTAGTCTGAAACACACTTTGCAACGATTTGATTGGTCAGAAAATTAACATATCAAAATCCATTCCAGTTCTTAAGGGTTGAAAGGGTTAATACAACGGGAATTACAGCTGTCAGTCGCTGGACAAGTGGCAGTTGTACGAGCAATAACACCCAAAATTACAATGTGTGTAACGGGGTAAGAGGCCATGTTAATTCAAGTATGGTCTTAGTATATTTTGACCTACATTAATCCCAATCTTATTATATGAACCACTTTTTGAGGAATACCCTTTTGTTTCATGTGCTGGAGGATGGGAGGGTATTCATATTTTGGCAATTAAAGGTACACAATTTTATTTATATCAGAGACATCATCTGAGACATTTTCTGGCAAAATAAACATTCATTCACCGTTACCCCACGTATTGATTGGCATTATTATATATTTTATGTCAGACGTAAAGTTTCACACTGATATCAGGGGCGATAACCGTGTTTCCTTAAAATGTTAACGGACATTACTATTTATTCTCTGTATTTATTTTTTGATGTGCAATGATCATACATTATAATGTGTCGAAAATTTTCTTTTTTCAGGTGACGCATTTAATTAGTATAAATAATTAAAAAATATCAAGGTTCATTTGCATATGAAAATAGCCTGATACCACCGCGAGTCGCTATCAGTAAAATACATATTACTAAATGATTATAATCTATAGCGGGCACTCATAATAGTGACACAATTATACACTTATTCAATTCCTATAAAGAACATTTGTGCCTACTGCGTGGGCATGTACCTTTAAGGAATTATATTTTGACCCTTAGAATGCTGGAAAGAATATTGTCATCTGCTGTTCTTTATATATTGCCATCTTTCTCAATAAAAACATGGTTTGACAGCACTTTAGAATCGTTTCCATTGGAAACGATTCTCTAGTGCTGTCAAAGCATGTTATTGATGAGAAAAATGGTGAATAAAAAATAAACATCAGATGACACACTTAAATTCAGCATTGTAAGGTCAATGGTGAACCTTACAAAGATTCACACCTGATTTGATGTAGAGGTAGTAAGGGTGCCTGGAACGAGATCAGTAAGCCGATTTCATCACAATTGCAAAGTATACTTATCTAGCAAAGTATACTTTGAGGGAGTAATCATTATTTTTTCCAAAATGCATTATTTCATATAGAACTAACGACTGCATATATTTGATGATTAAAAGTATGCAGAATTATTATACTGAATTTATTACATTATCACAGCCAAAATGGCTGTGATAATGTAATAAATTCAGTATAGGCTAGTAACAATTAATAAATTTCTCCCTCAAAGTATACTTTGCAATGTTGGTGAAACTGGCTACAGGACTTATTGTCTTTAAATGCTGAAAGCGTTTTTTGTAATTTTTATGCTGAATGTATACATGTAGTTCTAACTGTATGCATGTGCATCCCTGTTTGTATAAGTATGTGTGTTTGATCTTTCCAATCATGAAAAGATCATTAGATAGAATATAGAAGTCACAACGTACAATGAAACCCACTTTGTTTCAATGATTGATTGTAAAACCCATTTTGTTTCAATGATTGATTGTAAAACCCACTTTGTTTCAATGATCGATTGTAAAACCCATTTTGTTTCAATGATTGATTGTAAAACCCACTTTGTTTCAATGATCGATTGTATGGGGTTCTACGTAGAACCCCATACAATCAATCATTGAAACAAAGTGGGTTTCATTGTACATTGTGACTTCTATATTCTATCTAATGATCTGTTCATTATTGGAAAGATCAAACACACATGTCAGTTCTGGAGTGCTTATATGGCTAAATTACAGAGAATTTCCAGTTTAGAGATACCCCAGTATTTATACATTATCAGCAATAAGTGAATCCTGTCCAGGTCACCTATGAGACACGCCATGTGATATTGAATAATTCAATATATGCAATTTTTCATGAAATATATTTACAGAAACTGTGATATTGTCTACAAATGACGTCAAAAGACGGCAGTCTTCATAACAAATGCGGAATTACATTCTGCGTTTTCTATGAAAATTTCGTCAACTTGCCGCGTCATTTACGGGAACGTATCGTAGATTTTGTAAATATTTTTCATGAATTGTGATGAAAATCACATGGCGTGTCTCATATTCATGACATTGACCACAAACGGCCACATGTAGCCGTGCTCCTGATATTTTGCTTTGTGTCTGACAGTATTTTGTACTCCCACGTTTAAAAATCAAAGCATTTTCGGCTAAAGTAAGTGGTTAACATTCACCAATACACGCGTGGGTGGTTGGTCGGGCGAACGTGGTGGTGTAAATTAACGGTAGGGGTTCCTCCTTATGGGAATCACGATTTGCCTAGTTTGGCCCTCGGGTACGTTATCTTTGGCTCTTTTGTTACCTGGCAGTTGAATTGGGTTATTGCCCATTATAAAAATAGTAAGATTATTAATGAACCTACTGCTTTAGGGAGGCGGCCAAGTGATTCTGGTGTGGCGAGGACCTGGCATCAGATCAGGATTATTCTGATTTCAAGGCTGAATATATATATTTTTTTATTGTAAATATTCAGTTCTGATTTTGGGATTTTCCCCCCATTTGTAAGTCGGGTATTACCTGTACAAGTACATGTTCAAGTACGTGTACTTGTACAGGTAATATATGGGATTTAGTACCTAACCCATTGACCCAGCCTTAAATGACCTTAGCTGTTGATAGGCCGTTAAACCCCAACAAACAAACAAACACCAATACACACTTTATCTGGAGCTCTGGAGGGCTATTCTCTAAGCCCTGGCTGACTGGGAAACTTTGTCGTTACAGTGGAACCTCTCAATCTCTCAATCGGACACTCTGGGAGGTACCCAGCTTGTCCCGTTTAGACGGGTGCCACTATAATTCAGTCATATGAACACTCCAATACATGCTTGTGTTCTGCAATCATGAACAGACATTATCTGAACAGATGACTTACAGTGAAAATTAAACAAACAGTGTTGTTTTTTTTGTGTGTGTTTTTTTTCCAGCGGAAGTTATACTGTATTGACAAAATTGTCACCTTTATATTGTTGAAAAAGTAGATTAATTAGTTTAAGTCATATTTCTGGTGTGGTATATTATCCCATTCAGCCCTAAATAACTGGAATGGATTTTGCTATGTTAATTTTCGGACCAATCCAATCGTCAAAAACATATTTTCAGACTGACGTTCAAATGGTGCAGATCCTGATGAGACGGCTCGTCACGAGCCGGCTCATCTGGATCTACACTGTTAAAGAAATACCGCTATAGACAGTGTTATTATTCTGAAAATTGACATCAGATATTAAATTTCGGGACTGAAGTTGCGATTTGTCCCATTATATTGCTGTGTTTAATGATTGCTATTTATAAACGACACTGTATGAATGAGCGCTGAACCAATATTATTCAATCCACAAATATTATACAGCTGCAAAAAAATATTTGTTTCATGACGATCTTGAACCATAATGATTATTACCTGGCAATTATAATAAATAGAGCCGTAGTTATAATCACAGGACTATGTGTGATTGTATAAATACTTAGTCCTGAATGTGGCTATAGTACTGCCTGAAAATTAGGCATATCAGTGTGACACTCAGGTAATTTGCCTTCTGTTTGTCAAACACCGATTGACAGGACAACTTGGGCTCCTATGGTTTGGCTGTTCCAATTAATATACTTACCTGGAGACCTAGTCTCCATTAATACTATTGTCACTGACCATGACAGAGCTCCAGATAAGCTGCGTATTTGCTTAAATACCCAATTAAAATTGCCGAAAACCCAATTGAAATCAGAAGTAGCGAGTATCAAAAAGCAATACAAATTTTATGGTACATTTATCATGCTGCAGAAAACAATAAACAGACCACAAATATAGCATATTTTTCTTATTTTCTAAGAAAACATATCTTTGTATTTCAATAGAATTGTCTCCAAGGAGACAATTATAATGAAATGCCAAGACTTTGTTTTTGTTTTGAAGCAAACTATTCAATATTTCAATAATTCCTTATCTGGAGCGCTGCCATGATATTTAACGTGATTGATTGAATATATATTATATAATATTATGGTGAGCTTGACCTTCAATCATTGAACTTATTTATAAAGCTTAACACGGTCATTCAGTGGATAAGTAATTGCTAAATTATTCCTGTAGAAAAAGATTATCTTAATTCTCACCAAAGCATATATGTTGCTACAACTCGACGAGACTGTTCATATGAGTGGTAATAACATATATTCTAGGTGAGTGCAGCAAACCGGACACCCTGGGAGATCCCCAGGGTGTCTGGTTTAGACAGGTTTCACTGTAAATCGGACATTTCATCATTCTGAGACATAGTTTAGTGCTATGCGATCATGTACAGACATTATTACCTGAGATAAATGACCAAGTAACTCATAAAAAGTAAGATCACACATGTTTTGTTGGTGTCCGGTTTAGAGAAGTTCCACTGTAAAATATAAAAAAATAAAAAAAGGAATGTTGTTAATTTTGGTACCTATGAATTTGTATCCCGCATGAAATTGGCTGCAGTTCCGTGTAGTGGCGTGTACGTGTATCAGACAGTCAGTCTGGGCCCGGTTGTTCAAAACATCCATTAGCTTAACGGACTGTTAAATCCTTAACTGAATGGTTAAAATCTCTGTTTTAACAGAGATTTTAACCATTCAGTTATAAGGATTTAACAGTCCGTTAAGGATTTAACAGTCCGTTAAGCTTAAAAACTGGTGTTTTGAACAACCGGGCCCAGCATATTCTGCCTTCACATATGCCTGCACTATTGCAGCTAGATGACAAACCAGACATATCAAAATATGGTTGATAGAGTTATGTCCCTTTCATTTTAACCGTTTCACTGCTACCTTTATTTTTTGTCGTCTGCTGTTTATTTTCTATTTTCTATTTTATCATCAAAAACATGCTTTGACAGCACTTTAGAATAGTTTACAACATGCTTTGACAGCACTTTAGAATCATTTCCATTGGAAATGATTCTGAAGTGCTGTCAAACCATGTTTTTATTGAGAAATAAGGCAAAATATAAAAGCAACAGCAGACGACAATTGTTGTGAGTAGCGGTCTAAGGGTTAAACAAATCTTCGAAAACACAATCAGCTTTCTGCAGTTTTCTTCTCCATTGTATACACACATAACCCACAAATCCCAATAATTAGGTGCGTATTGGCATATTTTACGCACTTATTTTAGCAGAATATGTACACATTCATTATATTATCAAAAGTGGGAGTAGAAAATACTCACAGCAATGTGAAAATACACATTGATTTTCAAATTGAGTAGTGAAAATACTGTAATAAAGTTGAAAATTTACTTAGTTGAGCTACAAAAATAAACATGCAGTGTTTGCTTTTTGCAGCTCAAATAAGTGAATTTTTACATTTGTTTTATCATTAATTTTGTTCCTTATTTAATAAGGAAGAAAATCAATAATACATTTGTAAAAAGTAAAATATGAATTTGAAATATGGGGGTATAATACTCATTAGATACAAAACTTATCTGAAGCTCAGTAGGCGATTTCATAAAAATTGCAAAGTATACTTATCTAGCAAAGTATACTTTGAGGGAGTAATCATTTATTTTCCCCGAAATGCATTATGTCATATAGAACTAACGACTGCATATTTCTGATGATTAAAAGTATGCAGAATTATTATACTAAATTTATTACATTATCACAGCCAAAATGGCTGGGATAATGTAATAAATTCAGTATAATAAAAATGAATAAATTCATCCTAAAATTGAAGATTTCTCCCTAAAAGTATACTTTGCTAGATAAGTATACTTTGCAATGTTGGTGAAATAGGCTACTGATAACCCGTTGTATTTCCAGACATTCCCGGAGCCTCTGTGCTTCAACAAGGAGACTGGAGGTTTTGAGGTTGCCAGCAATGCGAGGAAAGAGCTGGCGAAACAGATCAAGACGGCCATCAGGTCGCAGAAACGCACCCCGAGGATGTACCGGGTGGCCAAGAAACACAGCTTCATGGATATACCGCTCATTCCCATTGAGCAACCGAGCGAAGCGGAGGATTTGGAGATAAACACGGTGCTAACTGTCAAGGTGAGTGTGCTTGTTACAGTAGAACCAGCTGGTAGAGCGGGGAAATACAAATGTATTTCATGAACTCCAGTGCTGGGATCGAGGATCGAACCCGTGCCGCCAGAGTGACAGTCGGAGGTCCACTCTTGGGCTATATGAGACACGTGATGTGATTTTGGACCTACTGTCTGTTCCACGTTTTGCTGCCGACGAACATTTGGCCATTAAACACATTAAATCTAAAAAATATTTAAAAGTACATGAAAGTACTTTTTCATCAACAACAAAAGTCACCCTCCCCAACAAAAGTTATTTGATGAAATTCCATAAAATATTGATTTTATTGTGAAAAAACGATTTTCCTATGGAAATTTAACATGGGGAGTCAATTTTCAAAACTTTTCGTTTTTTGATCCTGAAGGATCAAAAGACGAAAAATTTTGGAAATTGACTCCGAAACCTGGCGAGATAGCTTGAAAATAATATAACTAAGAAAACAAGTTATGAAAATCGTTTTTTCGCAATAAAATCAATATTTTTTTTGGGGTGGGTGACTTTTTTCTTATTGATAAAAAAGTACATGTACTTACTTTTAAATATTTTTTAGATTTAATGTTTTTAATAGCCAAAAGTTTGTCGGCAGCAAAACGTGGAACAGACAATAAGAACATGTGCAATATCACATCTCAAATATTTACAAAATTTACGATACATTCCGTACATGATGCCGAAAGTTACAATGTTTTTATAGCAAATGCAGAATTATATTCTGCATTTGTTATGAAATTTTTGTCATCTTCCGACATCATTTACAGAAAATATCACAGTTTCTTATAAATATATTTTATGAAAAATCGTACACGTTCTTAGGTACAAAATCACATAGGGCGTCATATAGTGCCAATCATTATATTTGATCAGGTAGCAAGCTTTGCACTGGTCGAATACATACGGACTGGTGACAAATGGTCATGTCCTGCATTGATTACATATGTACATCCGCGTCACCATAGATTTAACCCTTACTACACGGAATGAGATTTTGTCGTCTGCCGGGAAATTTTGTTTCTTCTATATTTCTCGACAAAAACCAGTTTTGACAATGCATGAGAATCGTCTCCACTGGAGACGATTCTCATGTGCTGTCAAAACCGTTGTTTTTTTTGTTAAGAATTAAGGCAAAAATGAAAAATAGCAGACAACAATTCCTGTCTCCAGCGTAGCGTGGGTTAAAACTCCTGCAGTCTGCACTCGTTTCAACGACATTATATTGACTAATTCTGTAGCATAAAACTTTACCTGCAGATAAATAGAAAACGGGCTGGTGTCTTTTGATATCAAGTTTATAAGACTCGGCTTGGAAATGGTGGCATCCATTCACTGTTTCCCTTTCAGAATTCAACTGTTTGTCAAGTAATTCCTTGATAAATGTCTTCCGCCAAAATGGATTAGTTGCAGAGCTCCAGATAAGTTGCGTATTGTCGTATTTTATGCAACTATTTTAGCTGAATACGCATTGATTATATCAAAAGTGGGAGTACAAAATACGCACAGCAATGTGAAAATATGCATTGATTTTCAAATTGAGTAGTGAAAATACTGTCATGAAGTTGAAAATTCACTTAGTTGAGCTGCAAAAACTGAACTTTTTGCAGCTCAAATAAGTGAATGTTTAAATTTGTTATATTTTGTATCAGAAGCTTTGAGCAACCAGGCCCTGATGTCTTATATCCCACCAGACCCTGAACAAGGAGCAAGGTATCCACTGGATCAAGGCGGAGCGACTCCCGGCCTTCCTGGAGAGTGAACTGTACCTGGAGTACCGACTGTCCCGCCTCCTGTCACAAGCTCGTGTCGCCGGGCCCGGCAACGAGTACCTCCTCATGAAGATTGACTTCAAGCCGCGCGTAAAGAAGGTAGGACCTCCGTCAGTGGTTGTATGATATTCTGTGTATTTATTCCATTTTATTGGTCGAAATCACAAAGTTTGATTGGTTGAAACTGAGCACAGCTCAGTTTCAACCAATCAATCTGTGTGATTTTGAGTACCCCTGCTCCTGCTCCTGAAGATCGACTTCAAGCTGCGCATAACGAAGGTAGGACCTCCGTGTCTACCCTGTGTTTACTCTTTTCACTTAATTAAAATCAGAGAATTTCATTGCAAATATATGCTCCTGAAATAGAATTCCGCATTTGCTATGAAAATTTTGTCATCTTTCAACGTCATTTACAGCAAGTATAATCAAAATGTATTTCATGAAAAAATGTGCATGTCCTTAGGGACAGAATCAGAGTGTGTGTCTCATATAAGCCTGGCCCTTATTTGTTTGATGGCAGGTTAAGAAGAAGAAGGTCGAGGAGATCCTGCGCTCCAACCCGAAGGAGGCGATGATGCGCGACATGTACGTGTGTATGGGCAGCGCAAGCACCACCGAAACCGACAACTGGTACACGACGGCCAAGTCCGTCCACGACACAGAAACCACCTGCTCCTCGTTCTCGCGCCCCTGCAGCGAGATCTCGCGACCCAAGTCCGGTCGGAGACCCACCAGCGCGCGTCCCGCTAGTGCGTACAGTGAACCATATGTAAGGACAGACAGCGGTATGGGGTCGTCGGTGAAGAGTTCAGTGCGTGGAAGCTCGAACAGGAACGTGTACGAGTCCAAGTATTTATCAGGTAACCTGCCCTGTATTGACCGAATACGTACTGACTGATAACACACTGTTGTATCAGGCATTGACCTGATGCAAACATCCGGGTTACAACGAAGTGAAAACTGATGCTCCATTGGTTGGATGACGTCATGTGATGTTACCGAATGACGTAAACAAGTCCGCGTTCTATCCATAGATAATGATGTCATATGTGCGCATTTTCGAGCATAAAACATTACCTGATAAATAGAATACCGGGCTAGTGTCTTTTGATATCAAGTTTATCGGGTTCGGTGTGGAAACGGTAGGAATTCCTCGACAAGCCTCGGAATTCCTACGCATTTCCTAGCCTTGCCTGATAAACTTGATATCAAAAGACTCTAGCCTGGTATTCTCTATGTAGCAGACAACGACGAGGAGATACTGATGAGTAAGCTGTTCTCGGTGGACGGAAAGACGTCGGCGAGGATCTCGGAAACCGGCAGCTGCGCCGTGAGTAAGGACCATGCCGACCCCGCTCGACCTTTCAGCTCCACCGTGTACAGGTGCCCGCGGGATCCCCTCTCCGTCGACTTCCAATTGGACGACTCAGAACTGGGCATCATCGATACAGACAAGGTCAAAGCTGATCACGACGATGAGAAAGACTCTGGTAAAGGTGATGATGAAGTAGGGGAAGGTGGCGAATTAAACGATAGTGCTATTTCTGATTCTGACCCTACTGGAACAAAGCAAATCATATTTAGCAATATAGAGGAAATTGGATCCGTAATTGTTAGTATTGTTTTGAAGCATGCTATTGAAATACTAACTGATAAGAAACATCCAAATATCGATGAAATTTTACAACAACAAAATGTGTTACCTGATAAGAATTACTCTCATTTAACTTTGGAAAATCTAGATAAAATCGTGCTTGAGGAAACGCCAGTCCAACAGCCTGTAGCTGATACAATTGTGGAAAAGAGCGTCCCCAAAATAGAAACGGTCGCAAAACAGATTAAGAAACCATTGGATGATGAAAGTGATGCTGACTCTTTACTGGATAGTGAAGAAGATTATGAAGAGTCGGATACATTTTTCCGACAGCACAAAAACCGCACATACACCCTTTGTTCACGAAGGGGTATTGAACAGTTTAAGCGCTTCCTGCGAGGCACCAATGGGGAGAAGAGCTGGGGACTGTGGCTTGATATTGACAGGATGAGGCTTATGACCAACCAGGAGGAAATACAGGCGTAAGTCGTGTGTCAGATTGACAGTATCATAGGCAACAGAAGATACCTCAATTCCGCAATTAGACAAGTCCAACTGGCTTGGCTACTGGTATTATAACACTCATTTTCAAGAATATCACCGATGATTAAACTTAACCCTTTCACCCCTAAGTAACTGTAATGGATTGTTATATGTTAATTTTCGTACCCATCCAGTCACAAAATGATTTTCAGACCAGTCCATTTACGAAAAGGGGATGTTTTTGTTATCTCAAAATTGTGAAAATTACTTGCAGAAAATTCAGATCCTGATAAGACGGCTCGTCACGAGCCGGCTCATCTGGATCTACACTATTTCCCAATACTACTATACAGGCCTGTGGTGTTGAAAGGGTTAATCTACATTCCACAATTGAAGGGGTCAGTGGAAGAAGAGACTTAGCCTCAGAGCTCCAGTTAAGGTGCGTAATTTGATCAACTTTGGGGAAACTTTCGTTATTTCTTCGCCAAAATTGGCAAGTTGGGAGTGCTTTAGAATCGTCTCCATGAGACGATTCTAAAGCAATCCCAACTTGACATTTTTCGTGAATAAATAAGAAAAATACCCGGAAAATTTGGTCCAATTACGCACCTTAACTGGAGCTCTGCTTAGCCTCCTTTTACCTCTGACCCCTTCAATGGACAGGTCCAACTGACATGGCTATTTATATGCTATGCTACTGGTATTATGATACTAAGAAAAGTGAGACACAGCAGATGTATATGTCTGAATTTTGCATATCTCCTGATATATTAGAAAGATGTTTATCAAACATATACCAAGCTTTTCTGGGTATCCGGTTTAACTAGCTACCAAAATAATTCATATGAATCAGCACTCCATGACACGTGTGTGTTGTAATCATGATAAAACATGGTCATCAAACTTGAAAAGTATACTTATCTAGCAAAGTATACTTTCAGGGAGTAATAATTTTTTTCCCCGACTGTATATATTTGATGATTAAAAGTATGCAGAATTATTATACTGAATTTATTACATTATCACTTAATAAATTCAGTACATGTATAATAAAAATTAAAAATTTATCCTTAAATTGATAATTTCTCCCTCAAAGTATGCTTTGCTAGATAAGTATACTTTGCTAGATAAGTATACTTTGCTAGATAAGTATACTTTGCTAGATAAGTATACTTTGCAATGTTGGTGAAATAGGCTACAGATCGGGTTATTCTAATTTCAGGGCTGAATATATAATTTTCTGCAAATATTCAGTTCTGATTTTGGGATTTCCTGCCCATCACAAGTGAAATATGGGATTTGATCCTGTTAACCCGCCCTAATATCACCTTAACTGTTGACAGACCGTTAAACACCATTAACTCTTTGCATGCTAGCGGCGAAAATATCCGCCAAACAAATCAGGACTATATGTTTTAATTCTCTCTGTAAATATGTCTTGGAATTTCATTAGAATTGCATCCTCTGGACGCAATTCTAATGAAATTCCAAGACATATTCATGATATTTATAGGGAGAAATAAAAGAAAATACAATGAATTCTCGTCTGCTATTTTTTAACTATTTATAGCCCACAAATTTCCCAGCATGCAAAGAGTTAAATAAATAAATAAAACACATCAAGGTTTCTGGGTGTCCGCTTTACAGAGCTTCTACTGTACAACGTACTTTCATAGGTTTTTGAGAAATAGATGTTTACAAATGAAACCAGTTCCCTGTTTGCTAGACGGCCATCTGTTGCAGGTACCTTTGTGCCATGCGGGAGAAATATCACAACCCCGGCGCTGACTTTGAACTCACCGTGGAACAGAAAATTGATCTGGGGTTGACCGAGCCATCGTCATGGACACTCGACAAGTTGATGAACGTACAGAACGACATTGTGGAACCCCTCGTATTGTACTGGTAGGTACCACGTGGAACATGTGGTGTACACATAGGCAGTCTCATGACTGACATTCAAGTTTTGCTATGCAGATTAGATTTCTTTTATTAAAAGATATTTCTAAAAATTGGAATGAATCTGTCAATAAGTTGGTCTGGTTATATAATGGATGGCTGTGATTTGAGAGCAGGGGGCCGTTTCACTAAACTTCCTACGACTAAAATGTTCGTAAGTGCAAAATTATGATTGTCTGTAAATTTCACATTAACACTGATTGCTTGTAAACAATTATTGGATTTACATTTATTGAGCATAGGCTGCATATGCAGCCTATGCTCAATAAATGTAAATCCATCAATTGAAATTTCCAGACGATCATAAATCTGCACTTACGAACATTTTAGTCGTACAAAGTTTAGTGAAACGGTTCCCAGGTCTGTTCAGAATAATGCTATGACCTTGCATAGAATGTAGCTTTGGGATGTAAGCGTTTAACTGTTCACTGTTATGTTTAGAACATTACGGACTCCCCTTTTCAAAAACATTCTAGATTTTGCGTCTTGTTACACAAGCATGTCGTTGATAAGCTCTGGATTAGCGCCATATAATATCACTGCCACATGTACCTCCCCATCCAGGGCCCCAAGATTCCTACTGAAGCAGCTCCTGAAGACGAACCCCGACAAGAGCTATGTGTATCAACAGCAGAAACAGCTACGCCCGGTCTGCCCAGGCGGGGCCTACCCCAACCCCCCGACTGCCACCCTCCTGCCACTCCGCCCCAAAACTTGCCACCCCCGGATGCAGATCTCACCAGTCGAGGAGATAGCACCGAGTGACCAGGTACCCAGTCCCTATACCATTTCTGAGGAGGTACTCAAATCTCCAATACTCTGAATACTATATTTTGAGATTAACCCATGTCATGCTGAGGATATGCCATTTTCATTTGGGGGAAATCATAAATATTTTTTTAAAATGTGCTTAGAAGTATATGTCGTGACCGCCATTTGAACCGTCACATCAACTTTGGCTGTGATAATGTAATAAATTCAGTATAATAATTCTGCATACTGTTAATCATCAAGTATATGCAGTGGTTAGTTCAGGGACCATACATACTTAGTCCCAGGTTAGTTCTTTTTGAAATAATGCATTTCAGGAAAACTAAATGATTACTCCTTCAAAGTATACTTTGCTAGATAAGTATACTTTGCAATTCTGATGAAATCGGCCAAAGAAATGCTGTAAAATGCAAAAAAAATAACGTTCTGCACTGGAGCGTCAACGTCATACGGGATAACCAGTGAATAGGAATTATTTTTTGTTATTTTTGCTATGATTTGAGACTGGCAGGTGCTCTATTATTACGTTAAAAACATCTTTAGACGTTACAAAATTTAATAATTTTTTGGCACATGCAAACAACATGCAAAAAATATTACGACCTATTTCACTTAATTTGAGGGTCATTGACATAGGCTTATGGAACGTTTGTTGCAAGAACAGCTAGCGACGTCGTGTTGATTGCACGAGCGATCTGAAACTGAAAAAGTATGGATCACAAAAGTGTGGGATGCTTGTCCCATGGGTGAGATACGAGTAGATACTCATAAAAGTCTTCACATTCTGTGAGGAATGTTCATCCATATACCTTAACCCTTACCGTGCTGAATTAAAATTTGTCGTCGGCTGTTTATTTTTTATTTTCCATTTTTGTTATGACAAACATGGTTTGACAGCACTTTAGAATCATTTCCAATGGAAATGATTCTAAAATGCTTCCAAATCATGTTTTTATTTAGAGAAAATACAAAATAAGTTACAACAGCAGACGACAGTTTTCGGTTCCCGCCTTCTAAGGCTTAAGCCTACATTTGTGACTGTGACTTGAAGAATGGGTTGCCATTACACGAATGAAAGACCCGTCATGTTTCTACCAAGCAATATGGATTATTATCATGCAACATGACTGCTATTTGATCAGGATTTACACTGGTCATAAATCCTGTAAGTCCCATTTCTCCAGTCACAGTCACAAGTCTAATCACAATAATCACCCTAACCTCCCATGCCTCAGCTGCGCACCTTCTACCCGGACGATGATTACCATGACGATACGTCGCCGCCAGTAGGCCTGAAGCGAAACTACTCGACACCCACTATCGACTTCCTCGACAAATGGCAGCGGGAACGAAAGGCCGCGGAGTCGCCACAGAAACAGCTGCCGGTGATATCGCCGAGGGAGAAAACCTCGACACCGCGACTCCGAAGTTCAACCTCGGGAAGGCAAGTGTCATTGGTGCTGGACAAGCATACAGTGGGGTCAACGTGTAAGTGCACACACGAACGAACACGACAGGTTGGAACCAACCTGTCGTGTTCGTTCGTGTGTGCACTTACACGCTGACCCCACTGTACAACTCCGGTAGTTTTATCTTCATTCTGTCTTTTTATGCCATATAGTGTTACCGGCGTCCGTCCGTACGTCCGTCCCGTCCGTCCGTACGTCCCGATATTACCATATTCTTTAGTAACTTCGACATGGTTTCACATATTATGTCAATATTTATACACGTGATACATATGAACATGCCTTACACACTCCACCCCCCAGTACTTCGACTTTGACCTTTGGCCTTGACCTTTTCCACTTTAAATGTTTGCTTGGCACTTTGGGACAAATCTACGTGCACGTTTCTCAATCCTACACTAACTTCTCAATACTTTTGCCAATCGCTTAAATATTTATACACATGATACATATGAACATGCCTTACACACTCCACCACCCATTACTTCGACCTTCACCTTTGACCTTCACCTTTTCCACTTTAATTGTTTACTTGCCACTTTGGGACAAATCTACGTGCGCGTTTCTCAATCCTACACTAACTTTCACACACGCATTGCTCCAATGGTCCTCTACCGCCCTGTGACAAATCCACATTCGTCCTGCCCCCGCTAAGCACAGGGTCAAGGTCACAGACTTGGTGCGTTTGAAACCTTAACATTCAGTTAAATGGCTTATAATTTGTGTTTCCTTGCTCCGATCTGCTTCACATTTCATACACGCATTGCTACAATGGTCCTCTACAAATCCACATTCGTCCCGTCCCCACTAAGCCCAGGGTCAAGGTGTGTTCAAAACCTTAACGCTCGGGTAAATGGCTTATAATCAAATATGCCGCGTTTTCTTTGGCTGCCAGCGGGGGCATTCGTGTGCCGACAGGCCACATTTCTAGTTTCTTATCTGTGAGCAAATAAAAAATAAGTTGGAATGAAAATAAATTTGCCAAAGTGTTATTAAATATAACTACAGTGAAACCTCTCTAATTCTGTTTAGAGAGGGTTCACATCAGGCATTTAAAAGTTCTGAGCCATAGATGTGTGCGATGCGATCATGAACAGACATTATCACCTGAGATAAATGCCAAAACACTGTTCAAATATAAGATCCCAGATGTGATCTTGGTGTCCGGTTTAGAGAGGTTCCACTGTATCACATACTATGCTGTTAGGAAAAACAGGTACGTTGATTGGAAACGTTACACACCCCCCCACCCTCACCCCACCGCGCGATTGAGGAAAATACCTAACGACGTATGCGACCAGCATAGCCCCTTGTGGCTTGCCAAGTGTCTTATTTCAATGCTGTTCCTGAAAACGTAATGTATAGTACATGTAGCTGTATCCAATAGAATGAGAAGATGCATGGGCTTTACATGCGACAACACTCAGACCTACTCTCTGTTTCACGAAACCTGCCCAAATTTTACAGCTATATCCACAATGTAAAAACAATCTTTTTGTTTTCGAAAATATTAAATCGCATCACAATTTAAGAATGAGCCTTCTTTTTAGTTCGTAAAATTTGGTCAGATTTCTTAAAATTTGGTCAAATATTGATTTCATTGCGAAAATACAAATCCTCCATGTTAATCCATGACATCTTCACTTCACTCTCAACTCACTTTTCAACTTCCGTTTGTTCAATGCGATTTCAAAATGGCAAAGCACAGGTAAGTACAGTGGGGTCAGCGTGTAAGTGCACACACGAACGAAAACGACAGGTTGGTTCCAACCTGTCGTGTTCGTTCATGTGTGCACTTACACGCTGATCCCACTGTATAATGTGATAAACAGGGGAGATAATTTGGTTATGCATAATTTGCCATTTTTGCTGTACATGTACCTGTAAGTAAAATTTATCACATACAATCATATTTTTATTGTGACGGGATCATACTATGTGATATTTAGAAAGTGATTTCCATCAGAGGCACTGATTTAAGTAATATAAATAATATAAATTCTATTGAATTAATAACCATCGATTGCATAAAAAAACTAGCGTTTGTCATTTTTTTTAATAGTAATTAATGCAACAAACTTATTCAATTGACTCATATATTTAATTTGGTTCACAAATAAGAAGATACCAATTGATAATTAAAATAGCTTTTACTAATTAATCTGGGCCCGGTTGCTCAAAGCTTCTGTTAGCTTAACAGACCGTTAAATCCTTAGCATTGCTAAGGATTTAACAGTCTGTTAAGCTAACCGGGCCCAGTTTCATCACACTCTGCTCATGTCTGAGACCTTTAACATGCTCATGCCTTTAACATTGGGGAAATTGTGGCACATTCGTAAATTTTGATGAAGTGTTTGATATTATAAAAAAAATAATATTGTTTTCACATTGTGGATATAGTGGTAAAATTTGGACAGATGTTGTGAAACCAATACAGTACTAACGTTGTAGGTCGGGAAAATTGTCCGCGAGACCAAAAACTACCCTACCACTGCGGCGCACCTCCGTGACTTCTACATCGTCACGGCTATCAGTGGAGTCGGCCACTGGCAGGGTGCGCATAAAGTCTCCGATGGACCGCGCCGGGTCGGCACATCAACAGATATCTCTACAGGTACTGTATGCACACACAAACCAAGTTATAGTAAGTGATATGTGATTTATGAAATATTTGGCGTGAAAAATATTTGTTCTAATAAACTCCCCCATGGCTATGTAGATCATGGGATCTAAAGTACTGTATTACACCACAAAACTTTGAAAATATGATGTTTCATAAGGCTTTTGTATATCAGAAAAACGTATATTTATTGAAAATATGGGAGGGGCTTACTATTACAATAAATATGGTACAGTTGTCAGAGGCAGATATGGATATAGGTATTTGAGGAGTGTGGATTCTCAATTGTAAATGAGACGTACATGATCGTCAACTTAAAATACAAATAATGTTTTTTTTGTGTTTTTTTTTCAGAAATGTTTCTCATCTCTCATCCAAAATGTTTTTTAACCACTCGCTTGAACCGTCTCAACATTCACTTTGGATGAGAAATAAGAATTATAATCAGATCTTTGCACGTAAAAAAATGGGCTAAAACCTAAACTTTGCAAATTTTAGAGGGGACATGCGCCGGATACACTCCTGCCTGGATCCACACCTATTTGTCTTGTCTTATAAACAATTTGCTCTATTCGCCAGCTGCCCAGTGAGCTGCGGGGTACGAGTGCGCGTGTCGAGTCGAGACAGCCGCAATCCCGGCGCTCGTCGGTCGCCTCGAGTATATCCTCGGTGCAGTCCGTCGGGGACGAGTCTGAGTCCTCTGAGTTCCTCGGTGGCCGACGCATGGAGAGTCTACTCCAGGCCCTGCACCACGAGTCCGAGTCTGGCAAATTCTTCGGCAGGTTCATCGAGCGCAGTGGCAACATGGTGAGTTATTGTAGAGAACAGGAGCCTGTTTCACTAAACTTTGTACGACTAAAATGTTCGTAAGTGCAAACTTACGATAGTCTGTAAATATCACATTAACAATGTTTTCTTGTAAACAATTATTGGATTTACATTTATTGAGCAGCCTATGCTCAATAAATGTGAATCCATCAATTGAAATTTCCAGACGATCCTAAGTTTGCACTTATGAACATTTTAGTTGTGTATTTTAGTGTTTAGATGTATATATATATAATGACCCTACATGTAGGTGGAAAAAACTATCATTAATGAATCACGTTAATGTGTGAAGTGAATTTATGGAAATCTTCGTATGAACATTCTTATCGTACTAAGTTTAGTGAAACTGGCCCTAGGAGTGTCAGGCAAATGCCACCTATAAAATTTTATATATTTTTTCTTATTTCTCACCCAAAGTGTATGTTGTTACCATTCAGTTGCACCATCTCGTCGAGACGGTTCAACTGAGTGAAAATATCATAAACTTTGTGAGAAAAATTGTACTGTTTGATCAGCTGCTACACTGGTCACAAATCCCATATGCCCCATTTCTCAAGTTAATTACTTCTACCTTTATTCTATAAACTTGTTTCTTACATACTTCATTATTATTCTAATCACCCAATGTATCGCAAATTTTCCAAAAACTATTAACAATTTTGTTCGCAATCTTGAACTGTCAAAAATTAAAGAGTGTGTGTAAAATGTGACCCAGTCTCATTCTTATATCAGACTATGTTCCTTATCTGTCAGCCAGACTTGATTGTTCCTATCTGTCGGCCAGACTTGATTGTTCAATATCTGATGGGCATACTTGATTGTTTCATATCTGATGACCAGACTTGATTGTTCCTTATCTTTTGGCCATGCATACTTTATTGTTCCTTATCTGATGGCCAGACTTGATTGTTGCAGCTGTGGATCAACTGCCTGCATTTCTGGTGCACGGTTCAGGACTACCACCTGCTGTTCTACGCTCGCAGCCTTGACCCGTACGTCGTGCAGAAGAAGGCCACGGTAATACTCGCTCCACTCCCATCCACTCGCTCCACTCCTCTATGTTTCACTCCTTGTATGACGGTCATGGGCGGAGAACGGGATTTTATTATACCCCCCCGCAACGAAGTTGTGGGGGTGTATACTGGAGTCAGCTTGTCCGTCTGTCCGTCCATCCGTCCATCCGTCTTTCCATCTTTCCGTCCGTCACAAAACTTAACAATTGTAAATTTCCTTTTAACTTCTCTTTCCCTTTACGGAAATCTTTCATATTTTACCCGGCCCTTCTCTGACACTCATACATCATTCTGCAACAAACCTTAGTCTACGACCCCCATTTATGCCAGGGCAGGGCTCAAGGTCACGGACTTATAAACTTAGAAAAAAACTAAAACTTAACAAATGTAAATTTCCTTATAACTTCTCTTTCCCTTTGCGGAATGCAGTGATATTTTACCCGGCCCTTCTCTGACACTCATACATCATTCTGCAACAAACCTACGACCCCCATTTATGCCAGGGGTCAAGGTCACGGACTTAGAATGTCTAGTTTGCTTTTTTCAACTGGAACTCCATATGTGCTGATATAGTCTTTTATCTGAAAATGATAGTATACGAGCTGGAATGTATGTTTACCTTCGTTAAGCCTATAATTCATTCTAGGTCAGGGCTGACGCGGGGGGGTATTCCGTAAGCCCCCGCTTACTGACAAATCTAGTTGTATTTGTAACACTTGTAGATTATGATCATGTATTCTGGAAGTCGGCGTGACGTAAACAGGTCATGTGACACGAATTTGTCCATCTTAACTTTGGAGTAACACGATAGATTTCACTCTACGATACATCATATTCGCACAAAAGACAATATTGTTGTTGGAATAATGTAAATACTAAGCAAATTCAAGAATAGTTTTTATTTACTATCCATCGTTTTACATTTTTATTTAAACTTTCTTGAACGATCTGGAATTAGTTGGTATAAGCGTTCAAAAATTATTAAATTATATGGGAAAAGAGATCAGATTTTCCCCAGCGCTCCTTGACAGGGGAAATACTGTGCGTGAACTGGACGGTGTCCGACTTTCAGAATAGATCTTCGCTAATTTTTAACTAATCCATTAATCACCAAATTTTAAAATCTTAAAGATAATGACAAAACACTGCAGATCCTGATGAGATGGCTCGTTATGAGCCGGCTCATCTGGATCTACAGTGTTTGCAAATGCCCACTTTATGTTCTGTAAGCTTGAAAGGGTTCAGAATATTAGCTAAGCATACTGTATTTTGCCATGTATAGGTCGCAAGAGTGTAAGACGCACCCCTATTTTCAATGAGAAAAATCTGTGGAAAAATGTCTACATGGGGATACAAGACGGAACCAATTTTTCCAAAAAAAACCCAGAAAATCGCCACGTTTTTGTTATTTATAATTAATTCCCACACTGTTTTTCTACTCATACCCTGAACGTTTCGGACCAATACATGTAATTGAGTAATAAAAGAAAATCTGGCAAAATTTATAAAGGTTTTCTATCCAAGTAAATATTGGGTAGCCGTGAATGGCTGTTTGTAGTCCTGAAATGGGCTGTTTTAAAGGGGGTAGTCCTGAAAGGGCTGTTTGTAGTCCTGAAATGGGCTGTTTGTAGTCCTGAAATGGGCTGTTTGTAGTCCTGAAATGGGCTGTTTGAAGTCAGTCTAATAATTCCTGTACACAATGTCTGACACTCCAAATCCCTCGAAATTGCTCTATGACTCGAGTATCGCAACAGTTTCGCACCAAGAAAACAAATCTGACCACTTCACAGGAGCAGTGGCTTGTGCCAACAATTGACGTTTGACATGACTGAGATTGAAGATGCCAATTAAACATGTCTCGCCTTTCATAATAACTGGCAAACACCACAAATTACAGCACATGGGGGAAAAATACGACCCTTCATGTCAATAATGGCATAGATCGATCTTGTAAACCAATGTGCATTCCCAAAACATTCTCAGTATAGACCATTAACTCGGAAATTCAGTCAATTATGTGTTCCTGATACAGGGCCGTAACGTTTATGGTTAGGGCATGAATATGCCATTTTTCAAACTAGGCCAAATCTGCAAATTTGGTACCCTGAATCTAATTTTGATGCGAAATGAGAAAAAATGCAGAAAAAATATTTACTTTTTTTTTTATACATGAAATACAGTGGGGTCAGCGTGTAAGTGCACACACGAATGAACACTGACCCCACTGTATTTCATGTATAAAAAAAATTTCTGCATTTTTTCTCATTTCACATCAAAAGTGTATGTTGTTACCACTCAGTTGAACCGTCTCGGCGAGACGGTTCAACTGAGTGGTAACAACATACACTTTGGGTGGGTAGCGAACCAACCTGTCGTGTTCGTTTGTGTGTGCACTTACACGCAGACCCCACTGTACAGTGTTCACGTCCAGTGAACTATCCCAAAGCCTAACAACAAGAACAAATGTAGAAACAAACTTTATTTTATGAATCTTTGGTCATTTATGTCCATATATAGGGGTGGAAAATATGCTCTTGTAATTCAAACGTGTGTATAAGATGCAGGGGCTGTGTGGGATGAAAATCTGGGTAAAAAGGTGTCTTATACATGTACACAAAATACGGTATCACCTTCATACACATTACCTGCTTGGTGAATGAGAATATCTGTGTTTCAGACTATATACTCGCAGTATATCGTTATACAAGCACACCACCACCTCCAGTGCGATGACGAACTATGCCAGGCGGTGTACCAATGTCTCGATCCGCCGTTTGAGGAATTATTTGATGAGGTGGAAGAATACGCGATATCTGTGCTGTATGAGGCATGGCAGGAAATGTTCGAAATCGACATGACAACGTACAAGAAGGTAGAACTGATAGATGTGAAGCGCCATCTGGAGACGAAGTCCAAATACGTACTCAACCTACAGAAACGTGGTCTCATTAAGGAGGTAATTATTTTATTTTAAAAGAAAGGATCGGAGGATGGGATGGTATACATATTTTATTGATGAATCCATCTTTAACCCTTTCAACACTATAGACCTCTATAGCAGTGTTTGCAAACAGTGTAGATCCAGATGAGTCTCATCAGGATCTGCACTTTTTGTAAGTAATTTTCATATTTTTTTTATTTAATAAAAACAACCCCTTTTTATACGCCCGTTTGAAAAAACGGGACGTATTATGTATTCATCTTTAATGGGCAGACGGGCGGGCTGGCGGGCTGGCGGGCTGGCAGGCTGGCGGGCTGGCACAGCTTGTCCACCCAATAACTAGAGTTCTACTAGAGGATTACAACCAAATTCGGTATACATGTTTATCACGGCAAGATGAAGAAGCCTATTGATTTTAAAACATTTCTGTTGACTTATTTCCCCTTGGCGGCCATTTTTATTTTTTGCACTCTGTATTCTTGTCCACGCAATAACTCAAGTTCTACTTCACCGCTCGTAACCAAATTCGGTATACATGTTTATCACGGCAAGACGAAGAAGCCTATTTATTTGGAAAAAATATACATGTTTATCATGGCAAGAACCGTATTAATTTTCAGGGACTTATCTCCCCTCGTTAACTGGCCTTGCCTCGACGGGCATATATTGTGACCTTCGCACTCTTGTTATAAATGGACGAGTCTGAAAACCATTTTGTGATGATTGGATTTGTTGGAAAATCAACACAGTCCATTCCAGTCACTTAGGGGTGAAAGGGTTTCGTTTTCATATAACAATGGTAAATCTTACTCGAATTCACATCTGCAGTGTAGTAAGGGTTCTTGGCACAATATCAGGAAACTAACTGTCTTTCAGTGCTAAATGAGACTGTGGCTCAGGGGTAGAATACGGTACTTCAATACTGAAGGTTGTGAGTTGAAAACATGCCCTAGGGCATGAGCAATACTTTTATAGTAGATAGTAGTTGCATCCCACTGGTCTGTTGGATGAGACTTTAAACTGTGGTCCCGTTTAAACTGTGGGACGTTCAACACCATTCAGTTCATTTTTCAGAGCTGAAAGTTTTTATTGTCGAGCCCACTTGCGGAAAGCGAGACAGTGATCACAATGACGTACGGGTGTCCATGCGTCCGGTCCGTCCGTCCGTCCGTCCGTCTGTGCGTCCGTCCAAAATCTGCGTTAAAGTTTTTAAAAATACCATCAAATGCATCGGCGGGCTCGACATGTGGGCCATGGCCATCTGGTTGTAATTTTAACCTCTGTTTTGAGAAGAATGGAAAATAATAAAACAGCAAATGACTTAATTAGTACCGCTAACACATTGTGAATGAAAAGTTTTGAAAAGACCAACAATCAGGACGGTATTACCTGTATTGCAGCGTGTGTCAACACCAGACGTGATGGAGGGGTACGAGGACCCAGTCTACGATGAATCTCTCATCGCGAACATTCCCGACGCCTTCACCGACTATGGCCTCGAGCAGCTCATCCACAACCGCATCGAGCTCGAGCATTTCCGCAACTTCCTTGCAGACAACTACGCCAGCATGGACATCATGTGCTGGATGGACATTGAGGCGTTCCGCAGGATTGTCCACACCGACGAACGGCGCAGGGACTCAAAGGCAAAGGAGATGAAGACGAAGTACCTGAACAAGAAATACTTCTTCGGTCCAAACAGTCCTGCCGGCAAGGAGGGCCAGGATAAGGTTGGTTGCCGTGATTACGGGGGTTATGGTTGTGTGGCTGACTCTGTTTGCAGTTTTTGCAAGAGAAATATCAACAAAGATTGTCCGAAATGTTGGGTCTGTTAATTCATACTGTTTGTGACCAGAGTAGACCTGCACCAGCATGTGCATGCACAGTCTGCTCAGCATGGTGGTCACAGACTCAGGGGCCCGTTTCACTAAACTAGCTTTGTACGACTAAAATGTTCGTAAGTGCAAAATTATGATAGTCTGTAAATTTCACATTAGCAATGTTTTCTTGTCAACAATCATTGGATTTACATTTATTGAGCATAGGCTGCATATGCAGCCTATGCTCAATAAATGTAAATCAATCAATTGAAATTTCCAGAAGATCCTAAATTTCAACTTACGAACATTTTAGTCGTACAAAGTTTAGTGAAACGGCCCCCTGGAGAACAGGGAAAACATGGGAAAATGCAAAAATAAATTCACTGCATGGAAATATCAGGGTACATGCTAAAATTCCCCAAAATCGGGGAAAAATTAGGGAATTTGGCCACTTAGTGAAATTATAGCCCTTAAAATGTGTGACACGTCATTGCTCGATCACCTGCTGTTAGTTCATACTTGTCCTTTTTCTGAATAAAAACATGGTTTGACAACACTTCAGAATAATTTCCATTGGAATTTACTGTCTGTGAAGCAAATCAAACCATGTGTTGTATATCTGAGACATCATCTGAGACACAGGCACTTTCTTAACCCTTACAATGCTGAATTAATTTGTGTCGTCTGCTGAATATTTTTTATTTTCCATTTTTCTCATCAAAAACTTGGTTTGGCAGCACTTTAGAATCATTTCCAATGAAAATGATTCTAAAATGCTCCCAAACCATGTTTTTACTGAGAGAAAAGACAAAATATGAATTAACAGCAGACGACTATTTTCGGTTCCAACATTCTTAGGGTTAAGGTTAAGAATGTAGCATGATCATGGTTCAAATTGTGGATTAAGGGAAATCACTCTGCCAGCCTGTAACAATGATCCGTAGTGATTTACCTCCCATTGAACTACACTGCTGATACAAATTTATATGTTAAAAATCAAAGTAGAGCAATAAATGCATGATACTAATTGCACAGACATATCATTTGTGGCTGTGACTGGAGAAATGAGACTTATGGTATTTGCGACCAGTGTAAACCCAGATCAGCCTGCTGTCTTGATCAGTGTCTCAAGCTCCAGATAAGCTGCGTATTTGCGTAAATACCAAATTAAAATTGCCAAAAAAAACCAATTGAAATCAGAAGTAGCGAGTATCAAAAAGCAATAACAAATTTGTGGTACCTTTATCATGCTACAGAAAACAATAAACAGACCACAAATTTAGCATATTTTTCTTATTTTCCATGAAAACAAATCTTGGTATTTCATTAGAATTGTCTCCAAGGAGACAATTCTAATGAAATGCCAAGACCTATTTTCATTTTGAAGCAAACTATTCAATAATTGCTGTCTGTTGATGTGTAAACAGTAGTGTGATTTTATTTTACCCAATTAAAATATTGAAATACCCAATTGCTTCAGATATGATGGAGTGAAAATACTCAATTACTAATTCCTTATCTGGAGCCCTGGTGTCTGCAATGTTCACCATTCAGTCAGTGAAGCACCTGTCATGGTTCTAACTAAGAATATATGTCGTAACAGTCTGCAGGAGTGTACTAGCACATGTTATGGTTAACTAGCCACAAATGCCATAAGCCCCTATTCTCCAGTCGCAGCCCAATTTCTTGTATTGTGCCCTATGCCTGATTTTGGGTCATCTTTATCACATGTATATCTCGTTGTGATAGCAGGCCATGCAGATATAACTTTTCTCCTGATGTTTCATCTGTCTGTATGTAATATGTAGCAAATCTATGACCCTCCGCCCCTACATACACCTGACTTCCTGAAGTTGTGGGTTCAAACCTTGCTTTAGGCATCAAAAATACTTGCATAGTATTTCCATCCCACTGATCTTTCGGATGAGACTTGAAACCGAGGTCCGGCCCCCAAATAACTTTAGCTGTTGCTGGGAAGTTAACCCTTTCATCCCTAAGTAACTGGAATAGATTTTGATATGCTAATTTTACAACCAAATCAACAGTCACAAAATGATTTTCAGACAAGTCCTGATGAGAGGGCTTGTCACGAGGCAGCTCATCTGGATCTACACGTAACAGGCATGTGGTGTTGAAAGGGTTAAACCCACTCACTTTCACTTCTGTGACCAGGTAATGGAGGTGGGAGGAGGATGGGGGAAACTGCTGGAAGACCGACCACCCAACACCATGATTCTCGAGGCACAGAAATACGTCCAGGACCGACTGGAGAAAAAGTGGCTGCCCCTGTTCCTTGTAACTCCGGAGTTCGCCGAGCGACAGAAACCACGACTCAGCATGGATGACGCAGTGGACGACGTACTAGTACAGAAACGAAAGAAGTCACAGGCAGTTTGGAAGGTTAGAATTAACATGCCATGAGAAAATTGGCCAAAAAGGCTTTCCGATCAGGGTATATGCATGTCGTTAAAACATGTTAAGCGCCTCTCAAGCCACATACATACACCCTGTGATTATCAATACACATTGGGACCATCAGTACACCTTGGAACTATCAACATGATCAAATGCCTGGTTTGTAAGGATACAATATGGATGTGAACAATACTTATTAGATTTACAAACCATTTATTTTTTTAAGATTACAGTTGTAAATATTTACTCTTCTTACCGGTATGCCCCCTATGTGATAGCAAGTGGATCATATTGCTTTGCTCTTGACCGTAATGACGTTCCGTATGTCTGTCCATCCATGGTCATTTATGTCAAAATGTTTAGTTTAAACAATATTTTATTTCATATATAGCAGGTTACATATATACAAGACAAGTGATAAAAGGATTAGAAAACAAGCTTCGTAAAAGCTTATGTGAATTCTTCTCCTTGACAGTTGATGGGCCGCCGGCTGAGATAAGAGACCTTACGACAATTGCGTTAATTGACAATACTTGGAGATATATTTTGTTTGTTGTACCTCACACAGTACGATTTGCATGTACTCGCCTTGCTGGTGTGATTATTGCTACAACATTAGCTGAAAACGAACAGTGTACGCCCTGAGCAGACCGCTCGAATGAGCGGGCTGACATGGGTCCACGCTGGTCGCGTGTGTCGTAAGGGCCTTGTTCTCAGCAGGGTGCCCATATTACACAATAGTTATTGAACAGTGGCAGGAAATAGTTTAATATTGTTTATCTTATGATCACTGAAAATGAAAATGGAGCATACACGTGATAAATATGGTTCTATAATACCAACACCAAATATTATCAAATCACCAATAGGCCAACACCCGCGCTCGCTGCGACCGCAGTCAATCTATCAGAGGCAACAGCTGTCATTGGTTGAAGATCCAATTACCTTACAAGTCGCAGCAACAGAGTGTCTGGTTGTATACAAGTCTTTGATATATATGTGACAATTGGACCACTATACTTGATTGTTTTTTATTGTCTGGTTTGAAATCGAGTTGAAAACGAGCCATTATTATGTATACACCTATCTGTTAGTATATTTAGTTAGGAATTTAATTACTTTAGTCTGGCCTAAAAGCGTTTTGTAGACATATATTTGTGCACTTGCAAAAATACGGTGGTATTCTGTTCAAATGATAATCGTTCGTTACCATAAAGAAGATTGTTGGCTATCGGTGAACACGGAATGTCTGTTAAGTGAAGATGTCTTTGACGTTGATAGTTTTCGCAATATAGTAGAAAATGATTGATTGTTTCTACCGAACCACAAGTACAATTTGGAGAATCAACTATAGATCTACGATGAAGGTCATAATTCAAGGAACTGCATGACAAACGAAGACGGGCGTGAAGTACTTGTCCTTGTCTGCAGCCTATATTGTATAAGATGGGTGATTTTGTAACATTTTTATTTATAATTGCCTTAAAGGACGGTACTGATTGCGCATTTTTTTCCTGTTCTGACAATTTATTCCATTCACGAATAGTGTGGGGTAGATATGAATTCAAGTACAATTGTGTACGACAATGTACTAATGGTATATTAGTAGCGTTTCTAAGGGTATACCGTGCTTGTATCTGTTCAGGAATCAGATCGCTAAGATATTGTGGGGATAGTTTATTTACCATTTTGTAAAATAGTATAAGTTTGTGTTTATTTCGTCTGTTTTCCAAGGATTCCCACCTGAGATCTTGATATAATTTATCAATATTACAAAGTTTAGTAGCTCCACACACTATGCGCGCAGCTTCTATCTGTACTGCTTCGATCTGGTGTTTTAATTCGTCTGTGCAATTACTCCATACAACATCACCATACTCCAAAAGAGGTCGAACAAAACAAAAATACATGCGTTCAAGAGCTGACCTTTTTAGGGTGAATTTCAGAGATCGTAATATGCCTATTCTTTGCCATGCTTTATTTAGATATGATGAGATGTGTGGATACCATTTTCCGTTTTCTGATAGAATTATTCCTAGATGTTTATGTTCATTAACAGTTGTAATAGGACGAGTGTCCATTTTAAGTACTGGATGCTGTGGTTTATTATGTTTTCTTGAATAAATCATTGACATTGACTCTGTCTTGGATGGGTTGAATGTCACTAGCCATGTTTTTGACCATTGATTTATAGTTTCTAGGTCGTTATTTAATGCAGCTGCTGCTGCTGATATTGTGTCGTCGACTATTATGTACAAGCTTGTGTCGTCTGCAAATAATCTAATGTTGGAGTTAATTTCTTGGACTATGTCATTTATGTATATTAAAAACAATAAAGGTCCTAAAATAGATCCCTGTGGAACACCTGCATTGATAGTGCACCAATTAGACGCGGAGTTACTATATACTACACGTTGTTTTCTAGAGGACAGATACGACTTAAGCCATTCGAGCATAGAACCAGAGATTCCGATGTTTGATAGTTTGTAAAGAAGGCCTCGATGCCAGACTCTGTCAAACGCCTTTGATATGTCGCAAAAAACAGCACGAACCTCTTTTCCTTCATCCATTGCTTTGCAAATATCGTTATAGATGTAATAAGTAAGTTGATTTACAGTTGAATCACCTTTGATAAAACCCGATTGGTATGATGTTAGTTTATTGTTTGAGGCCACAAAATTGTACAAATATTTATGAACACATCGTTCCATTAGCTTACCAATGCAGCTAAGCAGGGAAATCGGTCTGTAGTTCTGTGGACTTGAAGGATCTGCCTTTTTAAAAATCGGTATTACATTCGCCTGTTTCCATGGAGAGGGGAAGTATGAATTACTTAGTAATGTATTGAAGTATGTAGAAAGTGGTACTGAAAGTTCACGAGAGCCCTCACGAAGTAATCTGGGACTTATTAAATCAGGACCACTGGCTTTTGATGGATTGACTAATGATATAGCATTGATTACATCTGTAGGAGAGATTGTGATTGTTGTCATATTGGGTAGATTCGGTTGTGTGGGAGGTGGCAGTGGAGTAGAACTGTCATCAATGGTGGACTGTTTTGAGAAGAAGGAATTAAGTAATTCCGTTTTTTCTTTGTCTGTTTGTGCCTCTATTCCGCCATCAAGCAATGTAGGAATTGTCGTGGAGGTTTGTTTAGCCTTCAATTGTCTTGCAAGTTTAAACCATGTTTTTACTGAAGTTTCGGAATCATTAACCTTCTCTATTAGTTTATTTTCATAATCCGATTTACATTTTCTTATGAGTTTCGTAACCTCGTTTCTAATTTTTCGGAACTTAGACCAGGCTAGTTCTGTATTCACATTTTTAGCTCGTTTATGGATTTTATTTCTTTTCCTTATTACTTTTCTTATACTATTATTAAACCATGGGATATCATTCGGTCGTATAGTGACTATTTTCTTGGGTATTGTTTCAGTAGCTATCTCTATTATTGTAGTTGCGATTGTTTCGGCTGTAATATCTAAATTTCCTGAATTAAGAATTTCGTTCCAATCGACAGAGTTTAATTTTGTTCTGTAATTGTCATAATTTCCTCGATCGTAGAGCCAGACTTTCCTTTTATATGTTGTGACTTTCGCCGTCTTTATCTTTAATACTGCAACTATAGGACAGTGGTATCTTATAAGATCAGGGATGAAGGATCGGCAACAAAGCTGGTAAGTATATGTCTGGCGTCTTTAGTAATTATTAGGTCTATGAGAGAGCTTGAATTTTCAGAAAAGTTTGTTGGCGTAGTGATAAGCTGTTCCGCATTATATGATGTGATAAGCCTACTAATTCTATTCGAGTCAGAATTTTGTACATTTATATTAAAATCCCCTGCAATAATTACATTTTCGCATATTTGGTTGAAGGCGCGATCAATACTTTCTTCAATCAATGCCCACTGATTATTATTTGAATCCGGTGGCCTATATATGCCTCCTATTAATAATTTTCTTTTGTTTACTAATAGTTCTAACCATAGCGATTCAATGCCAGGGACAGATAGATCTGCCCGTGGTGTTGCATGCATGCCCTCCCTTACATATATTGCTACCCCACCACCTAACCTACCTATTCTGTCACAGCGAAATGGATCGGTAAAGTTAAGTATATGCAATACGTCATTGGATATTGTTGGTGAAAGCCAAAATGAGTATGTCATAAGGTTGAGCTTCTATCTGCAGTATGTCTATTTTGGGTTTTAGACTCTGTATATTTAGGTGCATAATGCTCAGACCACTGTTGATAATATCCATGTAGGAATCTGTAGATTCGGAGCACGTTGATTCAGATTCAGAAACCGGACCTGGATTTGGATGAATGTCGCCAGATAGTAATATAAGTGTTGCTTTTAAGCCTGGATTTATAATTTGATATTTATCAGTTGATATCAGACAATTAAGGATATACCATTGGACGGCTGCTGCCTCATGGCGGACGGAAGCTTCGCTATGCATCTCACTAAGGTACAGCATCATTCAGTATTACGTAAAGCGAAGCTTCCGTTCGCCATCGCGGATCAATGCGATAAACGCAGCGAGCGAGATGTGGTGCGATCCAACAAGGCATAAGGTGTTGGTTGGAACCTAAATATGTACATGTATGCTCATTTTCATAGGGTACAGATAACACAACAAAACAGGGGAAAAACATGTAAAAGTACATACACGTTTCGGGGATTCATATCGAAAGGATAGAGCGGACAATGCAACAGTTTAGAAGATTCAAAACCTACGATTAAACAAACAAGACACTGAAACGGAAGACACGAAAACAAACAAAACACTAAAATAGAAAACACGAAAACAGTCATCGTGTGACGGTGTCACATTACAATACAGTTCGAGAGCCTACCGTACATGCCATTATACATAAGCTCTTGTCATATGTGTATTATCTTAGAGTTTAATGGTAGATACGTAAGGTACACGTATTTTGCGTGGTCCGGATAAGCCTTGTCTATGCCAGTCATCGATGACAAGCCATTACTTATGTGATGCAACTGTGCCTGTGTGATCAGGGATCTGATCAATCAAAGATCAGGTAAGGCGCTACGCACGGTCGACTGCCGACTAGTACATGTATACTTGTGACTGGTCACTGAGACCGCACCTATGACAGAACAGCGATACTTATATATTCGATATAATATTTAAATGTATGTTTTAGATAGTCATTATTTTATATTTACTGAATATTAGGTAGCGTATACTCTGATCAGATTTTGATATTGCATAAACTGGTAATACGTTGTAATAACCAAGTAAGGTCTCCTTTCTAATCTGACAGGTATACAGTCGAAACTTTCCCGTGCAACAGCCCTCGCTTTCTATTTATAGCTTACGTTATGTTAGCGTGCACGTGACTATGCAATGAGTTGATTATACAAAAAATATGAATGGTTTTTATTTTTCTAGCGACCTGGTGAGTTACTTACATGTAAGCATGCTCATATTGTCGGACCACGTGCTATCTGCTCAACAACGTGTAGTCAATATACAATGACACATGGTACAAAGAAATGAAAGACGAGACAATACTGGATTTACTAGCGACCCGGTGAGTTACTTACACATGTGTGCGTGTTCATATTATCCTACCACGTGGTATTTACTAAACATCGTGTAGGCAATGTATAATGGCGTATATGGTGTCACAAAGAAATAAAAATGAGACAATAATATACACGAACATGCGTTAGTACATGTCATTGCCTGTGAGATGAAATCGTAGTTTTATCGACGAAATACACCTCCATCATACTAAATGTTCACCAAGCATACACGTATATATATATTAGTAGCAATACACGACGACTATCAAGCTTTAGTTCTCAGTTTGCAATTGCATGGCTTTGCCCTAAACCGGGTTATTGTAATCTGACATGATCAATGGCGTCAATAATAGCAAAATCGTGACGTACAAGGTGCTAATTCACATGGCGTGTCGCATCTAAGAATTACACTCTATTATGGTGTACTATTACTAAATGTTCACCAAGCATACACGTATATATATTTTAGTAGCAATACACGATGAATATCAACCTTTAGTTCTCAGTTAACAATTGCATGCCCCAAACCGGGTTTATGTAGTCTGACATGATCAATGGCGTCAATAATAGCAAACTCGTGACGTACAAGGTGCTAATTCACGTGGCGTGTCGCATCTAAAGATTACACTCAATAATTTACAACACTAGGTAAAGGGCATGTGTTATAGCTGCAGATGAGAGACCAGTGTAGACATGAAATATGCACAATATGTTGTGAGTAGGGATAATCCTCAGTAATGGATTCGGTAAATAAACTTGCTCACACATATATTCACGCCAAAAACATAAAATATTATATACGAAATATAGATCATGCAAACAGTTTATGATGATCACATACACAGTGATGATTGGAGAGACAACAATTAAAATATGCATAGTTTCCCTGGCCCAACTGTTCTCCACCTCCACAAAATTATACACAAGAACATATATATATAAGCCTATGCATACGTGCTATTCACACAGGGGCGTATACTCAAACTACAGTGCGTTACTTGGAGAAACCTGGTCTAATAATGAATAATACAGTTAACCCGGCCCATCTATTCCGGATTTCCATATAAACATCGAGATACTGAGGAGGGCGAGTTAGGTTTTGATTTTGCATATCTGATGAGCCGTCACGTTTGAACAGACGTGACATGCAGGCTGATCTGGAGACACTCGGTTTGTATTTGTCGTGAGGTCCATTATGTAGACAAGTCACACAATATTTCAATCAAAACAACACGATACACGAAAATATTATGAGTAGCAAATTGCAAGAATGTTCAACTAATATGTTTTACACCAAAGTACGTATCCGTTCTGACAATATTTATAACGTACATGCATATATTCGCATACAGTATTTGGGACAGCAACCAACACAATCGTGCATAAACAAAGCTGGCGACTATTCAACAACACACGCTCACATGTACACGGTCATGTAATCGCACAGCAACACACATTACACCCGCACACAGACATACATGTATAAACGCATGGGTCATACAGAAAGAAGGCGGTGCTGACCCATGGGGGACGCATGCGCACACAGACATACATGTATAAAAGCATGGGTCATACAGAAAGAAGGCGGTGCTCACCGGGCGCATGCGTACACTTTGGCTACGATATTTGAAAAAACCAGGTCTAATAATACATGTTTAGTTACCCTGACCCATCTATTCAGAATCTCCATGTAAACATGGAGATTGAGATTAGGGTGGGTGTCATTTTGCATTTACATGATTGTTTGATAAGCCCTCACGTTCAAGATGTTTGTCCATCATCCCATATCTTCCATATAACTTGAAGGATGACTTTACTATTGGAAATCTGTTACATCTGAACATATGTAACATACTCTCATATCACCATTAACATGACTTTGATCAGTTTTACTTTCACAATTTTATTGAAACACTTCAAGTATTTTCCTCTTATTTATTTTATCGCTGCGACTAGAGAACTTGATTCAAATCAGCCTATGCTTCCATCAATGAAACACCCATTATGCTTCTGACAAGCAAGATAGATCGTTATCAGGCAACAAGAGTGTGCTATTTAATCAGGAGCAACACTGGTCCCAAATCCAATAAGCTGCCAATTCTCCAGTCACAGCCACATTTACCAATCATATTGCTGCATGTGTCCTTTAACCCTTAGAATGCGGGAAACAAAAATTGTCGTCTGCTTTTGTTTAACATTTTGTCTTTATTCTCAATAAAAACATGTGTTGACAGCATTTTAGAATCATTTCCATTGGAAATGATTCTAAAATGCTGTCAAACCATGTCTTTGATAAGTGAACTGGAAAACACAACCAGCAGACGACAAAAATTTAATTCAGCTGTGTAAGATTTAAGTATTACCATCTTCCATACTCAGCTCCTGGAAAGCAAGTGGGTGTCGTCGTCGAAGGAAATCATCACGTTCCGCAAGGGCCTTTTGAACCCAGTGACATCGATGCAGTTCCGACGATACGCCTCCATCAAGGGGGACAGTCTGGAGAATGACGTGCTTTTCTGGCTGGAGGTGCAAAAGTTCAAGGTAATTGCCAGAGCATGAGAGAAGATTCATATATTGACGGTGAAATTATCAGGATTGACACCGGAGGCCAAGTGATCTGTAGCCTATTTCATCAACATTGCAAAGTATTCCTTTCCAGCAAAGTATACTTTTAGGGAGAAATTTTCAATTTTAGGACAAATTTATTAATTTTTATTATACTGAATTTATTACATTATCACAGCCAATTTGGCTGTGATAATGTAATAAATTCAGTATAATAATTCTGCATACTTTTAATCATGAAATATATGCATTTGTTAGTTCTATATGAAATAATGCATTTCAGGAAAAATAAATGATTACTCCCTCAAAGTATACTTTGCTAGAAAAGTATACTTTGCAATTTTGATGAAATCGGCTACTGGTGTAGTAAGGGTGCCTGGCACTGGATCAGGACTGCACTATTCTACCTGTATAATTATGTACTTATACATAACTGCATTGTTTCATATAAAACAAAACCCTGTTTATATTTGCCGATTAGAATTACTTCCCATCCGTGCAGTCTATTTATTACATTATGACAGCCATTGTTTAAAAAGAATTATATTATTCCATGAAATAAAATAATTAATTAGTTTATGTATATATTGACAATTACTCCCTTAAAATGCACTTAGCTAGATTAGTGCACTATTATAAAGCGATTTTGATGAAATCAGATACTGTAGCTGATTTCATCAATAATCTAGCTAAAAAAGGGAATAATTTTCGATCATGCATACATTTATTAACATTTTCTGATTCCCCTAAAGGACATGTACCACGCCCACAATGACGACACCCTGATTCTACAGAAGATCAGTACGATCATCAACTGCTTCATCGAGTCCCAGCTCCCACCCACGCTGCAGGTGGACATTCCACAGGAGGTCGCGGATAAAATTGTCGACCGCAAATACGAGCGCAGTCCGTACCTGTTCAGAGAAGCACAGGTAATCGCGCTTGTGGAAATTCTGATGTAACTGTAATCAGCAGACAACACCTCGTCCCACTGCGAATGACCGATTCAGCGAGTCTTTGGGCAAGACAACTTTGTGCTAGCCTTGTCCTATCGGATGGGGACTTAAATAGTCAGTCCCGACATGCAACGTCATCGAGCCAGTGCCATCGTTAAATCAAATCATTTACATTTACTGTAGTCAATAATCCTGAGTGTTAATTTTCCCACTCGCTAGATTTCATTTTCCACATGCTGTTTGCCACTTTCCAGATTTATGTCATTTTTCAGTTGATTATTTTCCGTGTGCTGTTTACCCATTGGCTGGATTTCTGCGAGTTCCGCAGTAATATGGCAGATGAGAAGATAATGCCACTGATTGAGCGACGACGGAAACACGCCAAGACCAAGGAGCGCCAGAAACAACAGGAGCTTGAGGAAAAACAAGCGAAGGTATTTGTCTGCCATGTTTTAACCCTTTCACACCTAAGTAACCGACATGGACTGTTTCACGTTAAGTTTGAGACTGTTCCATTAATAGAAAGGGGGGTAATTTTGTAAAAATTTAAAAAATGTTATGGTGCAGATCTTGATGAGACGGCTAGTTACGATCTACACTATTTGCAAATATTGGGAATGAGGTCTCCATTGTTGAAAGGGTTTACCTTAACTCTTCCTACGCTGTTGACAGAAATTGCCGTCTGCTGTTTTTCATTTTTGTTTTAATTCTTAACAAAAAACTGGTTTTGACAGCACATGAGAATCGTCTCCACTGGAGACGATTCTCATGTGCTGTCAAAACCAGGTTTTTATCGAGAAATATTGAAAATAAAACATTTCCAGCAGACGACAACATTTAATTCAGCGTAGTAAGGGTTAACCCATACAATGCGGGAAAAGTAATTCTCATCTCCTGTTGTTTTATATTTTCTTTTCAAATAAAAACATTGTTTGGCAACACTTTAGAATCATTTCCATTGGAAATGATTCTAAAGTGTTGTCAATGCATGTTTTGAATAGAAAAATATGAAAATTAACAGTAAATTTAATTCAGTATTGTAAGAGTTAAATCCGGAAGACATTTTGTGGTCCATTACTTTTTACATGAATATTTATTTCTTAATAAAAACATCTTTTGACATCTCCATTGGAGACAATACTCATGTGCTGTAGAAACATGTTTGTCTCACCTGGGAAAGTCGACGTTGTTGTAAGCATCATTGAAGGCATCGTCATTTTAAAGCTTAGTCAGAATTGTTGCATATTATTGGCTGGATCTTTACCAAGTTTCATCAGTTGCTTCCTCACATTGGTGTCATTCGCGTGACCTCTACCTTCATGGGTGTGACATTTGCCGGCGATCGCCTTTATTGTAAATAAATAATTTACAATGACAAACAAAAGATGACAGCTAGCAGATAAGGGGCCCGTTTCACTAAACAAAAGATTTGCCAGCATCTGCTGTCAGTGCAAATATTATTTCAAATGACATTTGCAATAATATTTGCACTGACAGCTGATGCTGGCAAATCTTTTGTAGACATGTACAAGAAGGGGGAGTATGGTAGCATTAGTGACTCATGTTAATGTGAGAAATCGATTTATAAAAATCTTCATAATACCATTTTTATCGTTCAAAGTTTAGTGAAACGGCCTCCAGGAGCAAGACTGGCCATAAATGTCAGAAGCCTTATTTACTCAGGCAAATTTAATGGACTCAAAGTTGACTGATTATGTGATGAACATGTTTACACTGAGTATTTCTATTTTCTGCCCATGAAGACCGTAATCCTTCGAACACCCTTTACTAACCTACAGTTTAGTGTCGATCCACTCGAATATTACTACGTGTCCATCCTACATTTTATTGTTCTCTATTTTCCTTGTCTGTTCTTCTCCAGGATGCTCTTCTCCAGGTTGTTTATCATTTTAAAATCATCTCCGATTTCCCGTCACCATATGTATTATTGTGTTCCATTAACCCTTTCACCCCTGTAACTGTAATGGATTTTGATATGTTAATTTTGCAACCAATCCAATTGTCACAAAACGGTTTTCAGACTAGTCCATTTGCTCTCAAAAATTACTTGCAAAAAGTGCAGATCCTGATGAGACGGCTCGTCACGAGCCGGCTCATCTGGATCTACACTGTTTGCCAATACCACTATACAGGCCATTGGCATTGAAAGGGTTATATCCCTATCATCATGATCATGCTGTGTACCTCTGCACAGTTATTTGTGTCACAGTTTCCTGTATATTAACTTGTGTCATGCTGAGGATGCTGAAATAAAAAATGCATAAAATAAAAAAAATGTTTTGCTTGTTTCTGCGTAAAAGTATATGTTGTCACCACTCATTTGAACTTTCTCACTGAGACGGTTCAAATGAGTGGCGACAACATATTCTTTCATGGAAAAATGGAGAAAATTGAAAAAAATGTTTAATAGCAAAAATCACTTATTTTTGCAGAAAAATTATTAGAAATTTTGCGACCTGAATCAGTATCCTGCATGACGTTGTTAACACCCCAACCTGACTTTATAATTACACGTTTCACTAATTTATTTCAGCGGCAAAAGGTACTGAATTCATGTACATGTAGCTAATTATAGTATCTTAAAGGGTCACCAGGTGTTTGAAAAAAAATTATTTTCTATTTTCTTACATTCACATAATGAAGCCTGTATTCCCAAGAACCAATATTGCACTCTCAAGATATCAATACAGGTTTATTGAAACAATTTGCCGAAACTGAACATAGTCTGGAAATCGATTACAATTACCGAAATAAGAATGGAAAGTGTTAATACCTGTGCGACTCTGCTTATCGGGCCATCGATGGGCAAAAGATCCTTTGGACATTTGTAACAGTGTTGTCTCTGGTCCACCTGCATATGCTCAATGGACTTAGAATTGTGGCTGAATTATGCATCACGTAACTCATGCTCTGACAGTATCACCTGCCAGGTCCGAGCCTCGTTGTAACCTGTAAATAGCCGGTGAACCGAATGTTTTAATGGAGTGTGCATTGTAAATACTATACCCGTGATAAACTGTTGATTCCGGGAAATGATTATTTTACCAAACACCGTGTTCCACACTGAAGAAGAGGTGTGCCAGTATTGGCAGAATATAATTATAACAACAATAATATGGCTAACAGGCTGATCTGGGGCAACACTGGTTACAAGTACCGTTTTGTTAATCGGCGGCCATTTTATAATGGTATTTTATAATCCCACCTTACTAACTGGCTTGTATTAATCTATCTGTATGTTCCATGTCGAACTGTGAAATATGTGACTGTGACTGGAGAAATGTTGTTTATAAACTTGGTGACCAGTGTAGACCCGGATCAGACGGCGCATCCGCGCAGTCTGATCAGGGTCTGCACTGATCGCCATTCAGTGGGCAATAAACCATCATGATTCTATTAAACGGTATATAACGTCATCAGGCTGCAGCTGTGTGCTAGCAGATCAGGAGCTAGACTGGCCATATATACCATAAACCAAGTTTCATAGTCGTATAACGTTCGCAAATCCTGATGAAAACACCATTATTAGAACTGGTCGACTCTGGGTAACATGTAACATTTCAAGTTTCCTTCTTTATACCCTCCGCAACGAGTTGTGGGGGGGTGTACTGGAGTCAGGTTGTCTGTCCGTCCGTCAGTCCGTCCGACGGACATCCGTCCGTCCGTGTGTCCGTGCCATGCGTCCGTGCGTCCGTCTGTGCGTCCGTGCGTCCGTGCGTCCGTAAACTTAACAGAGAAATATTGTTATAACTTCTATTTCCTTCATCTAAAATGCTGAATATTTCACACATGCATTCCTGTAAGGCTCTACTACCATACTGTGCCAAATCCACGACCGTCCAACCCCCGCTGATCCCATGGTCAAGGTCAAATGCTTAGACTTTTTACAAAACTTAACATCAGAGAAATATTGTTATAACTTCTATTTCCTTCATCTAAAATGCTTAATAGTTCACACATGCATTCCTGTAAGGCTCTAATACCATGCTGTGCCAAATCCACGACCGTCCAACCCCCGCTGATCCCATGGTCAAGGTCAAATACTTAGTCTCTTTACAAAACTTAACATCAGAGAAATATTGTTATAACTTCTATTTCCTTCATCTAAAATGCTTAATATTTCACACATGCATTCCTGTAAGGCTCTACTACCATGCTGTGCCAAATCCACAACCGTTCAACCCCCGCTGATCCCATGGTCAAGGTCAAATACTTAGTCTCTTTACAAAACTTAACATCAGAGAAATATTGTTATAACTTCTATTTCCTTCATCTAAAATGCTTAATATTTCACACATGCATTCCTGTAAGGCTCTACTACCATGTTGTGCCAAATCAACGACCGTCCAACCCCCGTTGATCCCAAGGTCAAGGTCAACTACTTAGTCTCTTTACAAAACTTAACATCAGAGAAATATTGTTATAACTTCTATTTCCTTCATCTAAAATCCTTAATATTTCACACATGCATTCCTGTAAGGCTCTACTACCATGCTGTGCCAAATCCACGACCGTCCAACCCCGCTGATCCCAACGTCAAGGTCAAATACATGGTCTCTTTACAAAACTTAACATCAGAGAAATATGTTATAACTTCATCTAAAATTCTTAATATTTCATGCATGCATTCCTCTAAGGCTCTACTATCATGCTGTGACATATCCCCGCTGATCCCAAGGTCAAGATCACATACTTTACAAAACTTAACATCAGAGAAGTCGGTTATAACTTCTATTTCCTTGCTCGGATCTGCTTCACATTCACGTTCGTGCCACCCGCGCTAGGCCCAGAGTCAAGGTCACAAGCCCACACACTTGGAAAATTTTACATATTAGGGGTACCTGGGCCCATGCGGGGAGTGTGGGGGGGGGGGGGGTGGGTATTCCGTAAGCCTTGCTTACTGACCAATCCAGTTAGGGTGCGGTTTGCAACTATAGGTTACGTCTCTTATATTAGGACTTTAACTGAACCATTCTGGATCCATTGATGTCTGCTTGATTCTTCGCACAATCATTTTTATCTGGCATACATAGCAGGAGCGAGACATATGTTCTGCTTTATAGCAGTGACTACATTTTGAAAATTACATATTTGGGAATGCAATCATAATTTCAACGTCATATCGCCTTCATATTTGGTTTGTGGGGTGGCTGGTTCGATAGTCCATCGGTCCAGCCATCTCATGTCAAAGGGAAACAACTTTGAGATTCTGTTTATCACATGACTTCAGCCTACAAAAAGCAGAAAACTTTGAGATATCCAATACGTTTTAGTGAGTAGACGCCATTGACTATTTTCACATCTATTTGAAAATCCCCACAAAGAAAAATATTTTTAATCCTAGCAATAAAATTATTAGAAATATTCCATATTCCCATTTCAGTAAGCTTCGTACGACTAAAATGTTCGTAAGTGCAAACTTATTATAGTCTGTAAATTCACATTAACGATCTTTTCTTGTAAACAATTATTGGATTTACATTTATTGAGCATAGGCTGCATATGCAGCCTATGCTCAATAAATGTAAATCCATCAATTGAAATTTCCAGACGATCCTAAATTTGCACTTACGAACATTTTAGTCGTACGACGTTTAGTGAAACGGGCCTATGTTCTTTGCAAATACTTCATACTACCAACTGTGAGCTCCTTCTGATAATGCAGTAATTTTAATGAGTCACGGACGCTTCTAATGAAGATTCAACATGATGACGTCAACGTCAAAACAGTGTTGCTTTGTCTTGCCATTACGGACGTCATTTGGAGCGTCTGTATTGTATTCATTTGACATAACATTGGCACATAATATGAATACGTAATTAGGGTGAGGCGGCCAGCCAATCAAATACGCTCCAGGTGTTATTACAAGTGTGTTATAACACATTTATGAAATGGGTTACAACACGCCATAACAATGATTTCATGTGATAATGACATTTACTGTTGCTGGAAAACCTTTGCATGTTTGAGTCTCAATTAATACAACAGATGATATATATGCTGTCTCACTGTGATTATTGTCTAATAGTTTTGCTGACCACAGTGCAGCTACTTTAGTGATTGAATGGAGAACAGCATAGGCCCTGCACAGATGGTCTTACATTCATAACTTCAACATCTTACCACCTATGGATTTTGATATGTTCATTTTGCAACCAACCCAACCGTCACAAAATGGCTTTCAGACTAGTCCATTTATGACAAGGGGATATGTTTTGTTCTCAAAAATATGAAAATTACTTTCAAAAAGTGCAGATCCTGATGAGACGGCTCGTTACGAGCCGGCTCATCTGGATCTGCACTTTTTGCATAAACCGATATAGCGGGCTTTCGGGTTCAAAGGGTTAATACAGACAATTACAGACATTCATTCATCTTCAGGTAAATTTCCACACTGATATCAGGGGCCATAACCGTGTTTCCTTAAAATGTTAACGGACATTACTATTTATTCTCTGTATTCATTTTTGGATGTGCAATGATCCCTTCATAGTCCCCATATGCCTCTGTTGTGATATATAGGGTATTTGGAGAGTCCTTGACATGCGAGACGTTTAATTGCAAGGAAATCTTATTTTTGCATTAAATAGTTCCTTAAATGGTATTTGGATTGTAGCTTTGTATATTGGTTTTGTTTATTTTATACAAATTGTTTACTGGTTACATTGTTGATGTACACGAAAAATGTGTAAGTGTAATAGTATATTAACCCTTATTTTTTTTTTTGTCGTCTGCTGTTTATTTTCTGTTTTCCATTTTTATCATCAAAAACATGCTTTGACAGCACTTTAGAATAATTTACAACATGCTTTGACAGCACTTCAGAATCATTTCCATTGGAAATGATTCTGAAGTGCTGTCAAACCATGTTTTTATTGAGAAATAAGGCATGATATGAAAGCAACAGCAGTTATTTAATGGGATGTAAGATGGATAATAATGGTGTTTTTATGAGCTCTGTGGGCATGTAATTTAGTCAAGTTAATATTTAATTTCATTATTATTACATGTAGTTTGTATATTGAATATTTTATATGTCAATTGTACACATTCCAGTTACAGGCATGAGACTTTTCCTCTTTTAGTCTGATTTCAGACTTTTTGTTCACGATTTGACACTTTGACATGTTTCAGATTCTGTCTGATATGCTCAAATGTTATACTCTTGTAAGGGGGGTAGTGGGTTTGATCCTTTTTTCAGGTCATTTCAGACTTTTTTTAGGAATGCTGGTCTCATCTTTTTTCAGGTCATTTCAGACTTTTTTAGGAATGCTGGTCTCATGCCTGCAATTATGTGTAACAGTTTAGTTACTCAACTTACTGTGATACCTTGTATCAAGTTTGTGTTGTCATGTTGTTCGTGAAGTTTGCTCATTATAACTACCGGTATCGTGACCTCATTTGTGTCTGTGACTGGAGGAATGGGGCCTATGGGTTTTGCGACCAGTGTAGATCCAGATCAGCCTGTGCTTCAGCACAGTCTGGTCAGGATCTGCACTGTTCAGTATTCCATCAATAAATGCTTCTAAAATTTTAAGCAATATTGATCATTATCAGGCTACAGGAGTGTACTGCAGCTGATTCTCTTTATCTCGATATCACTTATCTCGATATACCTGCTTATATCGATATACGTCCGAGGTCCCGGCCAAATTCCCTATATATATCATGTATTTTACTCCTGATAAATCGATATCGAATACGTCGATATTTCGGTTATGCCAAAGTTGAAATCGATTCCCGATAGCATGTTTCCTTCATATTTGTATTCTGATTACTCGATGTGAAAAATAAGCGCCCGTCACCACCAAATCTGATTCAGAGAGATTATCTTGTGTAAGTTTTCACATGTCTTAGTCATCCATAGAAATAAAAAACACCGCCGCTAAAATGTGTTCAACTTTGCACAAACATGGTAAAGGAATTCACAAACCATAATTGACCAATTAATCAATGTGACATTGGATCACTTTAACATGAAGATGAAATAAACGATGTGGCAATCAAGTCAATTGCAATTGACATTTATAAACGCCCTTTGATTTGACTTGGGCCGAATATGTTTGTGGCTGACGAGTCTAGGTCCGACGTGGTTTGGGGACGAAACATGTGTCTTGCATGTTGCGATTGAATAATAAAATTGTCAGAAGAGACGGTGAGCGTTGACATTTAGATGTGTATTGGGTACGATTTGCAAAACAAATGTTGTGTACCGGTAATTGTGTCATGCCTTTGCGATATATTTAGAAACAACGCATGCGCGTTTCATTAAAAGAAAGTGCGCGATGTATGAAAACCCAGATGTAAAGTAAAGTCGGTATTTTTAAGCGATTTTTTCGAGAATGGTCGCTACGCTAAATTTGGCAAATTTTTTACCTCACTTGAAAATTCGAATTAGTCGATATATTTTCCTCAGTCCGGTCAACTTCGAGATAATGAGAATTACCTGTATTTGATCAGGAGCTACACTGGTCACAAATCCCATAAGCCCCATTTCTCCAGTCACAGCCACATGTATTACAGTTTAATAGTATAACCAATGTGTCTTTGTGTATGGGTATTGGGACTGATTTCTGATGACTAGAGAAAATAGACATGCTCATCTCCACTGTGGGCCATCATCTAGGGGATATGGCATTGGACTTTGAATACCAGTTGTGAGTTCAATCATCACCCTAGGCATGAAAAATACTGACATAGTATTTCCATCCCACTGGTCTGTCGGATGAGACTTTAAACTGTGGTTCTATATGACCTTAGCTGTTACTCGGACGTTAAACCCATTCACTTTCAATTTTCCATTCCAAAACATAAAACTAGTTAGGTGATCGGTACCTCTTCAATGTATCATGTTATGCGTGTGCAATAAATATAATCTAATATTTGTATTGATAATTAATATGATATTCATTAAACGTTTTGACTGATTTCATCAGAAACTCGGCATTGCCTTGTTTACCCCATTTCATGCTGGGGAGGTCCCCATTTTGCTGATTTAAAAAGCTAGTTTTCTTGTATCTCCCTAAAAGTATATGGTCTGGCTACCATTTGAACCGTCTCTTCTTTATTTCTGAACCAAAGTATATGTTGTGACCACTCATTTGAACCGTCTCGGCGAGACGGTTCAAATGAGTGGTCACAACATATACTTTCGATAAGAAATGAGAAAAATTGCAGATTTCTTTTTAGATTTGTTTAGACCCAGATATGGGTGTTCCGCATGGAATGGGTTAATAAATATCATATTACATCATCACATATGTAAAATAAATGTCATTTCAAGTATTTCGCTGATCATTATCGATTGATGCTTGCAGCAGCGATTAGATAACTCTAGACAGCGGGTAACTTACTGCACGCTTTATAAGCAATGCATGTGTTTGCACATCATCAATAGCTCTTGCCTATAGAATGTGGGAGTCCATTACAGGACAATTCTCTGTTCAATAAAACAACTCGGTCAACTTTCACTTTATGTATGAAAACAATTTACTTCATTGGTTAACCTTTCACCCCTAAGTAACTGGAACATACACTCCCGTGTTATTTTTCAGGCTGTTCCATTTATCTGGAAGGGGTTTTACAATATGAAAACATCCGCAAATAGTGCAGATCCTGATGAGACGGCTCGTGCGAGCCGTCTCATCTGGATCTACACTGTTTGCAAACATTCATGATAGAAGTCTGTTAAGTATTGAAAGGGTTAAAGGCACTGTGTCTCCGATGATATATCCGGTAAAACATCTCACAAAAACAGCTTATATATTTATCAATTAAAATTGTATGAATACTTGTCCTTTGCCTTAAACATATATTTGTCGGCTAATTATCGCATTTTCATGTCGGCATTCGATGTCCTAATCAGCAAGAGAAGAAAATTCCATACCGAATTCATGGCTGTCAGTGATACCGCATCTATCTTGAAAACCCCACTAGCTTACTACCCTTGGTCTTTAGTTAATTGGTGATTGTTTACTCGTGGTGTAATGGGTAACATGATTTCAATTTTTTTGCGAAAATATTTGACCATGTCACTTCATTGCTATCTCGAACCTAGTCCTATCTCGACTATATGGACGATCTCCCTTCGACTTCGAGATATTGGTGCTCGACTGTATATAGAAATATTTAAAGCTGGAGAAAAGTTGATGGCACACCATCGCAGTATACCAAATATATACACTTTTCCAAATTCAAGGTCCAAAATTGGAGATAATCTATGAGGCGGGAATCAAATCAAAAATCTAAATTCATTTGCAACAGACAGACACCCATGGCAAAAACAATATACCTATTTCTTTCAAAGAATGGGTATAATAATTTGTTGAAAAAGTCAACCTCCAAAAACACATTTTGTCCTAGAGGTAGTGGTACAATTTCACATTTATTGTGACTGTAATGTTGCTGCTGCACTGTGATTTCCCTGCAGAGACCAGCTTGGTTTATTATATTGCATTTGTATCATCATTATAGTTTTGCCTTATTAAGGCTACAAAAATTAATGTTTAGATTCTCACCCTGCCCGCCCCTAATAAAACGGCCCGCCCAAGGGTTATTTATTTAAAATATTTTTATTTTTTTTAAATTAAAAAACATTTGCTAAAATTTACGAGAATGATTATACCGCTCCCACAGCTTTTTATCTGAGTGCTTTACGTAGCGCAATACAGCAACCCTGGAACCCGTCCCCTCCAGATTAGTAATACTTCAATATGAACATGTTATTACAAAACACTATTGCACGCAACTGCGCCTTGCCGTTCAACACCTCGTTTTAGTATTGCCTGAAAATAAAAAATAAAAGTGTCCCACCCGTCCCATTTTTACCCAAAATTTGATGAGAATCTAAACATTAACTTTTTGTCGCCTAATGTTTCTGCACTGTGATTTCCCCCGCAGAGACCAGCTTCGTTTATTATATTGCACTTGTATCATCATTATAGTTGTGTCTTATTAACGAGCAAATAAATATTCTAGCATAACAGGTGCACAGTTCTGTTGATGACTACAGCTTCATTGATTAATCCATCTAAAGGTCCCCGTAGGCTCCCAGGCCTTGCATATCTGCAGATCACTGTTATATGTGGTTCTCACTGGAGAAATGGGGCTTATAGGATTTGTGATCAGTGTAGATTCACTAAACTTTGTACGACTAAAATGTTCGTAAGCGCAAATTTAGGATCGTCTGGAAATTCAATTGATGGATTTACATTTATTGAGCATAGGCTGCATATGCAGCCTATGCTCAATAAATGTAAATCCAATAATTGTTTAGAAGAAAACATTGTTATGTGATACTTACAGACTATCATAATTTTGCACTTTAGTCGTACAAAGTTCAGTGAAACGGCCCCAGGACAACTGTTTTTGTGAAATGCTTCTTCGGAGGTCGACTGTTATTGTGAGGTACCATCTGAGACACAGCCGCGTTAATATATTCACCCCACACTCGTATATATATTCTCAACTACCAGTATATATGACTTTGTTGTTGTACAGACATACAACCCCTTTGGGTCAGTCAATCAGTCTGCTGAAGGCAATTAAGAGAGCACAATGACAGTTGAGGTGACAGTTGCAAGGTGACAGTTGCACCAGTAGTGGGACCCGTTTCACTAAGCTTCGTACGACTAAAATGTTCGTAAGTGCAAATTTAGAATTGTCTGGAAATTTCAATTGATGAATTTACATTTATTGAGCATAGGCTGCATATGCAGCCTATGCTCAATAAATGTAAATCCAATAATTGTTTACAGGAAAACAGTGTTAATGTGAAATTTACAGACTATCATAATTGTGCACTTACGAACATTTTAACTGTACAAAGTTTAGTGAAACGGGTCTCCTGGTACAGGAATACTGCTGTAAACCTCATTTGGGCCACTGGTTGAGAAAAGGGACCTTAAGATTATCGCGACCAGCATATGCGCAGTCTGATCAGTGGCTACGATGTTCGCTATTCATTCCCTGTAGCATATCTATCCCCGGCATACAAAGTATTAGTAATTCCGTCTGTCCGTAAGATTTGTTTTCGGGTACCAATTATCTATGCATGCTGGGAAACTTGTGGGCTATAAATAGTTCAAACATGGCAGGCGACAAGTCATTACCGGTATATTTATTTTCTTTTATTTCTTCCTGTACATGAATGAATATATATGTCTTGGAATTTCATTATGAAATTGCAAGACATATGTACAGAGTGAAATAAGGAAAAGACTTGTAATTGGTTGGCTGTTATTTTCACCACTAGCATGCAAATTTATATTAAGAGTTAAGGAAATAGGTCATAGAAAGATATACTTTACTTACACAAGAGTTATGTCCCTTTTCTCAGCCGACGGCCCAGTTACACATCCATATGTATTTACTGTGTATCACTATTTATTGAACTGAGGCACTGTGTTTATTTCATTATCACTGGTTTACAGGGACGTCCACAGTAGATGGAACTTGATTGAAACACCAAGATGAGTCCATACCTACTGTAGTGCCATTGAATTTCTTTGGCAAGAAAACGTTGGTCATTATTGAGTATTCTAAAATGTAACTTTTTCTTGATTAGAAAGATCAAGTATGCAGTTTTATCCAGTTAACACAGTACAATACTTATTTTCTAGATCTGGTGCATCACCAGAAGTCAAATGATAGATGTGGACGTTGTGTGTATTTCTTTTTATGTGTCCATGATAAATGTCAGTGTCTGAATAATCTGGAATAACCTGTGTGAACATTTATCACAATTGCTTCACCGCTTCTACATTGGATTGTAGACATAGAATCTTGAATAAACCAATTAAGTTTTATAGGAGACAAGCCATATGATTTTGAAATTAAGAAAATATGTGATAATTAACTCATGAAAAATATTTACAAAATTTACAATATTTTGACATAAATTTTGACATAAATGACATCGAAAGATGACGAAATGTTCAGAGCAAATGCGGAATAGAATTCCGCATTTGCTATGGAAATTTCGTTAACTTTCGACGTCATTTACAGACAATATCACAGTCTCTGTAAATATTCTTCATGAACAATTGCATATCTTCTTAGGTACAAAATCACATGGCCTGTCTCATATGGATGATGAGACTTCTTTGTTTCAGAAGTTGGCATTGCTCATGACGTTGCCCAGCCAAATATTCATGCGATTGGCAAGTCCTTGTCTCCTTTAGTCTTCCTAGATCATGGATTGGTTTTCTATCTAGATTTCTAGGTACAGGGATTTATTATGGCCATTGTGTGACAGGCGGAGATTATTACTTTTTGCACATGCCTGTCTGTGATCTGTTACATTTTGCTTGTCCAGCAAACGTCTTTTACAATTTACATCCGATTCTCATCGTACTCTGTATATTTGACGGTTATGTCCCTTGTTTCCACTTTGCCAATATTAATTTTTGCTTGCTCAGTTATCTGCTTCTATGCAAAACACATTATACACAAAGTGATGGTGTACATCATGATGTCACTTCCATAGAAACACGACTAATGTACATCAATTATTTACACACTAGTAATTTACATGCCCACATTTCTATTAACCCTTTGACCGCTACTCACAACAATTGTCCTCTGCTGTTGCTTTTATATCTTGCCTTATTTCTCAATTAAAACATGCTTTGACAGCACTTCAGAATCATTTCCAATGGAAATGATTCTGAAGTGCAGTCAAAGCATTTTGTAAATTATAGAAAATATTTCTATTAACCCTGAGACCGCTACTCACAACAATTGTCGTCTGCTGTTCATTTTATATCTGGCCTTATTTCTCAATAAAAACATGTTTTGACAGCACTGCAGAATCATTTCCAATGGAAATGATTCTGAAGTGCTGTCAAAGCATGTTGTAAATTATAGAAAATAAACAGCAGACGACAAAAAACTTAAGATAGCGTTCTAAGGGTTAATTAATAATTATGTGAGAATATATTGTTGTGCCACATATAACCAAACATTGGTTGCCATAGTAATGGATTGAGGCATGAAATCACAATGATTCCTCCATAAATACAAGAGACACACAGGCCTATACAAGTCCACGCTTCTGCCAATTAAATTTTAAATCTAACATTAACCCTTAGACCTCTATCTTAAATTTTTTATCGTCTGCTGTTTATATTCTATTTTCCATTTTTATCATCAAAAACATGTTTTGACAGCACTTTAGAATAATTTACAACATGCTTTGACAGCACTTTAGAATCATTTCCATTGGAAATGATTCCAAAGTGCTGTCAAACCATGTTTTTATTGAGAAATAAGACAAGATATAAAAGCAACAGCAGACGACAATTGTTGTGAGTAGCGGTCTAAGGGTTAACACTTATAGGAATGTATGAGTTGAAATCCAATCTGGACAAGTGAAAAATTAAGAATGTATCTAGGCCCGATATATCGGAACTTTTTGAATGTGACAGAGGTATATACACAGAACATTTCTTTTACCTGTGTATCACTGTTTGTGTGCATTATAATGTACATTTTATATACATTTTATATGTATACATGTATTTGGTATGGGTATTTTTGTTTAGATGTGGGTGTCTGTATTTAAAGTCTAACCAAATTTTTATATTTGTCAGATTTTCACCGAACAAATCATGAACATTGTACAGGTTTATTAGCCAATATGCAGATTGTTTCTCCATTTATTATTTTTTCTTACCGTAAGTATAAACTTTATTTATTTTACAACGATTAGAAACAAGCGCGAGAGCACTTATACAAATTCTTTCGTTGGCACAGATGAAGGCGTAAGGGCGGTCATTAATGTGGGAGGAAACCGGAGTACCCGGATGAAACCCACTTGTCCGATCTGGCGACCACCATACCACCTCACATACTGCCCCAGCCGAGGATCGAACCCGGGGCCGCATTGGTGAGAAGCGCGGCCGCATTGGTGAGAAGCGCGCTCGTTACCAATTGCGCTAACCGGACAACCCGTCTACTATGTTACTAAGAATATACTAGTAATTTAAAAATGTGTGAAAAAAATCCTCCGTATATTGGCTGGTAACAGCGTCCGAGACTCGCTGCAATGGTCACTTGAATTCCTTCGGTTACACAGTCATCATAGCCTATAGGATGTAAATAAAAGGATAAATACAGTGGAACTTCTCTAAACCGGACACACTGGGGACCTCCCAGGGTGTCCGGTTTAGAGATGTTCCACTGTAAATCAGGCATATGACTAAGCAAAGACATGCGGGTGTGCTTTGCAAACCTGAACTGGCATTATCTTCAGAGATTGTCCCCAGGCTGTCCGATTTATAGTAATTCCTCTATATTTTTGTTGTGATTGGTTGTGAGAATGCGATGGGTAATTTAACGATCAGGATTCATCCTTACTGGAATCCCGACCGAAGACCTCTTTTGGCCCTCAGGTACATCTTTGGCATTCTTGTATTTGAGAGTTTAATCTGGTTATACCACTTATGCGAGTATTATGATTATTCCTAATCCTATTACTTTTAGGGGAAGGGGCCAAGTGACTTTCGTACGGTATGGACCTGGCACCATGTCAGGTTATTCTAATTTCAGTGCTGAATATTATTATTTTTCGATGTAAATCAAGGTGCATGATCACATGGTTACAAAAACAATTAATGAAATTTCCAGAAGCTCCGATTCAAGGTACGTATTTTATATTGTCCTTATTATGTAACGGATATTGATGAATATGAAATATGGCGCATCAAACTCATCATGTTCAGCTGCATTTGATGGTCTCAGTACTTTGGCCCAAACTTTTGTCGTTTTTGCGACGAATCTATTTCCATGTTACTGTAATACTGAGACGGAAATAGATTCTTCGCAAAAACGACATAAGTATGTTCCGAAGTCTCGAGACCACCTAATGCAGCTCATGTTTGCTGCGCCATATTTCATCAAAATCTGTTGCATATTAAGGAAATTATCAAATAATGCTTACTTTGGAGTGGACGTGCTTTCAACACTTTAAGTCATTGTTGTTGTTGTTTTGATTGTGGGATTTTCCCCCCAATGCAGCATTTTAAATACTGGATCAAATTCGTTGGCCTGGCTTTAAATGACCTTATTAGCTGTTGATAGGCCATTAAGCACCAATAAATCAACTCCACCGTAATTTAGGTAGATGAGCCCTTCAAAACATGTATCCTTGGAAATCAACAAACATATATACAGTATTGATCATTGGAAGTAAATTACAGTGAAACCCATCAAAATAAGCAAACTTAGTTTGTTTATGTGTCCAGTTGAGAAAGGTTTTAAGGTATAAAAAAAGAACCGCATTGAGTCTGATTTTAAGATTTATAAGGTATTTATTTATTTTTTCTATCCACAGATGTATATTGAGCATGTTATGATGTCATCCTTGAATTATGGTGACTAGGGATGTGACATTTCGACATACATTGTACATACACATTCTATGATGTAGCATGATAAAATGGGTAGCAAGAATATAGTTTCCTCAAAATATTTCCTCAAAATATTAACCCTTTCACCCCTAAATATCTGGAATGGAATTGGATTTGTTAGTTTTCCAACAATCATCACAACATGATTTTCAGACTAGTCAATTTATGTAAATTAGGTGCGTTTTTATGCCACCGGGTTTCAAAGAAACGGGTGGCATATAGTGTTTGGACTGTCCGTCTGTCCGTCTGTCTGTCTGTGTCCGTCCGTCTGTCCTTCTGTCCGTCCGTCCGTCCGTCCGTCACACTTTTCGGTTAACCACTTTGTCACAGTTTCTCAAATATGCTGCAGGTGGCATCCGCGTTTGACAGACGCATTTCTTGTTTTCTCCTAAAAACACGAAAGTTACAAAAAGTTGCAAAAAGTGCAGATCCTGATGAGATGGCTCGTTACGAGCTGTCTCATCTGGATCTACACTGTTTGCAAACACCGGTATAGAGGGCTGTAGTGTTGAAAGGGTTAACTGTTTGATTAATTCTTGATACTTTATTTTGTTTATTTTGTTTATAGAAAGGTTGCACGTGGAAACGTGTCCGATTCTTGACGAAGGAAATAGTAAAACATAAAGTAAAGCCAGTGCTAACCAGGAATTTCATTTCTCATGCATGACGGCCACAATGAGAAAATAGGGCATACCGTCTTTGACCCATATCAGACAAGCCATGAGATTTTGTACCTTAGAAGATGTGCGATTTTTCATAATTTTTTTACAGAATCTGTGATATTTTCTGTAAAATTGAGTTGGTGACGTTTTCATATGTGGAATTCTATTCGATATTTGCTATTAACATTCCGTCAACTTTTGACATGATTTACTGATATCGTAAATTTTATTAATATAATTATTTTCACAAGATATCATCGCACATCTTTCTTAAGTACAAAATAACATTGCTTGCCAAGTTAGATCATAGCCACCATGCTCTACATACTTAACACTGTCAATGCAAAAGGCTATAAAGCCAACATACGCAAACATGTACTAACATGTGCAAACACTGTAGATCCAGATGCAGCGGCTCGTATCGAGCTGCCTGACATCAGGATCTTCAGTAGTTGTGAATATATCAGCACTGTTTTCTCATTGTGTCAAATGATAATATCCTTCTTCATTATATACCTACCTTAGAAATACATTGCTATATGATGTAAATGAAAACCATATGCTATCATCGATGAAAATAAACAACTTCCTGAGAGATAGTGTGAAATAACCGCCCTTAACCAGTTAGTTAACCCCATGGAAGTTTACATGTAAATGTGCTCCAAAATTCCATATGGTTAATTAGTTATGGGCGATGATTTCACAGGCCCCACGTTTTATCAATTTACGTGCTCGACTGTTGTTGTGGCAACAACTGCAGCCGTGACAGCACGTATAGTGTGAAGCAACCTGATATGGGTCTAAAGGTTTCATGTGAGGCAAAAGGAATATTTCCTCAAACCAAATAGCAAACAGTGCAGGCCTGCACTGCACTGGTCGCAATCTGATGTTAGCCACCTTATGTTGTGGTGAGTGACAAATACATATTGCATATATCTTGCATGTACAGTTGTATTGCATGCAGCCCTATTATTACATAATTAAACTGCTTACACTATATACTTGTACCATGTAAAGCAATCAGACATTCAAGCAGTACCATTGCCTGCTTGTCACTGATTTAGCCTTAACCCATGCCGAGGCTACTCTTGCGAAAAATAAAAATATGCTCAGAAGTATATATTGTTACCACTCATTGGAACCGTCTCGTTGAGATGGTTCAAATGAGTGGTCACAACATATACTTTTGAGAATAAGTAAGAATAATAATGAACATTATTTAAATTTGTTTGAGCAAGGTATTATATTCTCTGTTCTACAGTTCACACAATTTTACTTCATATTTAATTGTCTGAGGCTGCCAGCGGGGGGATTTGTTTCATGTAAAATCATTTGCGACTGCGACTGGAAAATTGGGGTTTGTGGGATTTCTGACCAGTCTAGCTCCTGGCCAAATTATAAGCACTCTCTTGTAGCCAGATAACTATCATCTGTAGCCAGATAACTATCATCTGTATTGCTTGTTTAGACGCGAAACATGACAAGTGTTTCTTTGATGGAATGGCGAATAGTGCAGATCATAATCAAATTGTGCAGATGCACATGCTGATCTGGATCTACACTGGTTGCGAAACCCAAAAGCCCTATTTCTCCAGTCACACCCATATTTCTGGTTTCCTTTGACATTCAGATATCAGACAAATTGCTTTTAACCCTTACACCGCTATATTATTTGTTTTGTCGTCTGCTGGTTATTTTCTATTTTCCATTTTTATCACCATCAACATGCTTTGACAGCACTTTACAATCATTTCTGACATGTGCGTGTAGTGGTCTAAGGGTTAAAATCAAATACGAATCATCACTATTGCAAGTTGCTCGATTTATTTGGCATGAAGTTTATAATTAATAATTTGTTGAATTCTTAACCCTTTCACCCCTAATTAACTGACATGGACTATTTCATGTTAAGTTTCAGACTGTTCCATTATACAGAAAAGGGGGTCATTTTGTAAAAATAAAAAAAATATTCAGAAACTTAGCGGGGCGGAAATTGTCGAGCCGTAGGCGAGACGTATTTCGGCTGCCTTAAATTCCCCACGCATTGTTAACTAACTTATATTCAACGAGAAGACATTATCTAACTAATTTATTGCACGGATACACCGAGAACCTGAGATAAAAAATATATTTTGTCAAATTTATTGTAAGTTTAATACAAATACTATAATTACACAATTTAATTTCAGCCATTCCACTTGGGTGCCCCACTTTTATTTACATTTCTGCAGACATGCCCTTAATAACCTGCGGTGACGTCACCATTTAAAACTGACAACAATATACATGTAGCAGGCATCTGTTATCTGGTTCAGATCTGTACTACGTTTGCATGAAATCAGTGTATAACCAACCCAGCCTGCACATCAGTAGCCTATTTCATCAACATTGCAAAGTATACTTTTCCGGCAAAGTATACTTTGAGGGAGAAATTTTAAATTTTAGGATAAATTTATTAATTTTTATTATACTGAATTTATTACATTATCACAGCCAATTTGGCTGTGATAATGTAATAAATTCAGTATAATAATTCTGCATACTTTTAATCATGAAATATATGCAGTTGTTAGTTCTATATGAAATAATGCATTTCAGGAAAAATAAATTATTGCTCCCTCAAAGTATACTTTGCTAGATAAGTATACTTTGCAAGTTTGATGAAATCGGCTACTTCACTGTTTGGTCAGTGACTACGGTGTGGCACACTGCGGAGATCAAAGGATTTCGGCGCATCCATGCAATATCTACATGTACGTCCTAAGTAAAAACCCGGAAGGCCAAAATGATTAGTGCCTTTGTGGTACATTAAGCGTCATTCAGCATATCGTATTCCTGCAGAAAGTTTGTATAATTAATGAGCCTGTAATTATTGTGTCTATCACTCATCATTGCGGGATGAAGTGTGTATCCACTTACCCAGTCATCTATAATTATGTACCAGTAGCCTATTTCACCAACATTGCAAAGTACACTTATCTAGCAAAGTATACTTTGAGGGAGAAATTTTCAATTTAATGATAAATTTATTAATTTTTATTATACTGAATTTATTACATTATCACAGCCATTTTGTCTGTGATAATGTAATTAATTCAGTATAATAACTCTGGATACTTTTAATCATCAAATATATGCAGTCGTTAGTTCTATATGAAATAATGCATTTCGGGAAAAATAAATGATTACTCCCTCAAAGTAGACTTTGCTACAAAAGTATACTTTGCAATGTTGATGAAATAGGCTACTCACTGCCTTTATCTTGACACACATCGTCCTGTTTAAGTTATTCTGTTTAATTTTGATGAAGTAATTTATGGGCGGTTTGTTGTCAGTATGGAAAGGGTAAATCCCAATATCCCTGCTTTGGTCCTCCCGTACATTTTTGTCTTCCTTGATACTTGAGAGTTGAAACTAGTTATCCATTATGTACTAATTCTATTACTTTTAGAGAGTGGGGTTAAGAGAGTCTGGTGTGTTCAAATTTAAGATCATCTGTAAATTTCTATTGATGGATTTCCATTTATTGAGCATAGGCTGCACATGCAGCCTATGCTCAATAAATGTAAATCCATCAATAGAAATTACAAAAAAAACGTTGTTAACGTGAAATTTACAGACTATCATAATTTTGCACTTGGGAACATTTTAGTCGTACGAAGTTTAGTGAAACGCACCCCTGGTACCAGGTCAGGTTATTCTAATTTCAAGGCTGAATAGATATTTTTTCTGTAAATATTCAGTTCTGATTTCGGGATTTTTCCCCCCATCACAACAGGTGAAATATGGGATTCGACTGCATGAACCTGGCATAAAGTAACATTAGCTGTTGACAGGCCGTTAAACACTATTACATAAATATATAAATAAACTCATTCCACCTTATATCCAATAGGAGTCAGATCGTCGCGCCGCCCTGGGGTTGCCTCCCCTGGGTGAAGATGAGGATATATTCCACGACCCGTTCAAGTCGCACGCGGCCGACAGCGTGGAGGAGCAGGAGGAGGGGTTGGAGGAGAAGGACAAGATCTCGTTCACCTACTCCAGCTACATGTCCGCCCTCGAGACTGAGGAGTTGCTGAATAATACGGACGAGTCCTCGTTCACGTCGCTGCTAACGGACGCAGGTACACCCGGATGGATAGGGATTGTTTGTTGAGGGAGTCATGTAGCTACAATAATTCGCCACAGATATGTTATCTATGGCTACAATTTGACCCATTCAAAAATGTGAGCAACCGAAGTGCATACCCAAAACTGTATATTTTATACCTGTAAAATTATAATAATCATTGATGTAAAACTAGTAAATTGCCAAAAATAATAGAACAGGGAAATAATTTTCCAATGAACAAAATGAAGCTTTCAAATTTACAAGATATACATGTAAATGTCAGATAAACACCTTGACACGTTAAAAAAAAATAATTTATGCATGTATATGTTCTTTATTAATAATCTATTGATACAGCTTTGACAGTTTTATATCGCTAACATATCAAACACGCCGGATAACCGATTGCAAAAATCACTCTTCCATGCGTTACATTAAAGAGATGGGGTTAAATTGCTACCCTCGCGAGAGGTATAGAGCGGGGTAGCCATTTTGTTTCTGGGAGTCATGGACTTGTATCTCTGCAAATGCTCCTATTGTCCATAATACTATATAAATGGTGTCATCCATATTCTCACCCTGCAGAGTAACTTTAACCCTTTCACCCCTCAGTAACTGGAATGGATTTTGATATTTTAATTGTGCAACCAATCCAATGGTCACAAAATGATTTTCAGACTCGTCCATTTATGAAAAGGGGGTGTTTTAGTTCTCAAAAATATGAAAATTACCTGCAAAAAGTGCAGATCCTGATGAGACGGCTCGTCACGAGCCGGCTCATCTGGATCTACACTATTTGCCAATCCCGCTATTACAGGCCTGTGGTGTTGAAAGGGTTAATTATTACCTATGACATATGGCTGCTCACTGACGCAGGTCTGCTAGGTGGATAGTAACAATGTACAGGTGCAGATCACAGGTATCAGACAGAATAAAATCACCTGTAGCCGATTTCACCAACATTTCAAAGTATACTTATCTTGCTAAGTACACTTTTAGGGAGAAATATTCAATTTAAGTATAAATTTATTCATTTTTATTATACTGACGTTATTCATTATCACAGCCATTTTGGCTGTGACAATGTAATAAATTCAGTATAATAATTCTGCATACTTTTAATCATCAAATATATGCAGTCGTTAGTTCTATATGAATAGCATGGGGGGAAAAATAAATGATTACTCCCTCAAAGTATACTTAGCTAGATTTGTATGCTTAGCAATTTTGGTGAAATCAGCTACTGATGAAATACGAAGTATGTCGAGGGGTATATATTTGTTGTCATTCCGTCTGTTCGGCCGTTCGTCTGTTCGTCTGTCCATAAGATTGGCATTAAAAGTTTTTATTTATGTTGTTGCCACTCAGTTAAACCGTCTCAACTGAATGGTGAGAACATACACTTTTAATGAGAAATGAGACGAATTGCATACAAAAATTGTATTTCAGTAAAGTTGAATTTTAGGGGTGAAAGGGTTAATTGAGAATCCAGGCTCCCTCTAGACCCAAGTCCGCCCCTGGTGTATCCCTGTAGTAGCATAAATGTATCTCTGCAAACACTCCCGTATCATAGATTCGGGCCCATGCATCATGGGCACCTGGTAGGCTGGGTACCATGTATCCTTGCAAGACGATAGGCTGGCCACCATTTGTATGCTTATCACTTGGCTGGGTACCATGTATCCTTGCCACACGATAGGCTGGCTACCATTTATATTCTTATCACTTGGCTGGGTACCATGTATCCTTGCCACACGATTGGCTGGTTACCATTTGTATGTTTATCACTTGGCTGGGTACCATGTATTCTTGCCACACGATAGGCTGGCTACCATTTGTATGCTTATCTCTTGGCTGGACACCATGTATCCTTACCACACGATAGGCTGGCTACCATTTGTTATGCCCACGCTACCAAAAGGTATGGGGGCATATAGTGTTACCGGCGTCCGTCTGTACGTCCGTCCCGTACATCTGTCCGTACGTCCGTCCCGTACGTCACTTCTACATGGCTTCACATATTATGTCAATATTTATACACGTGATACATATGAACATGCCTTACACACTCCACCCCCCAGTACTTCGACCTTGACCTTTGGCCTTGACCTTTTCTACTTTAAATGTTTACTTAGCACTTTGGGACAAATCTACGTGCACGTTTCTCAATTCTACAATAACTTCTCAATACTTTTGCCAATCCCTTAAATATTTATACACATGATACATATGAACATGCCCTACACACTCCACCACCCAGTACTTCGACCTTGACCTTTGACCTTCACCTTTTCTACTTTAAATGTTTACTTAGCACTTTGGGACAAATCTACGTGCACGTTTCTCAATCCTACAATAACTTCTCAATACTTTTGCCAATCCCTTAAATATTTATACACATGATACATATGAACATGCCCTACACACTCCACCACCCAGTACTTCGACCTTGACCTGTCACCTTCACCTTTTCTACTTTAATTGTTTACTTGCCACTTTGGGACAAATCTACGTGCGCGTTTCTCAATCCTACACTAACATCCGTCCCGTACGTCACTTCTACATGGCTTCACATATTATGTCAATATTTATACACGTGATACATATGAACATGCCTTACACACTCCACCCCCCAGTACTTCGACCTTGACCTTTGGCCTTGACCTTTTCTACTTTAAATGTTTACTTAGCACTTTGGGACAAATCTATGTGCACGTTTCTCAAACCTACAATAACTTCTCAATACTTTTGCCAATCCCTTAAATATTTATACACATGATACATATGAACATGCCCTACACACTCCACCACCCAGTACTTCGACCTTGACCTTTGACCTTCACCTTTTCTACTTTAAATGTTTACTTAGCACTTTGGGACAAATCTACGTGCACGTTTCTCAATCCTACAATAACTTCTCAATACTTTTGCCAATCCTTTAAATATTTATACACATAATACATATGAAAATGCCTTACACACTCCACCACCCATTACTTCGACCTTCACCTTTGACTTTCACCTTTTCCACTTTAATTGTTTACTTGCCACTTTGAGACAAATCTACGTGCGCGTTTCTCAATCCTACACTAACTTTCACACACGCATTGCTCCAATGGTCCTCTACCGCCCTATGACAAATCCACATTCGTCCTGCCCCCGCTAAGCACAGGGTCAAGGTCACAGACTTGGTGCGTTTGAAACCTTAACATTCAGTTAAATGGCTTATAATTTGTGTTTCCTTGCTCGGATCTGCTTCACATTTCACACACGCATTGCTACAATGGTCCTCTACCGCCCTGTGACAAATCCACGTCCCGCCCCCACTAAGCCTAGGGTCAAGGTGCGTTCAAAACCTTAACGCTCGGGTAAATGGCTTATAATCAAATATGCCTCGTTTTCTTTGGCTGCCAGCGGGGGCATTCGTGTGCCGACAGGCCACATTTCTAGTATGCTTATCACTTGGCTGGGTACCATGTATCCTTGTCACAAGATAGGCTGGCTACCATTTGTATGCTTCTCACGTGGCTGGGTACCATGTATACTTGCCACACGATAGGCTGGCCACCATTTGTATGGTTATCACGTGGCTGGGTACCATGTATTCTTGCCACACGATAGGCTGGCCACCATTTGTATGCTTATCACGTGGTTGGGTACCATGTATTCTTGCCACACGATAGGCTGGCTACCATTTGTATGATTATCACTTAACTGGGTACCATGTATCCTTGCCACATGATAGGCCGGCCACCATTTGTATGCTTATCACTTGGCCTGGTACCTGTATGCCTCTCACACAATAGGCTAGATACTAATTGAAGGTGTCTGTGGAAAAAGGGGGCTAACTCCCTTGTGGAGTTAGCCCCCTTTTTCCAGACACATTACATTTTGCGCTGATCATTGGGTTGGGTGCCATGTATGCTCAGTCGGTTAGAGCGATGGTAGGTAAACCTGAGGTCCCGTGTTCGAGTCCCGGCCGGTGCACATCTTTCTCGCCATGTGGCGTAAACAATGTTCAGAAACTATCAGAGCATGTACGCAATGAGCGACCTTTAGTCCAGTAATCAGTGGCACAAATACACCAGAGTAGTGCACTTCCGGCGGGAAGCACCAAATTTGGCATACGGGGGTTTTCGGGTATGCTGAACAAAATGAGTCGAGGAGACAATCGATAAAATTACTACTTCCGGTTCAAAATGGCGGATTTCAAAATGGCCGTCAATCAAATTTTCTTTGCCTGTAGCTTGACCTGTGATGCACGTAGAAGCTTGATTTTTGGTGGCTACGCTCATGTTTTCGGGGTCAGGGAATACGATATTAGCAATATTAAACTCATCGGCGCTTTAACATTTGGTGGAGGCAGACATCTTAGGATTTAAAAAATTTTGTTGTCCAAATATCGATAATTCTGACTCAGCGTGGGCTATTATTTCCGTATATTATATAACTGGGGTATCAAAGTTATTACAACTATAATAATGTGTATAATGCATTCAAGTTGGAACGTTGTGCTGAAGCAGTGATCGTTTTTTTTTTTACATATTGCACCATGTCAATTTCGCATCACAAATTCCGTCTGAATCGCATGGATGAAAACGTGTAAAGTAGCAAAATATAGCATGTACTCCTGTATATGTTTACGTTTATCTTATAACGAACAAATAAACATTCTACGACCGAGGCATGTTATATTATTGCGGAATTATTACCGATATAAGCCACCATACTTTTTTTACTGCATGTATCATTCTCCAACTACAACAACAACAACAAAACAACGGCAATAATATCGCTTTCCGTAGAAGAACAGGCATCTAGCATGAAGAAATCTGGACCAGAAGCAGGTGAGATGACTTTTATAGATCACATTTTCACCAAATATAGGCGACAGTTATGTGTGGATGTACATACGGTTTTATTGCAGACGACGTGTCACCTGTGTCATGTGTTTTCGTGTTTATAAAATAGCAATTGAAAACGGTTTAAAAATGTGTCTAAACCTGATAAACTGGTGAATAATTATTGTACAGTCCAATTATTGATACGTAGATGAAAAAAATAAATAAAAAATAATACTACATAGCAAAGTTCTGCCCAAATTATAAATGTATGGAAGCCCATGTCGGCCATAAGAAATTAAAAAAAAAAAAAACGTTTCCATTTATTGTTTCAGCTCTGGACACGGCTGCAGGTGACCATCATCGCCAACAGACCGACGACACACCGGAAGACGTCTTACTCGCAAGATATTAACCAGGACTGTAATGCGGTGCAATGACGTCCACTAAAACACTTATACCTCCATCCGATACAAAGACTACTGTGACTGACTGGTCGTTATGTGTCATCTGTCAAGCATCGAGTGATGACGAGTTGTTAGATCCAACGAAGAATCCAATTGCTGCCAACAGATACACTGGATATCGGACTTTGGCGACAAATATACAGATATTGAATGACTTAGACTCTCTACCCCTTCTCATAAATATTGCCAGACTCGACGATGGATCGGGTATTGCTAATACACTCACTAGAAACATTGCTAAATGGCATAAATCGTGTTATTCATCTTGTAATAAAACACATATGACAGAGTCCGGAAGCGGAAAGCTGAACATTTTACCGAAATCCATTCAAACACCACACTCCTGTTAAAAATAAACTCCGTAGAAGTTCTTCTTTCGATAACTCCGATCAGACGTTGTGTTTCATATGTGACAAGCCTATATCAAAGGGCCAGAACTATCAGTACCATAGAGCACAAACACTAAATGTTGGTAGCAATGTGTCATATATGGCTACATGTGTTAGTGATACTAAGCTGGAATCTAAACTTACCTCTGGAGACTTGCCCGCTAAAGACGCACACTATCACAAATCTTGCTTGACAAATCTACATACAAGATACAGATCGTATTTACGACAGCGAGTGACCACTCAACAATCGGATGACGTAACGCCAGAAGCAGTGGCATTGGCTGAATTGGTAGCTTATATTGAAGACGTACACCAGTGTGATGACAATCCTCATTACAATTTTCAAACTTCACGACCTTGTTGATTTGTACAAACAGCGCATTCGACAACTCACTGGTGATGAACCACGGTATCCACGCGACTAGAATAAAAGACAAACTCATCGCTTTAGTGCCAGTTTAGAGGTCAACAAATCAAAATCAATGATGTGATCATTTCATTCAAGGATGATATCGCGGATGCATTGCTATCAAATAGCCAGTTCAACAAGGACAGTGATGCTGTCACCCTCATGAGGGCCGCACAGATTGTACGCGGCAAGCTGTTCCAGGCGAAGAACTCATTCTCAGGATCGTTAATTGACTCCGACTATAGCTCCCTTCCATCATCTTTTAGTAGCGTTGGTACAGTTGCTATTATGTGGAACAAATATCAAAAGCCTGTCGTCTTCCAACACAAACATGAAGAACGCAATATCGTCGATCTCACAACTGATTAGTTTTAATGCCGTGAAACGAGTTCACAAAGACAGTGTCACTGTAAGGCACGACCCAGATCGTGAGACGCCTCTTCCACTGTATATGGGTGGGTTTTTTCATTTTAACTCAACTCATCCATGCCAAAACTAGAAAGCGCGATCTCATTGACATCATGTTTGAACGAGGTATATCTGTTTCATACAGAAGAGTCATGCAAGTATCGACAGTAGAAGCCAACAAAGTGATAGATCAATACCAACCGTGATGGTGTTGTTTGTCCTACTGCTCTCAAGCATGGACTGTTTACAACCGGAATCTGGACAACATTGACCACAATCCTTCATCAACGTCTGCACAAGATGCATTTCACGGCACTGCATTATCGCTATCACAACACACAACTCATGACAATTCTGGTATTACACGTGTACATAATGAAACAGTTATTGAACAGTCCGAATCTAGAACAGTGAAACAATTACCAGATGAGTATACATATGTACCGCCAGCACAATTCCCAACAGAGAAACCGACGCCATGTGAAACATATCGAACTGTTCCTTCAGATAACACACCGCTTGGTGTCGATGAGACCCAACATCAATGGCTAACGACAGTACTTGAACTCACGAACAAACACGAGCTGGACAAGAATGCGAACATATCATGGTCAGCATACTTTGCCAATACACAGCAGTCGGTACCACGCCCACCAGCAATCACAAGTATGATGCCCATGTTTCGAGACTCCGCTCACACGTTAGGCATGGTAAAATCATGGAATGGACCTTATTAGAAAATCAACAGAACACGTTAATCCCGGTCAGACTCCTGTCATAACCCTAGACCAACCGTTATTCGCCCTTGCTAAGAAGGTGCAGTGGTCATGGTCATCTATATATGGAGCAGACAAATACATTGTACTACTCGGTGGACTCCATATTGAGATGGCCACACTCAGCGTGATGGGCGACTGGCTGGAAGGGAGCGGGTGGACAGCTATGTTGGCAAACGCAAACGTAACCACCGAAGGCCGTGCTGAAAGTTTGCAGCGGGGTTCCGATATAGCTCGAGCTCAATGGGCACACCAAATAACGGCAGCGGCTCTGTTCATACTACAGATGCAGTCGTACACCACTGCTAAGGATGCGGCATCAGCTACTCGTTTGCCATTTCCAGATTGGTGTAAGGAGATGGAACGGAAATTCCCACAGTTCTGCTACTGGAGCAAAACACTACAACTGGAGCTTCTTTTCCTACAGTTCCTCCGCTCACAACGAGAAGGGAACTTCCAGTTGTATGTTGACTCTCTACAACAACTACTGCCATGGGTTTTCGCGCTAGACCACTACCACTACGCCAGGTGGCTCTCGGTTCATGTCGCCGACCTACTCCAGGCTGGAAGTGACTAGTCCAAGTACATTCGTTGAGTTTCGGAAAGGGCATTTCGTAACACAGAAATCGAACCGCAAATTCTCTTTGATTGCCCATGATCAGATCCACGAACAACTAAATGCGGTAATCAAAGGGGACGGCAGTGCTATTGGCATCACAGAACACGAAGACGCATTGCGACGTTGGATGGTAGCAGGCCCAGAGATAACTGCAATACTGCACGAGTATCAAGAGTCTAACAAATCACAGACTGTAGACCATCGTCACCACGAACAGACACCAAGCAGACAAACGGCATTCGCCACGGGTGTAACATCAATGGCACGTGTTATCGACGAAATGGGAAATCCATTCGCAGACGAAAGCGGTGAATTATACTCGTTAGACAGAAAGGTAATCATGCAAGATGATGTAGTTAAAATAAGTGTCCGAACAATAGAAGAAGTGGGTAAAGCTCGTACCAAACACTTTAAAAGACAACAGACTCACCGGCAATGAAACGGCATTCTATGATACAATCAGTAAGAATAATTTACCGTTATTCAAATCCACTCAGAAGAAAATGTCAAAAACAAAGACAAAATTATCAAACATGAAAACCGATGTTGAACTATTTTCTCGTATGTACATTTCTTGCCAAACGAGAGATGGAAACCTGTCCACATTCTTTGAACACGAGAATCACTCATGGCCCCCATCATTAGCCACTGACAACATGCTGAAGCAGGGAAACAAATCTGACCTGGTGGAGTGCTTAGAAAGTCTTGCTCCTCGCCCTATAGAAACACCCGTTGTTGACGTAAAGATCATTGACGGCGCAGCCCTGGTTCATGCATTAGATCCCAAGAAATCAACAGCCAGTGTCAAATCATTTAGTGGCTATGCAGAACGGGTATTCATGCCGTATATTCAAAGAGAACTTAGAAACTGCAAGCGGTTGGATGTAGTTTGGGACGTTTACGAGAAAAACAGTTTGAAAGCACATATTAGACAGAGTCGCGGTGAAGGCCTCGCGCTCAGAGTAGCTGGTAACACATCCATGCCACGGAACTGGGCAAACTTCTTGCGTGTTGACTCGAATAAAACCGGACTCTTCGCATATTTGGCAAGTGAAATCAAATGCAGTTCTGTTCCAGAAGGCAAGCTGTTGCTTTCAACAGACGGTGAAAATGTATTGTCATCTTCTGAAATGGATGTATCGGGGATTGATCGTTCTTGCACACACGAAGAGGCTGATTACAGGATGCTGCTGCATGCCTCACATGCTTACCAGCAGGGCTACTCTCGTATCCTCATCCGCGCTACTGATACCGACGTACTGGTACTGGCAGTTGAAGCAGCCAGTGTTTTGGATGGATGTGAACTATGGCTGGCCTTCGGTCATGGCACTAGATTTCGATATATTCCTGCACATGCCATTGCCGCGGCTTTTGGGACCTGAGCGGTCATCTGGTCTGCTTTTCCTACACGCAGTATCCGGTTGCGATACAGTCTCCTTCATCCATGGCGTAGGAAAGAAGACTGCCTGGCAAGTATGGCGCTCTCTACCGCAGCTTGGAACTTTATTCCACAAACTGTCTCATACTCCCGCATCTGTATCTGCTAGCGATATGGCCGAATTGGAACGATACTTCGTATTGCTGTACAGCAGGACGGCGACTTGGAACACAGTCAACGATGCTCGTCAGCACATGTTCGCACAGGGCAATCGGAAGCTAGATAACATACCTCCCACCGCCGGAGCACTGGAACAACATGTAAAGCGAGCAGCCTACCAAGCGGGTCATGTTTGGGGACATGGCAATTTAATCCCCCCTACACCCCAATCCTACCGTCACCAGAGAACTGGGGTTGGACGAATGAAGCCGATGGCAGCTGGTCGCCTATGTGGACATCTCTCCCAGAAGCATCAGAAGCGTGCCGCGAGCTGATAAAGTGCCGCTGTAAAAAGGGATGCTCTGGAAGATGCAAATGTGCCAAAGCAAGTGTCTTCCATGTACACAGCTGTGTCTGTGTCTTGGAATGTGCTCACACGATTGAATATCACATGGTAGATATTTGGAGATGCGCGTATTCTGTAATGTTCTTACAAGTTGATCACGTGTGTTGGATAACATCCAATACGAACAATTAGCTGATCATCACTCTTGTAAGGTATACGAAACACTTCATTACGTTTGTCCTTTTCATTTCATATTTCATATTATTGATCATAAACATTCATGAAGAGATTCTTGAGAGAAGAACAAAATCATTAATACAGATTATTATATAACCTGAAATTATATCGTCATAAACAGGCATATTATATCTAGTTTTCCCCGAGTATTATTGAACCGTGAACCTCATCAGTTGTGAGTTGTAATATAATAGCAATTTCAGATGTTGCTAAATAAGACGGGAATCTACCTGCACATTCAGACAATACATGAATGCACTACTTACTACACATTCACCACTGTCAGCACCAACTTCAGGTTTCAAGTTCCCAGATTTGGGTAAAAACACGTTTTGGCGGCCATTTTGTAATAAATTAAAGATGTCTGCCTCCAACGAATTATCCAGTGTTTTTTATTATTGCTCTCATCGTATTCGGTGACCCAGAAAACATGGATAGAGCCACCAGAATGAAGCTTATAAGTGCCTCACATGTCGAGAAATGGTCAAATCAATGCTAGGTGGCGGCCATTTTGAAATCCACCATTTTGAACCGGAAGTAGTTGTTTTATCGATTGTCTCCTCGACTCATTTTTTTCAGCGTACTCGAAAACCCCTGTATACCAACTTTGGTGCTTCCCGCCGGAAGTGCACTACTTTTACCACTGATTACTGGACTACTTGCTTTGAGCAAGATTTTAGTATTGGTGAATGAGTCTGTAGAGTAAGGGGACTTTATCCCGTCAACACAGTGCGTATGTGCCGTGAAACACGGTGCCGTGAAACATTTTTGATATCCAGTCAATACTATTTTTGCATTTTACAGCCATTTGTAGGTGTTGGCGGGATAAATAGAATAGTAGGTTGGTGCCGTGAATGGGAAAAAATATCTCGCGCGGCACGGAAACGGGATGTGCTCGGCATATCCTCGCCCATCCCGCTTCCTGAGCCTTGCCTGATATTTTTTCCCATTCACGGCACTAACCTACTATTCTCTATCTATCCCTCATAGAGTTAGCCCCCTTTTTCCACGGACACATTCATTTTGGATCTTTAAATATTGGGCCAAATTGACTCAAATTAATAGGACTCCGGCATTATAGATGTACAACTGGGAGGATGGTGGTTCGAGCCTCCGCTGGGGCGCATATGGCCGGATGGTGATCCGCCAACTACAGCAGAACCTCTCTAAACCGGACACCAAGAAAATATATGTGATCTCATTCTGATGGGTTTCTTGCTAATGCCTCTCAGATAATAATGCATGTTCATGATTGCAAAATACATAAGTATGTCACAGAATGGTCATATGCCTGATTTACAGTGAAACATCTGTAAACTGGACACCCTGGGGACCTCCCAGGGTGTCCGGTTTAAAGAGGTTTCACTGTAGTTAAACAAATGCCTACCTGATGATGCCCGGCATATACAGTAGAAAGGAATTGGGAAGTACTGATGTTAAGAGAATATAGTCTGTTTCACGAAACCTGCCCAAATTTTACGGCTATATAAACAATGCAAAAACAATATTTTTTTCGATAATATTAAATTGAAGCAAAATTTAAGAATGAGCCTTCTTTTTATTTCATGAAATTTGGTCAAATATTGGTTTTATTACGAAAAATTGATTTCTCTATGGGAATTTAACATGGGGGGAAAAGTGGTAGAGGACTTGTGGGAGGAGTCAAAAAACAATTTTATTTGGAAATTGACTCCGAAACCTAGCTAGATAGCTTGGAAATAATCTAACTAAGAAAACAAAAGTTAAATTTTAAAAATCGGTCCCGTATTTCTGAAATTCTAAAAAATTTCCCCGTGTTAAATCCCCATTGACATCTTCACGGAGTGAAGATGTCTATGGGGATTTAACATGGGGAAATTTTGTTTTTGCAATAAAATCAATATTTGACCAAATTTCACGAAATAAAAAGAAGGCTCATTCTTAAATTTTCCTTTAATTTAATATTATCGAAAAAAATATGGTTCTTGAATTGTTTATATGGCCGTAAAATTTGGGCAGCTTTCGTGAAACAGACTATAGTTTCCCATAAGTCAAAACTGGCTGTCCCTTTCAATAGATGTGACACTATAATGAACCACAGGTGGAAGACTCGGGGACATGTGACGCAAAAAAATGGCCATTAAAAAAAATCCATTACCCCACCCACTTGGTATCGTACAGTAGTATGTTCTATATTTAGAACATAGTACCGTACCATACCAAGTGGGTGGGGTAATTTAATTTTTTAATGAGAATTTTTTTGGTGGTGTCACACGTCCGAGTCTTCCACCTGCGTAATAAATAAACAACACTTTACTTTACACATGAATATTTCTCTTCCAGATTCTGTGAAGGACAACGATGGCTCAGACAAGAGCTCTGTGCACAGCAAGCACTCCGCGATTGTGCGGAAAGATAGCAAGGTTGATGGTGCCTCACAGACAACAGAAGTTAAGAAGTAAGGTCAATAACAATGTCGTGTTGAAATCTGCTACAGGCAATGACTAAGTTTAATTGGAGAATGAAGAATCTATGGGAAACACTTAGTATGCTAAACAAAAAAATTGTCGTCTGCTGTTATTTTGTCTTCTTTCCAAATATACTGAAATAGTAAGCTTGAAATCCAGCTCATGTACTGGATAAAACAGCTCTGCCAATATTAAGTAATTCAGGTGTGCACCGAGGCCTAAATTATTTGGGTTGTCCCGCTATGGAAATTTCGTCAACTTTAGACGTCATTTATAGAAAATAGCGTAAAATCGCTCATAATCTTAGGTGCAAAATAACCTGGCGTGTCTCAATTGGGTTTAAGGGTGTTTTAATTGTGTACATGTATTTACGCAAATACCTACCTGTAGTTTAGTTGGAGCTCTGATATTGAATGTTTCAGGAAGACGGTGCGGATCCATTTAAATGGCAGGAAGCCGGAAGATGCTGATCAAGGTATGATATTCTGGCTGGCACCGATAGTTAACCCTTAGATCGCTACTCACAACAATTGTGGTCTGATGTTGCTTTTATCTTGCCTCATTTCTGAAGTGCTGTCGAAGCATGTCGTAAATAATTCTAAAGTGCTGTCAAAGCATGTTTTTGATGATAAAAATGGAAAATAGAAAATAAACAGCAAAAAATAAGATAGCAGTCTAAGGTTTAACACACATTGTTTCTCATTGCTGATCACTGTCCAGAATGATTACACTGTTCTAGTAGCATTTCTCAGGTTAGGAGGGTATGTACATTAACCCATTAAAGACGCCAAGCGCGGATCCAGGATTTCGGGTTAGGGGGGGCGTAACTATTTTGCAATACTTGACTATATTATCGATAATTCGATAATATAGTCAAGTATTGCAAAATAGTCGTCAGAGCAGAATCTACATCGCATTTCCTGTGTTCTGGCACATTTTGGAGCAAAAATATTGACACTGTCACAGTATGTTTAGACATGACTTTTGATTGAAAACGTTTAAATTTTGAAACAATAAGAAAACGACCGAAAAATGCATGGAATACATGGCACTTGGCATGAAACGTGCCTTGTAACTTGTAAAAAATGTTTACGAATTTTAGGGGGGGGGGGCGCGCGCCGGGTCTGCCCCCCCCCCCTGAATCCGCCCATGGACGCGATACAATTATAGTACATGTAGTACGAAACTTTTATTAGAAAAAATCCCTATTATGTCATCTCGAAAGTATATGTTGTTACCACTTGTTTAAACCGTCTCGACGAAATGGTTCAAATGAGTGGTAGCAACATATACCTTCATTTTTTAAACAAAAATTATTGTATCCTTAATAGACTGAAATGGGTTACCTGGTAACATACATGTACATGCACCACATGCGTGGGGGGTAACGTTATGTTCTATTAATAAAACTTTGTGTGTTCACATGGCTGTATACTCGTGTGGAGAGAGCAGATGACCAACTAGCATAATCACCCTAACTATTAGGACCCCATTTGTTTTGGGAAAGCCCTATTTACTAGGGGTTTACCAAAACTAATGTTGTCCTGATATTTATCCAAAACAGATTGTATCCAAATACATTCTTATAGTGATAAACCAATACAGCCATACTAACCCTAGAATTGGGACACTCATTGGTGAGGGAAACCATATAATTATTAAATTATTAGTAGTCAATCTACCTGCCACAAACAATTTTTTCTCCATATTCTTTGTTTCTCAACAAAAGTATATGCTGTTACCACTCATTTGAACCGGCTCGGCGAGCCGGTTCAAATGAGTGTTAACAACATATACTTTCACTGAGAAATGCTTGAGTGCTCTCCGATATGTCAGAGGCCAAGATGGATAGAATAATATTTGATGAGAAGTGGCTGCAGGTTCAGCCTGAGGCTCTGGTCCGGTTCCATAATTCCAAGTCTGTGCCTGCAAGCATATTCATATAAACCAGGGGTACGTTTGACTATACTTTGTACAACGAAAATGTTTTTAAGTGAAAAATATGAAAAGTCACAAGTAACTTGCCATATAACTACTTTAAGGGCATCATTGGTATTGGAATTGGTGAAGTTTGTCGGTTTTCCAATACAATCGATTATTTTATGCGAAGCACTGTGAGGTCACGCCCACAAATTTCGTCACTTTTAATGTAAAGGATGCCCCCGGAAGTAATTTTAAGGGAAGTTACCCATGATTGTCCATGTTCGGCAACCTTTTTATAAGGATGGTATATTGGACAAATACAAATGATATATTTGGTGGATGGTGTAAACTATTTATTGGAATATTTTATTTGTTTTGAGAGTCTTCACTGTCTTCTCATAACTTAGAAAATATCAATAGCGCTGATCCTGAAGAGCAAATCTGTTGAAAGTTTTAAACAAGGGATGGTAGCAGATTCTCCCAGAATTCTACCGCTCTCGACACGTAATGTTGTCGCACGGACGCCGCCGTCATGTTGGGGGTTAGTTCCAGGAATTCCTCCGTTGTTGCGTTGTATTCGGGCCACGGTGTGTTGGTGTATGACAGGATATCTATCGGCTGGTTCGGACTCCTGGTTGACGATACAAGCAAATGTTACCTTTTCAGTAACTGGAAAGGACTGTTATGATTTTTAGATTAGTGCATTTATAAAAATGGAGTGGTTTTTTTCTAAAATAATATGACCTGTCGAGGCGTCTCATGAGGATCTGCACATTTTGCAAGTACAAGTAATTTTCATATTTTTGAAAACAAAAACATCTCCTTTTCATGAATAGACTAGTTTAAAAATAATTTTGTGATGATTGGATTTGTCGCAAAATTAACATGAAGATCCATTCCTGGACCAGTTACTTAGGGGTGAAAAGGTTAAATTCGTTCTGAATCAGTTGTGCTGCTGTTAGTCGGATCTACACTGGGACCCAGAACAGTCTGACCATGAGAATGATCATAGAAATGGTATCATAAAACAAAACCTGCTTTATGCCTCTGCAAAGCAACCTTTATAAAGGTTAGACTATACCAAATGGCGCGAAATTTCCCAGTGGGTATGCATAAGTAGTCCGATATAAAAAAATAGTGCGGGCGTTTTGAGGTCACAGACACAGTTTGGTTGCAAATCTTGATCCATTACTACCCAATTTCACTTGAAGAACATATTGGGGTGCTTTTAACACCAGTTTTCAGCATATTTGTACCATTTAAAAGAAAACACTGAACCTGTTGGTCACGTGATGTATAAACAGAGTTTATGTGGCCAAAAAATGTAAACATATTGGGTGATATGACGAGGTTGGATTTTTCTTTCTTAGGAGTAAGTGAACCTATTGTTTAATTCATGCAGAACCAGAACAGACTGGCTGCAGGTCATGTACTAGTAGGTCCCACAGCATCCATACGAATAGTGAAAGTAGGAGAGACTGGCCTTATTGGATGGCATTCAGTTAAATTATATAGTAAAACTATTTGGTGTGGTCTAACCTATAAGGTGGGCCTAGGCCCTATGTAAGATGTTTTTTTTGTAGAATGTGAAGTTGGAAGTTTATTTTTCTTGTAGTTATGTCTCATTGAACATAATTTAAAGTTACTGCGACAAGAGTAATCGATTGAACAAATTTTGTTCTTTTCGTATCACTGACGGACAATTATCGCCTTCAAAATCTTCTAAAATCTTCATTTCTCAGCTTTATTTGTCAAATATAATAACCCAGTGTATGTAAATTACCTGTAGGTGACTGGGCTTGGAATGTGACAGTAATATACACCAAAACAGTCAGTATAGTGTGTTTTTCATTTTTTTTTCTCTTTCATATTGGCTGCCTGGTGGGCAATTAAGAAGTTCTGGAAAGTGGCACGACATCGCGACGCTGTTCCAAAATTTGCCAAAAATTAGGCGTAAGCATATTGTTTTTGCATATCGGTATAGTACCAATACACTAGTACTCAGAAAACATTGTTTTTCCTTTCCTCCTGTGTCATAAAGCAAATGTCTTGATTGACCGTTCCAAGCCAGTACCCTGTTGTCTGTCGACCATTCCAGAGTGGCATACATGTTGGTATAGTTTGAGTGATGAGTCTTTATGGTTAGTTATAACAATATTTAGGGTAATGTTATATGATTTTATGGACTTTTGTGCTTTTAATCCATTATCTATTAAAATTCTCCATAGTTCTGTAGTAGCTCAATTTAAGGCAGAATGTGGACAGTCACATGGTGGAGTTACACAGCTGCTGTGTGACAACCATTTGAGATATTTGCTCCAAACTTGGTACTGTATCAAGGAATAGAACCTAGTTGTGAATAGTGAATACTGTAGACAGATTTGTAGTGAGACTGGTACACTTATATGTTAGAGGATACCAAATGGCGGGAAATCGCCCAGGGGGTAAGCAAAAGTAGTCCGGTATAAAAGAATAGTGCGGGTGTTTTGAGTTTACAGACATGGTTTGCTTGCAAATCTTGATCCATTACTACCCAGTTTCACTTGAGGAACATATTGGGGTGCTTTAAACACCAGTTTTCAGCATATTTGTACCATTTAAAAGAAAACACTGAACCTGTTGGTCACGTGATGTAAACAGAGTTTCTGTGGCCAAAATATATGGCCAAACAATATTGGGTGATATGACTAGGTCCCACAGCATCCATACGAATAGTGAAAGTAGGAGAGACTTGCCTTATTGGAAGGCATTCACTTAAATTGTATAGTAAAACTATTTGGTGTGGTTTAACCTAAATCTGAAGATCATCAGGATTTAGATGTGTTGCAGTGGGTGGCAGGTGGGAGCATGCGATGGGTAATTTAACCATCAGTGTTCATCCTTAACGGAATCCCAACAGGAGACCTGGGTTGGCCCTCACGTACGCCTTTAGCATTTTTGTGTGTGACAGTTGAATCTGTTTATACCCCTTATGTGAGTATTATGATAATTCGTAATCCTATTACTTTTAGGGGAAGGGGCTAAGTGACTGGTGTGGTATGGACCTGGCACAAGTCAGGTTATTCTAATTTCAGGGCTGAATATATGTTTTTTTTATGTAAATATTCCTTTCTGATTTTGATATTTCCCCCCAAATGCAGCAGGTTAAATACAGGATTGAACCCGTTGGCCCGGCCTTCAATGACCCCAGCCATTAAACACCAATAAGTCAAATCAAATTTAGATGTGTTGCAAATGTCCCCCCACCCACCCTGTCACGCCCCCAATTCTTTGTTGCCAGCCATCATCTCAATAACCTTTTAACCCTTGTAATTCTGAATTAAGTATTGTCATCTGCTGTTTATGTTTTAATTTCCATTTTTCTCACAAAAACATGATGTGACAACACTTTAGAATCATTTCCAATGGAAAAGATTCTAAGGTGCTGCAAAATCATGTTTTTATTGAAAAATAAGACAGCATAATTATGAAAAAACGGCAGACGACAATTTACATTTCCCACATTCTAAGGAGTTTCCATTTCTCAACCAGCAGATCATGTAATGTAATTACATTACATGATCTGCCGGTTGAGAAAAGGAATGACATTTGCTACAACTGTAGATCCATATTGCGTTGCACATTCACATTTTGGATTCAAATTTAATCTTTTTGCTAACAACAGTAAAAACAAATTCATTTACTGATTGGCGAACAACATAGCACTGTGTGGGTTCCACTGGTCACATATATAAGGTCACTTTTTCAGTCTGTATGTCATAACTGAAAATTAAAAGTGGGAAAATTGTTTGTGTCGTCGAAAGGGTTTTGTTTGACTGTGTACAAATTTAATAGTAGGAATTGATGTCTCACTGAGTTCTATTAAGTCATCAATTTTGTATGTGTATGGGATCGATCAATTTGTCTATGACAAATGTGATGGGAGGTTTTGTCGGTACATTGCTTAACTCTTTGCATGCTAGCGGCGAAAATATCCGCCAAACGAATTAGGAGTATATGTTTTATTTCTCTCTGTAAATATGTCTTGAAATTTCATTAAAATTGAGTCATCAGGACTCAATTCTAATGAAATTCCAAGACATATTCTTGATATTTACGGTGAGATATACAAGAAAATATAATGAATTTTTGTCCGCTAGTTTTGAACTATTTATTGCCCACAAGTTTCCCAGCATGCAAAGAGTTAATTCTGATCTACTGAGATGATAAATTGGTACTTGCAATTGATTCACTGATAACATGAACATTTACAACATTACAGACCTTTATTACAATGGTTGCAAACAGTGTAGATCCAGATGATCCGGCTCGTGGAGAGCCGTCTCATCAGGATCTGCACAATTTGTGGTTGTTTTTTTATTTCTAAACACAATGCCCCTTTTTGATAAATCAAATATTCTGAAAAGTAACATGGGAGTGTCCATTCCAGTTGCTTAACCCGTTCAAGTTACCAGCAGACTGTATAGTGGTATTGGCAAATAGTGTAGACCCAGATGAGCCGGCTCGTGACGAGCCGTCTCATCAGGATTTGCACTTTTTGCAAGTAATTTTCATATTTTGAAGAAAAAAAAACAAAAACATAAATGAACTTGTCAGAAAATCATTTTGGGACGGTTGGATTGCAAAATTAACATATCAAAATCCATTCCAGTTACTTATGGGTGAAAGGGTTAAGGGATGAATGATTAATTAGCATCCAGGGCCTGTTCACTTACCCGGTCTTGGCAAAGTTTGTCCACATAGTCATCACCATGTTGCTGACCTTCCTCATGTCGCTGTTCCTCACATAGTTCACCCCCCTGTGGTTCATCATTCGTTCATAGCCGAACACGAATGGTACATCATCGAAATGGTTCATGACTCCAGGACCATCCAGTTGTGGCGGGACAGGTATTATATGGTACGTTGGATGAGTCGCAAATAGGTAGACGTACGTAGACCTGCTGCTGTGGGTATGGCTAGAAGCTGCCTGGGCAGCGGGGACAAACATTGTGTAGTCTGACTGCATGCTGTAAATGGATTTCAGTCTTTCCTGCTCGTTCTCAGGATCTGCCCAATTTGTGTACTCGAATATTGTGGCAGCTTTCGCCATGCCTCTGCTGTAATTGTCCGAGTGGTAAAACTTATGAAGTATTCTTGGTATCTCCACGTTTTCAAAGAAATCTTTTGATACATGTAAGTCGTTGTAGTCGGTTATGTTTAATTGGTGCATAGTTTCAGAAAAGAACAGTAAGCCATCAGCACTATTGGCACCAATCATGAGGTCGACACTGCGGAACATGTCCAGGGCAGCGGCCGATGTCGTACTTCCATCGAGGATCTTGTCTGGGTGATCCAGCACAAACTCATGGTCCAGTACAGGAGTCCACAGTTGGACACCATGACGTGCTGCAAACATAATTGCTTCATTCAATGTGTCTGATGATGTGAGTCTAAGACACTGAACATAGTCCGTCGCCGTCACTTGATTGCAGCCAGTATACTCTGCCAGCTTGTGACTAAAGTTGGTCATTTCATCTTTTTCACTGATTGGCCAGCTGCCAGTGACACTGCCACTCTGAGCAATGACCCGCTGAAACAAACCTTTATTCCCAGGATAAATAGATTGGAACATCACACTCGCCGACCCGGCTGACTCTCCAAAGATTGTGACCTTGCTAGTATCTCCTCCAAAGGCGGCGATGTTTTTGTTCACCCATTGTATTGCGAGTTGTTGATCCCATAATCCAAAATTCCCCGGAGCGTTATAGTCACCCGTACTGAGAAATCCCAAGCCAGATAGTCGGTAATTTACGGTGACAAGTATCACGTCACCGAATGCTGACAAACCACGGGCATCATATCTGTCGGAAGAACCAAAAATGAAGCCCCCTCCGTGTATCCATATCATGACCGGGTACTTGGCATTGTGGGCGGGATCTGGTGTTATCACGTTCAGGATCAGACAGTCCTCCGAGTATGTTTCATTGTAGATGTTCGTGCTGCTAGATGGGTAGCAGGATTGACCTGCAATTGGAGGGGTCAGTGGAAAAAGGGGGCTAAACGCATAAGGGGACTTGCACATCCGCCTGCGTTAATCTTGCCCAGATGCAAACGTTGTTGAACATCAATTGGCGATCGCAACTCGCAATCAAGCAGTTTGATTGGCTGAGCCTGAGCTGTGCTACAGCTCAGGCCCAGCCAATCAATCTGCTTGATTTCAAGCACAATATTAAGGCATTTTGAATGCAAACAATTGACAACTATTAGCAAGATTAACACAGGCATTTGTGTCGTCCCCTTCTTCACCGGCCCATGCATTATTATACACATCAAATCTGGCATATTGTGGAATGGCGAACAATGCGTGTACAATAGCAAGCAATGGTGGCATATTGCTTTACCTGTGAAGGTATGTCTATACAACTGTACATGCATCAGTGCATTTGTCTGTCTTTGAGACGTTGGGTGGCAGGTAGGAGTATGCGATGGGTAATTTAACGATCAGGGTTCATCTTTATCGGAATTCCGACCGGAGACCTGGTTTGGCCCTCATGTACGTCTTTGGCATTTTGTATGTGACAGTTGAATCTGGTTATACCCCTTATGTGTAGTATTACGATTCCCGTAATCCTATTTTAGGGGAAGGGGCCAAGTGACTTTGGTGTGGTATGGACCTGGCACCAGGTCAGGTTATTCTGATTTCAGGGCTGAATATATTTTTTCTCGATGTAAATATTCTGTTCTGATTTTGGGATTTTCACCCCAATGCTGCAGGTTAAAACAGGATTGAACCCGTTTGCCCGGCCTTGCATGACCTTAGCTGTTGATAGGCTGTTAAACACCAATAAACAAACTTTCTTTGAGACTTGGTCCTGTATTTGTTGCAACTTATGACTTGAACTATCATTTGCTTATTTATCACCATCCATGTTTTCATTCAATAGCCAACCCCTGCAGGTCTCATGCCCTTGGTCATATTGAAATTTGCATTAATGTTTGGGGAAATGTTTTCTTGTTGTTGCAATCACTGTTTTGGCTGTGACTGTAGAAATGGGGCTTATGGGCTTTGTGATCAGTGTAGATTCAGAATAGTCTGTGCATCCGCACAGTCTGATTAGTATCTGCACTGTTTGACATTATTTTCATGATAACAAGCAATATAGATCATTATCAGGTGACAGGAGTGTGCTATTGATCGGTAGCTTTGGTCACAAATCCCACAAGCCCTATTTCTCCAGTCATGTCACAGATGTTTTATTAATCATGTTTGTCAATACAGAATCAGAATTTAGCTTATACTGGTAGCAATGCTCCCCACTAAATGTAAAATTGTCACTGATGAGTAATGTACCGTATTTATTCTAATAAACGTCCCCGGTGCTGTGCAATCTGTAGGCATCAAAATGTTGAAAGTGGGATCAAAATATGTTATTTTCACATACAAAAGCCATTTAAAACTCTGTTTTAAATGGCTTTTGTATGTGAAAATAACATATACAGAATGCGAATATGGGACGGAGGGGCTACTATTAGAGAGGGGGCTACTATTAGAATAAATACGTACCTTGTTTCGTGGCAAGAAACGGTGTGGAAAACCTTGGTTTGGGCACCGGCTTTCTGAACCTGAGATATCCCATGGGCGCCTCAGCATACGGTATTCCTGTGAATTTATGCACCTGTTTCTGTCTTCCGTTAACGTTCACCATTTCTGTACTGCCCAACATCTCCCCAGCGGGCGCATGAATCGTGGTGAACGCGTTATTAATCAAAAACCCGGTTACCCCTGATACTGCTACAAGCAATGGCAGAAATAAATATTCTGTATACATTATGATGGGTACGCATCCACAATCCTGTCCTGTTTATTTTCTGAAAATCTGACTACTGGCTAAGATTTGGAACTGTAAATTAAACCTGATGGCTTGTAGTGAAATATGTCCAAATATACTAGGTAGAAAAAGAAATTGACCACATGATATTCATGGATTCTATGCATGATTTTCCAAATTTCGTAACCTAATTATAAAACTGGTCTGTAGTCGATTTCATCAAAATTGCAAAGTATACTTATCTAGCAAAGTATACTTTGAGGGAGTTATCATTTATTTTTCCCGAAATACGTTATGTCACATAGAACTAACCACTGCATATATTTGATGATTACAAAAATGCAGAATTATTATACTGAATTGACACACACTCGTGTATTATTTCCCCCTATTCAAAATGTACGATGGAATATTCTCTATATACTCAGTCTGTTGATGTGTACTTGCAGGCTACAACATATTGTTAACCCTTAGACTGCTATACACAACAATTGTCGTCTGCTGTTGCTGTATATTTTGCCTTATTTCTCCATAAAAATATGATTTGACAGCACGTTCGAATAATTTCCATTGGAAATTATTCTAACGTGCTGTCAAACCATGTGTTTGATGAGAAAAATATAAAATAAACTACAGACGACAAAAATTAATGTAGCACTCTAGTACAAGGGTTAATTATCAGTTGATGTGTATTCAGTAAATGCAGAGCAAGTTACCTGATAAACACAGATATACTCAATCTGCATTTCTTACTTACACAACTTTCGGTACATTCAATTTGCATATCATTTGTTAATATAGGAATGAATGGCCTTTTTGTGGAATTTATCGGGGTATAAACTTAGAAAAGTCGCGGGAATACTGGACGAAGGCATTCATTCCTTATAATTCCAGCATTTGAAATAAATTCATCAAGAAAATGTGTTTATTTTCCGTTTTCTTAAGAATTATTTTAACTGCGCCTCACGGTTACGGAAGGTAGTTCGGCGTGGGAGTTTACTGGGATATAAATTTTGTACAGAGACTTGCTACGGGCCAATCAAATGTTAGGGAATTGTGTAAATATTTTTGTGCTGGAATTATATATTATTGTGTGTCATTTCTTTTTGTATCAAGTTTATATACTTATCTGGCATGGTTTGTGCTATATAGGTAGTAAAGGTGCAACTCATTATGTTCTGAAAGTTGTACCTTTATACATACATCTGAGTCACAGCATTTCCAAATACAGTCGAAATGTAACATACAAACTACATTGTATTGTTAGCAAGCTGGGCCCAGTTGCTCAAAACCTCTGTTAGCTTAACAGACTGTTAAATCCTTAACATTGTTAAGGATTTAACAGTCTGTTAAGCAAACAGAAGCTTTGAGCAACCGGGTCCTGACAATTAGTACGCCATATAATATGGGCCAGAATGAGTTCTATTATGATGTATAAATATGATACATGTAAACATTTTATTTTTATGCCCACATTCTGGGTAGACTGCATTATATATATATATATTGCTTGTTAGAAACATCACAGGTGTTTCATTGATGGAATGGCGAACAGTGCAGATCCTGATCAGACTGCGAATGCACAGACTGATCTGGACCCACACTGGTGCAAAACCCATAAGCCCTATTTCATCAGTCGCAGCCACATATGACCTTGCTGTTGAACCGACTTAAAACCCCCATTCAATCATTCAGTCCATCAAACGAATGTGAAATTATGACTGTGGCCATATCCCATGGTAGATTGTCCCTTAACCCTACACACAACAATTGTCTGTTGTTGCTTTTATATCTTGCCTTATTTCTCAATAAAAACATGTTTTGACAGCACTTCAGAATCATTTCCAATGGAAATGATTCTGAAGTGCTGTCAAAGCATGTTGGCAATTATTCTAAAGTGCTGTCAAAGCGTGTTTTTGATGATAAAAGTGGAAAATAGAAAATCAACAGCAGACAACAAAAAATTAAGATAGCGGTGTAAGGGTTAATGTATTATATGGGACATTCCTTGATTGCCAAGTCACCAGGTTGATCTTGTTTGGGTATCTGGAACAGCTATATTAGCCAGTCCATATATGAGACGAGCAATGTGATTTTGTAATTGATGAAAAAATACTCGCATAATTTATAATATTTTCCATAAATGACGTCGAAAGTTGACAAAATGTTCGTAGCTAATGCATAATTTGCTTTGAAACTTTCGTCAACTTTCAACATAATTTACAAAACATATCACAGTTTCTGTAAATATATTTCATGAAAATCGCACATTTACTTTAGTACAGAATCGTATGGTTTGTTTCATATTGATCACTGTCTGACAGAACAGACTTTATGACATTTGTGACCAGGGTGTCGTCAGTCTTTATTCAGTCCATGTAGTTTATCTGGCAACTCGCCACACATTGACCGAGTATACGCTCACTGATAACAAATGTAACATGCTCAATCTGTATTCAACAACTACAGTGAAACATCTATTATAAACCGGACACCCTGGGAGGTCCCCAGGGTGTACGGCTTATGAGTGGTTTCACTGTAAATCAGGCATTTGATCATTCTGAGCCATTGTTGTGTGCTATGGGATCACGAACAGACATCGTCACCTGAGATTAATGACCAAGAAACTCAACAAAAATAAGAGCACAGTTGCTTTCTTGGTGTCTGGTTTAGAGACTGGTTTAGAGAGGTTCTTTTGTACTTTTGCTGATGGTGGGTGGTGGTCGGGGAATGAGACGGCGTAAATTAACGGTGTGGTTCCTCCTTATAGGAATCACTGGTTTGGCCCTCCGGTACGTTTTTATCTTTGGCTCTTTTGTTACCTGGGAGTTGAATTGGTTATTGCCCATTATTAAAGTAGTAAGATTATTACTGATCCTACTGCTTTTGGGAGGGGCCAAGTGATTCTGGTGTGGCGAGGACCTGGCATCAGATCAGGATTATTCTGATTTCAGGGCTGAATATATAGTTGTTATTGTAAATATTCAGTTCTGATTTTAGGATTTTCCCCCTATTTGTACAGATACTTGAAAATGTACATGTACTTGTACAGGTAATATATGAGATTTAGTACTAAACCCATTGACCCGGCCTTAAATGACCTTAGCTGTTGATAGGCCGTTAAACCCCAACAAACAAAACAAACAAACAAACTTTTGCTGATGTTGCATTGGTGGGATGACATCACATGACATTGCTGAATGACGTCAGTGAAATCATGCGATGTAAACAAATCTGCTTTCCTTTAAATTAAAAAACTAAACAGCATTACATGCATAAAACTTTAAATTCTTAAATTTTGATAAAATTTAACGCTATCGGAAAACATGTTGTTTTTTGCATTTTTTATATAGCCGTAAAATTTGGGCAGGTTTCGTGAAACAGACAGTAACCAGGTATTCTCCAAAATGTGGCTGTACTGGAGAAATGGGGCTTATGGGATTTGTGACCACTGCAGCAGGTTGAATATGGGATCGAACCCGTTGGCACACTTCTGTAGCCTGATAATGATCTATATTGCACTTCTGTAGCCAGTAGCCTATTTCACCAACATTGCAAAGTATACTTTTCTAGCAAAGTATACTTTGAGGGAGATATTTTCATTTTTGTTTATAAATTTATTAATTTTTTATTATGCTGAATTTATTACATTATCACAGCCATTTTGGTAATTCATTGATGGAATGGTGAATAGTGCAGATACTGATTATACTATGCGGATGCACAGGCTGATCTGGATCTAAACTGGTCGCACAACCCATAAGCCCCATTTCTTCAGTCACAGCCGCATATATGGATGGCACATAATATCTAATACACCAGAACAATTTTTCGTCATAGTCACATAGTTATAAGATAACAGTCGCTGAAAATTGCCTGTAGAATCACAGGGCTGAAACAGATGGCATGGGGTTTAGTCAGCATAGTACAGTTCAGATGGTATAAGTTTGCTAAAAAAACAAGGTCATACAACTTTAAAGGTATTGTGTCTGAGAGATACATAGAAGGTGAATTTGTATTGCTTTTCTCACCCCCAATGCACAGGTTGAAGTAACGGACCGAGGTCTATAAATACATTAAATATGCCTAAAAGCATCAATAAATGAAGAAGAAAAAAAGCTTCTTTTTTTTTTTTTACTCCCTCCATATAGACTCCATATATATGGAGTCTATATGGAGGGAGTAAAAAAAAAAAGTTTAGCTTTTTTTTTCTTCTTGATGCTTTTAGGCATATTTAATGTATTTATAGACCTCGGTCCGTTACTTCAACCTGTGCCCCAATGCACTGATGAGTAACCTGGGAAATCTGAATATGTTAAAAATGTGTATATTAATGAAAAATATAGATGGCAAAAAAATATATGTCTATATTACAACCTAGTATGTTGCACACCAGGTTTAATACTAATCCTATTACTTTTAAGGCTGGGGCTGTGTGACGTTGGTGTGGTGAGAAGCACCTGTAGCCTATTTCATCAACATTGCAAAGTATACTTTAGTAGCAAAGTATACTTTGAGGGAGAAATTTTCCATTTTTTTTTTAATTTATTAATTTTTATTATACTGAATTTATTACATTATCACATGTAGCCATTTAATGGCTGTGATAATGTAATAAATTCAGTATAATAATTCTGCATACTTTTAATCATGAAATATATGCATTTGTTAGTTCTATATGAAATAATGCATTTCAGGAAAAATAAATGATTACTCCCTAAAAGTATACTTTGCTAGTAAAGTATACTTTGCAATGTTGATGAAATAGGCCCCAGGTATTCTAATTTCAGGGCTGAATATATTTTTTTGTAATAATTCAGTTCTCCATATATGTGAAATATGATATTTGACCCCGTTAACCTGGCCTGAAATGACCTTAGCTGTTGACAGGCTGTTAAAGACCATTTATTAAATAACATGCATACACCTTGATGGAGGAAGTTCGGTATCGTGACATGGTTATTATTATGTTCACTGTATTTTGCTCATTATTCATGTTCCCAGTATTTGCCCGGAGGTTGTGGGTTCAAACCTCACATTCGGCATCAAAAATACATTCATAGTATTTCCATCCCACTGGTCTGTCGGATGAGACTTTGACCCTTACTACGCTGAATTAAATGTTGTCGTCTGCTGGAAATGTTTTATTTTCAATATTTCTCGACAAAACCAGTTTTTTTGTTAAGAATTAAAGCAAAAATGAAAAACAGCAGACGGCAATTTCCGTCAACAGCGTAGGAAGCGTTAAACTGTGGTCCCATCTCTATATGATCTTCGCTGTTGCTGACCTTCACTTTCACTTTTACTCTATAAATTATTATTATTTATATTTTCACTGTATTTTGTTCATTATTCACGTTCCCTGTATTTGCAGGCGCCGGGCATAGCAAGCGGAAGGAAAGTAAGGACAGCGGCAGTACCGGGCAGAAGTCGTCCACAGATAGCCGTGCTGGTGATGGACGGCCCAGCAAACAGGCAAAGACTGATGGAAAACACGCCCATAAAACTGCCATGACGGGACAGAAACACACAGCAAAGGCTTCGAAACACTGAACTTAGAGTATGTGTTGGTATAGCATCATACATGTACATGTAATTCATTGACATTATTGTAAGTCAGTCATGACATGATAGAATTGGCTAATTCTGTTCGTGACCAGCGTAGATCCTGACCAGACTGCGCATTTGCGCAATCTGGCCAGGGTCTTCACTGGTCGCACTTCACTTTAGTTAACTCTTTGCATGCTAGTGGTGAAAATAATATCCATTCTAATGAAATTCCAAGACATATTCATGATATTTATAGGGGGAAATAAAAGAAAATACAATGAATTGTCGCCTGCTATTTTTTAACTATTTATAGCCCACAAATTTCCCAGCATGCAAATAGTTAATCACTTTTCAAGCATACAGCAAGTGAAGGGAATTGGTATACGTGTTTCATTGTGTGAATCGCGAATAGTGCAGATCCTGGATCTACACTGGTCGTAGAACCCATAAGCGTCATTTCTCCAGACACAGCAACATATAAAGATGGTTACAACATTATGTGCAGTTTTAATTTGAATGTAAATTTTATGATTTCTCTTCTTACAATACAATACCATACAATACTGAATGTTGGCTCTATTAGCTTCTAACACAATAAATATCAATAGCGCTGATCCTGAAGAGCAAATCTGTTGAAAAAATCCCTATTTTCTTTATGTCATCTCGAAAGTATATGTTGTTACCACTCGTTTGAACAGTCTCGACGAGACAGTTCAAATGAGTGGTAACAACATATACCTTCATGGAGGAATAAACAAAATAATGAGATTTTTATAATTTAGAAAATATCAATAGCGCTGATCCTGAAGAGCAAATCTATTGAAAGATTTAAACAAGGGATGGTAGCAGATTCTCCCAGAATTCTACCGCTCTCGGCACGTAATGTTGTCGCACGGACGCCGGCGTCATGTTGGGGGTTAGTTCCAGGAATTCCTCCGTTGTTGCGTTGTATTCGGGCCACGGTGTGTTGGTGTATGACAGGATATCTATCGGCTGGTTCGGACTCCTGGTTGATAACAATACAAGAACATGTTTGATTTGATATGGCGGCTAGGTGGCCAATATACAGTTATGGCAACAAATATATAGAGACACATATCTGGATTTATTGTACTGGTATCGCATGAGGTGCTAAGGTGTATACTTAGCACATTTATCTGATAATTAGCAGTGCATTTGCTGAATACACACTGACTGATAACAGAATACTGTATATCAGGGTCAATCTGATTTTACTGATGATTTATTGGTTGTGCGGTGTCCATTTAATGACACAACATAAACATATGGCCACGTTAATTTTAGCGAAAACCACTACGTTTCATTTGCCCATTTCATAGAATAACAGGCTAGTGTCTTTCTCTATCAACTTCATTATAGGCTGGACTTAAACATTAATGAATTTTTATCTTTAAATTGAAAATTTCTCCCTCAAAGTATACTTTGCTAGATAAGTATACTTTTGCAATGTTGATGAAATAGGCTACTGTTATCAAACTTGTTTACATTCCTTGACAAGCCTCAGAATTCCTATGTATTTCTTAAGTCTCGTCAGAAAAACTTGAAATTAACCCTTATATCTCGGGAAAGGAAAATTGTTGTCTGCTGTTGTTTTATATTTTGCCTTCTTTCTCAATAAAAACATGGTCTGACAACACTTTAGAATCATTTCCATTGGAAATAATTCTAAAGTGATGTCAAAGCATGTTTTTGCTGAGAGAAATGGAAAGTACAATGTATAAAATAAACAGCAGACGACAAAATTTCATTCAAAACTGTAAGGGTTGAAAGGCACGAGGTATTCTCCATTTATCGACTTACCCGGACTTGGCAAAGTTGGTCCACATGGACATCACCATGTTGGTGACTTTCCTCATATCGCTGTTCCTCACATAGTTTACTCCCAATTTGTTCAACATTCGCTCGTAGCCGAAGACAAAGGGCAAATCATCACCGTGGTTCATTACCCCTGGGCCGTCTAGTTGCCCGGGGACTGCTATCAAGTGGTAAGTTGGCTGTGTAGCGAATAGATAGACGTACGTTGCCTTGCTGCTGTTGGTATGGCGGTTTGCTGTCTGCGCAGTAGGGACTAACATTGTGTAGTCTGACTGCATACTGTAGAGGTTCTTCATCCGTTTTTGTTCGTTCTCAGGGTCGGCCCAGTTCGTGTACTCAAATACTGTCGCAGCGTTCGCAATGCTGCTGCCGTTGTATTTGCTCGAGTGGTAAAACTTGTGAAGCAGTCTTGGTATCTCCATATTTTCAAAGAAATCTCTCGATATATGATAGTTGCTGATGTCACTTATGTTTAATTCAGCCATTGTATCCCAAGTGTATAGTAATCCCTCGGCACTGTTGGCACCAATGATGAGGTCGACACTGCGGAACATGTCCAGGGCGGCAGCCGATGTCGTACTTCCATCGATGATCTTGTCTGGGTGATCCAGCACAAAGTCATGGTCCAGTACAGGTCTCCAGTTTCTTACGCCATGATGTGCTGCAAATGCAAGTGTCTCATTCAATGTTTCTGATGACTCGAGTCTCAGGCACTCAACATAGTCTGCTGCCATCACCCGATTGCATCCAGCATACTTGGCCAGCTTGCGACTAAAGTCAGCAATTTCGTCATTGCGACTGAATGACCAGCCGCCGGTGATGCTGCCACTCTGAGCAATGACCCGCTGAAACAAACCTTTATTCCCAGGATAAATGGATTGGTATATAACACTTGCCGACCCAGCTGACTCTCCAAAGATGGTAACCCGACTGGTATCTCCACCAAAGGCGGCGATGTTTTTATTCACCCATTCTATTGCGAGTTGTTGATCCCATAATCCAAAATTCCCCGGAGCATTATAGTCCCCAGTACTGAGGAATCCATAGCCAGACAGTCGGTAATTTATTGTGACAACTATCACATCACCGAATGCTGATAATCCACTGGCGTCATATTCATTTGAGGAGCCATGTATGAAGCCCCCTCCGTGTATCCATATCATGACTGGGTAGTTAGCGTTGGGGACGGGATCCGGTGTTATCACGTTCAGGATGAGGCAGTCCTCTGTGTATGTCTCCTTGGAAAGGACGATCAGGTTGCCAGACTGGTAGCATGCCGGACCTGCAACAAGTCATCCTTATTCAGGGGTGGGAATTTTCAGGACATATCCTGAAATCAGGATTTGAAGTTCCTGATAATTGCAGAAAAATACTGGGAAGCACACATTTACGCATATTACCAAGTGCTGAAAATGGCTAAACAAACATATTTTTGAACCCACAAATGGCATTTGTGGACGCAAAAGTATGTTTGTTTAGCCATTTTCAGGATTTGGCATTGGGAACTGTTGCCATCCCTGCTTATTATTTGATCCGATGGGATCATATCAGACATAATCTAGCATGACATTGAGAATACCAATCAAATGTCTTTCTATATCATGTTTATCAGGCTCAGCATGGAAACGGTAGGAATTCCTGAGTTTTCAAACCTGGCCTGATAAACTTCATATCAAACGCGTCAGAATTCCGAGGCTCGTCAATGAATTCTGACTGTTTTCGAGCTGATCCTGATAAACATGATATCAACAGTCACTAGCCTGGCATTCCATTTATCAGGTAGCATTTTATGCTAGCCGAAAGTCAAATATAAAATAGGTTTCATTGTATAAGGACTATTCTATGAAGACTATTTTATGAGAATATGTTAATGACAAAGTGTACATTGAAAGTAATTGAATATATACCACATGCATACAGCATATATAAGGTAAATACCTTACAGGTACCTTACAGGTATTATACAAATGTATTTGATTATATTATCAGTTAGACAGTAAGTTTAGTGTTCCAGTCTGCTTAGAGGATGTTCTCCATGAAGATGGCTACATGGCATTTGTAAGCAGTAGTTATCATGGACCATGATAACTACTGCTTACAAATACCATGTAGCTCTTGAAAAATTGTTAATTCTTAACTCTTTGCACGCTAGTGTTGAAAATAACTGACAAGTAATGAAGACTATTTTTCTGATTTCTCTGTAAATATGTCGTTCTGAATCAATTCTAATGAAATTCCAAGGCATATCCATGATATGTTCAGGGAGAAATCAAAGAAATATAATGAATTGCCATCTCCTATTTTTGAACTATTTATAGCCCACAAGTTTCCCAGCATCCAAAGAGATAAGTAACATGTGACTGCTAGGTAACCAATGTCTGTTAGGTAACATACCTTGTTTCGTAGCAAGAAACGGTGTGGAAAACCTTGCTTTGGGCACCGGCTTTCTGAACCTGAGATATCCCATGGGAGCCTCAGCATACGGTATTCCTGTGAATTTCTGCACCTGTCGCTGTCTTCCATTGATGTACTCCAGTTGGGTAGTGCCCACAATCTCCCCTGCTGGTGTGTGAATCCTAATGAGCCCATCGTTAACCAAAAACCCACTGATATCTGACACTGCCACAAGCAATGGCAGAAATAAATATTGTGCATACATCATGTGTTTTTAGACTTATCTAAACTATTGTCTGTTTTGAGAATTTTGAAAACTGAAAGCTTGGATCAACGTAATTTCTCAAAACATTGATACTTCACATTGTGTACTGACTGCATAGTCTTGTCGCAGGTAATACATACAACGTCCTAATATTTGTGCTATTACATCATGCATTCCTTTGTCACAACATTTGAAAGTACAGAAGTACATGTAAAAAGGGATGTTGAACAAGTATTTGTTGACAGACTGTTGCTACATGTACTTGTGCATCATATGGCTCACTATGATGTGTAGAATATTCTGTATGCCAACGTGCTGACCTGTAGCCTATTTCATCAACATTGCAAAGTATACTTTACTAGCAAAGTATACTTTGAGGGAGTAATCATTTATTTTTCCTGAAATGCATCATTTCATTTAAAACTAACAACTGCATATATTTGATGATTAAAAGCATGCAGAATTATTATACTGAATTTATTACATTATCACAGCCAAAATGGCTGTGATAATGTAATAAATTCAGTATAATAAAAATTAATAAATTTATCATAAAATTGAAAATTTCTCCCTCAAAGTATACTTTGCTAGTAAAGTATACTTTGCAATGTTGGTGAAATGGGCTACTGTTCCAGTGCCGTAGCCATGTCAACTCTTTCAACACTGACCAACCTCTTTAGCAGTGTTTGCAAACAGTGTAGAGCTTGATGAGCCGTCTCGTAACGAGCCGTCTCATCAAGATCTGCATCATTTGTGGATATTTAACCCTGACACCGCTACACACAACAATTGTTGTCTGCTGTTGCTTTTATATATTGCCTTATTTCTCAATAAAAACATGGTTTGACAGCACTTCAGAATCATTTCCAATCAAACCATGTTTTTATTTAGAAATAAGGCAAGATATAAAAGCAACAGCAGACGAAAATTGTTGTGTGTAACGGTCTAAGGGTTAAGACTGTGGCAAATTGTGAATATTTGAATGCCCCTCAAACAAACCTGGCATGCTTTGATTGCCAAGTGGATAATCTTGGTTAGCTTACGGATAGATCTGAATCGGCCTATATAACTGGGTAAGACCACTACCATAATCTACTATTGTTGCACATGCGATGGGTTATGCAACCCGTTTGGTCCCAGTAGCCGATTTCATAAAAAATGACAAAGTATATTTATCTAGCAAAGTATACTTTGAGGGAGTAATCATTTATTTTTATGCCACCGGGTTTCGAAGAAACCGGTGGCATATAGTGTTTGGACCGTCCGTCCGTCCGTCCGTCCGTCCGTCACATTTTTCGGTTAACCACTTTGTCACAGTTTCTCATTTTCGGTTAACCACTTTGTCACAGTTTCTCAAATATGCTGCAGGTGGCATCCGCGTTTGACAGACGCATTTCTTGTTCTTCATATAGAACTAACGACTGCATATATTTGATGATTAAAAGTAATTATTATACTGAATTTATTACATTATCACAGCCAAATTGGCTGTGATAATGTAATAAATTCAGTATAATACAAATTAATAAATTTATCCTTAAATTGAAAATTTCTCCCACAAAGTATACTTTGCTTGATAAGTATACTTTGCTGTGTTGGTGAAATAGGCTACAGATCAGCCTGCGCATCCGTGCAGTCTGATCAGGGCCTGCACTGTTCGCCATTCAGCCAGTGACTCACTTAAAATGCAACTGACAGCAAATATATATGAATATCAGGCTACATGAGTGTGCTAGCCTATTAGTCCCATAAGCCCAATTTCTCCAGTCACAGTCACATATTGACATGTGCCTGAAATTATAAGATCCATCAGCCATGTATGCCCAGGGTCAAAGTCAAATTAATCTGAAATTTGCGTTAAAGTTTTTGTAAAATCTGTGTTACGTTTTTAAGTACACACTGGGACGGACCATCAAATACCTCGGTGGGCATATGGCCGCGGCCCTCTTGTGTTATCAAGGCTGCCAGCAAGGGGATTAGATTAGTGATAATGAACCCTTGTTTGGTAAATATTCAGTTTTGATTTGGGAATTTCTCCTATATGTACAGGTGAAATGCGGATTCGACCCAATTAACCGATGATTCAGGGATTTCCCCCTCATCCGTACAGGTGAACTATGGTATTAGACCCTGTTAGCCTAAATTGACTGTAGCTGTTGACAGACTGTTGAACACCATTAACCTTTTAAAACCTAACTAACTGGAATGGATTTTGATACGTTAATTTTTCAACCAATGCAATTGTCACAAAATGATTTTCAGACTAGTCCATTTATGAAAAAGGGGTGTTTTTGTTCTCGAAAATATGAAAATTATTTGCAAAAGTGCAGATCCTGATGAGACGGCTCGTCATGAGCCGCTCATCTGGATCGACACTTTTGACAATACCAATATACAGGCCTGTGGTGTTGAAAGGGTTAAAGTAAAGGAAGAAGTTTTATTCAGCTGTTTTCATCAATATCATTATTCTGTAGGTGCTGGCCAGGGGCAGCGGACATGAAGGAAGATTATCGGCCAACCTGCCCGACATTTCTACCCGTCAGTCGCCAGGTGATAGCTAGCCAGGCACACAGATGGCGTTGTTGTATCAAACCGGCAAATACCGACTGAAAACTGTGTCATTAATCCTTTCACCCGTAAGGAATTGACATAGTTTGAGACTTTTCCATTATGCAGAAAAAGGGGTTATTTTGTAAAATTAAAAAATATCCACAAAAGGTGCAGATCCTGATGAGACGGCTCGTTACGAGCCGGCTCATCAGGATCTACACCATTTTCAAATATTAGAAAGGTTTTTCAACCCTACAAATCATAAAGCCAACATTTGAGCATAATGACCTGTCCCATAAGGATCTGTAGTATTTGTAAATTATTTTTGCATTGACCTAAAATGACCATAACTGTTGGCAAGCCGTTAAACACCATTAAGTAAATGATAACTGTCCACAAATGATATAAGGTCAGTTTTGTCAGCCAGTTACCAATTTGTAAATATCAATTTCCTGCTATTGTCTGCCTTGTAAAAATGGTCATAACAAATAGTGTTGGCTCATATTATTTTTGTGTGTTAAATCAATATCAAAAGCCTGTGCTTCATCATTCTATTGTTTAAAATTATGTAACAGTTATAGTTCACATACTGAATTTTTGTCGCGCCCGCTTGCGGACAGCGCGATATAGTCGGCACTTTGGCATACGTACGTACGTACGTGTGTCCGGTTAAAGTTTTTGGTTAAGTTGTTTGGTTAAGTTATTTGGTTAAAGTTTTTGGTTAAGTTTTTTGGTTAAAGTTTTTGGTTAAGTTTTTTGGTTAAGTTTTTTGGTTAAGTTTTTTGGTTAAAGTTTTTGGTTAAGTTTTTTGGTTAAGTTTTTGGTTAAGTTTTTTGGTTAAGTTTTTTGGTTAAAGTTTTTTGTTATACTATATCTCTGCAACTGCTTTGCCCATTACCTTGAAACTTCACATGGGTGTTTATCATCATCTATATTTTCATTCTACCCCCCTCCCGTGCGGCTCCTGTGCCCAATGTCAAGGTCAAATTACTTTGAAATTTTTGGTTAAAGTTTTTTTTGCGCCCGCTTGCGGAAAGCGCGATAGTCGGCACTTTGGCATACGTACGTACGTACGTGTGTCCGGTTAAACTGTTTGGTTAAGTTTTTTGGTTAAAGTTTTTCGTTATACTATATCTTTTTTTGTAGTGTCCATGCTTCGCCACAAGGCGCGACATGCAGGCCGCGGCCATCTAGTTATAAATATAACTTAATCTTTGTTGCAACATTTAATAATAAATTGGAATATATAATTAATTGAGATGAAATGCTGTCGAAATGTGGTTGAGAAACCAGGGCAAACAATAAAATGTTTCATAGGTCATGCTGAGGGAACTCAGTCTTGAGCGGTCAAACTATTTTGAGTACAAATTTGGAGAACATGCTCAGAAAATTTCATAAGCACAAGCCAGGACTGTTAATGACTCGTTAGTGCCAGTGCTTGTGAAAAGGTACCTGCTGAAATTAATGGCATATCTAGGTTCTGCTCGTTCTGTACAATTCAGTTATAATCAGTCGCATACTTTTCCTTTTCGCAATTACCAAGGTGCATGATCACGTGGTTACAACAACAACAACGTCGCCCACTCCAAAGTAAGTATTATTTGATATTTTCCTTAATATGCAATGGATTTTGATGAAATATGGCGCAGCAAACGCGTCTTCGTGGGCTGCATTTGGTGGTCTAGGGAGTTTCGAACAGACTTATGTCGTTTTCGCAAAAAGGACAGAAGTTTGGGCGAAAATAAAGAGACCACCAAATGCAGCTTAACAAGACGCGTTTGATGCGCCATATTTCATCAAAATCCGTTACGTAATAAGGACACTATAAACGAATACGTACTTTGAATCGGTACTTGTTGTTGTTGTTAGTACCACATGATCATACACCTTGATTACCATGCCTGAGTAACTTAATACCGTAACAGCATAGACCCTAACCAGTCTGATCAGGGCTTATGCTGTTTGCATGCGCCATAAGGTAGCTTTTCTCAGGCGGGGCCTTTTATACCAATGTCTGTGATATATTCATGTATTATTGTGCCACGATCTGACAAAACTGGGCATGTCCCATGGCCAGTAAGATCCTTATTCACCTGGGTCACGTTTCACTAAACTTCGTACAACTAAAATATTCGTAAGTGCAAAATTATGATAGTCTGTAAATTTCACATTAACAATATTTTCTTGTAAACAATTATTGGATTTACATTTATTGAGCATAGGCTGCATATGCAGCCTATGCTCAATAAATGTAAATCCATCAATTGAAATTTCCAGCCGATCCTAAATTTGCACTTACGAACATTTTAGTCGTACAAAGTTTAGTGAAACGGCCCCTGTGCTCTCATAAAAACTGATCCTAATCTGCACTGTTCACTGAACATGACATGCCATTCTGTCATGATTAATTGGCCAATGGTGAAGTTCTGGGATCTTTCCTGTTTGGATGTTTAGGTTGGTCGTCGTCCACACTCGTTATATTGACAATAAGTCCAGTTTTATCAGATCATGGCTGAAGTGTCTGTGATAGTTTGTGCATATGTAAGTTCATAAATATATGATAAAGAACTAATTTAATTTTATACTAGACATGCTAGTTAAGTACTATATAGCAGAGCTCCAGATAAGCTGCATATTTGCTTAAATACCCAATTAAAATTGCCAAAAACCCAATTGAAATAAGAAGTAGTGAGTATCAAAAAGCAATAACAATTTTGTGGTACCTTTATCATGCTGCAGAAAACCATACACAGACCACAAATATAGCATATTTTTTCTAATTTTCACATCTTGGTATTTCATTAGAATTGTCTTCAAGGAGACAATTCTAATGAAATGCCAAGACATGTTTTAATTTTGAAGCAAACTATTCAATAATTGCTGTCTGTTGATGTGTAAACAGTAGTGTGACTTTATTTTACCCAATTAAAATTTTGAAATTGCTTCAGAAATGATGGAGTGAAAATACTCAATTACTAATTCCTTATCTGGAGCACTGATATGGTATAAACACAACTTAATTACCACTTTGACGACATGTTTGTTCTTGTGACATGACATCATTGAAACTGTCAACAACCATTAAAAACAATTAACATCAACCATAATCATTATTTTCTGGGATTCTGGTGCCAATTTCACTAAACTTTGTAGGACTAAAATGTTTGTGGGTGCAAATTTAAGATCGTCTGGAAATTTCAATTGATGGATTTACATTTATTGAGCATAGGCTGCATATTCAGCCTATGCTCAATAAATGTAAATCCAGCATTTGAAATCAAGAAAACATTACTAATGTGATATTTACAGACTATCATAATATTGCACTTACAAACATTTTAGTCGTAAGAATTTTCAAGATGTTTTCTTGAATTTTCAAGTTCTTTTCTTGAATTTTCAAGATCTTTTCTTGAAAGTTCAAGATCTTTTCTTGAAAATTCAAGAAAAGATCTTGAAAATTCAAGAAAAATAATTTAAAAAACTTCAAGAAAACATCTTGAATAAATGGAAATTAAAAAAAAGTGAAGTGGCCCTAATGGGCTTCCGTAGGCACGTGTAGGGTGAGACCAGGAAATCTCACATGGGCGTTACTGTACGGATATCCTTGTCTCAGGGCACCTGAGGGTCGTTTCACTAAACTTTGTACGACTAAAATGTTTGTAAGTGCAATTTTAGGATCTTCTGGAAATTTCAATTGATGGATTTACATGTAGCCTATGCTCAATAAATGTAAATCCAATAATTGTTTACAAGAAAACGTTGTTAATATGAAACTTACAAATTATCATAATTTTGTACTTACGAACATTTTAGTCGTACGAAGTTTAGTGAAACGGTCCCCTGGTGGGTGAGAAATACATGTATGATAGTAAACACAACACAAATTAATACCGACGTCACCGCAAACATTTCATACAGAATTCCATGAACAATACCTTTGTGAATGGTATTTGCTGTGTAATACACACTTTGTTTCATGTGTTCTCCTGTAGCCTATTTCATCAACATTGCAAAGTACACTTTTCTAGCAAAGTATACTTTGAGGGAGTAATCATTTATTTTCTCCGAAATATGCATTATGTCTAAGGATGGCATCGAATGGCAAAAATGGTATTCGAATATTCGATTAGCTATTCGAATATATATTCGAATATTCGGAACCACCCAACCTCTAAATCTCCTCACTATTACGGAATTTACACCGGTAACACGTCTCGGACCCCCCCCCCCCCCCCCCCTCTGCTCCCGGCAAAAAAAAAATAAATACTCGAATAGTTGGATGACTTTTTTCGTGGCCTAGGTGTCGGGAAATCGCATCTGTGGCGATCTGGCATTTAAAAATTTCCGGGGGGAGGACCCCCGACTTTACGATTTCACGCTCGCGGAGGTCGGCTATGCCGAATTTTAATTACAGACCCCCCCCTGCAATTATTTCTGTATCCGCCCCTGATAAATTGAGTTCCCACGTGCTTCAAATAATAATCAATTAACTAAATTAATGTCCTGGGGATACATGTTAACAACGAATCTGTTCTTTTATAATTTAATAATCCAACAAACAACATGATACTTTAAGACATGAAAGCGCTGTGTACACGTGTAATGCCCGTTTACTGATTGGTTAACCAATGAGAATTGAACAAACACATAATTATACCACCACGAAACACTGTGTACCGACAAAGCAGCGGGAGTTCTTTACCAAGGATCAACAATTACGCTATTTAATGCAATTAAACTTTATTAAGGTACAGATTAAACATCTGCAAGCCTTCAGGCTGTCAAAACAATGCCGTGTTATTAATTGTCGATATTACGGACAAACAAACTTTGACGCGATACCGTATTAATTGTCGATAACGGACAATACAAACTTTGACACCTGCTGGGATCAATTGCTGTATGTGCGATGGTGAGAAATAAGTAAACCAAACAATACCTTGAAATAAGTTTTCCATTCGAATACCAAACTGATATTCGAATATTCGGTCAATAAACGAATATTTGAATATTCGTTGCCATCCCTAATTATGTCATATAGAACTAACGGTTGCATATATTTGATGATTAAAAGTATGCAGAATTATTATACTGAATTTATTACATTATCACAGCCAAAATGGCTGTGATAATGTAATAAATTCAGTATAATAAAAATTAATAAATTTATCCTAAAATTTAAAATTTCTCCCTCAAAGTATACTTTGCTAGATAAGTATACTTTGCAATGTTGGTGAAATAGGCTACTTGATAGCTTCATATTATTGTTCCGGATATACATTAATTCTTGATATTTTAGCTGAATTGTATCATTGTTTTTGCTCCCTGGTTGAAAGTGCAGCAGGGGTCTGTTGAGTCTTCATCTGTTGTTGTTGTTGTTTTATCCCCTCGCCGATAGGCTAGAACACAGGTGGAAGACTCGGACCTATTACACCAAAAAAATGCCTATTAAAAAAATCCCATTACCCCACCCACTTGGTCTCATACAGTACCATCTTCTATATATTTTTTTAATAGGCATTATTTTTTGGTGTCATAGGTCCGAGTCTTCCACCTGTGGGCTTGAAGTGATAAACAGTAGTGTTAGTCCATGGTATGTGCGTACGTACGTTAGTAATACCTTTCATTTTTAAATAACTCATGAACCACTTGACCAATTTTTATAATATTTGACCACAATGTGTGTCTAGGAATGGTGCTTTATTTAGCATACAACCCATGTCCGAGCACCCAAGGTCATGGTCAGTGAGGAATTAAGATCACCTTGTTTTTAAGGCAAATGAGTTAAACAAAAATATGTTTTTTTTATTTATCAAGGCTGCCAGCGAGGGGATTAGCTTCGTAATAACGATGACCTTGATTTTATAGTTTGACACTGAATGATATATGTGGAATACTTTTGGACATATTACGTAACAGTCCTAGCAACATCTTGTTATATGACATTGCATAGCATACATTTAAGTGTGCATGTGAAACATATAAAAACTATTAAGTTTTGGTTTGAAAAGAAAATTGTTTTTTAATCATTCTTAAAGCTTTATGGAGGCATACATTTTTCAACACTACAAACCTATATAGCGGTCTTTGCAAACAGTGTAGAACCAGATGAGCCGGCTCATGATAAGCGTCGGGATCTGCGCTTTTAAAAGTAATGAACTAGTCTGAAAATAATTTAGTGACAATTGGATTGGCTGAAAAATTGTAGTATCAAAATCCATTCCAGTTACTTAGGGGTGACAAGTTAAATTGTGAATGTTAATTGAACAATGGGATTGCTTCTTACTGGAAGTTTGTCTGGTTTTGCCTTCAGGCAAATATTACTTTTGGCTTTGGATTTGACTCCGGTTATACTCATAAAAGTAGTAAGATTAGTACTAATCATATTACTTCAGGGAGTTGGGCTAAGTGATTCTGGTGTGGTGAGGACCTGCCACCAGATCAGGTCATTAACCGCCATTAAATATAAAACTATATTGATCACGTAGTGGCCCGATCAAGGATCGAATCCAGGCCACTTTGGTGAAGTCGTGCTCATTACTGATTGTGATAACCTGATAAGCATATCAGTCTCTATATTTGCACAGCCAAATTGAAGCGGTCAATGCAAAAAGGGAGCTAAGTCCCTTTTTACACTGACCCTTGTGGACTTAGCTCCCTTCTTCCAATGACACCCAAGGCTCCAGATAAGGAATTAGTAATTGAGTATTTTCACTCCATCATATCTGAAGCAATTGGGTATTTCAATACATGTATTTTAATTGGGTAAAATAAAATCACGCTACTGTTTACACATCAACAGACAGCAATTATTGAATAGTTTGCTTCGAAATGAAAACATGTCTTGGCATTTCATTAGAATTGTCTCCTTGGAGACAATTCTAATGAAATACCAAGATGTTTTTTCATGGAAAATAAGAAAAAGTATGCTATATTTGTGGTCGGTGTATTGTTTTCTGTAGCATGATAAAGGTACCACAAATTTGTTATTGCTTTTTGATACTCGCTATACTTCTGATTGGGTTTTTACTCAAATACGCAACTTATCTGGAGCTCTGACACCTTTATATCCCATCTACTCCATGCTTCTGACACAAATAAACTATTACTATCAGATTATATTGGTGAATAAACAACTGGCCAGGATCTACCAGGATTATAGGATTAATACTACATGTTTTTGGCCTCATTCCTCATTTAAGTAAGGGAGTATCAAAAAGCAATTAAAAAGTTGTGGTATCTTTATCATGCTACATAAAACAATAAACAGACCACAAATATAGCATATTTTCTTATTTTTCCATGAAAACACATATTGGTATTTCATTAGAATTGTCTCCAAGGAGACAATTCTAATGAAATACCAAGATGTGTTTCCCAAATGGGATTCAACCCAATTATCGTGACCTAAAATGACTTATGGCTGTTGCCGCTAAACATCAGTAAATAAATAAATCTGAAAATTGCGGCTAAACATCAGTAAATAAATAAATCTGAAAATTGGCGTTCGGAGCATGCAAATTGATTAGAATCTGCACGAATTATAAATAATTTGCCACAGTGTGCGTTTGTGGATGAGCAAGATTGAATGTTTTGATGTTAAAGACGATGTTATTACAATAGCCGATACAGGTTTCACATAGAAAACAGACCCATTGATCATTATATGATGATGAATGTCTAGTGTGTCAACATTTTATATTTATAAAAATCCTGTCTGTCTCATAATTATTTATTCCATTTTACTGCATGTATTATTTTATAGAAATAAATATTTTAAATTACATAGTGTGTGCCTTTGTTTATCCCGGTGGTGTAAATTATATCACTCAACTAGACTAAAATGTACAAAAATATTTACACAATTCCCTAACATTTGATTGATCCGTTGCAAGTCTCCGTCCAAAATTTATATCCCAGTAAACTCCATGCCGAACTACTTTCCGTAACCGTCAGGCACAGTTAAAATAATTCTTAAGAAAACGGAAAATAGACACATTTTCTTAATGAATTTATTTTAAATGCTGGAATTATAAGGAATGAATGGCCTTTTTGTTGAATTTATCGGGGATATAAACTTGGAAAAGTCGCGGGAATACTGGACGAGGCCTTCCGGCCTTCGTCCAGTATTCCCGCGACTTTTCCAAGTTTATATCCGATAAATTGCACAAAAAGGCCATTCATTCCTATAGTATGCCAGAGTAATCTGATGTTATAGCTGCTATGCCAGTTTTCATGGTAGTCGTGCGGGCGGTTGGTAGGGAGCATGCGTTTGTTTCATCCTTAACAGGATCCGGATATCCCTGGTTTGACCATCAGGTACATTTTTGGCTTTCTGGTATGTGAGAGTTGAATCCATCACGAAAGTAGTAAGATTAGTACTACTTCTATTACTTTTCGGGAGTGGGGCTGAGTGACTCTGGTGTGCTGAGGACCTGGCACCAGGTCAGGTTATTCTAATTTCAGGGCTGAATTTCTATTTTTTCTGTAGGTATTCAGTAGCATATTTCACCAACATTGCAAAGCATACTTTTCTAGCAAAGTATACTTTGAGGGAGAAATTTTCAATTTTAGGATAAATTTATTAATTTTTAGCCAGGTTTTTTGAAAAAAATTCCAGGCTATTGGATTGGCGAAAGCCGGGCGGGCGGGCGGGCCGGGGGGCTGGCGGCGTCCACAATCAATGTTAGGTTTTCGTGTTTGAGTCCATTTCTTTGTTACTGTACCACCTAGGACCACCAAACTATCACAGCTTCATAATCAAGGGGTGCCCACCACATATCACTATCCAACATGTTACTTTTTTTTGAATTTGACCCATTTTTTCCGCGCAGTCGACTTAGCCATTTTCAATGTTAAGTTTTCGCGTTTTCAATGTTAAGTTTTCGTGTTTAAGTCCATTTCTTTGGTACTGTACCACCTAGGACCACCAAACTTTCACAGCTTCATAACCAAGGGGTGCCTACCACATACAACTATCCAACATGTGACCATTTTTTTATCTTCACCTATTATTTCTACGTAATTGACTTTTTAACGTACGTCTGGTTAAATTTGTTGGTTAAAACTTTTTCGTTATACTTTATCTCTGCAACTGCTTCGCCCATTACCTTGAAACTTCACATGGGTGTTTATCATCGTCCATATTTTCATTCTAACCCCCAACCGTGCGGCCCCTGTGCGCAATGTCAAGGTCAAATTACTTTGAATTTTTTTGTTAAAGTTTTTTCGTGTACTATGATATCTCTGCAACTGCTTCACCCATAACCTTGATACTTCACATGGGTGTTTATCATCATTGTCGCACCCGCTTGCGGAAAGCTCGATATCGTCGGCATTTTGGCATACGTCCGTCCGTCCGTACATCCGTGTGTCCGGTTAAAGTTCGTTAAAGTTTTTCCATCTACTACTATATCTATTTTTTAGTGTCCATGCCTCGCCCCAAGGCTCGACATGCAGGGCACGGCCATCTAGTCTACAAAAAGTGGGTATAATTATGTTATCCAAGTGTCCATGCTTGGAAAAAACCTGGCCTTCGTGGCTTTGCATCGTTTCTTGTTATTATACTGAATTTATTACATTATCACAGCCATTATGGCTGTGATAATGTAATAAATTCAGTATAATAATTCCTCATACTTTTAATCATGAAATACATGCATTTGTTAGTTCTATTTGAAATAATGCATTTCAGGAAAAATAAATGATTACTCCCTCAAAGTATACTTGGCTAGAAAAGTAGTATATTTTGAAATTTTGATGAAATCGGCTACTGTTCTGATTTTTTAATTTTCCCAACCCATCACAACTGGTGAAATATGGGATTTGACCCTGTTAACCCGGCCTAAAATGACCTTAGCTGTGGAAAGACTGTTAAACACCATTAAATCAAATCAAATCAAATCATGGTAGTCAGAGTTTTTGTGGTATTCATATATTTTGTAATTTGTGTGAATGTTTGTTGCTGCTATGCATATTACTTCAGATGATGAAAATAAGCATGTCGTGACCTACATTTTGTCCTCTAAAAATGCCACCAAATCCAGTGTTTAGACCGAAATACCAATCATTTCTGCATTTTAGGTCACACCCTGTTAGTCAGATCATTTCCCAAACTTCATCAATAGCTTCCTCACATTGAGCTATCCATCCAGTGTCCCCTTCACCCTGCTGACCTTAACCTTTGTGGCAATAATATTTGGGCATACGTCCAAAATAGTAGTCCAAATTTTGCATATCTCTTGATCTGTTAGATCATTACCAAACTTCATCAATAGCTTCCTCACATTGATAGCTATCCACCCAGTGTCATTCGGGTGACGTTGACATTCACCTTGATGACATTAACCCTTTCAACCCTAAGTAACTGGAATAGACTGTGATATGCTAAATTTTCCGACCAATCCAATCGTCCCAAAAGTATTTTCAGATTAGTCCATTTATGAAAAGTGGGTGTTTTTGTTCTAAAAAATGTGAAAATTACTTGCAAAAAGTGCAGATCCTGACGGATGTGATGGCTCGTTACGAGCCGGCTCATCTGGATCTGCACTATTTGCAAACCCCGCTATAGCGTTCTCGGGTTCAAAGGGTTAACCACTGTGCCAATAATTGTGCAAACGTCCAAATGTTGAATACCCCCTGATCCGTTGTTTGGATCCTTACTAAACTTCATCAGCAGCTTCCTCACATTGATGGCTGTCCATCCAGTGTCATTCAGCTGACCTTCACCTTCACCTAGGTTACCTTAACCTTTGTGTGGATAATTTTGGACAAATGTCCAAATGTTGAATACCTCCTGGTCTTTACCAAACTTTATAAATAGCTTTGTCACATTGGTGGCTATACAAGCAATGGTGTCATTCGAGTGACCATGGTGACCTTGACCTTCATGTCATCAATGTTTTACTTGCGTTCAAATTTTGAATATCTCTTGATAAGGCATCAGTCGGATCTTTACGGAACTTCATAAATAGCTTCGTCAAATTGATGGCTATCTGACCAGTGTCATTCGGGCGACCGAGACCATGGTGACCTTGACCTTTTGGACATTGTTTTCAAATGTTGAATATCTCTATAGTCGGATCAGGGCCAAACTGCATCAATTGCTTACTCACATTCATAGATATCCATCTAGTGTCATTCGGGTCGCATTGACCTTCACGTTGGTGACCTTGACCTTCATGTCAATAATTTTGGACGTACATGTACATCCAACTGTTGACTACCGTTTGATTCGTTAGTCTGGTTATCTCCAGACTTCATCAATAGCTTCCTCACCTTGATGGCTATCTACAAATGTAATTTGGCTGACCTTGACATTGGTAACCTTAGTGTCAATTGTGGACATGCATCATTCCAAATGTTGACTAACTCCTGATCCGTTAGTCATATCATTACCAAACTTGAGAAATAGCTTCCTCACACTGTTAGCTGTCCATCCAGTGTCATTCGGGTGGCATTGACCGTCACATTGGTGACCTTGACTTCCGTGTGGATAATGTTGGATATACGTCAAAATGTTGAATATCTCCTGATCCGTTAGTCGGATCATTACCAAACTTTACCAATAACTTCCTCACATTGATGACTATCCACCGTGACATTGACCTACTTTTCCGAAATATAGGTCATGTCTGTCAATCTTTGGACAAAGGTTAGTGGAATTTTCGCCGAACTTCAAGTTGCTTGCTTACATTGATACCTAACCGTCTTCTGTCATTCAGGTGATCTTGACCTACTTTCCTTGAAATATAGGTCACGTACATCTAAATTTCGATTATTTCCTGATACGTTTGTTGGATATTCGCTACAGTTCATTAGTAGTTTCCTCACATTGATAGCCAACTACCCCGGGTCATTCGAGTAACCTTGACCCATTTGTAGTGGGTGAGGTACTCCCCCAGCGATCGCCTTGTAAATATGTCATTATTTTGTTTATTTCTTCATAAAGGTATATCTTGCTACCACTCATTCGAACCGTATCGTCCCCGTCGAGACATTTCAAACGAGTGGTAACAACATATACTTTCGAGATGAAATAAAGAAAATATGTATTTTATTTTATCAAAAAGTTCATATAAGTATATATTTATGAGTTAAATGTGGATGACCTTCACATTATTTTATACAAAACATTCAAACTGGCACCAGCGCTGCGATACTACCCTGTAGATAGAAACAGATCAGCACGTGCAAGCACCACCGGCTCGTGCCCTTGTCCTATAGTATCGTCTTAAAGCCTAAAGGTATATGCCCACTCAGTAGGTTATAATATAGGAATACAGATAGTTTGTATATTCTGTAGATATCACATTTTCTGGCAAAATAACCGTGTTTCCTTACAATGTTAACGGACTTTACTATTTATTCTTTGTATTTATTTTTTGAAGTGCAATGATCATATAATCTGTCAAAAATATTTTATTTTTTTTAGGTGACGCATTTAATTAGTATAAATAATTAAAAAATATCATGTCTCATTGTAACGATGTGGCCTGTTGCTCAAGGTTCATATCGGTGTGACGGACATGTTGATAGATAATACTGGTTGTAGCTGGTTGAAACCAGATAATTCTGATGCCACAGCATTAAATGTCATCCATAGAATATATAAGGCCATCCGTTTGGACTGTCTTGGGAGTGTACAAACTGCTCACTTAGCGGTATACACTCACGTTGGTTGGTCGTAAGGTTGGACCCACGCCGGGTCGCCTTATGGCGCATTTGGTAGTCTGGGCATGGGTGCTAACTCTGAGACTCTGAGACTCTGAGATCTATGTTTTAGAATAAATCCACTATACGTTCGATTGTGTGTGAATAAAAGTATGTATGCAGAACTACTCCGTTCTTAGTAAGGTTCCACAGAAGTTGCAAGTTAGATGTTGACCACAACAACAACGTTACATCATTTGCATATGAACATAGCATAATACCACCACGAGTCACTTTGTAAACTAAATATTACTTAATGATTGTATCTGTATAGCGGGCACTCGTAATCTTTAGAACTGGTGGAATAGTGACACAAGTACTATACACTTATTTAATATTTAATTCCTATAAAAAACAGTTTGTGCCTACTGTGTGGGCATGTACCTTTAATGTTCTATGGCATAACCGCCAGTCGTCGGTTTGCCATATTGTGACATTTAGCACACGGACATCCAGCATGGAGCTTTCAGGTTTTTCAACATTATACATAAATTATGTGGCTGTGACTGGAGAAATGGGGCTTATGGGGTTTGCGACCAGTGTAAATCCATATCAGCCTGTGCATCCGCACAGTCTGATCATGATCTGCACTGTTCGCCATTCCATCAATGAAACACCCGCCACGAATGTAGATTTGTATCTGCCTGTGTATACGCACAGTAAGATCAGGATCTGCACTGTTTGCCATGTCATCAATGAACCAACAGCTGCCATGCTTCTCTAACAAGCAATATAGCTCGTTATCAGGCTACGGAATGTGTTTTTGATAAGGAGCTACGCTGGTCTTATAAGCCCCATTTCTCCAGTCACAGCTACATCCTATGTTGTACGTGTTTAGAAGGGAGGGACTTGGCGAAAATGGATAAGTGGGAGGTATATGGTGCCAAGTGAACTTATCTTAACCCACCAGTGGTAAGTTCTGTCCACTGACCGTTCCAAGTCGATACATTGGCGTTACAGTTTTTGTTATGTCCCCTATTTGATAGCAAAGGGGTCATATTGCGTTGCTCTTGAGTAGAGGTTCCGTACGTCCGTCCGTCCGTACATGAACATTTACGTCGAAAAGTTTGTACGAGATTCTCCAACATGTAATATCTGCAATATTACGTGAAGGACACTTGCACCACCTGACCACAAGTCACATACTCGCGCCATCATCAACACGACTTTGGCTTGTGTTGCCTTCGGAAGGTCGCTCAAACACTTAGCAATTTTGCTGCGTCCAAAAGTTTGTAAGAGTTTCTTCAATATTACGCGAAGGATTGCTTCGATACTTAGACGTTTGAATCACGTGAACATTTGTCACACACTCGCGCCACCATTAACACGACCTTGACATTGACCTTATTTTCACCGTTACAAGGTCGCTGAAATACTTAGCCATTTTACAGTCAAATATGTCAAGGGGGCATATCCATGTTTTACAAGCATATAACGTCTATTTTATGTTCTATACCGCATCGTTGGACATTCATGTTATGCTACATATTTAGTGTATGTTTATTTTGAGCGGTTGTACACCGCAAATATTAGAATGGACATCTCTTAATGTAAATGCTTGGATTTAACGACGGCACTGGCTCGATGATCTTGCATGTCGTCTCCCAAGAACGGGAGATAGGAAGGAGTTTGATACAGAGGAAACCGGCTCCAGCTCTTATTAAAATATTCCCCTCTGGTTCTTCAACGTGCCCAGTCTCGCCTTAAAGTCTGATACACGGGGCTGCTATTTAAAGTCCCCATCTGAAAGGACTAGTAGAGCAGGAAATACAAAGTATCTCAGAAATACTGACGCCCTGGCCGAGAATCGAACCCGGGTCGCCAGCGTGGTAGTCCGAAGGTCACGATCTGCTCTGGACACCTCTGCCTACGCTTGCCTGTTTTGTATGTTCTTAAGTGTGGCTGTGACTGGAGAAATGGGGCTTATGGATTTTGCGACCAGTGTAGATCCAGATCAGCCCGTGCATCCGCACAGACTGATCAGGATCTGCACTGTTCGCCATTCCATCAATGAAACACCCGCCAGGCTTCTAACAAGCAATATAGATCGTTAGCAGACTACATAAGTGTGCGATTTGACCAGGAGCTACACTGGTCACAACTCCCATAAGCCCCATTTCTCCAGTCACATCCACAGATAGTTTCACTCTGGGCTGTTCAAGTCTACTCTCGGTATCTTCTTCAAGGACAACGTAAATGTTAACCCTTACTACGCTGAATTAAATTGTGTCGTCTGCTGGAAATGTTTTATTTTCAATATTTCTCAATAAAAACCTGTTTTGACAGAGCATGAGAATCGTCTCCACTGGAGACGATTCTCATGCGCTGTCAAACAGGTTTTTTTATGAAAATTAAGGCAAACATGAAAAACAGCAGACGACATTTTCCGTCTCCTGCGTAGTGAGGGTGAAATGTGTACCAGCGTACTAGTATTTGCCTCTTAGATGTAAACATTGAATGCTAGACGGACCTTGGTGTATCGAGGTGCATGTTCACGTGGTTATAACAACAACAACAGTGGTTGAAAGTGTTGAAATCTTGCCCACTCCAAAGTAAGTATTATTTTATATTTTCCTTAATATGCAACGGATTGTGATGAAATATGGCGCAGCAAACGCGTCGTCATGAGCTGCATTTGGTGGTCCAGGGAGTTCGGCACAAACTTATGTCGTTTTTGCGAAGAATCGATTTCCGTGTCTAACAAAACGGAAATCGATTCCTCGCAAAAACGACAAAAACGCAGCTTAACAAGACGCGTTTGATGCGCCATATTTGATCAAAATCCGTTATGTAATAAGGACAATATAAAAGTATACGTATTTTGAATCGGATGGATTCTGGACGTTTCAGTACTTGTTGTTGTTCAGTGTTAGTACCACGTGATCATACACCTTGTGTATGATAATGTAAGTGAACGCCCGACCCATTCGCATCACAGATGGAATGTGGAACATAGAGACAATTGCCTACAGCAGCACAGGTACAGTGCTTCTAGCGTGTCTTGGATGCTCAATTATTGTTTGTATATACATGAAACACCTTAAGTTTCTAAACAATGCACATGACAAAATTCAAATGCGCCCGGGTCAGAGGCCCGTTTCACTAAACATCGTACGACAAAAATGTTAGTAAGCGCAATTTTGGAGTCGTCTGGAAATTTCAATTGATGGATTTACATTTATTGAGCATAGGCTGCTTATGCAACCTATGCTCAATAAATGTAAATCCAACAATTGTTTACAAGAAAACAATGTTAATATGATATTTACAGACTATCATAAGTTTGCACTTACGAATATTTTAGTCTTACGAAGTTTAGTGAAACGGCCCCCTGGTGATTGTGTAACTATGTAATACATGTACTGTAGTTACAGCGCTCCAGATAAGTTCCGTGTCAAAATAGTATTAAACCCTCAGATTTAAAATTCAATGCGTAGTTTACTTTTACAAATGTATTATTGATTTCCTTCCTTATTAAATGGGGAATAAATGATAACAAATAAAACGAAATTAAAAAATTTACTTATTTGAGCTACAAAAAGCAAATACTGCACTGTTTGCTTTTTTCAGCTCAACTAAGTAAATTTTAAACTTATTAATTACTGTTACAGTACAGTATTTTCACTACTCGATTTGAAATCAATGCGTATTTTCGCATTGCTTTGAGTATTTTGTATTCCCACTTTTGATAATCAATGCGTCTATATTCCGCGTAACGGCGCATTTGAATTGATTTGTGCATTGTTTAGAAAGGTGATTCATGTATATACAAACAATAATTGACCATCCAAGACCGCTATAAAGCACCTGTGAACAACATTGGCTGCCAACACCGTGACTATACAGTCGGCTGCACCTAACTATGAATTGACGATCCATTTATGAACAATTCGTGTGAAGGAAGCAGAACATCGGTCTACGCTTGAAGCTCGATGATCGTTTCATTCAGTTCGTCCCAGATACGCACACTGATCTGATAAAATGTGGCTCTGACTGGAGAAATGGGGCTTGTGGGTTTTATGACCAGTATATATCTCTTGATGAAATAAACCGAATTCTTTGTCTATAACGTAGGGCGACTTACGTAAACCGCCTTGCGTTCCTTGTTAGAAGCATGACCGAGTGTTTCAATGATGGAATGGCGAACAGTGCAGATCCTGATCAGACTGTGTTAATGCACAGGCTGATCTGGATCTACACTGGTCGCAAAAAAACATATATGCTTCATTTCTCCAGTCACATACATTAATCACCGACGCAGTCACGGTTGCCGTTACAACATTCACTTGGAAATATTGGCCGGAACCATAGCGGATTGAAAACGAACACCTGCTGGAAGGTCCTGTCCTATATGTGTCTGTGCCTGGATAAATGGGGCTTATTGGTTTTGCAACCAGTGTAGATCCAGATCAGCCTGTGCATCCGCATCCGATCTGATCTGCACTAACTTTTCACCATTCCATCAATGAAACGCCTGTCATGCTGACAAGCAATATAGATCATTACCAACCTGCTGGTCTGCTGGTAATGTTTTATTTCCAATATTTCTCAATAAAAACCTGGTTTGACAGCGCATGAGAATCGTCTCCACTGGAGACGATTCTCATGTGCTGTCAAAACAGGTTTTTTTGTTAAGAATTAAAGCAAAAATGAAAAACAGCAGACAACAATTTTCGTCTCCGGCGTAGTGAGGGTTAATACTGCGAGTTTGATGTCATTTTCGGCCGGGTATCATGGGTATTGTGAAGCAAACAAATCCCGGCTATTGGATTGGAGTCGGGCGGCGACGGCCACAGTGTTCAGTTACTATGTTTAGTAAATGTGTAGTGGGTGGCTGGTGGGATATGTGATGGGTACATTAACGATCGGGATTCACCCTTACCGGTATCCCGAACGGAGACCTGGTTTGGCCCTCGGGTACGTCTTTGACATTCTTGTATGTGAGGGTTTAAAAAAAAAATAAAAAAAATGTGAGAGTTTAATCTGGTTATACCCCTTGTATGAGTAATACGATTATTAATTTTAGGGAAAGCAGGCGCGGATTTCGGGTTAGGGGGGGGGGGGGGCGGGGTGCGTAACTATTTTGCAATACTTGACTAGCGCTATGGGGTCCGGCATTGGCCCCCGGACATTTTTTGAAATCTACATCGCATTTCCTGTGTTCTGGCGCATTTTGGAGCAACAAACGTGCCTTGCAATTTGTAAAAAATCTTTACTCTGCGAATTTTAGGGGGGGGGGGGGGGGGTGGGGCGCCGGGTCCGCCCACCCCACTGAATCCGCCCATGGGAAGGGGCCAAGTGACTTTGGTGTGGTATGGACCTGGCACCAGGTCAGGTTATTCTAATTTCAGGACTGAATATATATGGGCCACGCTCTGTGAAAACCAACCTTAATTACAACGTCATGAAAGTCTGAAAATGACGTCGCAAAGTTACGCTTAAATTTACCAACGTCACGTCGGATTTTGACACTTGAAATAGTTGTTTCATTGCAATAAGTTGACGTTGTCCTATTTATAACCGTACACTTTACTATTTGTGGCTCACAAACATTTTAAAGGTACATGTCCACTCAGTAGGCACACAATGTCCTTTACATCAGATACATCATCTGAGACATTTTCTGGCAAAATAAACATTCATTCACCATTACCCCACGTATTGATTGGTAGTATTATGCATTTTATATCAACGTAAAATTCCACACCGATATCAGGGGCGATAACCGTGTTTCCTTAAAATGTTAACAAACATTACTATTTATTATCTGTATTTATATTTTGATGTGCAATGATTATACTTTATAAATATATTTAAGTAGTATTTAAGTAGTATAAATAACTTAAAAATATCATGCCTCATTTGCATATGAAAATAGCCTGATACCACCGCGCGTCACTATCAGTAAAATAAATATTACTAAATGATTATATCTGTATAGCGGGCAGTCGTAATTTTTAGAACTGGTGGAATAGTAACACAATTATACACTTATTTAATTCCTATAAAGAACATGTTGTGCCTACTGAGTGGGCATGTACCTTTAATGCTGGATACGCGTAGCAGAATGTTACAGTTGTCTGTTTTTTCGGTTTCCTTCAAGGAAACACGTAGTGATTTTGTTGATTATTTTTTATAATATATGGACGACTTGTGCCCTGACATTTGAAACTAAATAACCATACAACCGGTAATTTTTAGATAACACCATCACATAATCAGTATTATGTAAACAAATAGAACTGGGCACAGGGTTTAATTCGTTTAATTTACTATTTCGCCTGTCGAATGTTTCAAAAATCAATATAAAAATACAATTTGGAAATTTTCAGAAAAATAAGCGTGTCACAGATGTAAAGTTATGGTAGTGCCAAAATATACGCCGCTCCTGGCATATCGCATCATGGTGACACTGGGCCAAACATGTTTTAGTATTTAGTGTGTTGGTATTGTGTCACATGCATATTTACTGCCACACAATAATCATGATAATTTTATTCAAAATTGTAGCCACCATGGACGTAGCCTTGTTTGATAACAATGTAAATATTCTTTAAAATTACCACTTGTAAATATGGTTATATGAATGTATAGTAATTTTACCAGTATATTTGCAATCATTGCAGACACTGATCAGACTGCACAGATGCAGAGGTTTAACACCAAAAGCCAAGATGTCGTCCATACCATACTATTTCGATTTCCGATGGGCGCCAAGACGAACAAATATGGCCGCCAGTCGGGTAAGAAATCAGTCGTAGTTACACAACAAAAAGGGCTATATTCATAAATCATACCACCTTTTATGGGTTGTGGGGTTCGGATAATCCGATTGTAATGTTATTTAGAGAATTTGAGGTCATTGTCATATCTGAAGGTCACGATAAAGGTCATTTTGAGTCAAATTCGTCATATTTAGTAAGTGTCAATCAATACGTACGAACAGTATATCATTGTATCGGTTTCCGGGGTTGAGAAACACGACTCTGACCTAATTTGACGATTAGATGCAATATTACATACCAGGGTCACGGCAGAGGTCGCCCGAACCTGAGGTCAGCCAGAGGTGAATTGTATGAAAAATGTCAAAAGCGCTGGGATCACAAATAATATCGCTTTTTGGGGCTTTGTGGCATCGGATAATCATATTCTGATTTATTTTTGACTATTTGAGGCCATGATTACCAATAATTCCTAATTCACTACCTAAACGTTATGGCGTCCTAACTACTGTATCACATCATCAACATTTTCGTTATTTACGCACACCTCTTCGCATTTGCAGAGGACCGTGCATCGGACACCGGCGCTGTTGCACTTGCACCTTCATGTGCATGACTTGACGCAGCCGCAGTGTAAGAGAATGGCACATGCTACTGAAGCATCGCTGAGAGTAGTCCATATGGGGCTGCCATGTACTGGTGCCATCTTGTGCCAACGCCACTCACTGAAGTCAGGGATTTCCTGTTGGACCGAAATGGCCTGACTCCAGTAGAAACTCGCTTGTCGAAGTGCTCGTTTCACATGCTGGAACAGCGCGGCTTGGGTAGGCGGACTATTTTCCAGTGATCTACTTTCTGTGGTGAAGAGGCGATGCCTGGCCTCGTTTACACCGGCTGCATCACACCCTTTGCTGTACATGAGTACGACGAAGCGTTCGATACGCTGCTTGTGTAATGACTCGATACTGAACATGTTAGAGTCGTGCGTGAGAGCCACTAATGTGTCGGTGAGTTCAGGTATGCTTGACCAGGCTGTCCAAGCGGTCTTCTTGTCACATCCAAGAAAATGTGATGCAGTGTCGCATCCGATTAGACTATGGAAGAGGGGCAGTGCCAAGGACTTTGACGGACAAGATTGGAGAATATGAAATGGACTGGAATGTCACGGTCATTTCTTCCGCTACCGAAACACACCCAGAGCTCTGACAGGCAAAGTGTCTCGAAAAATCTGACTGCCAAAACCATGACATCACTGTCCCACTGTACAAACATATGCTGTTGCATGACCCTGCTCTGCGGCATGTGCTAAATGCAGGAGGATCCTCGTGTCCGCCTCGGAATGGTTGCACGGCTGAAGTGATGCATGGTCAACAGGTATGTTGGCGAGCACGATCTCGAAGTGAGTACTTAGGAGCAGTTTTCCGTCCATGTCAGTCTTGCAGATCTGAGTGCGGATGAAAGAGAACAGCTCCTTGTTGTTCTCCTCGTATTTTAGGAAGCCACTGTTTCATTCACGCTTTGGTATCTGAGTTCTTCCATCGCCAACTCTTGTCCGTGGGCCATTCCCGCGCCGTTGCTGTGTAAGAGCTTTGAGGTTATTTTTATTACCCCAACTAGCGTCGATGCGTTGGGTATCACTTCATTTGTGCCTCCAGAAATGGTACTATGTGAAGCGTCACGTACTCGCGGAATGTCTTTGCCGTAGTTGGGCGCACCATGTGGATTACTGCCGTCATATATATATAACCGCGAACGTGGCTTGTTTGGCAGCAGCTGCGCGGTCGGTGGGGGCATTGAAGCATTGCAGAATGTTTGACTTTTTTCCAAACCGCAGCGACCCTCGATCCGCCAGGCTCTGTGGCTCTCTCTGATTTTCAAACCGAAATAACAGAGTTCTTTCGGCATCAGGACGCGAATAGAGTGACAGGAAAAGTTGCGTGACTAAGGTCATGTTCTGCCCCTGTACGTCACTATCGTTCGTGCCTTTTTTCTTGGGGTCAGATTGATTGGCAAAGGATAGTATGTTGTTCCGCTTGATAGTATCATAAAAAATATACTGGTACGGAAACGTTTACCACCCTTTCCATAACATATGCTGCGTGAATGGTTTGGCCAGCTTCATGAATTTGAGACAGCGATGTAGCAACGGCTTGTTCCATGACAGTCTGTGTATCGAGTGCTACAAGCTCCTCGTTTGTAACAAGGAAAGCATTACCAAGCTGATTTACCGCCTCGACAAACGAAAGTACATCCTTTCTAAACTTGACCACGCGCGCGCATACAGGTCCGGTCAATCGTGATTGGTGGCCGCTTTATTCCGTGGTTCTCGTGCGAAAGATGGTTCGTCACGCTCAAGACATATCCATGGAACTCATCCAGTTGGAAGTTGCCCTGAGCCTTGTTATCTATATTATCCACATCGTGTGTGGTGAAGACCTTGAGACGACTATTGATGGGTATTACAAAGTCATCCTGAGCATGGCGAGCACACACAGCCTGCGCAAGACATCGCTTTACTTCCATGACACGACTGTACGATACCGACATACCCTGTTCATTGTCAATTTCAATCTGTGTTGTACTCCGTCTGTGACCGTGTAGCTTGAGGCCGTGATACAGGGGAAACGGGGTTTCTCTTTCCTTGTTGTGTCGTACTGCATCCGTCTTTACTGCATAGTGCATAACCTTACCGGTATTGTAGATGAGCAGTCCAGATTCGCATCGCCACCGCTCTATTCACTCCCATGAATAGCTGATGGGCCCCGGAGCACTACGTTAAAGAAATTCCGCATCTCCTCGTTGACTCGGTCCGTGAGGCAGTTGGAGGAGAATGAGCTGCCGAAAGGGTCCTGGCTCTGTAGGCAAAACTTGTGCATCATCACGACAGCCCGCATGAACGTAAGCGTCCTCTTGACCAACTTGAGACACTATGTCTTTGCCAGCTCATCGGCCACCTTCAATGTGTGAGATATGTAAATATCCTTCCTGCCTTCATTGCCCTTGGACAACTCTACCCATTCCGGCAGAGTATCGAGCAGATGGTCTTTGAATCGAGATGAGTGTGGCTCTTTTTTATCTCTGCATGGGCGACCTTGATCACTCATAAGCTTTTGATACATCTTGCGAAGCTCTGAAAGCTTAAATATAGTGGAGTCCGAATGTTCGATTGGAGCAATAATTTGAGCACAGGGGGTCAAAGGGCGGAGGTGAGGGTCCAGCCGAGTCCCGTCGCTCGACAGCGCGAGCGAAGTCACGCAAACGTCGATAACACTGATCGTGTTAACATACATCAGCCGCATGCGCATCAGATGCTACGGCAACCAGCCTGCCAAGTAAATGAAAGTTGTTCGTGGTCTTCGCCCAACTCTTCAAGTTGGCATCTACGGCATCGGTTAATACTTTGTGAAGGTTTATCTGACTAATGCTGACGTTAATGCCAGACGGAAGAGTATTGGGATTACTAGCATTGAAGTCGTTGAGACCTCTCTCAAGTGATACAAGTTCCTCCTCCTTGGGAGTTTGCAAGGCTTCTTGAGTTTTTTGTCCGATTGACAAAGACAACAAAGTCCCCAATTCATAATATTCACGATTCGTGATATGCATACATCAATTTGCAAGCGAATGTTATGCTGTTGCTAATATTGATTAACTAACTGCACTACTCAGTAGCTGAATAAAACCGGTAGCGTTGTCTGCGCATTTTCGGCCTCTCATAATTACGCGCGGTTTTATTTGGGATGTTAGTGAATCATGTGATTACTGATTGATTGAAATGTGGTTTAACAAACGATGTATGTGAAGAAGATCTCAAACCAGTGCGAAATAAAGCTAATATTAATAATTGGAAATGGTCATTTAAATGTTTGGGAATTTGTTATGTGAAACCCCTAAAACTCAAACTTCGACCAGAATTTGACCTTGAAGATGACATTGAGTGGCGAATTTGAACACAAATCGTCGAAATAAGACGAGAATCAGAATCTATGACCCCGAATACCCATATTTAGTGGTATTACTCATGGTTCTAGCCCTTTTGGTTTTTACCTACGATTGATTTCTAATCCGAGTAGCGGCCATATTGGATTTCGCAAATATGGCGGCCCCAATTGGCACCCCCCTCTTGGCGCCCATCAAAAATCGAAACAGTAGGGTATGGGCGACGTCCGTGCCAAAATTGGTGCTTTTGGAAGAATGTGAACCAAACCTCCCATGTAATGCCCTACCATCCCAAACTACTATATTGTACTAAATAATGCACGTCTGTGTGCTTTGTTTGTTGTCAAAGGGCCGTACTAGTCGGAGGCGTGTAAATAGTATAAAGCAATTAAACGAGTCTAAATTCAAATGAGCCGCTTCCAACAATAGTCGCAGGGTGTGGAGCGTCATTCCAACAAAATCAATGTTATGATCGGGACAAATTTAGTGTGCAAATCACTGACTGTGTTATAGTGTGCAGTTATGCAAAATACATGTACGTATTCCACTGTGCTTTTTCAGGGGCGGATCAAGGATTTCAGGGGGGGGGCGGGACTTCTTAATTGAAATAGTTTAATATACTTTCGAACTAGCACCGTTTGTTCGTCGACCAAACGGAGCTGGGAAGACTGATAGGTGGGTCCGGTGGTATGCCCTCCGGAATATGTTTGATATTTACTATTTCGCTGCGTTATGGCGCATTTTAGAGCAAAAATATATTTACTCGCCAAATTTTAGGGGTGGGGGGTTTTCCCCTACGTGAATCCGCCCTTGTTTTAGCATGGCTGTTTTTTGTTTACAAAGGCGCTGAATGTACTGTTTCTGAAACACAACAAAACTAAATTGCACATTTCATTTTCAAATGAATTATTCCCGACGAGAGAATATACTGCCGGTATTTTTATCGGGACATGTAACAATTATACAACCATGTATGTTACATCTCCACATTTCCTCGGCAGTGGCGGTGGTGGCCAGTCGAGGGAGTGGGGGTCAGCGCAGCATTTTCCCATAGACCTGCTACCTGCTAGTACGGGGTACATGTACATTAGCCCGTCCGCCAGTCATATTGGCTACACAGGAAAATGTTCCTCCCGCTTTCTGAGATGTAAATTTAATTCCGAGAGTCGGGGAATGGACAGTCGATTTGTATTTTGTTTAAAAATGCCCGGGGGTGTCCGACTACCCTCTAGACCCCATCGGGTGCTGAAGTCATTGATATGTGCAGCCATAGGCCTATCCAAATTATGGTCATTCACTTCTACAGAAAAAAAATGCATTTGTTTCAATCACCGTATATAATTTACAATTTACAACACCAGGAATGCCGTTTAGTTTTCTTGGTATTTGGTGACGTATTGTCTAAATCAATTAACTGTACATGACGTCAATTCTGAAATAATTACAATGTATCTTTCTGACGACACACGTATGTGAATATATTATTAGTCCAGTCAGCCTGTATGATCACCTCAACATAATTGCAACATCATTTATTTCTTTACACATGTGCTGAAGATAGCATTATAAAGAACATATCAAAAGTCTAGAAAAATCTAAATAAGGGAAATCCCATAAAAATAACTTTTAAAACTGGTCTATTCGACAATAAGACGAATGGCCGTTGCAGCCCACCATAGGCAAACATTTCAAATATACCGTGTGATGAGGTATCATGGAATTCTAAAGACGAGTGTTTATTTTACAGTATTTATCATGTTTGCGGATAATATCACGTTTATATAATACTGATGTTGCTTTCATACAAGTGTAATTCCCGTGTTTTACAAGTGTATTGGCGTTGTCATGGATTTTCGCGGTTGTCAACAATCATCAATAAACATAAACAATGTACAATATTTAGTATAGATCCAATTTACCTACTCTGTCATATACAATAATACGTGCTGATAACATTATAAAAGACACGAGATTTAAAATAACAAATAATGCATTGCATTTTTTTCTCAACGTATGGTGGTCAATTTTGGACATAAGCCAGTTGTTTTTAATATATATTATATATTCATTGCTTATCAATATTTTACATATTCACTTATGTTTGGAAGTATTTTATCCCCCACCCCTCCGCCCCTGCACCAATACCCGGTATGGGGGCATTATAATTTGCAACTGTCTGTCCGTCCACCCGTCTGTATGTCCGTCATATATAGTTTGACAGACGAACCAATTCTACAGTTTGATTCCGATTAACTTCATTTTTTGCATACATTGACATCATCAAGTGCCATAAGTTTGTAATGTTAACATTTTTACATTAGCTCCAATATATCTGGAGCAATTTTTATCCCATCGCATAGCGAACACTGGATATAGGGATGCAAAAGTCGTCCGTTCGTCCGTCTGTCTGACTATCCATCATGTTTTCCATTCTGCTATAACTGCTTTACCGTATGGAAGATTGGCTTGAAACTTCAAGTACATGTTTCTCATCATTCATCATCACAGTCGTGCTCCCATGTGCCCAAGGTCACGGTACAAAAACGGTCAAATAATGTTTTGACACTTCGCGTGCATGTCTGTCATCATCCATAGTTTCATTTCTCACCCCAAAGTCAAGGTCAAATAACTTGGAAACTTCCACTTCAGGAGACTGGAGGCAAACCATCAGTATTTTTATGCCAATGATCGATGTGAACTTGAGTGACATGTTGTGTGTATATACATAATATTGAAATTTGTATGTGGTCATGCATTGAAATATGGTGTTAATCCGGTAATTACCTCTGATTAACCGCTGTACTGGAAGGCTCTCATCGTGATTATAAATGAAACGGCCAGCAGCTGTTTGCGTGATATCGTATTATGATTAGGCTGATTTCACACAATCATGAGCTTCCTCGGATGTATTGATCAGCTGATGCAGGATCTGGTCTCTCGGAACTGCTTCCAAATGCTGAACGGAAAAGCAGTAGCACGAGCGGTCATGGGTCATTTGCTAGTAGACAACGCTTTGAATTCAATCCTCGTCTCACGGAGCCAGGACATATGACAGAAATGGTTTGATAATTGAACCCGTCGTAAATGAAGGACCTGCTCGAAGTGAAAAGTGATTGGACATATCACGCTAGATAATTATAGTGCTGAAGCCCATGGCGACATTACTGAAGTTAGCAAAATATACGACGTTCTTCTTTCCGTTAATCTTACTATTCAGTCATTTGCTAAAAGTGATATTATTCACGTTTCTCTGAAGGAAAATAGTCATTAAAAGAATATCGAATAGCAGCACTTTGACTTCAGTATATGGAAATGATATACATATTTAAGAACATTTATAAAAGCAGAGCGATCATGTGATAGGGAACTTAATTTTACACACTATCGCTTATAATGCTTCCCTTCTTCGCTGCCACAGGCCACAATCAAAATCTGAAATCAGCGTATGTGTTATTTGCAAATGATGCAAGACCGAGACTACCAACAACAAACTACATCAAACTGTCAGATCAGGACATCATGCTGTTTGCAGGAGCGCCAGGTAATGGGCAGGCTTATATGGGCTTACCTCGTCATTGAATCCGTCTTAATAAGAAGTGCAAATGCAACTTGAGATATGATTAGAGGCAAAGGCATGACAAAATCACAGCAAGCAGAATGGTTAGTATTATTATTTTCATGCGCAGAAGTAAACAGTGGCATACAGGAGTTCTGTTAAAATCAGTATCACACACGTGGCCAACACATTGAATGTGGTCAAGCAAACCAAAGCGAGAGACTACAAAGACACGCATTGAAACATTCTCATTATTTCTTCTTGAAAGAAATCCGTTCAACGAAGATCATTTGTTGCGAAATATAGAAACAAGCGTGTCATCTGATTCCTCAACAAATATCGACAGGGCAAAAGAAACTGTGTCGAATGTACTAAACAAAATGTTTAGCAATACTGTAATGGATTATTCGTTCAAACGATCACACAAAGCAGTGACACGTAACACAAAACCTTCAGTAAAAGTAGACAGTGAAGCAATTAATGTCTATCCACAGTTGCTTTTCCAACGACCTACAGTAGTTTTCAGTGGATCGGATGTGACATGTCACACGTATTTAAATACGAACTGTTCAGTATCCCGTCATCTCTATTTGATTCATCGGGTTTTCTAAGACAGACACAAAAACAACAGCGTTAGCAGATGCAATATGGGCCATGGGAAACTGTTGCAACATTTAGATGGAAAACGAGAACGTAAATCATGTGATTGATTGTGGATCTCTATTACACCGTATTCCATGGCAACAGGGTTCTAGATGTCCTGGCATCCATGCACAGACATATGTAGATTACAGGGTGTGACACTGCATCACGGCTCTTCGGTATATGTAAGGGGCATGCACTGACGAAAGTAATGAATGACGAAAATGTAAATGCATGTGCAGAAGTGTTCATTGATAGCAGCGCAAAGGATGGTGTATTGCGAGCTGGTGAGCGTGTACTTAGTGGGATTTTACTGTGGGGTTATATCAGGAGGACTAGATACACTTCGCTCCAGAAATTTACTATCAAAGTCTCGGCAGTACAACGTGTGTACAGGTGCATGCACTGCCACCTACATCAGCAGCAGCGAAATACCATAGTATGAGGGAGTACCTAACTGGATTGATTCACAGATGAACTGGCACCACAGGAATGGGGATGGTTTGTTGTAAAACATGATACTGCCTAGAAATACATATTTTCCACCTGCTTCCGAAAGTCTAATGAAGACTATCAGGTGTAGCTGTAAACTGAAGTGCGATACAAAACGTTGTACATCCAGAAAACATGGACTTGGATGTTCCACAGGATGCGGCAAATGCAGAGGTGTGGCATGCACTAACTTTATAAACCTCAGTTAGTCCGACCTATTGAGTAGACTTATAACCCAACTGACATATTAATACAAATGGACAATCAAACTGAGGTGAGTGAATTGATTTGAAGAGCTAATTATCTCTATTTCAAACTACTTGTAGCATAGTTTACGCATGAAATATGTGATATTACACATTGAGATAACGAGTCTCCACCTGAGATGTTATGTTTGCAATTTGTTGTGAATGAGCGAGTTTTTCGTACACATGCTATTTTGACGGCCATTTTGAATTTGAATGTCAATGACAAAGCAATTCAATTCATATATAGTATCATTATCAGAGGTGTTTACCTTTAACTATGTATTTGAGCACTGTACATTGTGCCAACAATTATTTACAAATGATAATATGACAAAAGTAGCGTGATATATCTGTATACGACGGCCATCTTGGATTTATGCAAATTAAGCTTGTTTCCCCTGCTTCGATTTTTCTAGACTTTTAGTATGTTATCATAAACACTTCACATACACATATGCAAGTAAATTAGCTTCTGTTGCAATTTTGTTAAGGTTGGGCTACAAATTGATATAGGCTGACTGGTCTATATGGCGATGGTGGCAAATTACGGCTAATTATAGATTTAAAATCGATAGGTGTGCGTTTGTTTTGTTCACTACATGTACATATCATAGTTTAATTCTGATGAATGTTTGATAGTATACGTACTAACACTTGTAGACACATTTAGTGTAACTTATCAGCAAATACAGTTTACAGCAAGCAATGAGTCAATGAGTCTATAGATGCACATTCATTCCTACTGTAGGCTGTTGAGTTGCATTGTACAAACGTCGCCGTTTCAATAACGTTTTTTTCCGTGCGTGATTCACATGGTGCTACCAAAACTGAGATAAAACAAAAACTATTAAACATAATTGCATTTTCTTTTTCAGAATATTGTTTTTGAAAGGTGTCCGCATCAGAAAATGTAAAAAAGTGAAAATCAAAAAGATTGTGTCATTAATGCTGGTTTTCCGAGAGCGCGGCCCATATGTGTTTCGATGTAAATATTCCGTTCTGATCGGGATCGAACCCGTTGACCCGGCTTTAAATTACCTTAGCTGTTGATAGGCCGTTAAACACCTTAGCAAATGTGTAAGGGTCCATTTTAGGACGCTATTGTTTTGTTTCCACTAACCAACTGGGTCATAATACAGCTGTTTCTAAATAAAAATAATAATATTTTCCCCATTACCGATTTTAACCAACTCTTGTATGGGGATCATAATAGTACAACTGTTTCTAAAAAAGGAATTTCTGGCCAAGATATGTTTTTCAAATGTATGGGGCCTTTGAAACATGTTCAGTTAAAAAAAATGGTAAGGGTTCACTTTCAGGCGATATTTTTAGACCAAATTATGTCAATGCGCCCGTTTTTATCACGGGTTGGTCCACATATAATACAACCATTAGAGGATTTTCCACGTGTCCCGCGACATCGATTTCCATTATTCCTGCTTCTGTGACGGCAGTACCGTACGCCGTGCACTCGTGGAGTAATCTGATAGGCGTATCAACAATAATTATTAGTACCGTTAGCAAGAATTGCGCATAACTTGCGGTGATGACATGCACTGCATTTTTTTGTAAAATATTGTCAGTCCGTGCCCAACGCGAATTAGCTGTTTCTATTACAGTGGGGTCAGCGTGTAAGTGCACACACGAACGAACACGACAGGTTTAAGTGCACACACGAACGAACACGACAGGTTGTCGTGTTCGTTCGTGTGTGCACTTACACGCTGACCCCACTCAAGGTGCATGATCACGTGGTTACAATAACAGCAACGTCGCCCACTCCAAAGTAAGTATTATTTGATATGTACCTTAATATGCAACGGATGTTCATGAAATATGGCGCAGCAAACGCGTCTTCATGAGATGCATTTGGTGGTCCATGGAGTTTGGCACAGACTTATGTCGTTTTTGCAAATAATCCATTTCCGTGTCCGTATCGGAGACACGGAAATTGATTCTTCGCGAAAACGACAGAAGTTTGGGCGAAAATACAGAGAACACCAAATGCAGATTAACGAGACGCGTATGACGCCATATTTCATCAAAATCCTTTACGTAATAAGGACAATATAAAAGAATACGTTCTTTCAATCGGATGGATTCTGGAAGTTTCAGTACTTGTTGTTGTTAGTACCACGTGATCATACACCTTGTCACTGAACCTGAGTTGGAACCACTGGGTGAACCAGCGGTAAACCATTGTATGTGGGTGTGACTGGAGAAATGGAGCTTATTAGTTGTGTGACCAGTGTTTCTCCTGATCAAATAGCACGCGCATGTAGCCGGATAATGATTTATATTGTTTGTTAGAAGCATGACAGCTGTTTTATTGATATAATGGCGAGCAGTGCAGATCCTGATCAGCCTGTGCGGATGCACAGGCTGATCTGGATCTACACTGGTCGCAAAACCATTAAACCCCATTTCTCCAGTCACAGCCACGTATATGATCAGTGGATTATTGCGAAACCAAACTGTTTACTAATTAAACCTGGCGAACGACGATTGATTTCACTAATGGTTTCCTAAATAGACTGGGCGTTAATGGTTTCATAAATATAATTGATTTTTTTATATTTGGCTTTAAGTAAGAGATACATATGGAAGAGGTTTGAACGCGGTGTGTGGGAGAAAACATTGAGGGGATGGAAGGTAGGGAACGAGGCAATTGAAGGATTCAAGACATGTGACTGTTGCTAGAGAAATGGGGTGTATGACGGTTGGTCTAATAGTGTCATAAGTAGATAATATATAAAAATAATATATATAGTGTGTATGAACATGGTAGTTGTTTGACTGACCTATTGGAAAATAGTAAACACATTGCAGGCGGATGCGCAGACTGATCAGAAACTGATTCAATAAGCTACATTCTCCAGTTCCGCTACAACCAGTGAGGAAAACATTGGTAAACACAATGGTTTATTTCTGGTCTATGCGGACGACATTGTCTTACTGTCGGATAGCGTGACTGGTTTACAAACACAATGTACGAATTAAGGGCGTCAACTTCAACATGGAAAAGAAAGCAAACGCAGACGAAACAAAGGTAATACGTACACATACATAAGACCTACACCAATCGCTGTGTCGGAATTAAGAAGAGTGCCAGCATTCTGACCCTCGGATCCCAGTAGCATATTTCACCAACATTGCAAAGTATACTTTTTCTAGCAACGTATACTTTGAGGGAGTAATCATTTCTTTTTCCAGAAATGATTTGTGTCGTATAGAACTAACGACAGCATATATTTGATGATTAAAAGTATGCAGAATTATTATACTGAATTTATTACATTATCACAGCCAAAATGGATGTGATAATGAAATAAATTCAGTATACTAAAAATTAATAAATTTATCCTTAAATTGAAAATTTCACCCTCAAAGTATACTTTGCAATGTTTGTGAAATAGGCTACTAGTCTTTTAAAGGACAGTCATATGCGGGGCATGAAGTACCACATATATACAGACAAATAAACGAACTTCTTTATCGTTATTACGTATCATTGATTGATTCTTTAATACTTGATTTCAGTCAACTTTTAGATATTGTATTAGCCTACCGTCCGACTATACCAATGTGGCTGTTACTGGGGAATGGGGCTTATTGGGTTTTGCATCCAGTGTAGATCCAGGTCAGGATATGCATTCGCACAGTCTGACCAGGATCTGCACTGTTCGCAATTATATCCATGACATGAAACTATAGTCACAGCTCCAGACACAGCCACATATTTGAACTTGTTTACGCCTTTGTGATGCATTATACACCGTATAATTATAATGGCGTCCTCCGTCGGATTTCAATAGTACGTAGCTGGAAATCAAAAATATCCACCAGTCCGGATTCGTTGATAATTCGACCGTACTAAATGTAAGTTATTGTTCACATATTGGATTTTAAGGAAGTACATGCGAGGGAGCGCTAGCGACCGCAGCATGTAGTTCCTGAAAATTCTAATATGTGAACAATAACATACATATAGTTCAGCCAAGTGTACAATGCAATGTCCCATGCGAGTATTGATTTTCCATTTACTGTCGGACAGTTAGTTATTAAATATTGCAATATGTAACTTATTGGGGTTAAACGTTGCAATATATTAAATAAGTGGAACACAATGTTGTCCAACGATTGGCTTAGAAAGTAGTGCGAACTATACGGATTTTATTTATATACAATGTATACTTGTTGTCTACACTGTCTATATAGACAGTGTGGCGCATCTTCATAGGATGGAAACTAATCTTATATGTGGCTGTGACTGGAGAAATGGGGCGTATGCATTTTGTGACCAGTGTAGCTCATGCACTATTGTAGCCTGGTAACAATCAATATTGTTTGTCACAAGCATGACGAGTGTTTCATTGATGGAATGGCGAACATTGCAGATCATGATCTGGATCAACGCTGGTCGCAAAACCCATAAGCCCCATTTCTCCAGTCACAGACACATTGACGGGTGTTACATTGATGGAATGGCGAACAGTGTAGATCCTGATCAGACTGTGCGGATGCACAGGCTGATCTGGATCTACACTGGTCGCAAAACCCATAGTCCCCAGTTCTCTAGTCACGGCCACATTGACGGGTGCTACATTGATGGAATGGCGAACAGTGTAGATCCTGATCAGACTGTGCGGATGCACAGGCTGATCTGAATCTACACTGGTCGCAAAACCCATAAGCCCCATTTCTCCAGTCACAGACACATATATTAAACATCGATTGTACGAAGAATAATAAGTCTGTGACGACACGACCGATATAATAAAATTATAATGTGTTCGATTGTGAAATCGATTTCAGTTTCACGTCGGTCGCAGCAACAGTGTCCCGCGGTTGGAAATTCCCGATACCGTGTCACTGTTTGTCGAGGGTAAAATAAACACACCGTCCGCCGCGATCATTGTTCCAAGGAAAGTCGAGTTAAATATTCACGGCCTGTCAATACTCTATAGCGTTTTTCTATAGCGTTTTTCTATAGCATTTAACTGATATATTATATCAGTTAACATCGTGTTGCGCGACAGAGCTATAGCGTCAATATTACGCGAACAAAACTCCTTGGATACCTACCAGTACTTAAAAATACACGACATGGAATTTAACCGCGAGCGCGAAAATCCACTTGACATATGGATATTTATTATAAATACTTCGGATCGACGAATGCTGTGAATAATTTCTGGATTATACTGGAGTAATGGAATCTGTATTCTGGAGTAGTTGTAAAATACAATAAACCAATCGAATCCGTATTACGTCTCTGTATATTCTCGGCATGAAATTGGAATATTAACGCTACCTTTCGTACATACCGTGGCACACAAATCGGTACAATGCGGATTTTAATAACAGGAATACATGGTATGTAAAACCTACATAGGGCCGTGTAACACTTTCCGCCATTGGTGTGGCGCAGTTGTAGAAGCATCATTGCGAAGTATCTGAAGATATCTCTGTTGACAGAGCTACGGTGTTACACAAGCTAGAAGTCGACGAAGCCAGTATGGAGGAACTGCTGAAGAACGAGACAGTGAGAAGGAAAATCAAGTTGCTGTCTCCTCCAGTCAGGGTATGCTCTCACCGCTGCCTTTACATGACCTTAGCTGTTGATAGGCCGTTAAATACCAATAAACAAACAAACAAACTCACCACTGGCCATTAGTCGTCGTTTAAATCTGAATTAAAGGGTTAGTGAAAGAAGGGTGCTAACTCATGGAGTTAGCCCCCTTCTTTCGCTGACCCTTTAAATTAGGTCGACTATCATATTAGTAATTCAGAGTTTAAAAAAGACTAGTTCACAATCACTGTGTAAACTCTAGTTTTCAGAAATATCCCGCGTCTAGATGAATGTTCTCGGATACAACTCGCATGTTTACGTTTGGAAACGACTTGGAAACTCTCATAATTATGTCTAGAATAACGTGTTTGGAAACGAAAGGCAGTTACATCTTTGGCAACGACCCGGGCACGTTTGTGCTTGTATATAGCTCGCATGTTAATTATGTCCATGTTTCGAAATTTGTATAGTTAACATGATTGCTTTGAGACGAAACTATACGTTTCGTAACTTTCATATTATTATATAACCTTATCAGCATGTACTTTTGCGCTAAGATATTGTTGCAGTATGTTCTTGCAATTTCTGTTTCCGCACTTACTAGACCTTGAGCCACCAATAACCCCCCCTCCCCCCCCCTGTGGGATTTTTGGTGACTATGATTTTCAGATTCAGTAGCCTATTGTCTATTAATCCTGAATGTCTGCGCTCAAAAAGCCGCTGGATGAACAAATGGCGGCCATTTTCCAAGATGGCCGCCATGCCATTTTGAGCCGTTTACATTATGACTGTTAATTGATATTTAGGCAAGTACAAACCCTGTAAATAGATACGATGTTTTGCCAAATTGGTTACTGAATGGTATACAATGGACATTATACACCATTACATCATACTATACCAATAATTTCCAAAATGGCCGCCAAAATTGGCATTTTTCAACATTATTTTCAATATAACTATTATTGAGAACTATTACAAAACTGTAATGATGTTAAAATGCACTTATTTTTCATTGCATTACTTATATATACCTGTGAAAGGAACATGTAATCCATTTAAATATCATAACTCTCAAAATATTTCAAAATGGCTGCCATAAACTACATATTTACTACTGTCTGGAATTTCGAAGATGCTATAAAACACGCAATGGTCATATATTATAATACAAATTCACCTAAATATAGTTTGCTTAGCATTCACAGTCATGTTCCATGATACAATAATGTTGTTATACATTCAAAATGGCCGCCTAATATGTTTATTTTCATAAATCACAATAAAAAATCATGTTTTTCTCAGCAATTCAAATTGTATAAAAATGCACAAAAACATGTTTAAAACATTTGCTGACTGGTTGTGATGATTGAAAGAATCTATTATATTGGTTGATTGATTGACACAATCAGTGACAATCACAATAGTCACCATTAGGTAGTATTAATAACATTTAAATACAGTATACATGTGAATCATGTATATGATCATCAGGCATGTGTAGTGACAATTGCAAATCAAATTAGGTTCGCATAGTAGTAGGAATTTTCACTGTCTGCACCAGTTGTCTAATTAATACTTACAGAACCGTTTTTAATCTTATTAATACTCTGAAATATATGGTAATAGTACGACCCTGTTACTTGTAAGTGAACAGATTGATGATTCATGGTTGCAAATGAAATCAAGGTATTACGTAATCCGGGACATCTGTCTATTATCAGTTAATTATGTTGATTATTAGCATTTGTATCATTCAACATTGATTAGTTAACAAAACCACAGCTATGTGTATAAATAGTAACACCATTGTTATATTAAATTAAATGTACAGTATATGACGTGAGGAGGCATATATTGTACTTCATTTAATTTGATGTTACACTCGTGCTAACATTATTTGGATGTATGCAATAAAATAATATTCACACTGGCCAAATAAATGATGCAGCTACTACTATTTGAAGAGAGGGCTATATTGATATCATGATGGTTAAGTTAAGATAGATGTATCTCCATAGAGTATCGACGTGTAGCAGTACAAACATGTGATAAAATGTTAGGGTCTCTTGCGTCATGTTTGATCTAACTAAATTAAGACTTGCATGGAGCATCACACTTTTATATCAATCAGATATAAAGATGTTCTGCCACAATGTAACGTTCCACCACAGTGTAGTGATGTTCCACCACATTATAAGACCGTTCCGGTACAATATAAGGATGTTCCATTACACTATACGGATGTTACATCACACTACAAGCCTTTTCCATCACAACATAAGCTTGTTCCATCACGATATGAGGGTGTTCCACCACAATATACGGATGCTCCATCACAACATAATACTGTTTAATCACACTATAGTGCAGTTCTACACGATATAAATATGTTTATTCAAACTATAAGGCAGTGCCACCACAATATAAAGCAGTTTCATCACAATATAAGGCAGATAAAACACATTATAAGGCAGTTTCACCACATTATAAAAGATGTTCCATCACAATATCAGGAACATTACTTGCACTGTAAGGCAGTTCACCACAATATAAGGATGTACCACCACACTATAATGCAGTTCCAACACATTATAATACAGTTCCATCGCAATATAAGGATGTTCCGTCACACTATAAGGATGTTCCGTCACAATATAAGGCTGTTCCATCACAATATAAGGATGCTCCACCACAGAATATTATGTTTCCTCACACTATAAGACAGTTTCACCACACTATAATACATTTTCGTCACAATATACGGCAGTGCCACCACATTATAAGGCGGTTTCACCACAAGATAATGATGTTCCACCACACTATAAGGATATTTCACCACATTATAATGGTGTTTCATAACAATATAAGGCACTTCCACCACACTATAAGGCAAATTAATTACAATATAAGACAGTTCCACCACTATATAATGATGTTGCATCACGATATAAGGATACATCACCACCATATAAAGATATTTTGTCACAATATAAGGCAGTTCCACCACAATATAAGACAGTGTCGTCACACTATATGGCAGTGCCACCACATTATAAGGCGGCTTCACCACCATATAATGATGTTCCACCACACTATAAGGACGTTCCACCACATTATAATGATGTTTAGTGACAATATAAGGCAAATTAATTACAATATAAGACCGTTCTACCACATTATAAGGCAGTTTCACCATAATATAGGGATGTTCAGCCACACTATAAGGCAGTTATCACGCAGTATACGGCAGTTCCATTACAATATAAGAATGTTCCACCACTCTCAAAGGAGTTTCCACCACGATATAATGATGCTCCATCACATTATACATATGTTTCCTCACAAAATAAGGCAGTTCCACCACAATATAAGGCAGTTTCGTCACACTATAATGCATTTTCATCACATTATACGGCAGTTTCACACAACATAATGTGGTTCCACCACACTATAATGATGTTCCATCACAATATAAGGCAGTTGCATCACACTACATGTATAAGGATGTATCAGCACGACATAAGGATGTTCCACCAGATTATAAGGCTGCTCCGCCACCTCAATATAATAATAAGGAAGTTACAAATGATATAGACCATTATGTCCATCTCCACAATCATATCGAGCGATATATTGCTGTATACATATATATAAATTATCAATGTGGCCGCCATTTTGAAATTGCATAATTAAAAAATTGATCCAACTTCATCCATTATATGTATGGTTTCATCTTATGTCGGATAGCGAAGTGAAAACAAAACATGGTTTTATTATTTTATCTTAAAAAATTGTTTTTAGCTTTCAGGATTTTCTTCCTCCGTCAGGCATATTTGATGCACGATATTAACACCATTACTGAATATTGTAAAATTGTAAAAAAAGGAGAAGAAATCTATGTACAAATGGATAACTATTATCGTATATTAACTCCTGTTGACGATAATGATCACATGCCTCGAACTATATTAATATGTGTACATTATTCCCAATCGATGCAGTCAATTAATATTTAAGAAGCTAAGAAGCGTGCGTACAGACGGACGAACATTCGACAAATAGTATATGCAGTCTGCATAGACAATACTAATAAATATGTAACTAGTTGTCTGTCCATAGCAACCGGTTTTAAGGATCTGACGTTGCATAATATTGAATACCGGTGAAATAACCATTGTAAAATTAGTGGGTGGGGAATGGTAAAAATGTGTTGTTTTTCACTTTGTATATTTTGCAGTAGACACAAAAAAATTGGGCGTATTTGCATTGGATATGTTTAATAGACACTCCTAGCTTACATTAACATTGATAATATGAAAAAATACCACGTTTGCATAAAGTTATTAACATGTATATTTTACCATTGAAATTGGGTGGGTGGGGTAATCAAACACGTAAAATTTGACTTCTGGATTATCAGATTTGTTTAAGTGTACCTTATTAGATTCCATATTGTCAAACATCTCTGAAAAAGTGCAAAAATACTACTTTATGTAATTAAAATGATATAATTTGGTCAATTTTTAGTTAAAAATGTGATTTATGAAGATGGGAAAAAGTCCGAGGGTGACCTACTTCAAAATGGCGCCATATGTTCATCCAGCGGGTTACAGAGCGCAGACATACGGCATAACACTCGCAATTGAATGTAGTTTTAGGAAAAATATGTCTGCAAAAATCCCACAGGGGGGGGGGGGAGGGTTTCGGTATCTGGCTCACGTGCTATACTTATTGTAGGGGCCAGTATATATATTAATTCCACTCACCCCTTCAATTTTAGACAACCATTCATTTAATCCTTAGAATGCGGGAACCGAACATTGTCGTCTGCTGTTGTTTCATATTTTGGCTTCTTTCTCAATAAAAACATGGTTGTACAGCACTTCAGAATAATTTCCATTGGAAATGATTCAAAATTGTTGTCAAACCATGTTTTTAATGAGAAAGAAAAAGGAAATAAATAATAAACAGCCGACGAGAAAATTTAATTCAGCGTTACAAGGGTTGATCCATTCACACACTTCTTATATGTCTATAAGTGAACGATTCTGTTCACTGTTTTTTTCCTTCGTGGCATAGTCTTGATGGTACGTAACAGTCACTAAAACTTGAACCAAGTTAAATCAGATATAAAGCAGATATTCATACGCTGCGCGGTCGGTAAACTATATGATAATATATGTGTCGTAGGAATGGAAGCCCTGGAGGGACTTCTGACATCAATACTTATATATTCCTTACTTCCTACTTCCTTACTTCTAACTTCCAACTCCATTACTCCCTACTTCTAACTTCATTACATCTTGCTTCCAACTTCTTTTATTTTTTACTTCGAACTTCTAACTTCGTAACTTCTTGCGTCTAACTTCCATACTTCTAACTTCCTTGCTTCTAACTTCATTACTTCTTAGAAGTAATTAAGTTAGAAGTAAGGAAGTTAGAAGTAATGAAGTTAGAAGTAATTAAGTTAGAAGTAAGGAAGTTAGAAGTAAGAAGTGATGAAGTTGGAAGTTAGAAGTAATGAAGTTAAAAGTAGAAGTAATGAAATTGGAAGTTAGAAATAATGAAGTTAAAAGTAGAAGTAATGAAGTTAAAAGTAGAAGTAATGAAATTGGAAGTTAGAAATAATGAAGTTAAAAGTAGAAGTAATGAAGTTAAAAGTAGAAGTAATGAAGTTAAAAGTAGAAGTAATGAAATTGGAAGTTAGAAGTAAGAAATAAGGAAAGTTAGAAGTAAGAAATAATGAAGTTGTAAGTTAGAAGTAAGGAAGTAGGAAGTTGCAAATAAGGAAGTTAGAAGAAATGAAGTTAGAAGTGTTGAAGTCAGAAATCCCTCCAGGGCGTCCATGCGTAGGCAATGCACGCTGTTTACTTGTAGGATCTGACTAATTGATGTATGCATCTACTTCACAAGTATGCTCATGTACATCTGATATTATTTGCAGTCATTTTTTTTCAAACCATTGTGAACATATCATATGACGTATTTGTGATCCAGCCGCTGACTTTTTGAACCACCACTAGGATATGTATTGGAAACTGAATTTATCTTTCTTAACAATTCATACCTTTATTTTAATCCGTGTATATCCAGAGTAGGATGGTTGGATGGTTGCAGATTATAGGAAGGTCTGCCTTACAGCATCCATACTAAAAACGAAACCACTGTCTGTTTCACGAAACCTCCCCACATTTTACGGCCATATAAACAATGCAAAAACAATATTTTTTTCGATAATATTAAATTTTATCAAAATTTAAAAATTATCCTTCTTTTTATGTCGTGAAATTTGGTCAAATATTGATTTTATTACGAATAATTGATTTGTCAGAAAACGAAAACAATTGGAAATTGACTCCGAAACCTGGCTAGATAGCTTGGAAATGATCTAAGAAAATAAAAGCTTCATTTTGAAAATCGGTCCAGTATTTCTGAAATTCTAAAGAGTTCCCAATAAAATCAATATTTGACCAAATTTCACGAAATAAAAAGAAGGCTCATTCTTAAAGTTTGCTTTAATTTAGTTTTATAGAAACAAATATTGTTTTTGCATTGTTTATATAGCCGTAACATTTGGGCAGGTTTCGTGAAACAGACAGAACAAGATAATAGCTAAAGTTGTGGTAAATGGTTACCGTATTAGGTATTAGACAAATACTGTCATGTCATACAGTGGGGTCAGTGTGTAAGTGCACACACGAACGAACACGACAGGTTGGTTCCAACCTGTCGTGTTCGTTCGTGTGTGCACTTACACGCTGACCTGGTTCCAACCTGTCGTGTTCGTTCGTGTGTGCACTTACACGCTGACCCCATTGTACACAGCACTGACGGTGGGGAATATTAGCAGTGTAACTTTTCTGCGACTACTCGTCCTCTTGCTTGACTATGTTCCACGATATGCATATCCATAAATGTAACCTCTATTTTAAGTATGCTATGTTGTTAGTGCTATTTGCCACCATCACAAAGACATTACATTGATCATCGAGCTAGTTGTATACCAAGGAGCCTTTAGCGACTTAATGACACATATTATATTGAATGGTGTGGTGGTGGATAATTATGCCAAGTCAAATAAACGCAAGAGTGATTATGGAGGAGGGTCAGAAGAACTGCGGAAATGTCCACTTCTAAATAACATATCGCACATTGCTGACATTCAACATGGTGATTTCAATTCCGTTCGATTGAAAAAGAAATCACAAGGTGTCCATTATCCGAAGAATGCGTTCGAATGTAGTCTGTGTTCGTCTTTGATATATTGAGCGCCCATGGATTCGAGGGGAATTATATTGATTGTCGACGTAGCAAGGACGGTCTCTCGTGGATCTGCGCCAGCTTATATTGAAACTAGTGTTGACAATCTTGGGAATATAAACCACGGCTGAGAAAAAATATACATTGCCATATGTTGCACAAGCTAGTGTCGTCCAGAAATCCAGCCAGAGTTGTGGTAGTCGTTGCCAATAAAAGACAATCTTAGTATAATACAGTGGAACCTCTCTAAAACAGGTAGATGACTACTTCAAGATAAGCGTGTGTGCTTTGTGATCATGAACAGACATTGTCATCGGGGATAAAGGGCAAGGGACATTATCAAATATATAAGCACAACTAACTTTTCTATGTGTCCGGTTTAGAGAGGTTCCACTGTAATGAGTTCTGCGCGCCAGGGGGCCGTTTCACTAAACTTCCTACGATTAAAATGTTCGTAAGTGCAAACTTATGATAGTGTGTAAATTTCACATTAACAATGTTTTCTTGTAAATAATTGTTGGATTTACATTTATTGAGCATAGGCTGCATATGCAGCCTATGCTCAATAAATGTAAATCCATCAATTGAAATTTGCAGACGATTCTAAATTTGCGCTTACACACATTTTAGTCGTAAGAAGTTTAGTGAAACGGCCCCCTGCTTCCCATGCAAGGGAACCATTGCATCTCTAATGCTGGTCCGGTTGTGTAACTAAACTAATGAAAGCATAGTCAACTCCAAGGAATTACGCCTTCATCGACTCGGTCTGAGCAGTGCGGGCCTACGCTTGTTGAGATCCTGTCACTGATCCCCTTGTAGGTTTGCTTCCGTCCTCAAAACAAGTACATTCCAATCCGAATGTTTGCATGTTCCAATGAAACGATATACTCTCATAGAATCCACTATCATGCATCTAGAACAGTCGCCGATTTCATCAAAATTTCAAAGTATACTTATCTAGCAAAGTATACTTTGAGGGTGTAATCATTTATTTTTCCCGAGATGCATTATGTCATATAGAACTAACGACTGCATATATTTGATGATTAAAAGTATGCAGAATTATTATACTGAATTTATTACATTATCACAGCCAAAATTGGCTGTGATAATGTCATAAATTTAGTGTAATAAAAATTATAAATTTATCTTTAAATTGAAAATGTTTGCCTCAAAGTATACTTTGCTAGATAAGTATACTTTGCAATGTTGGTGAAATAGGCTACATAAGTGGTCAGTGGACGAAGGTGGCTAAGTCCATTATGGACTTAGCCCCTTTCATCCACTGACCCCTTCGATTTTTATTATTTCGTGAAGCGTTTTGTCATTGGGCGGTGGCAGGCGTGTATATCTCGGATACATTGACCTCACTGATGTGCTCGTTGTCCTAAACCTATTCCTCACATTCAATGGCTCAATCATATTTATCGATACATTTTATCGGCTGTCCCAGAGGAGTGAATATCCGGCTTAGAGCGTCGTTTTACCTACAACGGTCCATTGTCGATGGCTATTGACGTGCCGGAGATTCCATTCTCGGCACAATATCCAATGTTCTATGTTTACCTAAAACCAATCTCTTGAGCGGGATTTCCGAAGCATCATCACTGGCTATGATGTCAACGTCCGCTCGGTTTTGTTTTTCATTTTCATGGTCTTTGAACTATCTGGATTAATATATCCATACTATGAATATGAGACGCTTGAGTAATTTTTGTAGAAACCCGAAAATAGACAAACTCATCATCATCATCATCATCAGCAGCAGGACGGGCGATATCGTTTATTATCAAGATGGTTCTAATGTTCTCACGTACACGCGTTTGCAAAGATCGTTTATCAACATAGTTATAATGTTCACATGTACACACATTTACAGATTTCGTTATCGAGGCGAACTACTGTAGCATGCACCTGCGTTTACAGAGGTCGTTTATCTACAAGTTGTTCATGTTCTCCTGTACCCGTGTTTACAGAGGTCGTATATCTACAAGTTGTTCATGTTCTCCTGTACCCGTGTTTACAGAGGTCGTTTATCTACAAGTTGTTCATGTTCTCCTGTACCCGTGTTTACAGAGGTCGCTTATCAACAAGTTGTTCATGTTCTTCTGTACCCGTGTTTACAGAGGTCGCTTATCAACAAGTTGTTCATGTTCTCCTGAACCCGTGTTTACAGAGGTCGTTTATCTACAAGTTGTCCATGTTCACCTATACCCGTGTTTACAGAGGTCGCTTATCTACAAGTTGTTCATGTTCTCCGCTTATCTACAAGTTGTTCATGTTCTCCTGTACCCGTGTTTAAAGAGGTCGTTTATCTACAAGTTTTCACGTTCTCCTGTACCCGTGTTTACAGAGGTCGTTTATCTACAAGTTGTTCATGTTCTCCTGTACCCGTGTTTACAGAGGTCGTTTATCTACAAGTTTTCATGTTCTCCTGTACCCGTGTTTACAGAGGTCGTTTATCTACAAGTTGTTCATGTTCTCATGTACCCGTGTTTATAGAGGTAGCTTATCTACAAGTTGTTCATGTTCTCCTGTACCCGTGTTTACAGAGGTCGTTTATCTACAAGTTGTTCATGTTCTCCTGTACCCGTGTTTACAGAAGTCGTTTATCGAGAGCCTGCTGGACCTGTACGAGCAGGAGACGGAAGAGATGATCGAAGTGATCGAGGAGAGCCGCATGGAGCTCAGGGGAGATTACCTCTCCTTCTCGGACGAGACGAAGTCGCTGAGGGCCGAGTCAAGGCAGCTAGGTAAGGTCGGGGCGTCTGTTTAAATATGTAGTGAATTCCCATTAAATTACCGTTATCTCATATACATTGTACGTTTTTGTTGCTCATTAATTCCATAAGAACACGTAGAAATGAATAACTACGAATACAGTGGAACCTCTCTAAACCGGAGAAAAATGACCAAGAAACTCATCAAAACTAAGATCACTGGTGTTTTCTTGGTGTCCGGTTTAGAGGGGTCACTATGTACTTTATCCCCCTGTGCGATAGATAGCCAGTGGGGCATATTTATTTGCTCTTGAAGTTCCGTACGTCCGTACATCTGAAGACCATTAACTTGACCTTGTGTACCTTTATAAGGTCTCTGAAACATTTGGTTTAAACATAGTTTATTTGTATACTAATAACAAGTTCGGCATTATACAAATGGGGTTGGGTTGAAAGCAAGCTTATATAAATCCTCTCCCTAACTTGTTTGAAAGAATTGTCTTTTATGGTCCGGTACAATGTATTTCAAGGGACACTTCCATGTTTTGCAACCATTACCTGTAGCATTTGATACGTTTGGCGGCATCACGGGGCCAGATTAGGCTTTTCTTTGAGAAATAGCTTTGATCTTAAGACCTGTAGCTTCAGAAAATGTATGTTCAGCCATATTTTCTTTCTGTGCATGCTTTCTAATTATAGTGTATGGGTGAATTGTAAACTGACAGTGACTTTTAGAAAATCGTATATTTGATAGTAATGGTTCTGACATTTGGACTGTGGTATTTTCATCGATTTCCAACGTTGACAATGGGCAAAGTTCTTCTGCCGATCTATTTTTCACAATTAAGCACAGTACATCTAAAAACTATTCAAATGCAATTATAGACGAGAAATAGTTCGTTCGTTATTACTCTGCGTAGAACCGACTATGAAATATGTTCGTTCCTTTATTTCTACTCCGAACAGAGTCAAAGACACAGATGGCAAGTATCATTTGTGACTGTGACTGGAAAAATGGTGGTTATGGGATCTGTGACCAGTGTAGCTTCTAATCAACTAACGCACGCATGCATTATGATAACGATCTATCCGACTTCTTAGAGACGTGCATGGCGGGTGTTTCATTGATGGGATTGCGAACAGCACATATCCTGACCAGACTGCGCTGATGCACAGGCTGATATGGATCTACACTGGTCGCAAAACCCATACGCCCCATTTCTCCAGTCACATCCAGATTTACCGTGGGACCTCGCTAAACCAGACACCCTGGGATGTCCCCAGGGTGTCCGGTTTAGAGAGGCTACATTGTAATTAAGCACTCCATGAGTGCACTCCACTCCAGTGTGTGTCATTTTCACTCATGAACGGACACGAAAATGACATAACTGACAGTGAAACCCATCTAAACACAATGTGGTCGCCAGGATGTCCGGTTTAGAGAGGTTCAACTGTATTGTAAGCTTCCTTGCAGAGGAAAGACGGAAGGATACCGATATGGACAAGGGCATTAAGAAGAAAGGGAGGAACTCCAGAATGGCCGATTCCAGGCTTTCTTATGTAGACGAGGAAATCAACAAAAAATCTATCCAACATTATTTGAATAAGCGCGGGAAAAGACGCCCTCTGGCGTTAGATGTAAACCGTAGCCAGAGCGAAGACGTAACACTGGAAACGAGGCCGATTAGCGTGTTCAGCACGCGCAGCACCCGGAGTTTACCGACACCGGTGTCCAGTCGGACGATGGAAGAGGTAATTATTATATCTACTACCTTAGCCATTAGAATGTTGGAAGCAAACATTTTCTTCTGCTGTTGCTTTATATTGTATCTTCTATCTCAATAAAAACATGGTTTTACAGCATTTTAGAATCATTTCCGTTGGAAATGATTCTAAAATGCTGTCATGCCATGTGTTTGATGAAAAAAATGCAAAATATAAAGAAACAGCAGACGACAAATTTTACGCTCATGTGATTGTGTACCTCAGAAGATGCGCGATCTTTCATGAACAATATTTTCAAAAGCTGTGCTAGTTTCCGTAAATGACGACGAAAGTTGAAGAATTTTTGATAGCAAATGCGGAATTCTATTCCACATCTGCTTTGAACATTTCGTCAACATTCAACGTCATTTGCGGAAAATATCGTACATTTTGTTACCGAATGCCGTCAGTGTAATATCGTAACGTAAACACGTCCGGGTTCTTTTCAACGAAAAAATCCATATCTATCGTGTTGCATAAAACGTTACCTGATAAATAAAATGCCATGGTAGTGTATATTGCTATCTGGCTCGGCTCTGAAAAGGCATGACTTCCTCATCGAGCCTTGGAATTCCTACACGTTACATCGCATTTCCTGATAAACTTGATATTAACAAACATGCTATCCTGATATTCTTTGCCAAGCACAGGCACTTTGTGACATGAACGACATAAAGCTCTTTAAGTCATACCTTCGCTATCTTGTCAACCAATGGACGTGGTACTAGTGTACAATGGGTCCGGTAAGGACTGAATTACTGAATAAGCAGGCCGGGCCCAAGGTAAATAATCCACTACCATTGTTTGAAAGTATGACGAGTTTCCTGCATTGTAGATAGTTAATATCAGAGAAGAATTAGGTACTATTTAAAAAGAGGCATTTGTCATTCATGCCACAAATTGCCTGTGTTCTCTAAAGGAGAAGGAGGCGGTGATGAAGAACCTATCAAGCGCCCATGAACAGTCGGAGGCGGAGAGACTGCGACAGATGGAGCGCATCGCAGAGCGGCGGGAGAAACGACGTCAACAGAAGCAGACGACAGAGGAGAAGGCGCTGGAACTGTTGGACAAAGCACTAGAAATGGACCGCAGGTATTGTATTGGGATTAACTGTTAACTGCTTAATTACTGTCTGTTTCGTGGAATGCTGCCCAAGATTTATTGCTATAAAAACACGCCTGTTTTTTTCCATAAAACTATCCAAACCAGTTTTTTTTAGAAATGAGCCTTCTTTTTATTTCGCGAAAATCCGTTAAATAATTACGTTATTTCAATAAAGCTGCCACGGGCGGCATTTGCCATACAAATTTCCGTCTGGTTGTCAAAAAATGACAACCTGGCTGATTTTCAAATTTTCATGAACAAATAAGCAACTTTAGACATAATGGTTCAGTATGAGTAAATTTTCGCGTCTGCTATTTATTGTCTATTTCCATTTTTATATATATTTTATATAGTATTATTTTTATAATGATTGTTTAATATAGGAATGAATGGCCTTTTTGTGGAATTTATCGGGGTATAAACTTGGAAAAGTCGCGGGAATACTGGACGAAGGCCGGAAGGCCTCGTCCAGTATTCCCGCGACTTTTCCAAGTTTATATCCCCGATAAATTCCACAAAAAGGCCATTCATTCCTTATAATTCCAGCATTTGAAATAAATTCAACAAGAAAATGTGTGTATTTTCCGTTTTCTTAAGAATTATTTTAACTGCGCCTCACGGTTACAGAAAGTAGTTCGGAGTGGGAGTTTACTGGGATATAAATTTTGGACAGAGACTTGCTACGGGCCAATCAAATGTTAGGGAATTGTGTAAATATTTTTGTATTGGAATTATTGACTTATCATCGGCTTAAGTCATTTTAAGTTTGTTAACAGGTTCAAATCCCATATTCAAAAATTTCCCAAAATCAGAACAGAATATTAACAGACAAAAATATACAGTCAGTGTATGTGGCTTCGCAGATACAAGTATACAAATAAAAAATTGCCTTTGCATGTATTTGTATTTTGACAGATATGACACTCAAAACTGTAAATATGTGTGTCACATGTCAGACAGCTCACGCGATCTCAAGGATGCGCCATTGTTGAAAACACATGGAAGTGTACATGACTTCGCACACCCAAAACTCTTCCGATTTAACAATTAAAATTGCTGTTCACCAGGGGCCCGTTTCACTAAACTTTGTACGACTAAAATGTTCGTAAGTGCAGATTTAGAATAGTCTGTAAATTGTAATTGATGGCTTTACATTTATTGAGCATAGGCTGCATATGCAGCCTATGCTCAATAAATGTAAATCCAATAATTGTTTACAAGAAATCATTGTTAATGTGAAATTTACAGACTATCATAATTTTGCACTTACGAACATTTTAATCGTAGGAAGTTTAGTGAAACGGGCCCCAGCAATCCATTATATTTTCAAATAATAAAGACATATTAACTAAACATTTATGAAGACACCCACATATTAAATTTACTATTCATACGTTTCATGGTGTATCGTGTGCTGTTGTTGTTTTAACGTGATTTCTTAAAATAACCATGTTTTCGGTTTTGGTACATGTGGATGTGACTGGAGAAATGGGGCTTATGGGATTTGTGACCACCCAAGCTCCGGATCAAACACTCCTGTAACTTGATAACGGTATATTGCTAGTTACAGTGGGGTCAGCGTGTAAGTACACACACGAACGAACATGACAGGTTGGAACGCTGACCCCACTGTATTTCATGTATACAAAATAAATGTAAATATTTTTCTGCATTTTTTCTCATTTCGCATCAAAGGTGTATGTTGTTACCACTCAGTTGAACCGTCTCGGCGAGACGATTCAACTGAGTGGTAACAACATACACTTTGGGTGGGTTGGAACCAACCTGTCGTGTTCGTTCGTGTGTGCACTTACACGCTCACCCCACTGTAGTTAGACGGAAGTATGGCATGTGCTTCATTGATGGAATTGCGAATGGCGCAGATATACACTGGTCTCAAAACCCATAAGCCCCATTTGTCCAGTCACAGCCACATATGAGACACGCCATGTGATTTTGTACCGCAGAACATGAAATACGTTTATAACACTTACAATACTTTCCGTAAAAGGCGTCAAAATGACACAATTTTCAAACTCTTGACTTTATTTATAAAAAATATTGTAAATTTTGTAAACGTATTTTAAGAAATTACGCAAATGTCCGAAGGTACAAAATCACTTGGCTTATCTCATATGAGAACCGTTTCAATTGCATGCGATTCTCGTGTGTTGCTAAAAATATTTTCACCGAACAACATGTAATTACTGTGTGTTCCACGTTTTATAAAAAGGGGGTATTTGTTTTTCTCAAAAATATGAAAATTACTTTCAAACAGTGCAGATCCTGATGAGACGGCTCGTTACGAGCCGGATCATCTGGATCTGCACTGTTTGCATAAACCGATATAGCGGGCTTTCGGGTTCAAAGGGTTAATAGTCATTCTTTTTATTATAGTTTCGACCACATGGTCTTTATCTAAATAGCATCTGTATTGACAGGCCTATGTGACTACTGTCTGTTCCACGTTTTGCTGCCGACGAACTTTTGTCCATTAAACACATGAAATCTAAAAGATATTTAAAAGTAAGTATTTTTCGATAACAAAAAAGTCACCCTCCCCAAAAAGATTTAGTTGACGAAATTCCATCAAATATTGATTTTATTGCGAAAAAAAGATTTTCCTATGGGAATTTAACATGGGGAGTCAATTTCCCAAACTTTGGAAATTGACTCCGAAACCTGGCGAGATAGCTTGAACATGATGTAACTAAGAAATCAAAAGTTAGATTTTGAAAATCGGTCCACAAATAAAAAACATATTTAAAAAAATATTTGTTTAGCACCCATGTTAAATTCCCATAGGAAAATCGTTTTTTCGCAATAAAATCAATATTTGATGGAATTTCATCAAATAATTTTTTTTGGGGAGGGTCACTGTTTTGTTATTGATAAAAAAGTACTTACTCTTAAATATTTTTTAGATTTAATGTGTTTAATAGCCAAAAGTTTGTCGGCAGCAAAACGTGGAACAGTAGAACTGTCTGCATGCAACACATACACGTGCTCGGCATAGTTGGATCGACGATGCGACGGGGCAAAGTCTGTATGAATCAATAATATTTTGCAGACTTGTGGAAAAGAAACAAGTTCAAGACCAGAAACTGAAATATCGTCTGGAAGACATAAAGAAAAAGAAAGAGAAACAGAGACTAGAGTCAACCCCAGAATCGCTGACAATGCGGCCGCCGTCGGGAACTAGGCCGCCGTCGGGAACTCGGCCGCCGTCGGGAGATAAACCACCGTCGGGGGCTAGACCACCTGTGGGAACTCGACCACCGTCGGCCACGCGGTCGCCCCAGTGTGATAATAGCGCCAAAGGGGACCGTAAACCCCACAATTCTGACATCAATGACATCTCGGACAAGTCTCATAGACGAGAGCGGAGTGCGAGAAGTGAAGATAAACACAAGGGAAGGTCCGATAAGCACGATCCCAGGTCAACGAGGCAGGACGAGAAAGGGTCCAGTGATCAGGCCTCCGACTATGATTTTACGATATATTAACCCAGAGAAAGTTGATGTTGACTATACATGAACACATCTTCCGATAATGTGATTGCGCACCTTCGGACATCTGCGTAATTTCATGAAATAAGTACATGCGGAATATTTTGTCAACTTTTGACTTTATTTATGAAAAATATTGTAAAGTTTGTAAACGTATTTAATGAAATTACGCAGATGTCCGAAGGTACAAAATCACATGGCGTGTCTCATATGTAAAGTTTGTCAACGTTCGACCTCATTTACGGAAAATATCGTAAATTCTGTAAATATTTTCATGAGACACCGCACACCTTCGTAGGTACAAAATCACATGGCGTGTCTCATATGTGGCTCCGGCTCTGGAATTACCTCCCGTATCGCATCGCCGTATTTCGCCAAAACTGGCTTTGTAAATCATCCACATTTTCCACAAATGACGTCGAAAGTTGACATAAATTTCAGAGTTCATGCAGAATTGAATTCCGCATGAACTCTGGTATTTATGTCAACTTTCGACGTCATTTACGGAAAATATCACATTTTTTACGAAATCAGTAACGGCGAAAAATGGCGATGCGATTAGGGAGCAAATACGAGAGCTGCGCTCATAATGTTCTTTAGTTTTATTTCTGAGTAGCTTTAAAATGAATCGTCACGTGTCCTCTTTTTACTGGAGAAATTTGAATATTCACTAGTGCTGCACTCCGCGCCGCCAGCATAAATGTTTCACGTCGAAATAGGCGCCTACGACCTACTACCGGCGCGCCTATGGAAGTGTTTGCGAATTCCCATTCAGCTATACGATCGCTCTAATGTAAGAGCTGGATGAGATCTCGTCAGGAAACCGGTACATTTTGAACATTTTAGTGCATAGTGCAGCACCAGTGTTACAGTGGAACCTCTCTAAACCGGACACCCTGGAAGGTCCCCAGGGTGTCCGGTTTAGAGAGGTTCCACTGTAAAGCAGGAATATAACCACCCAAAGACACGTGTTTATGCTTTGCGATCACGAACAGGTTTGACTGTCGGAGATAAGTGAAAAAGAAACCCACCAAGATTACCAACACAGTGATTTACAGGGTCTCCGGTTTAGAGAGGTTTTGGAAATGGAAATGATTCTGAAGTGCTGTCAAACCATGTTTTTATTGAGAAATAAGGCAAGATATAAAGGCAACAGCAGACGACAATTGTTGTGAGTAGCGGTCTAAGGGTTAATGATAGTGTTTTATCCCGTCAACACAGTGCGTATGTGCCGTGAAACACGGTGCCGTGAAACATTTTTGATATCCTGTCAATACGACCTAATCACTGCGTATGAATATGTGCGGTGGTTGGGATTATTTTTGTTTGCATTTTAAAGCCATTATTATGTGTTGACGGGATAAATAGAATAGTAGGTTAGTGCCGTGAATAGGAAAAATATCTGGCGCGGCTCGGAAACGGGATGTCCTCGGCAGAGCCTCGCCCATCCCGTTTCCTAAGCCTTGCCAGAGTATTTGAATAGTGAACTGGCGAATTTGCAGTTGAGTTTATCTGCAAATGCAAGGTGTATGATCACGTGGTACTAACAACAACAACAAGTACCGATTTAAAGTACGTATTCTTTTATAATATCCTTATTACGTAACGGATATTGATGAAATATGGCAATAATCTTGTTAAGCTGCATTTGGTGGTCTCTGTATTTTCGCCCAAACTTCTGTCATTTTTGCGAAGAATCGATTTCCGTGTCTCCGACACGGAAATCGATTCTTCGCAAAAACGACATAAGTCTGTTCCGAACTCGATAGACCACCAAATGCAGCTCATGAAGACGCGTTTGCTGCGCCATATTTCATCAAAATCCGTTGCATATTAAGGAAACTATAACATAATACTTACTTTGGAGTGGGCGACGTTGTTGTTGTTGTAACCACGTGACCATGCACCTTGAAATGGATACTATAATATGTGAATATCCTCTGCTACAACATATCAAAGATGGGATCGTTTATAGTCGTTAGTGTTACAGGTGTCAGTCTTGTAAATACAAGCATTAAACGTTTTTCGCCTCGGGTCGCATGAAAGGCATATTTTGAACATTGGCGTCTTATATGATGCTATAAACACGTCCTCGTTCTTTGCAAGGACACCAAGCGTATCAGTTAGTATCGTACTTACTCAACTCGTAACATAAAACGTTACAAAATACAATGTAAATAAATACTAGTGTCGTTTGATATCAAATGTGTCAGCCTCGGCTAGAAAGAATTAGGAATTCATCGGTGATGGTTTCTGATTCCTTCAGCCACCGTCAGACTATTGGGCATTGCACGTATCTTACTCGGGGCGCAACAGGGTCATTTCATGCTGTGAATGCTGCCAAATGTTGACACCATGTTTCACAAGTATAGACGCACTTCAACATTTCTCACATGGCCAACAGTCGGGAAAATTCACTGACAACGAAGAGACACCGTTGTAAATATATTTCATATAACAGTGGCACACCACAATCCAATGCAAGTAAGCATACTGCTTTGGTGTGTTGATACATATGATCTCTTCTATTCATTGAATGTTCCCGACTGTTGGCCACTTGAGAAATGTGGAACTACTTTCTGTTTCACGAAACGGCCCAAATTTTACGGCTATATATACAATGCAAAAACAATATTTTGTTCGATAATATTATTAATTTTGTTCAAAATTTAAAAATGAGCCTTCTTTTTATTTTATGACATTTGGTCCAATATTGATTTTATTACGGAATACAACTTTCCCCATGTTGATCCCCATGGACATCTTCACTATGTCTATGGGGATTTAACATGGCGGAATTTTTCTAATTTCTGAAATTGTGGACCGATTTTCAAAATCTGACTTTTGTTTTCTTAGTTGGATCATTTGCAAGCTATCTAGCCTGGTTTCTGAGCCAATTTGTCTTGTTTTGTTTGCTCCTCTCGCAGCTCCTGCACCTCCATTTCCCCCATGTTAAATTCCCATAGACAAATCAATTTTTCGTAATAAAATCAATATTTGACCACATTTCACGAACTTCAAGGCTCATTCTTAAGGTTTGCTAAAATTTAATATTATCGAAAAAAATAACGTTTTTGCCGTAAAATTTGGGCAGGTTTCGTGAAACAGACAGTAGTCAATTTCGAACCGGTAAAGTTCTTGACCATCGTGCATTGTGCGTTGCTTGTATGGCACAAAATGTGTCATCCGCTGATATTGAGAACAAAGGCATTATTGTTCAGCGATTTTCTAAGCGATTATATACTCATGATTGTCCAAGTTTGGTAACCAGTTTATAAGACTGGTTTATGTTGCATGCTCATTACAGTTGGTATATAGAGAATATTAGTATAGTGTCATGAACGTGAATAAATATCTGTCGAGGCTGAGAAATCAGGATGGGCGAGGCTTGCCGAGCACATCCTGATTTCGAGCCGAGTCAGATATTTATTCACGTTCATGACACTATAATAATATTCTATTTATCCCGTTAACCACATCAAAATTGTTCAAATGTCTCTAAAAATGCATTTGTGGCCTCATAAGTTTGTCTTCTGAAGCAACAAGATTATCGTGTTACGTCATTCACATTATGACGTAACGTCATACATAATGACGTATCTACTAGACGTGAACGAGAAAAAATACACGTACCTGCTTTTCACGTCTAGTAGCGACATAGTTGACGGGATAAATCTTGGTCTCAATGCTTAATGATATGACCACATTGCGCTTATATCATTATGACTGGCATAAACTTAATGGCACACGTAGTAATATACTCTAAAATGTTCGTAAGCACAACATTGCTGCTATATCTCTAAGGGCCTGTTATATACCTTATCATCATATGGAGTGAACTCAGCCATCTTTTTGTGTTCAAGCCGTTTCACCTCTAGTGGCGTTTGACAGAGAACGCACAATGCAAAGTAGAACATGTGCTATAATGCAGCTCACTATACGTAGAATAGCTATCAGGACAACGCACTCTTATGTCAGTTTTCTTGACAATTTTGTGTCTGTTTTAAACAATACAAATCACCATTGCAAATAGCCTCATACACAGAAAATGGCACAGTGTGTCACTTTTACATGGCTGACCACGCAATACATACAATATATACCATACATACCCACTACTGTACTATATTATTAGACACTAACTACAATTAACCCTTAGACCGCTACTCATAACAATTTTCGTCTGCTGTTGCTTTTATATCTTGCCTTATTTATCAATAAAAACATTGTTTGACAGCACTTCAGAATCATTTCCAATGGAAATGATTCTGAAGTGCTGTCAAAGTGCTGTTGTAAATTATTCTAAAGTGCTGTCAAAGCATGTTTTTGATGATAAAAATCGAAAATAGAAAATAAACAACAGACGACAAGAAAATTAAGCGGTTTAAGGGTTAAGTGCAGTGAAGCGTCGTATGGGGAGAGTAAATATAGCACAATGCAGTATCTAGGAAAAGTGTACACACGTATATCTGACTTGCAGTACATCTTGGTATTATATAATTTATAGGAGTTTGTTGCACTGACGCTTCTATATATGATTAGCTACATTGTATCATATGCTCTACTTTGCATTTTCCGTTCTTTTCAAACGCCACAACAGGTGAAAATGGCCGGTGGCTTCAACACACACAGATGGCCCGGTTGGTCACTCCATGTGCCGTATCATATCTAGCAAAGTATACTTTGAGGGAGAAATTTTCAATTTTAGGATAAATTTATTATTTTTTATTATACTGAATTTATTACATTATCACAGCCATTTTGGCTGTGATAATGTAATAAATTCATGGTAATAATTCTGCATACTTTTAATCATCAAATATATGCAGTCGTTAGTTCTATATGACAAAATGCATTTCGGGGGAAATAAATGATTACTCCCTCAAAGTATACTTTGCTAGAAAAGTATACTTTGCAATGTTGGTGAAATAGGCTACTGGATATTGAAGGGGTACTTAATGTACTTGTTCACATTTACGTGCACATGCATGTGGAAAATGGCAACATAATTAATGGAATTAATGAGAAGTAATGAGACAGTAAGTATGTGCCGTGAAACACGGTGCCGTGAAACATTTTTGATATCCTGTCAATACGACCTAATCACTGCGTAGGAATATGTGCGGTGGTCGTGGTTATTTTATTGCATTTTAAAGCTGTTTGTATGTGTTGACGGGATAAATATAATAGTAGGTTAGTGTCGTGAATGGGAAAAATATCTGGCTTGCCAGATATGTTTTCCCATTCACGGCACTAACCTACTATTCTCTATACATACACATCATATAGTTACAGTATGATCACAAGCAATTCCTTCATGTAATAGTGCATTTTATCGTATGACTTTTGAAATGTGGATTTGAACAGAAGGTAGACTCGTGACAATACAATATTTACAACACGTTTGTGTGAAAATCATCGTTTTTAAAATCCTATCTCCATTTCCCCTTACAATAGATGATTTATAATGTCATAACGTTGCAAAACAATTGGTATATTTTTGCTAATGTGGCTATTATCATCGCTAAAACATCTTCGATCGAGATATTTACAATTCTATCTATTAAGACAAATGTGTTTCCTAAAAGAAAAAACAACATATTTAACATATTTACAGGGTGACCCAAAAAATACTTTTCAAACATCGAATGTGTAAGCAAATGGTGAATGCATGTCTTTATTCATATGTTATAAATTTTATGGTATCAGTAGCCGATTTCATCAACATTGCAAAGTATACTTTTCTAGCAAAGTATACTTTGAGGGAGTAATCATTTATTTTTCCTGAAATGCATTATTTCATATAGAACTAACGACTGCATATATTTGATGATTAAAACTATGCAGAATTATTATACTGAATTTATTACATTATCACAGCCAAAATGGCTGTGATAATGTAATAAATTCAGTATAATAAAAATTAATAAATTTATCCTAAAATTGAAAATTTCTCCCTCAAAGTATACTTTGCTAGAAAAGTATACTTTGCAATGTTGGTGAAATAGGCTACAGAAGTTCGATTTTACGGCAGAAAATGTGTTACCATTGTACAGTTTTACAACATTGTTTTTCGATTTCGACCCAGTGACGTCATGGGAAAAATAAACACGCAGTTTCAATAAAATAACTACAATGTCTATACGTCAAATGTAATAAGCAGTATGCGTCTCGAAATTTGTGACGATTAAATTAGTGTACATTTTGCAGTTACAAAAAGTGTCCAAGTTGCTTAAGCCACCCTGTAATAATATACGGACGAGGTACGTTCATAAAGTGTGTTCGACTTTCTTAGTGTTTGTACAGTAATTGCAGTAACAAATTAAAAATGTACATATAATACATGGTTAATGGACATTTTATTGAACAAACGATTTGTTTAAACAAATGCGTCTACATATATATGTGCTGAATCATGCAGCACGTTGATACCGTAAATGATGTGGTAATAAATGTGGTCGTTACTTGGGAAATGGGGCTTATTGCCTTTACGACCAGTGTAGACACAGATCAGCATGTGCATCCGCTTATTCTGATCAGGATCTGAACTGTTCGCCAGTCCAGCACTGACGCGCCCGTTATGCCTCTAGCAAGCAATATAGATCAGGTATCGGGAATCTGCAATCTGATCAGTAGCTACCCAGGGGCCGTTTCACTAAACTTCGTTCGACTAAAATGTTCGTAAGTGCAACATTATGATAGTCTGTGATTTTCACATTAACGATGTTGTAAACAATTATTGGATTTACATTATTTGGGCATATGCTCAATAAATGTAAACCCATCAATTGACAGTTCCAGACGATCCTAAATTTGCACCTACGAACATTTTAGTCGTACGAAGTTTAGTGAAACGGTTCCCTGGTCAGAAATCACATACGCCCCATTTCTCCAGTGACAGCCACAACGGTGACACGTATGTCAGATATGCGGGAATACACAGACAGACTGATAGTCACATCCGGGGGCCGTTTCACTAAACTTCGTACGACTAAAATATTCGTAAGTGCAAATTTATGAACGTCTGGAAATTTCAATTCATGGATTTACATTTATTGAGCATAGGCTGCATATGCAGCCTATGCTCAAAAATGTAAATCCATGATTTTTTTACAAGAAAACATTGTTAATGTGTAATTTACCAAGTATCATAATTTTGCACTTACGAACTTTTTAGTCGTACGAAGTTTAATGAAACGGGTCCCCGGTTCATAGCATCCGTTTTTAATCGGAAACTTGGCATTCGGCTCACTGCGATTTTTTTTATCATTATTTTTATCACATTTTATACGCGTGTTTCATCCCAACATGGGATGTGGATGTGACTGTAAACATGAGATCGTATTCATTATAGGAATGAATGGCCTTTTTGTGGAATTTATCGGGGTATAAATTGGAAAAGTCGCGGGAATACTGGACGAAGGCCGGAAGGCCTCGTCCAGTATTCCCGCGACTTTTCCAAGTTTATATCCCCGATAAATTCCACAAAAAAAGCCTTTAATTCTTTATAATTCATCAAGAAAATGTGTTTATTTTCCGTGTTCTTAAGAATTATTTTAACTGCGCCTCACGGTTACGGAAAGTAGTTCGGCATGGAGTTTACTGGGATATAAATTTTGGACGGAGACTTGCAACGGACCAATCAAATGTTAGGGAATTGTGTAAATATGTTTGTGCTGGAATTATAGAAAAATAATTTCATTCAATCGCATATATATGTAATTTTCTACAGTCTGTTTCACGAAACCTGCCCAAATTTTACGGCGATCTAAACAATGCAAAAACAATAATGTTCTCTGTAATATTAAATTTTAGCAAATTTTAAGAATGATTGTTCTTTTTATTTCGTGAAATTTGGTCGAATTTTGTATTACGAACACTTGATTTGTCTATGGGAATTTAACATGGGGGAAAAGAGTTGGTGCAGGTGCAGGAGGAGTCGAAAATCGAAAACAAACATTGTAAATTTACTGTAAAACCTGGCTAAGAAATGCTAAGAAAACAAGTCAATTTATGAAAATCGGTCCACTATTTCTGAATTTTTTTTCGCAATAAAACCGATATTAGACCAAATTTCACGAAATAAAAAGAAGGTTCATTTTTAAATTTTGCTATACATTGTAGTTTAATATTATCTAAAAATATATTGTTTTGCATTGTTTATATAGCCGTAACATTTGGGCAGGTTTTGTGAAACAGACAGTAGAGCGATGGTGGTTGTGGTGATACAGTGGAACCATTCCAATCCGGACACACTGGGAGGTCCACAGGGTGTCCGGTTTGGAGATGTTCCACTGTAAATACGTGTACGCATTTAAACCTTACAATGCTGAATTAAATTTTTCGTCTGCTACTAATGTTTACTTTTCAAATTTTCTTATAAAAAACATGGTCTGGCAGCACTTCACAGTCATTTCCAATGGAAATTATTCTAAAGTGCTGTCAAACCATGTTTTCATTAAGAAGGAAGACAAAATATAAAAAACAGCAGACGACAATTTACGTTTCCCGCATTCTAAGCGTTAATTACACATTCTGGTATTTTGCAATCATGAAGAGGTATTATAACCTGCTGTACATACATATAATTCCAGCACAAACATATTTACACAATTCCCTAACATTTGATTGGCCCGTAGCAAGTCTCTGTCCAAAATTTATATCCCAGTAAACTCCCACGCCGAACTACTTTCCGTAACCGTGAGGCGCAGTTAAAATAATTCTTAAGAAAACGGAAAATAAGCACATTTTCTTGATGAATTTATTTCAAATGCTGGAATTATAAGGAATGAATGGCCTTTTTGTGGAATTTATCGGGGATATAAACTTGGAAAAGTCGCGGGAATACTGGACGAGGCCTTCCGGCCTTCGTCCAGTATTCCCGCGACTTTTCCAAGTTTATACCCCGATAAATTCCACAAAAAGGCCATTCATTCCTATAGTATTTTCTCGAGTGTCTGGTTTAACAGCTGCTGCTTCATACGCGACGTCACGTCCCTTAATTTATTTCCATCACATTAGGAAACGTACATCATCACGTGGTTACAACAACAATTACTGAAACTTACAGAAGCGCCTCTTATTCAAGTTACGTATTCCTTTATATTGTCCTTATTATGTAGCGGATTTTCAAGTTGATGACATATGGCACATCAAACGCGCCTTGTTAAGCTGCATTTGGTGGTCTCAGTACTTTGGCCCAAACTTCTATCGTTTTTCCGTGTTTACTGATAATACTGACACTGAAGTCGATTCTTCGCAAAGATACGACATAAGTATGTGCCGAAGTCCCGAGACCACCAAATGCAATTCATGAAGACGCGTTTGCTGCGCCATATTTCATCAAAATCCGTTGCATATTAAGGAAGCTATCAAATAATACTTACTTTGGAGTGGGCGCGCTGTCAACACTTTCAGCCATTGTTGTTGTTGTTTTAACCACGTGATCATGCACCTTGTTTCGTCATTACTGAGTTCAGTGGTCTAAGTCTGCCACCAACGTTTTCCACGTCACACATTCAGATATTCAACTGAGACAAACCATGTGATTTGTACCTAAGAACATGTGCGATTTTTCATAAATTATATTTATAGAATCTATGATATTTTCTGTAAATGACGTCGAAAGTTGACGAAGATTTCATATCAAATGCGGAATTAAATTCCGCATTTGCTATGAAATTTTCATCAACTTTCGACATAATTTACGGATAATATAGTAAGTTTTGTAAATATTTTTAATTAAAAATCGCACATGTTTTTAGGTACAAAATCACATATCTCAAATGACCGCGCGAGATGTCTCATAAGCAGTGGATTCCATCTAATGCAGTAAATTGGTCAAACATTATTATTATAATTATGCGTGCTATTTACAAAATGCTCGGTAGTCACTTCTGGTTATCATAACGACCAAATGATGGTGACCACGATAGTGTAACATAACGTGCATTTGGACACGATGTAAATTGTACAAATATATGCAAATATGCAAGAGTGATAAATGAACTTTTTAAGCATACCTCGCACGAACGTCATTGCGCACGCACTTTATGACAATACATGTAAATACAGTTTGTAGAATACATACATTGAATAGAATAGAATAATATGTATTGATTTAAACTAAATAGTTTCTCGTCGACAAGGAAATATATACAACATACATGCAAGAAACAATATACTTTTCGAAGGTCCGTAAATCTCATGTACACCGACTCAAAAGACAATAATTGTTTTATTATATTTCTGGCCAATATTTTTTTCAAAATATCCGGCCGAAAAGAAAAATTCACTTTTGTTTGGTTTCACACAATTTTCAATAATTATTTAAAAAAAATGTTTTCAAAATATCCGGCCGAAAAAATAAATTCACTTTTTTTTTGGTTTCACTCAATTTTCAATAATTATTTAAAAAAAATGTTTTTTAAATTTTAAAATATTTTTTTCAAAAAACAATCGGTGAACAATCGGTTTGTTTACATGAATAAACACATCTCGGACCGGTCTCGCGGTCCGAGAGTGCTTATTCGTGTAAACAAACAGTTCAGAGGTCTACATTAAATTTGTTTATAATCACGTGGTGGTGTTTCGGCCAATGAGAATGACTGAAATACTTAGTCATATAATAATACACATTGATCAACAATGAATGCTGAATTGTACTGAATTATGCAGCAGTTTTCACACAGAATATCCACACACGCGTATCATACACTGCATGAACACGACAAAACGGCAACACCGACCCACATACATGAAGTTATAAACGGTGTGGATTCCTATACGAAACATGTGCTGTATATAAATGAGGATGGATGAGTTTAACCCTGAAGTATGCTAGTCCGTACCTTGCAAGCCTTAAATATGAATAAGGTCAAGTTATTTACAGTGGGGTCAGCGTGTAAGTGCACACACGAACGAACACGACAGGTTGGAACCAACCTGTCGTGTTCGTTCGTGTGTGCACTTACACGCTGACCCCACTGTATATAATTCTTTATATTAGACTTCATTAATTGTGGCTCTCATTGGAGAAATGGGGCTTGTGGGATTTGTGGCCAGTGTAGCTCCTGGCCATATAGCACAATCCTGTAGCCTGATAACGATCTATATTTCTTGTTAGAAACCTGACTGGTGTTTCATTGATGAAATGACCAACCGTGCAGATACTGATCAGACTGTGTGGATGCACATGTTGATCTGGATCTGCACTGTCTATAAAAACCCGTACGCTCTATTCCTCCAGTCACAGCCACAATGTATCACATGCAAACCCTGTTATGTCGTAGACTAGCCCATTCTTAAAAGTGACGGCATCACAATAACTACGTATTCCCATTATGCATGAATTTTATACGAAATTAACCCTTACAACGCGGGAAACATAAATTCTCGTCTGCTGTTATTAGGTTTGAGGCGGCTTTCAGCTGCGCCGAAAACCTATTGTATTCGTTTGTTTTTTTTTTTTTGTTTTTTTTTTTGTTTTTTTTTATTCAGCCGTTCAGTCTACAGCCCAAACCGCTGGTCGGATCGACTTCAAATTTTGCATGCCGATTTGGATCAAGTGTGAGCAGAGACTCAGAGATTTTCAGAAATCTCTTAATGCCACTTTCCACGAAACCGGAAGTGACGTCATACTTTCTATAACTTCCTTATTTTCCAACCGATTGCAAAAATTCTTTTTGCATTGGAAAGCTGACACAATTCTCTACCTCGAATTCGCTGACAGTTCTCGGCTATCTGGTCAAATAAGAGAGCTATAGGGATTTGAAGTTGAAAAATGTACATACTTTTCAACGATTTTGCCGAATTTTTGCCGAATTTCGGCTGATAACGGGTGGTCTTTGCAAACGTTTTCCAATTTGTACAGTAATGTCAGCAACATAATTTCTTGCCAGTGTGATAGGGGAGTGTCAGGCGCATAAAAAGATGATAATTTTGAGAGCTCTATCTTGACTACTTCCGGTTCTATTGGATGTCAAAGATGAACGTCTTTTTTTCAAGTTTTCAAAATAGAGCAAACGGATGTGACGTCAACTTCGTTATTTATCAATAGATTTCAAAATTTCTTGCTGCGGTCGATATTTCAGTCCTTTAGCTAAAACTTTCCCGCTTTGTGCCCGGCCTATGGTGAAAAACAAACGAAAACTTCACTGGCGGAATATTGCACATATGTAATTTCCGTTTTATTAGGTGTATTTACAAATGGCGTAAACTGCAATTTAGGGGCGATAACTATCGAAAAATAATCATCCGCTGACTTACGGTCTCCCTCCATATACACCAAACCGCTGGTCGGATCGACTTCAAATTTTGCATGCCGATTCGGATCGAGTGTGAGCAGAGACTCAGAGATTTTCAGATATCTGTTAATGCTACTTTCCACGAAAACGGAAGTGACGTCATACTTCCTATGACTTCCTTATTTTCCAACCGATTTCAAGAATTCTTTTTGCATCGGAAAGCTGACAAAATTCTCTATCTCAAACTCGCTGACAGTTTTCGGCTGTCTGCTCAAATAAAAGAGCTATATGCAATTGAAGTTGAACAATGTACATACTTTTCAACGATTTTGCCGAATTTCGGCTGATAACGGGTGGTCTTTACAAACGTTTTCCAATTTGTACAGTACTGTCAGCAACATAATTTCTTGCCAGGGGAGTGATAGGGGAGTGTCAGCCGCATGAAAGATGATAATTTTCAGAGCTATATATTGACTACTTACGGCTCTATTCGATGTCAAAGATGAACGTATTTTTTCAAGTTTTCAAAATAGAGCAAACGGATGTGACGTCAGCTTCGTTATTTATCATTCGATTTCAATTGTTTTTGCTGTAGTCGATATTTCTGTCCTTTAACTAAAACTTTGGCTGACGATCGAACCAGGTATCCCTCGCTCCGAGCCCATCGCTCTACCTCTAAGCTAACCGGCCCCACGTCGGTGTGATGATGCGAACACAATAATGTTGGACTGTTCATTCTAAAACTTGGGCTAAAGCTTAGTTACACATGAAATCAATGTTTGAGGCTCAAACCGTTGATGCAGCTCAAGCTGCTCTAGTATTATATCTTGTCTTGTTTCTCAATAAAAACCATGATTTGACAGCACATTAGAATCATTTCCAAAGGACATGATTCTAAAGTGTTGTCAAAACATGGTTTTGATGAGAAAAAATGGAAAATAGAGAATAAACAGCAGACGACAAAATTTAATTCAGCATTGTAAGGGTTAAATGAAGACTTTCCAAATGACCTGCCTAATTGTATACTTATGTGCTGTTTTGGCGTTGATCATCATGTGTTAAAACGCCATTAGAGGCTTCAGCCACTCAGTGAATATTACTCAGTGAATATTAGTGCAATTACTCAGTGAATATTAGTGCAATTACTCAGTTAATATTACTGCAATTACTCAGTGAATATTAGTGCAATTACTCAGTGAATATTAGTGCAATTACTCAGTGAATATTAGTGCATTTGTTCAATGTAACAGTAATATGAATAGCCTACACAGAATTGAAACCTATATTATTTATACTAGTTTTATTGCTGGCATTAAACATTTTCTCTGTGATTATTTTCAACCAGATGCGAAAATAGTCAATGGAATCTGCTCACTGAAATGTATGTCAGCAATTGTATACATGCATACCTGATGCCGGACTCTTTTCATACAGCTCTTATAACACCGTCTGTATTGAGATCCTCTATAGAAACAAACATTACTTCACATATAGGTACATATATGATCATAGTTCCACCGCGAGATCGGTCCGATGATTTTTCCCCAATACTTATTAGGCAGGCTCGGATCCAGGTTTTCGTGTTAGAAGAGGGGGGGGGGGGGGGGGGGGGGGGGGGGGGGCGTCGTAACTATTTTGCAATATTGACTATATTATCGAACGAGTAAGCAATAATATAGTCAAGTATTGCAAATATCCACCGAGCGGAGGCTAGGGGGGTCCGGGGGCATTTCCCCCCGGATTTGTTTTGAAATCTACATCGCATTTCCTGCGTTCTGGCGCATTTTGGAACAAACATATTGACACTGTCACAGTATGTTTAGATGTGATTTTTGATTGAAAACGTTTAAATTTTGAAACAATAAGACAACGACCGAAAAATGCATGGAATACATGGCACTTGGCATGAAACGTGCCTTGCAACTTGTAAAAAATATTTACTCGGCGAAGTGGTTTTCAGACTATTCCATTTATGAAAAGGGGATATTTTTTATTCTCAAAAATATGAAAATTACTTTCAAAAAGTGCAGATCCTGATGAAACGGCTCGTAACGAGCCGGCTCATTTTGACCTGCACTGTTTGCATAAACCGCTATAGTGGGCTTTCTGGTTGAAAGAGTTAAATGTAGAAATGTGTCATTAAAGGTACATGTCCACTCAGTAGACACAAAATGTTCTTTATAGGAATTAAATAAGTGCATACTTGTGTTACTATTCCACCTGTTCTAAACATTACGAGTGCCCGCTATACATATTTATTACACTCTTGCAAATTATTTGCACGGGTTTCGCTGTGAGTGAAAACCCGTAATCAACTCCTTACAAATAATACACCGTGAAGAGAACACCCGTAATCAACTCCTTACAAATAATACACCGTGAAGAGAACACCCGTAAGCGCGCCTGTTTTCTTGGAAAGCACGAGCTACCATGCACAATGTTTAATTTTTATTACAGTCAAAATAAAGTTATTTGAAAATTTGGAAAGGGTCTCGACTAATCTAGAATGTTAATGTGATTGAACATAATTCCAAACATGCACTAAAATATATCTGGTTCATAGAAACAGCGGCATAATTTGGATTTCAAAAAGTTTACATGATGTCACATTTGACGTCACACAACGTAACGTCAAAACGCGGGAAAACACGTCATTGTATAACTATTCATGCGCACATCACAATTCATTGATCACAATCTCAAAAATAGACTAAATGTGCACATGTATCCGCAGTGGAAGTGTAATAAACAGGATATTCCATCGTACATGTTTGAATAGCGGAAATAATACACTCGTGTCCGTCGCGTCCGTGCAAGCAACTCGTTCGCTACGCTCACTCGTTGCTACGCGGAAGCCGACGCACACTCGTGTATTATTTCCCGCTATTCAAAATGTACGATGGAATATCCTCTATATGTCTGTTAACATTTTAAGGAAACACTATTATCGCCCCTGACATCAGTGTGGAAATTTACTTCTAATATATATGTATAACAATGCCAATCAATACGTGGGTAATGATGAATGAATGTTTATTTTGCCAGAAAATGTCCCAGATATTGTCTCTGATATAAAGACCAGTTTGTGCCTACTGAGTGGGCATGTGCCTTTAAATTATGCCATATAAAATATGCAAATATTTCAGTCAGATAAATAAGGCAAACCAGACAATACCCAATAGCAAACATACGGAGCCCCGCAGGGGACGTAGAATTCTATTTTTTATTAATTCGTTCCCACGAAATAACAATTCGTTCCCACAAAATAACAATTCGTTCTCTCAATTTAACAATTCGTTCCCACGAATTAACAATTCGTTCCCGTTCGTGGGAACGAATTGTTATATCGTGGGAACGTATTGTTATATCGTGGGAACGATTTGTTAATTCGAGGGAACGAATAGTTATATGGTGGGATCGAATTGTTAATTCGAGGGTACGAATTGTTAAATTGAGGGAACGAATTGTCATTTCGTGGGAACGATGTTATGTCGTGGGAACGAATTGTTAATTCTAGGCAACGAATTGTTAAATTGAGAGAACGAATGTTATTTCGTGAGAACGAATTGTTAATTCGAGGGAACGAATTGTTAAATAGAGGGAACGAATTGTTATTTCGTGGGAACGAATTAATAAAAAAAAATCATAACCCTGCGGGGCTCCGTACAAACAGTATAAATAATGCGTTACCAGGAAGGTTAATGGTTACATTTCTATAGTCTGTTTCACGAAAGCTGCCCACATTTTAAGGCCATATAAACAATTCGAAAACAATATTGTTTTCGATAATATTAAATTAAAGGAAAATTTAAGAATGAGCCTTCTTGGTCAAATATTGATTTTATTGCGAAAACAAAATTTCCCCATGTTAAATCCCCATAGACATCTTCACGGAGTGAAGATGTCTATGGGGATTTAACATGGGGAATTTTTTTAGAATTTCAGAAATACTGGACCGATTTTTTAAATTTAACTTTTGTTTTCTTAGTTAGATAATTTCCAAGCTATCTAGCTAGGTTTCGGAGTCAATTTCCAAAACAATATTGTTTTTTTACTCCTCCCACAAGTCCTCTACCTCTCCCCCCCCCCCAACCCCCCACCCCCCCCCCACCTGTTAAATTCCCATAGAGAAATACATTTTTCGTAACAAAACCAATATTTGACCAAATTTCACGAAATAAAAAGAAGGCTCATTCTTAAATTTTGCTTTAATTTAATATTATCGAAAAAAATATTGTTTTTGCATTGTTTATATAGCCGTACAATTTTGGCAGGTTTCGTGAAACAGACTATAGTCCAGTTTGAAAACTATAATGGTTGAAGTTTATACTCTGACAAATTCTAAACAAAATACCGTTTATTTCTATAATAATCCAAACTGTAGTACGTTTCACGAAACCTGCAAAAACAATATTGTTTTCGCTAATAATAAATTTTATCAAAATTTAAGAATGAGCATTCTTTTTATTTCGTGAAATATGGTCCAATATTGATTTTATTACGAAAAAAACAATGTCCACATGTTAAATCGCCATAGAGGATGTCTACGGGATTTAACATGGGGACAATCTTTTAATTTCAGAAAGTGTGGACCGATTTTCAAAATGCAACTTTTGTTTTCTAAGTTAGATAATTTCCTAGCTAAATAGTCAGGGGCCGTTGCACTAAACTTCGTACGACTAAAATGTTCGTAAGTGCAAATTTAGGATAGTCTTAATAGATTAATTGATGGATTTACATTTATTGAACATATGCTGCATGTGTAGCCTATGCTCAATAAATGGAAATTCAATAATTGTTTACAAGAAAACAGTGTTAATGTGAAAATTACAGATCATCATAATTTTGCTCTTACGAACATTTTAGTCGGACGAAGTTTAGTGAAACGGGCCCCAGGTTTCGGAGTCAACTTCCATTTTTTATTTAGTTGTTTGCCTCCTCACCCAGCTCCTTCACATTTTCCCTCGGGTTAAAGTCCCATAGACAACTCAATTTATTTTTTATTTTTTTTTTTTTTTTCGAAAATTGTAATTTTTTAAGGCCTCGTCCAGTATTCCCGCGACTTTTCCAAGTTCCAAGTTTATATCCCCGATAAATTCCACAAAAGGCCATTCATTCTTTATAATTCCAACATTTGAAATAAATTCATCAAGAAAATGTGTTTATTTTCCGTTTTCTTAAGAATTATTTTAACTGCGCCTCACGGTTACGGAAAGTAGTTCGGCGTGGGAGTTTACTGTGATACAAATTTTGGACAGAGACTTGCTACGGGCCAATCAAATATCAGGGAATTGTGTAAATATTTTTTTGCTGGGCTGGAATTATACAGTCGTATTTTCATTGCCTGCATATGGCAAGAGTGCATAGATGCATACGCTGCAGAACAGTTACAATGTCACGTGGTTAAAAAAACAACAACAAGTACTGAAACTTCCAGAAGCCCTCCGATTCAAAGAACATATTCTTTTATTTTGTCCTTATTATGGAACGAATGTTGATGAAATCTGGCGCATCAAACGCGTCTTGTTAAGCTGCATTTGGCGGTCTCTGTACCTTGGCCCAAACTTTTGTAGTTTTTGCGAAGAATCGATTTCCGTGTCTACCTACACGGAAATCGATTCTTCGCAAACACGACATATGTATGTGCCGAACTCACCGGACGACCAAATGCAGCTCACGAAGACGCGTTTGCGGCGCCATATTTCATCAAAATCCGTTGCATATTAAGGAAAATATCAAATAATACTTACTTTGGAGTGGGCAAGATTTCAACACTTTCGGCCACTGTTGTTGTTGTTGTTGTTATAACCACGTGATCATGCACCTTGAATGTTGCATCGATGAGAAACTTCAAATTCGAAAAACGGAATATTGCGGAATATTACTAAATGTACTTACATTTCTTGACTATTTATTCGCTCTGAGCGACATTCTTCTGTCCACCATATTATTTTGTTGACGTTACATCACAGATTTTGACGCGAAATATGAAAAGAATGCCAGTGAGCATGTGTGTACCCTTTTGTTGACATCTGTAGCCCATTTCATCAAAATTGCAAAGTATACTTATCTAGCAAAGTATACTTTGAGGGAGTAATCATTTATTTTCCCTAACTAACGACTGCATATATTTGATGATTAAAGTATGCAGAATTATTATACTGCATTTATTACATTATCACAGCCAAAATGGCTGTGATAATGTAATAAATTCAGTATAATAAAAAATAATAAATTTATCATAAAATTAAAAATTTCTCCCTCAAAGTATACTTTGCTAGATAAGTATACTTGGCAATGTTGGTGAAATAGGCTACTGGACGAGAAAGGAACTAGTATAAGAACATGTAGCATTTTAACTGTGACATCGAATTGGGCTGGAACTTTTAGAAGTCCAACACGACTGGCTGCATGTATTTCTACATTCATTCAGTATACTTGGGCTTTTAAAAGTTTATCCGTTCAATCGGGGTAGTTGGACTTTTAAATGTTTATATATACCTGGATAAATTCTCCAAACGTATAGTAATTGAGACACGCCATGTGGTCTTGTACCTTCGGACATTTGCGTAATTTCATTAAATACGTTTACAAAATTTACAATATTTTTCATAAATAAAGTCAAAAGTTGACACAATTTTCAGAGTACATGTCAACTTTTGACGCCATTCGCGGAACAAATTGTAGTTTTGTAAATGTATTTCATGAAATTCCGCAGATGTCCGAAGGTACAAAATCACATGGCGTGTCTCATTACCATCTTTTGCTTGGTTGTTTTCAGAGCTATTTAATTTCTGGGTTCTAACAAGTGTAACCATTTTAAAATCCCTGGTAACAAATATTGACTTTTTATACAATAAATGATTATTTCACAGTGCCGATACAGACATGAACATAATGAGTTGCATAGCCTGAATACATGTACGTGAAAAGCAAGCAGCTGGAATCAATGTCTACTTCGGTGTTGCAGCATATTACTTATGTGTCATGTCTGCCATTATGTCGTCTGCTGCTTATCTTGTATCTTCTTGTATTTTTATTATCAAACACATGGTTTGACAACACTTTAGAATCATTTCCAATGGAAATGATTCTAAAGTGTTGTCAAATCATGTTCCTATTATGAAAGAAGACCAAACAGACAAAACAGCAGACGACACTTTTCGTTTCCCGTGCACCAAGCCACGTGCTTCATTTCGTCGGTCTGCTGGTTCCCCGCACCGTAGTGCGGTGCAGCACTCTCAGGCCGACCTCCTCACGGGGAAGCTGGGACTCAGCGCTGGCGAAGTGGCCGACGGCCAGGTTGTCCGAGATCACGAACTCTCCTTCCTTCCACTGAAACAACAACATCACGTGGATGGTAACAAACATGGCCGCCACAACGTTCTAGTTCGCTTAGAATTATGACACACCAGACTCATCCCCATTATTAGCGGAATACAAACCCAAATTATGACAATGTGCATATGCAGCCTATGCTCAATAAATGTAAATCCATCAATTGAAAATTACAGACGATCCTACATTTTCACTTACGAACATTTTAGTCGTACGAAGTTGAGTGAAACGGCCCCCAGGTGGTGATAAAAGCACAATGCTGAAGTTTATTACATGAGGGTTGATCAAAAAGTGCCTGGCCACTTCTCTAAATAATAATGCCAGTTGTGATTTGGATTAATTTCCTTAGAACTTACAGTCATTTATATTTATACACGCCTAATTGCAGGTTTATATATTCAGATTGTGTTAGATATATACAGTTTAGAGTAGCATAGGGGCATGTTCGCAAATCCACCAGTATTGAGATAACTGAAAACATTATTTTCTATCAAAACGCAACTGTAGCCTATTTCACCAACATTGCAAAGTATACTTTTCTAGCAAAGTATACTTTGAGGGAGAAATTTTCAATTTTAGGATAAATTTATTAATTTTCATTATACTGAATTTATTACATTATCACAGCCATTATGGCTGTGATAATGTAATACATTCAGTATAATAATTCTGCATACTTTTAATCATCAAATATATGCAGTCGTTAGTTCTATATGAAATAATGCTTTTCGGGAAAAATAAATGATTTCTCCCTCAAAGTATACTTTGCAATTTTGATGAAATCGGCTACTGGTCTCTCCGCCACGGAACTGACTGATTATTTTTCATCAAAACACAGCTAGTCTCTCGGCCACGGAATGTTTTCCATCAGAACACAACTGGTCTCTCCGCCACGGAATGTTTTCCATCAAAACACAACTACTCTCTCAGCCACGGATTTTTTTCCCTATAAAAACACAACTGGTCTCTCGGCCACAGAACGGACGGACAGTGCAAATTAGGAATTAAGTTTGGAAATGTTTCACATAAAGCATATCAGGCAACATCAAACGTGCGAGGTTGTATATTTTAGCCCATCTACAGCACCGAAATGTTTCAATGAATTCCATTTTTACATCATGAGTAATATTACAAATAGATGTCAGAGATAATCGCATTAATTGATAACATGAGCAATTATATTGAGATACTGTACACAGTATGTGAGATATGGCAATTTGAAAGTTTGGGACATTTTTTTTATTCCATCCGATATAAGGCAGGATGGCTGGTCTGATATGACATCTGCAATAGTTGTCCTATTACTCTGTGTATGCATGTGTTGTAGCACATACATGTAAATAGTTTCCACATTAACCCTTATACTGCTTAATTTGTGTCGTCTGCTGTTAGTATTCAATTTTCCATTTTTCTCATTACGAACATGGTTTTACAGCACTTTAGAATCATTTCCACTGGAAATGATTATAAAGTGCTGTACAACCATGTTTTATTAAGAAAGAAAGTTAGATATCAAGCAACAGCAGACGACAGTTTCGTGTCTAGCATTCTGAGGGTTAATACCCCGGTGAAATTCAGATTGAACTTATACAGAGATCATACGGTACAATGGAGCCTCTCTAAACCGTACACCAATACAACACATACATTGGGGTCAGCGTGTAAGTGCACACACGAACGAACACGACAGGTTGGAGTGGGGTCAGCGTGTAAGTGCACACACGAACGAACACGACAGGTTGGAGTGGGGTCAGTGTGTAAGTGCACACACGAACGAACACGACAGGTTGGTTCCAACCTGTCGTGTTCGTTCGTGTGTGCACTTACACGCTGACCCCACTGTATGATCTTATTTTGTATGAGTTTCCTGGTCATTTATCTCGGGTGATAATGTCTGGCGAGATCGCGAGAATACGAGAACGCGAGGCGAGATCGCGAGGCGAAAACGCGAGATTCAATCTCGCAATCTCGCCTGGCGAAAACGCGAGATTCAATATCGCGATCTCGCAATCTCATCTCGCGATCTCGCGATCTCGCGATCTCGCATTCTCGCATTCTCGCATTCTCGCATTCTCGCATTCTCGCGATCTGGCGATCTCGCATTCTCGCGATCTCGCGGTCGGAAGTAAATATATGTGCGTGCTCGCGGGGAATGCGTTTTGTACGGTGGCACAGAGGGGACATGGAAATATGTTTTACTTTCGCGAGGCGAGATTGCGAGATTGAAACTCGCGTTTTCGCCTCGCGATCTCGCGATCTCGCGATCTCGCCTCGCATTCTCGCGATCTTGCAATCTCGCAGTCTCGCGATCTCGCCTCGCGTTCTCGCAATCTCGCGATCTCGTGTATAAGTCGAGAGAGCGAGAACGCGAGAATGTAACATGGCCCTAACAGGACACCGTATTAAAATAGCACCGGTACCTGATGATAATAGACGAGGCGCTCGTTGTCCTTGACAATTTCTCGTGTGATCTCCTGCACGATGTCATGTGTCTCTGCCTCGTCTGTGGTCCGCTCATTCGGCGTACCTTTGTCCCAGATAAATTCCTTCACCCAGCCCAGGTGGAAACACATTACCTGTGGAAACACATGCATGTTACATATCATGATATTTCTAAAAACGCTATATCAATAAAACGTGTTTTCATCATGGCCCTGTGTAAAGTGGGTGAATTGAAGATATACGACGATATACGACGACGAATGACGATACTATGACTGCTGGGTTGTTTCTATTTTCACCGATATCGGTACCAAGGTGCATGATCACGTGGTTACAACAACAACAACGTTGCCCATTCCAAAGTATGTATTATTTGATATTTTCCTTAATATGCCACTGATTTTGATGAAATATGGCGCAGCAAACGCGTCTTCATGAGCTGCATTTGATGGTCTAGGGAGTTTGGAACAGACTTATGTCGTTTTTGCGAAGAATCGATTTCCGTGTCGGAGACACGGAAATCGATTCTTCGCAAAAACGACAGAAGTTTGGGCGAAAATACAGAGAACACCAAATGCAGCTTAACTAGACGCGTTTGATGCGCCATATTTCATCAAAATCCGTTACGTAATAAGGACACTATACAAGAATACGTACTTTGAATCGGTACTTGTTGTTGTTGTTAGTACCACGTGATCATACACATTGGGTACATAAGTATCAGAGTGTATATCTTGTTGAACGAAACAGGACAGGGAATCCGATGTTTATGTGCAAATAGAAACAACCCAGCGGTCCTAGTATCGTCATATATCTTCAATTAAACCACTTTACACGGTCATCATGAAAACACATTTTTATTTTTTTAATTCTACACTGGTCGCAAAATACATAAGCTCCATTTCTGCAGTCACAGTCACATTAAAGTTAGGGACCCATCAATTAGGCACATTATTTGTCTTAAAAATTACAGTGCCCGCTATGCATATGTAATCATTCAATCAATTGTAATTTGTATCAGGCTGTCAGGGGCGGATCTGGAGGAGGTTTCCCCCCCCCGTTCAGCCACGGAGTTTACATAGATTACAATTTACCACCAGTTGAAGTCTGAATTTAAATTACGTAAAAAAGTGCAAAAAATCAATATTTGATGGAATTTCATTAGACTTTTTTGTTATTGATAAAAAGTACTTACATTTAAATATTTTTTAGATTTAATGTGTTTAATAGCCAAAAGTTCGTAAGCAGCAAAACGTGGAACAGACAGTAGTAACACTACTGTTAGATCACGTTCGTCCGCATATACGACATTGACTCTAAAACCTGGATACATATAGAGAATAGTAGGTTAGTGCCGTGAATGGGAAAAAATATCCGGCAAGGCTCAAGAATTTCTTTATTTCTCATCAGAAGTATATGTATATGTTGTGACCACTCATTTGAACCGTCTCGCCGAGACGGTTCAAATGAGTGGTCACAACATATATTTTGGTTCAGATATAAGGAAAATAGATAGAGATAGTAGGTTAGTGCCGTGAATGGGAAAAAATATCTGGCAAGGCTCAGGAAACGGGATGGGCGAGGCTCTGCCGAGCACATCCCGTTTCCGTGCCGCGCCAGATATATTTTCCCATTCACGGCACTAACCTACTATTCGATTTATCCCGTCAACACCTACAAATGGCTGTAAAATGCAAAAATAGTATGGACTGGATATCAAAAATGTTTCACGGCATCGTGTTTCAAGGCACATACGCACAGTGTTGACGGGATAAACCTGAATATATACATGTACATTGTATCTTGGAAATGATGTAACAAAGAATACAAAAGTTAAGTTTTAAAAATCGGTCCACAAATTATATCTTTTATTTGCCCACGTGTTAAATTCCCATAGGAAAATACTTTTTTTTCGCAAATAGTTGATAGTGTGCTCAAATAGAAACTGCTAGGTGTATTTTTCTAACTAGCTCTGTAGCCTATTTCACAAACATTGCAAAGTATACTTTTCTAGCAAAGTATACTTTGAGGGAGAAATTTTCAATTTTAGGATAAATTTATTATTTTTTATTATACTGAATTTATTACATTATCACAGCCATTTTGGCTGTGATAATGTAATAAATTCAGTATAATAATTCTGCATACTTTTAATCATCAAATATATGCAGTCGTTATTTCTATATGAAATAATGCATTTCAGGAAAAATAAATGATTACTCCCTCAAAGTATACTTTGCTAGAAAAGCTAGAAAAGTATACTTTGCAATGTTGGTGAAATGGGCTACTGAAAACAGAAAAGTCACTATCGGCCACTTCTACAAAGCTTTTAATGATTTTTTTTGGTTTTCAGAGCTAGGTGTATTTTTGCTTGTTTCTAAACATAAATAGATGAATTCACATATGAGGCACGCCATGCGATTTTGTACCTTCGGACATCTGCGTAATTTCATTAAATACGTTTACAAAAATTACAATATTTTTCATAAATAAAGTCAAAAAGTATTATTCCGCATGTACTCTGAAATTTTATCAACTTTTGATGCCATTTACAAAAATATTGTAAATTTTGTAAACGTATTTCATGAAATTACGCAGATGTCTGAAGGTACAACATCACATGGCGTGCCTCATATGGGAATTCATCTATTTATGTTTAGATTTATATGGTTATTGACCCGTGTCCTGCGGCAGTCCACGTGACTGGGATACTACATGTGTAACTGTCTATGCGGAAATAAATGTTTATAAAATTTAAAGTTTATTTTCGAAGTCATTCAATTGTCTCGCCATATCCTTCCGAGTGGATTGAATGGTCAATTTCCTTATTCAATTAAGGTTCTCGACGATAAAATAACACTTAAAAGGCAGTCACAGGCCGTCGGCATGGTGATAGGATGGTGTAATATACTAGTTTAGACATGCAGATAGTTAGTTTGTAGTCACGGTATTTAAAACAATCACATTTGAAGTCATTGTGTAGTCACGGTATTAACAACAAAACATTTTTAGCCATTGTGCAGTCACTGTATTTAAAACAAAAACATTTAAATTCATTGTGTAGTCACGGAATTTAAAACAAAAACATTTGTAGTCATTGTGTAGTCACGGTATTTACAACAAAAACATTTGTAGTCATTGTGCAGTCACTGTATTTAAAACAAAAACATTTAAAGTCATTGTGTAGTCACGGTATTTAAAACAAAAACATTTGAAGTCATTGTGCAGTCACTGTATTTAAAACATTTGTAGTCATTGTGTAAGTCACGGTATTTAAAACAAAAACATTTGAAGTCATTGTGTAGTCATGGTATTAAAACAAAAAAATTTGAAGTCATTGTACAGTCACTATATTTAAAACAAAAACATTTGTAGTCATTGTGCAGTCACGGTAATTAAAACAAAAACATTTGAAGTCATTGTGTAGTCACTGTATTTAAAACAAAAAACATTTGAAGTCATTGTGTAGTCACTGTATTTAAAACAAAAAACATTTGAAGTCATTGTGTAGTCACTGTATTTAAAACAAAACACAATTGAAGTCATTGTGTAGTCACTGTATTTAAAACAAAACACAATTTAAGTCATTGTGTAGTCACTGTATTTAAAACAAAAAACATTTGAAGTCATTGTGTAGTCACTGTATTTAAAACAAAACACAATTGAAGTCATTGTGTAGTCACTGTATTTAAAACAAAACACAATTGAAGTCATTGTGTAGTCACTGTATTTAAAACAAAAAACATTTGAAGTCATTGTGTAGTCACTGTATTTAAAACAAAAACATGTATATAATAATAGTCATTGTGTGTCTACATCAGTATATTACGCCATCCTATCACCATGCCGACGGCCTGTGTTAGCAACCACACATGGTGGGTGACGGTTGGTTGCACTTCAATCTTGATTGTGTGAGACTTATAGCTTTAGTACATACCCAGACATCTAGATGCATGTGTCGATATTGTTCGATATGTAACCCGATACAAGAAACTCGAACAAGTTTGGGCGATAGCCAGAAAATGTTGGCTACTGGTGTACCAGGATAGCAGATGCATTTGACATGGATTGTCTTAGCCACGCCTAAATGCAACCCGATACTAAAACACGCATGTGCTGATTCAAGGTGTATGATCACGTGGTACTAACAGCAACAACAAGTACTGAAACTTCCAGAATCCATCGGATTCAAAGTACGTATTCTTGCCCACTCCGAAGTAAGTATTTGATATTTTCCTTAATATGGAACGGATTTTTATGAAATATGACGCATCAAACGCGACTTGTTAAGCTTCATTTGGTGGTCTCTGTACTTTGGCCCAAACTTCTGTCGTTTTTTGCGAAGAATCGATTTCTGTGTCGGTAGACACAGAACTCGATTCTTCGCAAAAACGACATAAATCGATTCTTCGCAAAAACGACATAAGTCTGTGCCGAACTCCCTGGACGACCAAATACAGCTCATGAAGACGCGTTTGCTGCGCCATATTTCATCAGAATCCGTTTCATATTAAGGAAAATATCAAATAATACTTACTTTGGAGTGGGCAAGATTTCAACACTTTCAGCCACTGTTGTTGTTGTTATAACCACATGATCATGCACCTTGATATTTACAGTACTGACATGCATTTGGTAACCCATGATAGCAATGTGTATTTGCCACCGACTGTCTTATCCACACCATATGCTGCCCGATAATGCAAACACATTTGTAGTTGACGCAACCTTTTCGAAAATAATTGTTTGTTCTCCCTCTCGCAAATGCACGGCTGGAGTTGACATGGGGTAAAATTATCAGGGCAAGCTATACTAGGAGAAATCAGGATATTGTATGATATCTCAGGGAAAATTATGATAAATGAGGGTAAATTAGGATCAATCGGGGTAAATTATCGCACAACACCAACTATTTTGGTAGAAAGGAACCTATATATTTAAAATAGTCTTAGGAATGAAACTGTTGATGTGTCGATGTGAACAGAATATATAGAGAATAGTAGGTTAGTGCCGTGAATGGGAAAAAATATCTGGCAAGGCTCAGGAAACGGGATGGGCGAGGCTCTGCCGAGCACATCCCGTTTCCGAGCCGCGCCAGATATTTTTCCCATTCACGGCACTAACCTACTATTCTATTTATCCCGTCAACACATACTAATGGCTTTAAAATGCAAAACAAAATAATCCCAACCACCGCACATATTCATACGCAGTGATTAGGTCAACACCTACAAATGGCTGTAAAATGCAAAAATTGTATTGACTGGATATCAAAAATGTTTCACGGCACCGTGTTTCACGGCACATACGCACTGTGTTGACGGGATAAGATGTTTTTATGCCATCTGTTTTTCCGAAACATGACATTTCAACAAAGAAGGGGCATGTGTTTAACCCTTACAATGCTGAATTAAATTGTGTCGTCTGCTGAATATTTTTTATTTTCCATTTTTCTCATCAAAAACATGTTTTGGCAGCACTTTAGAATCATTTCCATTGGAAATGATTCTAAAATGCTGCCAAACCATGTTTTACTGAGAGAAAAGACAAAATATGAATTAACAGCAGACGACTATTTTCGGTTCCCTCATTCTAAGGGTTAAACGATAATACTCCAAACTCATAACTATCGGTGTATAAATGTTAATGGTTATCACTATATTACCCGTTACATAATAGGAAAATGGCTATTGGAATGTTGAAATCTCTGAATTTGCTTCTTTTAATTTTGGGCTATCTTAGTCAACTCAATCCAGTCTGTTGCAGCGCGTTTTTGATGCTCGTGATATGCATTGTATGTCGGGAGCTAACGATCCCATACACATCGAATGTAATATTTGTGGCAGCGACTGTAGAAAAAAGGCTTATCACCTTTGCAACCAGTCTAGCTCATGATTTGCTAACACACCATTACCACATACATCTAGTATGTTTTCAGTGAATGAATTGCGAATATAGGAGACCCTAGGTATACAATGGCCGCCAAGGTTGCAATGCTCATGTCACGATTTTCTGGTATTTATGTTGGAATTGGCCATACATATGATACAAAGTGTCCTAGTTATCAGCTTTTCTGGCGACAGACACAACTCACGATGTTGTTTGTAATAATGCACCCGAATATACATGTATGTGGTGCTGTCCGAATAAACATGGCTTATATAGATTGCGACAGGCGTACACACACGTTAGTCCCACTCTGTATATTCGTGTAGTCTGGTAATACAGTCTGCAGTGATATGTTAAGACTGGGTCCCGCGAATACATACATATACATGTACAGTGGGGTCAGCGTGTAAGTGCACACACGAACGAACACGACCTATCGTGTTTGTTCGTGTTTGCACTTACACGCTGACCCCACTGTATTATGTGCGATAATTTCACAGGCCTCGTGTTTCAGCATTGTACGCGCCCGACTGTTGTTGTGCTGTTGTGGCAACAACTGCAGCCGGGATAGCACGTTGTACAGTTTGTTAGTGAACTGCTCTTAGTAACCAGTATCCGAAAGTAATACTACGTACATGTATGTAGAACCCTATACTGTTCACCCACCCCTAGTGTATAGTCCTCCTGTAGTGTAAATCATGTAAAGTACGACTATTTCTAATGATGACGTCGACAGTTGGCTACTAAAGACTGAATATAGTATTAATGGAATGTATCTGAGTTCGATATGTTACTTTTGTAGACTCCGAAGTTGTAGTTGCCAAGGTTACACGCTATTGTTGATGGGGTTGTACTGGTAGGAGGCAGCCATATTTGTGTTCATTTGTCAATCATCCACTAGAGTAACCCGGCCCAACATAATTAAAAAAGTAACTATAAATCCAATGTTCGTGAAAGAATGTTCAATATGACGCCTAATGTATATTTATCCCGTCAGCACAGTGCGTATGTGCCGTGAAACACGGTGCCGTGAAACATTTTTTGATATCCTGTCAATACGACCTATGGATATGTGCGATGGCTGGGGTTATATTTTTGCATTTTACAGCCATTTGTAGGTGTTGACGGGATAAATAGAATAGTAGGTTAGTGTCGTGAATGGGAAAAATATCTCGACAGAGCCTCGCCCATCCCGTTTCCTGAGCCTTGCCAGATATGTTTACCCATTCACGGCACTAACCTACTATTCTCTATATCTATATATGTTATTTAAGATGCCTGCGTTCGATATCGCACGTATTTAGCAGGCGATATCGCAGTTGAAATTTCTCATGATTTGAACATGGGGTTTCACAAGGTGATTGTGAACAGAAGGTTGTTATACACGCGTATGTACATTGAGTGTATACCGGACACCAGCCGTACCTTGTCCGCCGTGGTCGGGTGGGAGTAGACGAGCGGGTGTGTGGTCCCGCCCTCTCTGTCCGACACTATCCATAACCTCTCCCACTTCTGCCGCGTTTCCTCGGTAACGCTCGCCAACAGTTCCCGGAACCCGATAAACGCTGCAATGTCAGTAGCCTATTTCATCAACATTGCAAAGTACACTTTAGTAGCAAAGTATACTTTAGTAGCAAAGTATACTTTGAGGGAGAAATTTTCAATTTTATGATAAATTTATTAATTTTTCTGTGATAATGTAATACATTCAGTATAATAATTCTGCATACATTTAATCATGAAATACATGCATTTGTTAGTTCTATATGAAATAATGCATTTCAGGAACTGGACATGCTTACAACGATGTCTCAGATAATCAGAACAGGACAGAACATACCTTTAAAGGTACATGCCCACTCAGTAGGCACAAACTATTCTTTATATCAGACATTTTTTGGGCAAAATAAACATTTATTCACCATTATTTTCTTGTGTGCAATGCTCATACTTTATAATCTGTCGCAAATATTATTTATTCAGGTGACGCATTTAATTAGTATAAATAATTAAAAATATTATGTCTCATTTGCATATGAAAATAGCCTGATACCACCGCGAGTCACTATCAGTACAATAAATATTACTATGATTATATCTGTATTAGTAGTATAGCGGGCACTGTTTACAACTGGTGGAATAGTGACACAATTATACACGTATTTAATTCCTATAAAGAACAGTTTGTGCCTACTGAGTGGGCATGTACCTTTAAGGCGTTATAAGCAAAATCTCTGACCACACGCAAGTGACATACGAGATAATACACATCATGTAATAAACAACAACAGGGGCGGATCCAGCAATAGTGGAACGGGTGTTGGGTCGAATTCCACGGATATACATGTAAATTTATCCTGGGGGGGGGGTCATTTAAATGATGATGGTAAACTGTGATCTATGTAAACTCCGTGGCTGAACGGAGGAAGGGTTGCAACCCCGGACCCCACCCCCTCCAGATCCGCCCCTGATGGTGTACAATTATGAATAGGGTGCTGTATTTCCTAGTAGTGTAATAAGTAGTCAGTAGCCGTCTCATCAGGATCTGCACTTTTTGCAAGTCATTTTCATATTTTTGAGAACAAAAACACGCAATGTTCATAAATGGACTGGTCTGAAAATCATTTTGTGATGATTTAATTGTTTTCAAAATTAACATATCAAACTCCATTCCAGTTACATGTACTTATGTCTGCCCGTGGATGTACAAAAATAAATGTTTAGCCCTACGCGCCGTCGATACATGTAATTATAGTCTGTTTCACGAAACCTGCCCAAATTTTACGGCTATATAAACAATGCAAAAACAATATTTTTTTCGATAATATTAAATTAAAGCAAAATTTAAGAATGAGCCTTCTTTTTATTTCGTGAAATTTTGTCAAATATTGGTTTTATTACGAAAAATTGATTTCTCTATGGGAATTTAACATAGGGGAAAAAGAGGCAGAGGACTTGTGGGAGGAGTCAAAAAACAATATTTTTTGGAAATTGACTCCGAAACCTAGCTAGATAGCTTGGAAATGATCTAACTAAGAAAACAAAAGTTAAATTTTAAAAATCGGTCCAGTATTTCTGAAATTCGGGCAGCTTTCGTGAACCAGACTACAATTTGTGGCTGTGACTGGAGACATGGGGCTAATGTGAGCTGTGATCAGTGTAGTTCCTGATCAAATAGCACACCCCTGTAGCCTGCTATCGATATATATGCTCTGTTAGAAGTATGACAGGTGTTTCATTGATGGAATGGCGAACAATGCAGATCCTGATGAAACTGTGCGGATACACAGGCTGATCTGGGCCTACTGTACACTGGGCGGATACACAGGCTGATCTGGGCCTACTGTACACTGGGCGGATACACAGGCTGATCTGGGCCTACTGTACACTGGGCGGATACACAGGCTGATCTGGGCCTACTGTACACTGGGCGGATACACAGGCTGATCTGGGCCTACTGTACACTGGGCGGATACACAGGCTGATCTGGGCCTACTGTACACTGTGCGGATACACAGGCTGATCTGGGCCTACTGTACACTGTGCGGATACACAGGCTGATCTGGGCCTACTGTACACTGGGCGGTACACGGCTGATCTGGGCCACTGTACACTGGGCTGGATACAGGTGATCTGGGCCTACTGTACACTGTGCGGATACACAGGCTGATCTGGGCCTACTGTACACTGTGCGGATACACAGGCTGATCTGGGTACCTGTACTGGGTACTGTGGGCGTACATGGGCGGATACACAGGCTGATCTGGGCCTACGGTGTACACTGGGCGGATACACAGGCTGATCTGGGCCTACTGTACACGGGCGGATCACGGCTGATCTGGTATGTACACAGGCTGATCAGGCTGCTACTGTACACTGCGGATACACAGGCTGATCTGGGCCTACTGTACACTGGGCGGATACACAGGCTGATCTGGGCCTACTGTACACTGGGCGGATACACAGGCTGATCTGGGCTACTGTACACGGGCGGATACACAGGCTGATCTGGGCCTACTGTACACTGTGCGGATACACAGGCTGATCTGGGCCTACTGTACACTGGGCGGATACACAGGCTGATCTGGGCCTACTGTACACTGGGCGGATACACAGGCTGATCTGGGCCTACTGTAACTGGGTGCGGATACACAGGCTGATCTGGGCTACTGTACACTGGGCGGATACACGGTGTCTGGGCCTACTGTACACTACGTGGGAGGCATCATGGTCTGGGCCTACTGTACACTGCGGACACGGTGGGACGTCAGGCTACGGGTGTCATGGGCGCAAAACCAGTCACAGTCATATTTAATAATGCGTTCTCAATATTACTGTCTGTAAACTAACACTTGTTATTGCGTTGTGAACTTACGGAGCCCCGCAGGGGACATGGATATTTTTTATTAATTCGTTCCCACGAAATAACAATTCGTTCCCTCAATTTAACAATTCGTTCCCTCGAATTAACAATTCGTTCCCACGATATAATAATTCGTTCCCTCGAATTAACAATTCGTTACCACGAAATGGCAATTTGTTCTCTCAATTTAACAATTCGTTCCCTCGAATTACCAATTCGTTCCCACGAATTAACAATTTGTTCCCATGGGAACGAATTGTTACTTCGTGGGAACGAATTGTTAAATAGAGGGAACGAATTGTTATTTCGTGGGAACACGAATTAATAAAAAAAATAATTCTGCGTCCCCTGCGGGGCTCCGTATGAATTAGCAACTAGAAAAAGTCGATGGCGCGCCATCGCAATATACCCACTTTCCCCAAATGCTAAGTCCGAAAGCGGGAGGTAATCCATGATGGAGGGTCGGATAAAAAATCCGAATTCACTTTGCGCATCAGCACATCAAAACGAAGCTACGAACCAAATATCAGACGCGTAGGTATTAAGGTGAAAAAGTTTTTCGAGTTACAAGGAAAAAATGGGAAATTCTGAGTCCGAAAGGGGGAGATAATCCATGATGGAGGGTCGGATGAAAAATCCGAATTCACTTTGCGCATGTGCACATGATAACGAAGCTACATAGCAAATATGAGGCGCGTAGGTATGAAGGTCAAAAAGTTTTTCGAGTTACAAGGAAAAAATGGGAAATTCTGAGTCGTAAAGGGGGAGGTAATCGATGATGGAGGGTCGGATCAAAAATGGGAATTCACTTTGCGCATGTGCACATGATAACGAAGCTACATAGCAAATATGAGGCGCGTAGGTATGAAGGTGAAAACGTATTTCGAGTTACAAGGAGAAAATGGGAAATTCTGAGTCCGAAAGGGGGAGATAATCCATGATGGAGGGTCGGATGAAAAATCCGAATTCACTTTGCGCATCTGCACATGATAACGAAGCTACATAGCAAATGAGGCGCGTAGGTATGAAGGTGAAAAAGTTTTTCGAGTTACAAGGAAAAAATGGGAAATTCTGAGTCCGAAAGGGGGAGATAATCCATGATGGAGGGTCGGATGAAAAATCCGAATTCACTTTGCGCATCTGCACATGATAACGAAGCTACATAGCAAATATGAGGCGAGTAGGTATGAAGGTGAAAAAGTTTTTCGAGTTACAAGAAACGTGACGGACGTACGGACGTACGGACTGACGGACGGACGTACGGACGGACGGACACCCGTGACGAAAACAATATACCCATTTTTTTTCCCTAAAAAAGTGGGTATAATAATGTACCACCAAATAGATTTTCATTCTAGCCACTTGTTTCAAATTTATTTAAAACCAAAGACCAATCAAAGTACTGAAAGTACTGAACATAGGGTACTACAAGATTAAACTAGATTGATTGATTGATTGATTGAGTGTTGGTGTTGCAGTTTCATTAACCCTTAAATGTACATGCCCACTCAGTAGGTATAACATGTTCTTTACATCAGGGACATCATCTGAGACATTTCCTGGCAAAATAAACATTCATGCGCCATTATCCCACGTACTGATTGGCATTATTATACATTTTATATCAGACGTAAATTTACACACTGATATCAGGGGCGATAACCGTGTTTGCTTAAAATGTTAACGGACATTACTATTTAATCTCTGTATTTATTTTATGATGTGCAATGATCATACTTTAAAATCTGTCGAAAATATTATTTTTTTCAGGTGACGCATTTCTTTAGTATAAATAATTAAAAAATATCATGCCTCATTTGTATATGAAAATAGCCTGATACCACCGCGCGTCACTATCAGTAAAATAAATATTACTAAATGATTATATATGTATAGCGGGCACTTGTAACGTTTAGAACTGTTGGAATAGTGACACAGTTATACACTTATTTAATTCCTATAAATGACATTTTGGGCTTACTGAGTGGGCATGTACCTTTAAAGCGCTGGAAACGACAATTGTCGTCTGCTGTTTTAAATATTTATATATTTTCTCCTCAAAAACATACCGAGACGATTCTACTGCGCTGCCAAAACAGGTTTTTAAAGAGATTAAAATATACAAAATGAGCAGATGGCAATTTCATTTTTCAGCGTTTTAATGGTTAAGGAGTAAACTATTGATATGGCACAACTTAAAGTTCAGTATGCACTGCTACAGTATGTACCAAAACATTCAACACCATTACAGATTATGAATAGCAATATCAGAAAGATACGGTAACACATATACAAGACATCATCAATTCAAGTATACAGATTCCAGATATCTATGATCATTATAGATATATTGAAAACTGATTGAAGAGCAATAGTTACAATAATTCCGCCACGGAAGCGGTGTCGCGCCTGAAAATGCCTTATCGGTACATCGCCAAGTTTAATTCTGTTTTGTGAATGAAATAGTTGGCCCCGGATCGATGAGTATATTAAAACATACAAATGACGTCATTGGGGAAACCGCTGACAAAATTTTCAATGTATGGAAGCCCAAACTTGTTAGATTTTTTTTGTCGTATTTCAGTACTTGCATTAATATGGGTATTAATATACGCTGGATGTGTTATACTGTCATTAATTTGTTCCCTGACTGTAAGTTATCACCTTAAATACTGACTTATTGACCCCCTTCCCTGAACGTAGAATTGACACTCATGTTGGCGTGTATTGGCCACCATAGACAAATGTGAATCAGGCCGAATTCAGGAATGTCACTAAAATCCGCTGTAAATCCATCGATAGAGAGAGAGAATGAGGATTAAACATCAGTTAGACCTACACGTGCGAGTTTTGTTTCGCACAGGTGTCGGGTGAGTTAAAAATAGGCTGTCGGAAGGTCAAACTTGATGTAGTTTGTGTGTTAAACGCGTCGCTTGTTTCGGAGATTATTCGGAGGGGAGTTAACTCTGTTACTAAATTTAGCGATGACCGCACGATTTGTGCTGCAAATGGGGGCAAATCACGCGCAACAAAATAATCCGATGTATTTTTGTGTACGTAGAACATCCGTTGTTGATATTGTGCAGTGCAAGTAGTTTTTCATAATATTATTTTCAATTAGCGGTTGAGTATGACAGTTAAACGTTGAGTAGCACAATGCATTTTGTTGTTATGGTTACTCCAAGATATCACTACCTACCACCGCATCGAGGGGGGTCTGGGCGTGGCTAACTGTCGGAGGCGATCCCTATACATAGGTATACCCTATGTAAAAACCGAGTAAAATGCGGTCCGGGTTCGAAATGTTATTTTGTATTCAGTATACCATGTAAAGGTACAAATACACTGGTTTTTACTATGTGTACTGTTTCTTCGCTATCTGGGCGTATCTTTTATTTGACGGAATGGCGAACAGTGCAGATCCTGATCAGACTGTGCGGATGCACATGCTGATTTGGATCTACACTGGCCGCAAAACCGATCAGCCCCTTTCCAAACCCAGTGCCTGCAATTATTCACAACAAATAAAATCTCATTACCCCACCCACCTGTTGTCGTACAGAACATGACATTTACATAACACAACAGGTGGGTGGGGTAATGAGTTTTCTGTATTTGGCCATTTTGTTATCGGTCCGTATCTTTCACCTGTGGATTGATATAGTACCTGTGGCGCCTCGTTTGGGGACAGCCTCCATGTAGTACATGGCGTAGGAGAAGGGTCTCTCAAAGGGGGCTCCGTCAATATGCCATCCCGACCTACCGGCGTTCGTGCAACCTGGAGAAAGTTGAACATCAGTGTACATGTATATAATATATTATACTAGTGTTATATTGTCGTATATTGACGACATTTATGTGACTCTGACTGGAGAAATGGGGCTTATGGGTTTTGCCACCAGTGTACATCCAGATCAGCCTGTGTATCCGCACAGTCTGATTGGGATCTGCACTGTTCGCCAATATATCAATGAAGCACCTGGCATGCTTCTAACATGGACTATAGATCGTTATCAGGTTATACATGTGTGCTATATGATAATGAGTTACAGTGGGGTCAGCGTGTAAGTGCATTCACGAACGAACACGACAGGTTGGAACGCTGACCCCACTGTATTTCATGTATAAAAAAATGTAAATATTTTTCTGCATTTTTTCTCATTTCGCATCAAAAGTGTATGTTGTTACCACTCAGTTGAACCGTCTCGGCGAGACGGTTCAACTGAGTGGTAACAACATACACTTTGGGTGGGTAGCGAACCAACCTGTCGTGTTCGTTCGTGTGTGCACTTACACGCTGACCCCACTGTACGTTGGTAACAAATGCCATAAGTCCCATTTATCCAGTCACAGCCACAATTTCGTGTCAGCTTTCGAAGTCATTTACGGAAATTTTGCGTAAATTCGTAATCAATATGTACAATGAATATGCTTACATGATTGGAATACTGTTGTGTTCTTGACTATTCATGTACATCTATTAATCCCGTCAACACAGTGCGTATGTGCCGTGAAACACGGTGCCGTGAAACATTTTTCATATCCAGTCAACACTATTTTTGCATTTTACAGCCATTTGTAGGTGTTGACGGGATAAATAGAATAGTAGGTTAGTGCCGTGAATGGGAAAACATATCTGGCGCGGCACGGAAACGGGATGTGCTCGGCAGAGCCTCGCCCATCCCGTCTCCTCAGATATGTTTTCCCACTCACGGCACTAACCTACTATTCTCTATATATAGGCTACTTATATAGCTAATGCCAGGGCTCCAGGTAAGGAATTTGTAATTGAGTATTGTCACTCCGTCATTTCTGAAGCAATTGGGTATTTATAAATTTTAATTTGGTAAAATAAAATCAAACTACTGTTTACACATCAACAGACAGCAATTATTGAATGGTTTGTTTTGAAATGAAAACATGTCTTGGCATTTCATACCAAGATGTGTTTTCATGGACAATAAGAAAAATATGCTATATTTGTGGTCTGTTTATTGTTTTCTGCAGCATGATAAAGGTACCACAAATTTTGTATTGCTTTTTGATTTTCGCTACTTCTAATTTTCATTGGGTACTTAAGCAAATACTCTTATCTGGAACCCTGTAATGCCATACCGTATATGTGACTGACTGGAGAAATGGGATTATGGGATTTGTGACCAGCGTAGCTTCTTATCAAATAGCAGACTCATGTAGCCTCATAACGATTTTATATTCACATCGTGAGCCAAAGTATAATGCAAATGCATTATAGTTTGGCACGCATTTTGAATATGCATGTACATGTATTTACTAGTGAATAAATACATACTTCACCACTGTTTGTCGTCTTGTGATAAATATGTTATTGTATTATATTGATGCTCAAGGGCGAGTAGCCCTATTGCTGAATAAACATTACCATTACCATTTCATGTATATTACTTGCTAGAAGCATGACGAGTGTTTCATTGACGGAATCAGACTGCGCGGATGCTGTGACTGGAGAAATGGGGCTTATCGGTTTTCCGACCAGTGTAGATCCAGATCCGCACAGTCTGATCAGGATCTGCACTGTTCGCCATTCCAAGAATTAAGCACCCGGCAAGCTTCTAAGAAGCGAAATAGACCGTTGCCAGGCTACATGTGGTGCTCGTTGACCCGGAGTTACACTGGTCACAATATCATAAGCTCCATTTCTCCAGTCACAGCCACAGATACAGTGGGGTCAGCGTGTAAGTGCACACACGAACGAACACGACAGGTTGGTTCGCTACCCACCCAAAGTGTATGTTGTTACCACTCAGTTGAACCGTCTCGCCGATACGGTTCAACTGAGTGGTAACAACATACACTTTTGATGCGAAATGAGAAAAAAATGCAGAAAAATATTTACATTTTTTGTTATACATGAAATACAGTGGGGTCAGCGTGTAAGTGCACACACGAACGAACACGACAGGTTGGAACCAACCTGTCGTGTTCGTTCGTGTGTGCACTTACACGCTGACCCCACTGTATGTGTAAACCAACATAGCTTCTCGAATAAATACAGTGGACCCTCTCTAAAGCGGACACCGTGGGCCCGCCTTTGTCTTAGTTTAGATGTGTTTCACTATATTAGTTCCATTGCGGTGTCTGTTTTCGAATGAAAATTCACCGAGTGCTTAATTACAGTGGAACCTCTCTAAACCGGACACCCTGGGGACCTCCCAGGGTGTCCGGTTTAGAGAGGTTCCACTGTATATTCAAACCAACATACCTTCATTCGGGTCGTTGGAGATGCGGTGGAGGGAAGGGTGTGGGGATTTGTGGTGCTGGAAGACGGGGTCCCCGGGGAATATATCACTATTCACGTCTCCGAACGCCGTGTTGATTTCCACATGACGTAGGCCGCTGATCGTGCCCTGGTCAGGAAACAGGAGTATCCGGTGTTCGTGGGTGAGGTACTTCAGTTGGTCAATCTTCCCGTCAGGGAGGTCACTATTCAGGTCGACACCCCGGACAATGGCGCCGAACTGGGCTTTGTTCACGGAGAGTGACATTCTGTGCGCTAGGCTGCGTAGGGTCATAGATGATCTAACATGAGTAACGATTTAATGTGACTGAAAAAATGTGGCTTATGGAATTTGAGACAAGTGTAGCTCCTGATCAAATAGCGCACTCCCGTAACTGATGACGGGTGTTTAATGGATGGAATGGCGAACAATGCAGATCCTGATCAGACTGTGCGGATGCACAGGCTGATCTGGATCTACATTGGTCGCAAATTTCAATCTCCAATCATAGCCACATGTATTCAACGAGTGTATTGATGTCATATGGTACATATTAAACGAATTTACCAAGTTCAGAACAAACTCTGCCATACTGAGTTTCATATGAAATCATTCAAGGATTTTAATAATTATGATATTAAATCAGCAAAAATGTATTATTATATGTATTGCATAAGCACAACATCATACATTACAGCCGTACTGATCACTCAGCGCGTGTAATACCCTGTGTTATTACGCAACGAAAGCTGTATGTTATGCAATATAGAGCGACGAAGTGATAAATGCAAATTTAATAGTTCGCCTAACTTTGTAAGCCAATCCCCCCCCCCCCCCTCCCCCCTCCAATAAGTTGCATATTGCCAGATTTAAAGGTATATGCCCACTCAGTAGGCACAAACTGTTCTTTATGGGAATTAAATACGTGTATAATTGTGTCACTATTCCACTAGTTTTAATGCTCACTTGTATTTAATTCCTTAAAGATCCCATTAGTGAGGAATAACTTATACATATAAGTATGGTAAATGAACGCGGCATGTAAAATAGAAGAACGTCAACGTCATCTGTAGTTTGCATGTAACCTGGCTGTGATATTTTGACGAAGAATGTCAAAGTTATCTGTAGGTTGAAGAATGTCAAAGTCATCTGTAGTTTGAAGAATGTCACAGTCATCTGTAGTTTGAAGAATGTCACAGTCATCTATAGGTTGAAGAATGTCATTTGTAGTTTGCATGTGACCAGCATGTGAAATTTGAATGAAGAGGCAAAGTCATCTGTAGTTTGCATGTGACCAGCATGTGAAATTTGAATGAAGAGGCAAAGTCGTCTGCAGCTTGCATGTGACATTGGTTTGACATTTAGAAAAAGAAGTTAAATACGTCTGCAGCTTGCAGTTGACTAGCATGTAACATTTGGAAGACAAATGACAAAGTCATCTGTAGGTTGAATAATGTCAAAGTCTTCTATAGTTTGAATGTGACCAGCATGTGACATTTGGACGAAGAATGTCAAAGTAATCTGTAGGTTGAAGAATGTCAAAGTCCTCTATAATTTGAATGTGACCAGCATGTGACATTTGGACGAAGAATGTCAGTCATCTGCAGGTTGAAGAATGTCAAAGTCCTCTATAGTTTGAATGTGACCAGCATGTGAAATTTGGACGAAGAATGTCAAAGTCATCTGCAGGTTACATGTGATATGTAAGTGACATTTGGGCGAATAATTTCTTCAAAGTTCATGTGTCCTGGATGTGGCATTTGCAAGAAGAATGTCAAAGTCAACAAGCAGCTTTAATATGATCCGGATGTGACATTTTGACGAAGAATGTCAAAGTCACTTCATCTGTATAGATGACTTTAACATGTTTCGTCCAAGTGTCATATCGAAGACACATGCAAACTACCAAAAGTATTGTGTATCGAAAAACCTGTAATTGTAGTACACATCATAGGCACTTTGTGGTATGGACCTCAAAACGCTCTTTACGCTGATATTAAATATCTACAAGGTTGGACATTCGCCATCTTTTCAACTAACGGAAGTGGTACTAGTGTACCTTGGGCCCGGCTCGCTGATTCAGTAATTGTAACGCGCGAGAAGCCCGGGACCTGCACCCGGCCTTCGCGCGCGTTACAATTACTGAATTAGCGAGCCGGGCCCAAGGTAAATAATCCACTTCCGTTGGTTGAAAAGATGGCGAGTGTTCAACCTTGTAGATATTTAATATCAGAGTACAATTAGGTATGATGTATAAGAGGCATTTGTCGCTCATACCACAAAGTGCCTGTGGTATACATTGTACACAACTAATGCGAAACGTAAAACTCGAAAATAAAATATGCAGTGGCAGTGGGACGTGCGCACATGCGCAACACAACCTCATTCCTAGATACACATCGTAGCCAAATATTATAAAATGCCAACAAAAGGTTATTGACACAACACAATATATAAACAAAAATCAAGGTGTATGATCACGTGGTACTAACAACAACAACAAGTACTGAAACTTCCAGAATCATTCCGATTGAAAGTACGTATTCTTTATACTGTCCTTATTACGTAACGGATTTTGATAAAATATGGCGCATCAAACGCGTCTTGTTAAGCTGCATTTGGTGGTCTCTGTATTTTCGCCCAAACTTCTGTCATTTTGGCGAAGAATCGATTTCCGACACGGAAATCGATTCTTTGCAAAAACGACATAAGTATGTGCATATTAAGGAAAATATGAAATAATACTTACTTTGGAGTGGGCGAAATTGTTGTTGTTGTAACCACGTGATCATGCACCTTGAAAATGCTAATCGCGAAACTTGAGCGTAGGTCCTCAGAGACATTGACATTGGGCGCGGAGACTAGCAGTAAATGCACAGAAAACAGAAAACGCAGCATCGACTTGCAGTGTAGTTGGGGTAAACATTTGTTTCGTTGTAGTTTTTACTTACCACCTAGAACAATACAGTAGGATGTATTTCCCCTTACACAGTCCAAACTCGCAATAAATTAATAAGCGTCTAACTGATCCCGATCGTGATCATGATCCGGGTCCCTCGACGCTGTGTACCGGCCCAATATCCTCAGTTTTATTTTCTGCGTCAAACAGTCCACATCGCTAATGCATCAGTCAATGTAAATCCCGCCCTCCCCCCCCCCCCCCCACCCCCCCCCCCCTCCCCCCCCGGAGGGGGGGGGGAGGGGGGGGGGGCGGGGCTTTACCGGGGCATACCCCGGCGCTTTTACCTTTCATGATGCCCCGCACTGCGGGGACTTTACCGGGGCTTTAACTGTTGCTAAGAAATTGAGCGGGGACATACCCCGGGGCTTTACCGGGGTTTTATCAGACTGTTATCAAGATATGTACATGTATGTTTACCTGAATATAGTTCTGTGTGACAAAATCTCAGCAACTTTGTGTGTGTTGTTGTGGTGTGCAAATAAAGAGAACAACATATTACAAAAAATAGATTTGCAGCCGTTCTATCACATAGAACTAACCTGAATACTGTTGTGTGGGAGGGGTGACATGGGTTTAAACTGTTTAATACGATCTACTTTCACTGTGGACTGTTTAATACTGGCAAATTTTGTTTAATATAAACAAAATTGTTTTTAAATAATTCCTCTGTTTATATTGCACTGCCGTTATCCGTTATCCCAGCCCCCCCCCCCAACACGTGGAAAATTCTGAGACATTCCCCCCCACACACACACTGAAGGAAAACCCGAGACCCCCCCCCCCCCCCTGGAAAGTGAAAGTGATTCATTACCCGACCAACCCTGGAAAATCACGAGACCCCCCCCCCACCTGGAAAGTGATTCTTTACCCAACAAACCCTGGAATATCCCGAGACCCCCCCCCCCCCCTGGAAAATTCCGAGACCCCCCCCCCACCCCCCCCCACCCACCTGGAAAGTGATTCTTTACCCAACAAACCCTGGAAAATCCCGAGACCCCCCCCCACAACCCCCCCCCCCCCACTGGAAAAATCCTATTTCTCACACACACACCCTCCCCATGTAAGTAAAGTATAAAGTGCTGCATTTTATACTATTAATAGGGGGGGGGGGGGGTGTACTTTTATGAACCCTGTCTCGAAGAGCCGGTGTCATATAGTGTTTGCACCGTCCGTGTGTCCGTGCGTTAATACGGTTAAGAAGTTTGTATCATGCAAGGGTCCACTTTTGCGCTATTTAATACTATTCACACATATCCGACCTTCCTTCTACCGAGTCCGTGGGTGGTGCCAAAGGTTAGCGGCTATTTATTTGGTTACTACTATTAACAGGAACGTACCTATTTCAAAGCAACAAACACATATTTACCCTGTACTTAGTCGACCCTACTTGTCCTAACTGTCATTTGGAGGCGGAGCTAGGATGCGTCACACATGCTACTAAGATGCCCAGCACTACACGAAGTTCGGAAACAGACCTACCCGGCGTTTCGTCAAGAAATCCAAAAAGTGCTAGGAGACTCGAACTTTTACAAACTAAACATATCGGTCATTACCCAGCTGATCATCGACTGTAACGGTTTCAAAAACAACTATATCACTAAGTCAACCACCCTAGAAATAGAACGAGTAGCAGGCCAAATGTCCCAAATGGGACTTACATTGACTGATGCATAACTGAGACTCGATTTTACACGATGACTGAATGTCAACTGAAACTGGGAAAGGACTCGGAAACTCTGTCTGTGTCATCCCAGGGTTCTAAGAAACGGCGTTCACCTTCTACTGCGGTGAAGGGGCCGACTTTGATAAATTAGCTTTGCGAATGCAGGTACAAGATGAACGGTTCGCGTCATTGGACGGGAAACTGAAGTTGTTCGACCTTAGGCATCACGGGACGGTTGAAAATAGCCAAAATTGACTGCTTTTCTGAGGGCGGCGGGTGACTTATAAAAATCACCGCCTCTCACAATCAGTTAAGGAGGCTCTTGCGACAAGTATTGAAAAATACTCGCAAATGAAGTACAAATCGCGCGCCACAATAAAAATTCAGTAACCGCATCAGATGTGTTCAATTATTATTTTACAAAGTTACCCCACCCACCTATTTTTGGCCAAAACTTTCAACACGACTGAATTTATCGGAATTGTTTTCATGATAATATGAGGCACAGATACTTTGTTATGTCTTGTTCTATCACTTGTAACACCACACCATTTTCTGAAAATGATTTCAAAGCGGGGTCATAACCAGCTCAAATTTTCGCTACAAATGCCCGAAAAATACCTTAAATTCTGACGCGAAACCGTACCGGCGAGACAGCATAGAAGGCGACATTTTCCAAGATGTCAAAATCAACTGGAGCTAACAATCAGTTTCGTAGAATTATGAAATACTCTAAAAAATACACCTTGTCAAGCCTCCCAAAGTCGAGAAATGTTCATAAACCTATTTTTCTAGACACACTGGTGTAACTTACAGGGTCGGTAGTGAAGTATTTAGAAAATCGTCCACCCCCTTTTTAAAGCTAGCTGCCCACTGTCCCGTGAGACCTTATGTCGACCGTCAAGATAGATACGTGCAGTGGGGACAACAACAACAACAAAAATGGCGAGGCATTATGTGCTGCTCCCGTAAATAGCGAGGCAAATTGTGCTGCTCGCGATGACACCGACACGCATGTGAGACCGAATCGGACATTGCCGTTGAATAGTTCGGTAAATGAGGCTTATGGCATTGATAATCCTGTCGACTCTGTATCGCTGCTGGTCTCGCGAAAGGAGAGGAAAAGCATTGGCCTTTTTGATTCTGATGACGAGTCAAAGTTGTCTTTCGTTGGTCCAACTTCAATTGGCGACCCGGTAACAGGTGATGACAAATTTAGTAAATATCTTACAGATCAAGGACCGACAGATTTGACTGAAATGTTTGGTGAAGACGCGTTGCCACCTTCTGGTAAATTGAAAACACACATTGGCCTGGTGTTAGATGAGGGACAGATCAATATTTTGAACAATTCTTGGAGAATGGAAAACCCAAATCGGCTGACAGCTTATAAGGACAGCTATCGCAGTCTGTTTCCAATTCATGACTCTTCAGAAAAATATCTGAACGTGCCAACACTGGATGACACGGTGGAGGAATTGCTAATCAAGAAGTATGGGCGAAATGCAGCGTTCGGTAACAGTCCATCTTTAATTAGTAAGCCAATGAGGTCAGTTGAAAGATTGGCATATCAGCGACAGATGACGGCCAGGATGGGGCTTATAGTGTCCGGTTACACGCAGCAGGCTTTGGGTTCGTTGTTGCAGACTCTTCAGTGTAAGGACCAAAACATTGACAGTGCTGTGCAAGCAGTGCGGGATAGTTTTGCCATGTCTACAAAAGGCATGGATCAAATGGCCAGAGCTGGGACATTTCATCACCTGTTGCGACGCCGTGCGGCTATGTATGATACAGGTTTGCAGAACTACAAGGAGTATGCTAGCACCATCATGGCAATTCCATTGACTTCAGATGGGGTGTTCGGCCTCAACTTTGATCAGAAGCTGAAATCAAAACAAGAGAAATCAAAACAATTGGCAGACGTCCTGCCCGATATTAAATATGAACAGGCTGGTTCATCTTCATTTAAGAGAAAACATCAGTTTGTGTCGCAGGATACAAACAAGCGACAACGCACTTCAGATCAGTCTGACAACGCAAACAGGTCAACATGGTCAAGGGGTGGCTACCAGACGAGAAGTCCGTCTCGTGGTTTCTACCGAGGACGAGGACGTGGACGCTTGCAACGGGTAAGTTCTTTTCGCACCAAAACCAAAAATAATGCATGACAACAGGACCTTGAAATTATTGCCAAATACACCAGTGGCAGGCCGGTTGAATTTTTTTCTAAATCATTGGAGAAAAATTACGGACGACAAATGGATATTAGCAACCATAAAACATGGGCTAAGTCTGGAATTTCGCACTCCGCCACCGGAGATGGGTGTAAAGGAATCAGTTGCAAATGTGAAGGATCTACACTGTTTATCAGAAGAGGTAGAAAATTTGTTACAAAAAGGCGCCATAGAAATTGTCCCACAACACGAGAAAGAAGTAGGGTTTTACAGTATTTTCTTCCTAGTAAGAAAGAAATCAGGAGAAATGAGACCAGTCCTGAATCTGAAACCATTAAACAAGTATTTAGTAAAGAAACATTTCAAGATGGATACATTGTCCAAAGTTCTAAATCTGGTGAAACCAGGAGATTGGGCAGTAAATCTCGATCTAAAAGATGCTTATCTGCATGTGCCAGTGAGCGCAAATCACAGAAAATACCTGAGGTTTTGTGTCAACGGTCAGTGTTACCAGTTTGTCTGCCTATGTTTGGGTCCAACAGTAGCTCCTCGGGTGTTTACAAAAATTGTGATTGCAATGGCAGCACATCTGAGGATGCAAAATGTGCGGCTCGCAACATATCTGGACGATTGGTTGCTCGTAAATGCACAGAAAAACAGGTTACTTTTAGATCGAGAAAAGACGGTCAAACTTCTGTTGGATCTAGGTTTCATAATACATCTAGAAAAGTCTGTTTTAGTCCCAACACAAAACATGGTCTACATAGGCAGTTGGTTCAAGTTCAATCAAAACATAGTTCTCCCAACAGAGGAGACAGTGTCCAAATTAGAACAAGCAGTTCTTTGTCTAATGAAAAGTCACTGCAGTGCACAAGAATTTTTGCATCTTCTGGGGCTCATGGCATCCTGCATCGAGTTGATTCCAAATGTCAGGTTGTTCATGCGACCTGTACAACTGCACCTGTTACATTTTTGTAAACCGTCCAGGGACAGCATCGACCTCTCAATCTCGAGTACACCACACCTAAAGGGTCATTTGCAATGGTGGTTAAACAGAGCCAACACTATGAAGGGCAGATCACTGCACCCGTGGTCAGCGACACTCAAGCTGACCACAGATGCTTCAAAAGTGGGGTTTGGGGGTCATTTGGACAACAAGGACTATGTACAGTGCACTTGGTCCAAATCAAATCAGGAGAAACATATAAATTTTCTAGAGTTAGATGCAGTGGTTCGAACTGTCAGAAACTTTCTTCCGCAGTTGCAAAATCAGAAGGTGTTGATACGGTGCAACAACACGACAGTAGTGCACTTTATCAACAAACAGGGGGGCACACGGTCAGTCACTCTGTGCTACAAGGCCTGTGAGTTATGGAAATTGGCAATCAAACACAACATTCACCTACACGCAGCACATGTGGCGGGCCACACAAATGTTCTGGCGGATCAATTATCTCGGGTGCAGATCAGACATACAGAGTGGTCACTGAACCAGCAGGTAGTGTAGTACTTGTTCAACAAGTGGGGTCATCCAATGATAGACCTTTTTGCATCAATTCACAATCGCAAGACCACGGTGTTTTGCGCGTGGATTCCACACTAACAAGCTCTAGCAGTGGATGCTCTAACATTATCTTGGAACAGAATGATTGCATATGCGTTTCCACCAATCTGCCTCATACCAAGGATTCTACAACACATGGCCCGGTTCAGTTGTCAGATAATTATGATTGCATCACAATGGCCTCGACGGCATTGGTACACAAAACTGCTGCAAATGTCAATAGCATGCCCCATAAGACTCCCACTGGTCCCAGATATGTTGAGCCAGCCCGGTACAAGCATATTTCATCCAAATCCGGAAGTATTCAGTCTAGTAGCGTGGCTGCTCTCAACAGAAACTTCAAAGCAAAGGGCTTTTCAAAAGACACTAGGAAATTGCTCACTGCCTCCTGGCGAAGGGGGACGCAACATAATTATGCTAGCAAATTCAACAAGTTCAATTGCTGGTGTAATAAACAATGTAAAGATCCCTATTCTGCAACATTGGTAGATTGTGCAGATTTTCTCAAATGGCTATTTCACAAGGGTCTACAATATAGAACAATTGCTGGATATTGATCTATACTGTCATCAGTACTTCCACCAATTGACAATACACCAGTTGGACAACATCCCTACATTATTAGGTTGTTGAAGGGTGTTTTCAATTCAAGGCCACCAAAAGTTAGGCTTGTGCCGGAGTGGGACCTGCCAACAGTTCTTGACATGTTGCAAAAGGCACCATTTGAACCATTAAGGAAAGCAGCATTAGTACATGTAACTTATAAGACTGTTTTTCTTGCAGCCATCACAACGTTTCGGCGATGCGCAGATCTACAGGCGCTGAGATTCGGCGAGGGTTCGGTTACTGTACATAATCGGGGTGTGACATTTGTGCGTCATGGCTTGTCCAAGCAGGACCGTCCAGCGCATTTCGGGACGAAAATATTTGTACCCAGCTTAAAAGACAACAAGAAGTTGGATCCCAAGAGGGCTTTAGCTGTGTACCTACAAAAGACAGAGTCTTTTCGTGCATTAGAAAATGGTGAAGATGAAACTAGACTGTTTGTATCGGCAATTAAACCACATCGTCCAGTATCAAAACAGACTATTGCACGGTGGATAGTGAAAGTGATTAAAATGGCATACGAGACAGACGTAAAAGTGCATGCTCACTCAACTCGATCTTTAGGACCTTCATGGGCGTTGTTTAATGGAGCAAGCATGAAGGATATTCTCGAGGCAGCCGACTGGAGTCGTGAGTCAACATTTACAAGACACTACCTTGCAAATGTGGATTTGAAAGTACTGTCTTAAATTTTATATTTCTGCGAGTTGAGGTCCGATGAATTTGTATATTACATATGAATGATGTATATAGTGGGAAACTGATGTAGTCCGGAAATGTGTGGACAATATTCTTCAGAAAGAAGTGTACAAAGTGTAGATAGCTGTAAATATGGAACAATTACACTACACGACGAGACACAAGAGATAGAGATAGAGAAAATGGGCCCACCATCCATGAGGTAAGGCTTTGTAATCTATCCTACTGTATTGTTCTAGGTGGTAAGTAAAAACTACAATGAAATCAAATTAGAAAATTTGGTTTCAAGTTGTAATTTTATGAGTTAGGTTTTTACTTACCACCTAGAATATAATTACCCACCCAACCTCGCATCTTATTTTCTCGGTGGACTGTTTGCCGCCGAATATAACTGAGGATATTGGGCCGGTACACATCGTCTAGGGACCCGGATCATGATCATGATCGTGATCAGTTAGACGCTTATTAATTTATTGCGAGTTTGGACTGTGTAAGGGTAAATAAATCCTACTGTATTGTTCTAGGTGGTAAGTAAAAACCTAACTCATAAAATTACAACTTGAAACCAAATTTTCTAATTTTATTGACAAAACACAAAACCCGAAACGAAAATGCTATGAGTGACATTTACTTGAACGGAATTCCCCAGTCTATGGAAATTTAACATGGGGGTGGGGGGGGGGGGGGGAATGAGGTGGACGAGCTGTGGGAGGATTTAAAAAAAAAATGGAAATTGACTCCGAAACCTGGCTAGACAGCTTGGAAATGATCTAACTAAGAAAACAAGTTAACTTTTGAAAATCGGTCCAGTATTTCTTAAATTCTAAAAAGTTTAAAAATATTGTTTTTTCATTGTTTACTAGTATATGGCCGTATAATTTAGGCAGCTTTCGTGAAACAGACAGTAGTTGTTTTGTACATTGTATGTGCACATATTTCTAATGTAAGTATGTATACTGTCGTCTGCTGTTGCTTTTATATCTTGCCTTATTTCTCAAAAAAAAACATGGTTTGACAGCCCTAAATTATTCTAAAGTGCTGTCAAAGCATGTTGTAAATTATTCTAAAGTTCTGTCATTCAAAGCATGTTTTTGATGATAAAAATAGAAAATAAACAGCAGACGAAAGAAAAAGTAAGATAGCGGTGTAAGGGTTAATATGTAGTGAGGGCCACAGGGTAGACTGGCCTTGGGAAACTGTCTCACCCTCGTTAAATAATGTAAAAATAAAACAAATAAAATAAATATAAAATAAAATTACGAAATCGCATATGACTGACGTAAGAAACAGACGTTAATGCGGTTAGTCAGGTAGCAAGATATGTATGCGTCGTTGTTGAATGTGTCTGGTCATCCTGTGACGATCGACCACATTGCCAGTATACTCTGTCAGATCATAATCAAAGTACTGAAAGTACTGAATTATGCATCCTCCACGAAAACTGATCGCTGTGAAACACACCGATGTAACTTGCATGGTCAGTACTGAAATATATATAAAATCGTCCACCCAATTTTACTTCTAGCACCGTACTGTCCCGTGAGACCTAAAAATATGCTGTATTCATACGCACGAAATGTCCTGATTAGTATCTTCCAGAATTTAACTGACACATTGAGCACAAAACTGAGAAAACTATAGAGAATAGTATATGTAGAGTTTTAGACACAGACCAAAACGCCATAGGATAAGTTGGCACAGTGCACTATTTTCTTGGTCGTATTCGCCGCTTAGGTGTAGCACGATCAATGGATGTCCCCATAGAAAGTTGCGTGACACAATATGCTATCTCAAGGTAGATAACATTTCTTAAAAAATTACCATTCTGCTGCTTATAAACGTCAGTGGGAACAGCGCCGTCCCGAAACATCCACATTGACGGATTCATCTGTATTACACATGTGTTTTTTTCCGCATTTGGACAGAATGACGTTTCTCATCCAGTGCTTGAACACTAGATTTTCGAATTAATCAACACTTGCACGTTCAAATCGCTCAAACCTGTTTTAGCAAATAGATGGATTCGCGTTTTCCAAACATGGTGCATCAGAGACTAGGCAGGTAGCTGCACTCTAAACACACATTGTCTATGTAAAATTTCCAGACTATCATAATTTTGCACGTACGAAATTTTAGTCGTACGAAGTTTAGTGAAACGGGCCCCGGATGTATATGTTAAATAATAATAAAAAAAATGTTATGCATATTTAAAGAGGGCACCTACCGGGAAAGCATGGTCGGACTGCCTATCGTCGAAATACGAGTATTTGTACCAATTGTAATGTCGCAATGATGCTTTCGGCGACGATATACACGTGCTCTTGCTGAAAGGAATTAGATTTAGTGACAATTAATTCCGACCGATTTCCGCATACGCCATCGGCTACTGATTAAAAATCAAGAGTGCCAAAGGTCAGACTATACGCCCGTTGAGGCAAGGCAAGTCAACAAGAGGAGATAACTCGCTGCAAATCAGTTGACGTCTTCATCTTGCATTGATAAACACGTGTACCAAATGTGTGACTGTAGAAATGGGGTTTATGACTTTTGAAACATGTGTAGATCCAGATCAGCCTGTACGTACATCCGCACAGGACATGCACTGTTCACCATTCCATCAATAAAACACCTGTCATGCTGCTTATAACGAGCATTATAGATCGTCATCAGACAACATGAGTGTGCTGTTCGATCAGGAGTTACACTGGTAATAAATCCCATAAGCTCATTTCTCCAGTCACAGCCATATATTCAAGGTGTATGATCACGTGGCTACAACAACAACAACAAGTACTGAAACTTCCAGAAGCCCGCCGATTTAAAGTTATGTAACGGAGTTTGATGAAATATTGTTAAGCTGCATTTTGTGGTCTCGGTACTTTAGCCCAAACTTCTGTCATTTTTGGGTAAAATAGATTTCTGTGTCTATAGTATCTGCCGAACTCCCGGGACCACCAAATGCAGCTCACGAAGACGCGTTTGCGAGGCAGAATCCGTTGTATATTAAGGAAAATATAAACTTATACTTACTTTGGAGTGGGCGCGCTTTCAAAATTTTCTGTCATTGTTGTTGCTGTTGTAACCACGTGATCATGCACCTTGATATTATTCTGCCACAGCCACAAATACGAGGGAAATAATAAAACACCATACCTCGGTAACACTAGCTGACGCCATCTTGTTCCCTGGTTGTATTACGTTACCTTATACGCGGGTGCGCATGCGGTGATCTCCTGACCGCGTATTTTTAGACATGGATTCCCGCAACAGTCAACAGCGACGTTCGTCCACTTTCCCAAGTGGCTTTAAAACACATTTTGGTAGGTTTCTGTTCCAACCATATATTTAACTAAATGGTTCATTTGCAAATTTGCATAATTCTAAGACGTCGTTGTGCTTGGACTGTCAATCAGCTCCTTTAAGTTGTTACCATTGATCCACAAATTGCAATTGCATTAAAACGAGCAATTATTTTTCCTTGTCCAAATGCACGAGAAATAATACTATAAAATCATACAACGAGTTTTATATGTTATAAATATTTAGCTAAATTGAATTACAATATAGGGCGACTACACTGTTAATTTTGAAAACAAAAGTACAATACATTAATCAATGAAACAGTAACAGGAAACACATATGAGACACGTCATGTGATTTTGTACCTTCGGTCATCTGCGTAATTTCATGAAATACTTTTACAAAATTTACAATATTTCCCGTAAATGGTGTCAAAAGTTGACAAAATTCTGAATATTGTAAATTTTATAAACGTATTTAATGAAATTACGCAGATGCCCGAAAGTACAAAATCACATGGCGGGTGTCTCAACTATTACTATACACACTCTTGACTTCCATATTGTCAAAACATAACAAGACAACACTATATACTTACTAATATTAATACTTAGTCAAAAACTGCTGTCGGCGTCTGATTGTTTAATGTGATTTTACTGACTGATTTGATTTCATTGACTGGCTTTTATACAAATGCCAGCCCTATTCCGGGATTTCGAGGAAATATAGGCTAGTATATGTATTGGAAAGAGGAGCTCCTAAAATAGCGCCGAGTAACCGCTTGTTTTTGTGAAATCTCTTCTAATTGCGTAGTTCGCTGCCGTCTTCCGGAAGTTCATACATTGATCATCGGCTGTTAAACTGGACATTTGGCGACATATTGGTCAGTGTAGACCAGTGTAGGTGCTTATGACGATTTCTGAAAACGGAAAATAACTTCGTGCTCGAAATCACGCAGTTTGATTGGTCGTGACTGAGCACAGCTCGAAATCACGCAGTTTGAAAGTTTATTGGTTGATACTGGGCGCAACTCGAAATCACGTGGTTTGATAGGTCGAGACTGAGCACAGCTCGAACGCGCAGTTTGATTCGTCGATACTGAGCACAGCTCGAAATCACACATTTCGATTGGTCGAGACTGAGCACAGCTTGAATACACACAGTTGGATTGGTCGAAACTGAGCACAGCTCGAAATCACACAGTTTGACTGGTCGAGACTGAGCAAAGCTCATAATCAGACACTTTGACTGGTCGAGACTGAACACAGTTTGGTTGGTCGAGACTGAACACAGTTTGGTTGGTCGAGACCGAACACAGTTTGGTTGGTCGATACTGACCGCAGTACATTTTCCCGTGGCCTACCTCAAATGGAACGTGACGTAAGACAACTAGGATTGTTCATTTATGTAGGATCAAATCAGTGTACTGGGTGCCGTTTCACTAAACTTCGTACGAATAAAATGTTCGTAAGTGCAAAATGATGATAGACTGTAAATTTCACATTAACAACGTGTTCTTGTAAACAATTATTAGATTTACATTTATTGAGCATAGGCTGCATATGCAGCCTATGCTCAATAAATGTAAATCAATCAATTGAAATGTACAGACTATTCTAAATCTGAACATACGAACATTTTAGTCGTACGAAGTTTAGTGAAACGGGCACCAGTAACATAGTGACGATTATCACGCAAATCCAGCCTGAATGTAGTCCACATTGTTCGCTACACGTGATCATGATTGGTGTAAGTATAGTGAAAGGCAAAAGAAACTTTACACTATGAAATGGTTCAATATTTTCTGAACCATGAGCTTTAAAAATCTGATGTAAAATGTGTTATACTGACTGACTTTATAGAATATATAATATGCACCATGCATCAACACTTGGAATAATATTCACAAACAATAAAACACGGCTACATGAACTAAACTTAATACCAAAAATAAAGTCATTTCAAAACTGTTTAATAAACTGGGGAAATGGAACTTGACATTAATTGGCAAATAACTGTATGACCATCGCGTTACCTAAACTAATATACCCATTAACAGTGCTTGAGAATCCGGCTGAAGAAACAATCAAACACATCAATGATTTGATGTATAACTTTCCCTGGGACGGTAAACCCGATAAAATAGCATGAAAAACTATAATACAAAACTATGAAAACTGTGAATTGAAAATGATTAATATCCATGCATTTATCATTTCACTTAACTGTTCATGGATAAAACGTTGAAAGGGTAAGCAGAGTCAGTTAAAACTTGCATACAATAAGGAACTAAATAAATATGATGGTGATACACTATTTAAAAGCACTCTAAATTCAAATGACACCAAACATCTTGTAAAACAATATACGTTCCTAAACAATATATTAACATCTTGGTGCAAAATCTATTTTAATCATTCATGTACTAACATATCACATGAAATTTTGTGGCATAATTCAAACATAAAAAATGAAAGAAATATAACTATATTCTATAAAGAATGGTATGATAAAGGTATTATGTATTTAAAACACATATGTGATTTTAGAATAAAAGACTTTTATAGCTTCGACGATATGAAAAATATATTTGACATAAATACTGGAGCTTTTTTTAAATATTACAAATTATTAGGTAAAATTAAAACTGAATGAAAGCCAGAAATGAAAACTGAGCCATTGACTAATGAAGCCCCGAAATATGCAATAAATTTATGTTTATCATCGAAGCATATAAATAAAATATTATATAATATACAGATCGTAAAATCAAGATTAGCACAACAAAAGCATATAATAAAATGAGAAAACGAACTAAATAAACAAGATATAGAATGGAAATACATGTTTTCATTGTCATATAAAAGCACAATTAGCTCACAACTGAGAGCATTTCAGTACAAATATTTAATGAGACTAATTCCAAACAATACCTTTCTATTCAAATGCAAATTAAAACCATCTAACTTATGTGAATTCTGTCATATGAATGTGGATTCTAATAAGCATATATTTTGGGAATGCAACCTAATTCGAGGAGAGCGCATGCGCAAAGTGAAAAGACGTGTTTCTAAATCTGAAGAAATATTTACTTTTAAAATATTTAATTTTGAGGTTTCGAGTGATCTAAACTTTGTGAAAGTTACCAATAGTGTGCATAAATATGATATACATATTGTGAATGAAGTGAAGAAATGCCAAAATAGCAGAATTTGGAGAATGTTGTACTTGAAAACTGTCAATAGGCAATTCTGAACAGGTGCTCGTTTCAAGATTATTCACATGACGTGTTTAACCAATTAAAACCTAGTTTGCAAAATGTTGACCGTGTGAGCCAATCAAAATCCAGATACTATATTGATCAGAAACAAAATATCAGCCCCCTTGTTATCTTGTTGTGTGATAGTTCCGGGACAATATTGCTTATATACAACGAAAAGTGACACTTTATAGTGAGGTAGAAAAGGTCAATACATACTACCAGAGTGGTAAGTGCTTAAAATGGTCCAAATTGTAACTGAAGTTTGAAATCTGAAGACAAAGGGCAGTTTGAGAAAAAGTTGCAGCTTACATCATAATATATCAGTATGTTCATGAATTGTATCCTGACTTTGAACTGATTTGTATTGCATTGACAATAGGATGCAGTAATTATGTCACGTAACAGTTTAAGTTCGTTCACTAGCGCAAGGAAAGGTAGGGCCTCGGAGACCACAAATAAACAAGTATCCTGCCTAATTTGCAGAAAAGATGACTATAAGGAGAGCATAGAGTGTGATATGTGCGGAAATTGGATATGCTTTAAGTGTTCACGCTTGTCCAGGACCATGTTTGAAGAGATAAACAACCATAAAGAAGGCATACTCAAATTTAATTGCGCGCACTGTGCGCCAGTTTTCCCTAAGCTAAGCAACATCAGCACTACTCTCAACGAGATTAAAACATCAAATCAGGCACGGTTCGATTCTATAGAATCAAAGGTAAAAGACCTTGAGACATCTTTCAAAGAAATTATTGTCACAGAAACAAACCATATGAAAAACCAGATACGCAAAGAAGTTTCTTCTGACTTGTCTGCAATGCGTGATGAACTCACTAAAGAATTATCGGACACGATAGAAAGTAAATTTAAAGAACGAGAAGACATTGCTAAACGTGAAAGAAACCTATTTTTATATAATGTCCCAGAGTCTAGAGACACAGACGTGAAAAAGAGAATTGAGCATGATAAACAATTTCTCAAAGATCTTGGCTCCGAATTCGGAGTAGAAGGGCCAGTGAAACAGAGGCCAGTGGAGGTGCTAATGCACCGGACACTAGTATACCCTTTTAGACGTGAAATTCTACGTGAAAAGTGTGTTTTTAATTCAAATGTAAATAGCAGTTTTAAAGTCGTATACACAAACTGTGATTCTTTGTTGAACAAAAAAGATGAACTTGAGTGTTTAATTTCAGTCGATAAGCCAAATATAATTTTGCTTACAGAGATATTTCCTAAGAATACTACTTCACCCCTGGAGAAAATTGACTACGAAATTAGTGATTATGACTTATTTATTCCAAGCTTCACTACTGGCAGAGGAGTGGCAATCTACATTCGTAAGAGTTTAATGGGACTAAGTGTTGATATTCTTAATAACTATGATTATGAAGAGTCAATTTGGTGCGAACTTAAAGTGAGTGGCAGCGACAAACTGTTAGTGGGATGTATATATAGAAGTCCGGATCGAAGTAACATTGATAATAACAGACAATTGAACATATTACTTAAAGCAGCAGCAAATATTAATTATTCGCATGTGCTAATAGCAGGTGACTTTAACTATAAGGATATTAATTGGTCAGAGGGTTATTGCACTTTGCCTATTGAAAGTGAGACTTCAGTATTTTTGGAAGTAATAAAAGACACTTACTTAACTCAACATGTACTAGAACCCACAAGATACCGTGAATCACAGAGTGCCAACATGCTAGACCTGATTCTAACGAATGAAGAATTGATGGTAGAAAACCTCGAATACTCACCAGGCTTGGGAAGGAGCGACCACCGTCTATTAACATTTGAATATGTATGTTATACTCAGCTACATGAAGCAGGTCCTCAACGACTTAACTATTATAAAGGAGACTATGATGCTATAAACGAGAGCCTGCAGAATGTAGATTGGAAAGATGTCACACCAACAGTAGACGGATACTGGAACCTCATCTCGGGGAAAATCGACGAAACCATGAAGTCATATATACCTATTTCCAGAGGTAGAGTAACATTCAGGAAACCATGGATGACTAGAAACACAGCACAAGCGGTAGACAAAAAACGAAGAGCATGGGTAAAATATCAGAACTGTAGAAGTGAACTTAACTACTCTAGCTATACGCAACAGCGGAATGAAACCACAAACACAATTAGGGAGGCTAAACTAGATTACGAGAAATCTTTAGCTGAAAATATAAAAGATGACAACAAAGCATTCTGGCGATACGTGAAGTCTAAAACCAAGACAAAGGACAGTATATGTGATTTAATGATGGACAACAATATATTGACATCATCAGACCTGGATAAGGCAAATGTGTTAAACAACTTTTTTACAAGTGTGTTCACCCGTGAAATGACTAAAAATATACCCAGATTGGAAGATCGTCCATTTGAAGAGTTATTGTGTGACATCAATGTTACAGAAGACACAGTTCTGAAGCACCTATCTAAACTAGACACCAAAAAATCTCCAGGACCTGACGGAATACATAATAAAGTTTTATATGAAACACGACACACAATATGTAAGCCATTGACTAAATTATTTAACATATCCCTAGTTACTGGATCAGTTCCAACAGAGTGGAAGAAGGCAAACATTACGCCCATCTTCAAAAAAGGAAATAAGAAACTCGCTGAAAATTATAGACCGGTAAGTTTAACGGCGACAGCTTGTAAACTACTAGAAAGGATAATCAAAGAGAGAATTATGCATCATATGGACACAAATAGTCTGTTTTCAGTTCACCAACATGGTTTCCGCGGTGGTCACTCGTGTGTAACACAGCTACTGGAAGTGTTAGAAACATGGACCGAAATATTAGATAGGGGCGAGTGTATAGACGTAATTTACTTGGACTTTAGGAAAGCCTTCGACACTGTTCCATTCGAACGATTACTAAGTAAACTCAGAGCATATGGTGTTAGAGGTAACCTACTACAGTGGATACGCAGCTTCTTAGAGAACCGGAAACAAAGAGTTGTTATAAACAGCGAAAAATCAGACTGGGCAGACGTTGTATCCGGAGTGCCACAAGGATCAGTACTCGGGCCTGTGTTATTTTTGGCTTTTATAAACGATCTACCAGACATTGTGAAAAATCTAGTGAAAATATTCGCAGACGATACCAAACTATTCTCGGCAATTAAAGACAGCTCAGATTGTGATAAAATACAAGACGATCTAATATCTTTAGGCTCATGGTCAGATTTATGGCAGTTGCGGTTTAACGCTAGCAAGTGTAAATGCATGCACTTTGGAAGAAACAACATGGATAGAGAATACTACATGAATGAGAATGGTCAGAACATTATAATTACACCGGTTGCAGAAGAAAAAGATTTAGGAATAACATTCACAAAATATATGAAATGCAGCGTACATATTGCAAATTCAGTTAAGAAAGCCAACAGAATGATCGGCGTCATAAATAGAACATTCACATTTATGGACAAGGAAATGTTTCTCCCATTATATAAAACTCTAGTGAGACCCCATCTGGAGTACGGTTCAGTTATCTGGTCACCATATTTAAAGAAAAACATTATGCTACTAGAAAATGTACAGCGTAGAGCGACAAAACTCGTCAAAAACATCAGAAATGAACCATATTAAGTACGATCGCGACTGCTCGGATTACCGACTCTACAATACAGAAGAGACAGGGCAGATATGACTCAAGTGTTTAAGATCATGGAGGGAATCGATAATCTCGACAAGGACGACTTCTTTCAAAGTGCAAATCTGAACACAACAAGGGGGCATAATCTCAAACTTCAAAAACACCGCTGCAGACTGAGGTTGCGACAAAAAGAATTCTCTCAAAGAGTCGTCACAGACTGGAATGCACTCCCTAGTGATTGTGTAAATTCGAACACACTACATAGTTTCAAAAGTTCACTCAACTCCGCCTGGAAGAAGAGACCCAGCAAGTTCAACACATGAAAATATTGTACAGACATTTTAACCATGATTTAGTTGGCTCTCCCCCCAGTTTCAAAGACAATTATCCAATTTTACGTCTCTAAAATAGGCCAGTACAAGCATAGCTTACAAGAAACGGCCTTCAACCAAGGTAGACCAAGGTAGAACATTTTTGGTCGGATATCAACCTGCTATTGCAAACAAGTAGTATTGTAGAACATGTAATACAATTGTGCAATACGTCCCAGATATATTTGATGACAATATTATTTCAGCAGACTGCACTAGAAGCCAGCTATCTCTCACAAAATATACAATGGACCCTTTTTCAATGTGTAAAATTTCAAACTGATGCACTGTCCATTATTAGAAGTATATCCACAAGCAAAGCCTGCTTTACTCGCATAATAGGCAAGTAGACAATAGTGACAATAAACTCAGATAACTGCTTACCAGTCACTGGATTCGATACAGTATGTATGGTAATACAGGTATATGTCTACTGTACTGTGTATTGTCCTTACTGTTACACAGTCTTGACTGAATACTCAAACATTTTAGCAAAGGGTAAAAAAAACCTTTATATATCAGACTTTGTACATAAATTGATGAACACAATGCATACCACGCTGTTCTCTGATGTCTTCCCATCATGATGCACCAACTTTTATTCATGTGTTTGTCATATTATTAGCGGTATGTGTCAAACGCAATAACAGGTATAACTGGCCGATGGCTTGTACACGCTAGGATGGTCGACAGGGCAACTCCATGCACTGTGTATGATATAAGAATAAGGGAATGTTCATATGCATACTATGCATATATCCCATCACAATTACGAATCAATTGTGTAGGCATATTAACCCTTACAATGCTGAATTAATTTGTGTCGTCTGCTGAATATTTATAATTTCCATTTTTATCATCAAAAACTTGGTTTGGCAGCACTTTAGAATCATTTCCAATGGAAATGATTCTAAAATGCTGCCAGACCATGTTTTGACTGAGAGAAAAGACAAAATATGAATTAACAGCAGACGACTATTTTCGGTTCCCGCATTCCAAGGGTTAAGATGATCCGGTGTCCCACGTATCCTTGAGGCTGCGTCGATCTTACCACAGTTCACACGAGTTAGCGATCTCGTTCCCACGACTTAGCATGTCGTCCCCACGAGTTAAATATCTCGTTCCCACGACGTAGCATCTCGTGGGAACTAGTTGGCTAGCTCGGTCCTACGAGATAGCATCTCGTTCTAACGACACAATCAGCCAACAAAATAGCAGTTGTTACTCCACCATATTGAATAGCAATAATTCCACCTTTTGATTGGCTAACTATGTCGTGGGAACAATATCCTATCTCGTGGAAACGAGATCCTATCTCGTGGGAACGAGATCCTATCTCATGAGAACGAAATCCTATGTCGCGGGAACGAGATATTATGCTGTGGGAACACAGATTGCGTATATGTCTCGTTTAAGCTGCCGTGGAATCTGCATCATTATAATGCACCAAAACATTAGATCTCTGCTTATTAGAGAAACTGAGTGCAGAATGGAAAACTAGAAATGTGTCCATATGACACGGATGTCCCCACTGGCAGCATTTATCAACGAAAGACTTAGAACTAGTGGGTCATAAGCACAGGTGACATGCATAGGTGGAAGACTCGGACCTGTGACACACAAAAATGCCCATTACACAAAAATCCATTACCCCACCGACTTGGTGTCATCAGTACTATCTTCTATAACAGAAGATAATACTGTATGAGACCAAGTGGGTGGGTAATGGATTGTTTGTAATGGGCATTTTTTTGGTGTCACATGTCCGAGTCTTCTATCTTTGGTGACACGAATAAACCAATGTGGTAGACCATACAATATTGTACACCAACATGGTGAAAATTAATGCTACATTTTAGCAACATCAATACTATTTCACTGAGTGGCCGAGGAAGGCGGTTAAAGGCACAACGTGGTCCAGGTGGCTGTTATTTAACCCATTTCATGCTGAGGATATGCCATTTTGATTTGGAAAAATCATAAATAGTTTCTTTAAATGTGCTTAAAAGTATATGTTGCGAACACCCATTTGAACCGTCTCATCGAGACGGTTCAAATGAGTGGTCGCAACATATACTTTCATAGAGAAATAAAAAAAAAATATTTAAAAAAAAATGCATACCCCTAAAGGTGTATTCCTCATGGTATGGGTTAAGTAGGAAAAAGTAAGTCAAGTAGTAGCCGATTATTGTAGTTCAATGTGCCGCGGACGGACGGACGTACGGACGGACGGACGGGCCGGACGGACAATTGCATATTAGAATGCTCTCCAAATAAATTTACTGTAGCTTTTGAAATTGCGGGTGATGGAGGGGTGTTGTTCTTATTTCATAAGATGAATTAGACCGCGGCTTTAAATGCAGGGATCTAATGTTGTGGTGCATTATATGCGGATTTGGAGCAACATTTTATATCCGGTTTTTATACTGGTTCGCAAAATACTGACCCATTTACATAGTGTAAAGTTTATTTTGCCTTTAAGTATATATAACAGGCCCGTACGCAGGAATTAATTTAGGGGGGTGCGTTATCGACGGCGCGAAGGGCTAAACATTGTTGTTTTGCACATTCATGGACATACCTCGGCAGATTAACAATTTCACCCCTAAATAACTGGAATGGATTTTGATATGTTAATTTTGCAACCCATTCCAATCATCACAAAATGATTTTCAGACCAGTTCATTTATGAACATGAGGTGTTTTTGTTCTCAAAATTATGAAAATTACTTGCAAAAAGTGCAGATCCTGATGAGACGACTCGTCACGAGCCGGCTCATTTGGATCTACACTTTTTGCCAATACCACTATACAGGCATGTGGTGTTGAACGGGTTAATGGGGGTGCGTACGCACCCGTCGCACCCCCTCTGCGTACGGGCCTGTATAAAACATTTGCATTGCACTTGACGGGTGTAGACATGATCCTGTACAAGTTAATATAGACATAATGTAGGTGGCGTTATTTCTCACGCCGAGTGATTCGTCTCAGCAGTTAGGTGGCGTTTTGTCCATGCAGAGTATTTCGTCCCAGCAGTAGATGGCGTATTGTCCCAGGCCGAGAAAATTCGTCCAAGCTGTGGGTGGCGCTTTGTCCCAGGCCGAGTGATTCGTCCCAGCTGTTGGTGGCGTTTTATCCCAGGCCGAGTGATTCGTCCTTCCACGACTTCGGATCACACTACTAACCCGCGACTACGCTGATCTCTAACGTACAGTTGTAGCAAGTGTTGTGTTTATATGACCTGAGTGAATAAAGAAAACTATTAATGCTTGATTAGCTGTTTAAATGTTGCCGGCTGAGAAAAGCGACCTCGCGACGTTTGCGGCCAACGTAGCCCAAGATCAGACTGCGCATGCATTCGCGCAGTCTGATCTTGGCCTACGCTGGTCGCCATGTGACGGGACTCACAGAAGCAGATTGACAAAGACACACCTATTAAACTATACCATTACTGAGTGAATGTACAAGAGGAACAATAATAATACTTCCCGGCAATTGCTGCAGATATCGTTAGAACCGTTTCTCAGCCGCCGGCCTGTATGTCGTTTGTTACAATTTACTACACTACTTCTAAGAAAATCAGAAACCCAGGGACCCAGAAACCCAGAGAATTCCCCCGATTCGTCCCCCTGTGTCACCAATCAACAATAATAAACTGGCAATTTGCCCGGACAGCTACGCAGTTCGGGTTTCCCGAGGTCCCAGCAAGTGAAGTAGTATATAGGGAGTCAAAATGATACCACCTAACGGTGGTATCATTTCTCCACCCTATATACTACTCCACCACCCCCCGAAAAATCAAAAATTGGTTAACGAGGAAATTGTCTCCCACCAACCACAAAAATCCAAAATGTGTGTCATAAATACATCATGTTGTTTTCACGTCCAATTGAACAGATAAATTTAATAGGTTATAATAAAATATTATAACAAAATGAATAATAAAATACACAACGAATTGGACGTTTGTAATGACTTGGATGAAGCATTTTACGCTGTTGTTTCTACAGTATTAAAACACGGTAAAATGACAATACTATGTGGTATCGAATACATGAAATATCAGCGTAATTTATTACGCTGCGATAAAAACGTTGCATTTACAATATTAAACCGGCAATTATGTCGCCGGTATAAGTATCAAATTTATGTAATGAAGCGACTAAATAGGATCGGAGAAACACTACCGAAACATTATCAAACTAATTTTATAAAACAGTTTAAAATCAAAGATTCGTTTACGGATATGCGTTTCTACGATATCACTTTTAACGAAGAAATTGGAAAATTATTAGAAGAAATTGAAAATTATTGAACAGAAAAAAAAAAACTATTAGAGAAAATGGATAATACAATACAATTGGAATTGAAAGTTTTTAATAACTGTGTTGAAGAAATTTATGAAGAATACGGGGGTTATAATCCTATATATAAATTCTATAAAATGAGAACACTAGGCGATATCGAATACATGAAATACCAGCGTAATTTATTACGCTCCGATAAAAACGTTGCATTTACAATATTATACCGGCAATTATGTCAACTATACAATAGGCAAATACAAACATTAAGATGGATAATGCGTATCGGATATGAAATTAAGGTGTATTATATAAAATTGTTAAAACCCAACGATTCGTTTACGAATATACATTTCTACGATATCGCTTATAAAGATATTAATAATTTGTAAAAAAAAATAACAAAAGCCTCCACTCGTGCACAACACCCCCAGCGACTGGGCAGATTTCTAGCCGGCACCCAGCCACTGGGGTGTTGGACCTTTCTTAAGACCCACGCATCTGTTGGCTCACAGTCTGGTTTTTACGGGTCGCCTTGAACCCCATTGCCAATTCCTCTAATTAAGAGAAACCAGCGAAGTAAGGAGAGCCTATGTGTGAATTTGGTTTCCGAAATTGTAAAGCTCTTAGGCAAAAATCTGTTAGGCCGGCACCTTTGAGCTACACAATTACATCTCCAAATACACACATATGGATAGACTGCTACCATTAAACAGACGAGACGGACGTCATACCGGATCAACAACATAGCACACACGAGATGAGACCAATTGTTGTAAGGTCAACAAACATATATATACTCATCAGTTTCCTATACAACATACAAATGGTGTGCATATTATAATTATTTATTAATACCTATTGGCGAAAGAAAACATGTGATGGTTCGTTATTTTGTTAATTTTATAATTAATTATATATATAATTTAAATTTAAAGCTGAACACCCCCTATTATTACATAGTAATTAATTTATGTTGTAACGACAATGTTTCAATTACACGGGTTATGGCCCATGCGTAAATTGATAGCCGAGGTAAACAGAGCCGAGTGTATAAATTACACGGGTTATGGCCCATACGTAAATTGATAACCAAGGTAAACAGAGCCGAGTGTATCAATTACACAGACGGTGTGTACAGTGTAATCCTCGACTGAATTTGTAATTCTCAGTGAAAAACACATGTTGTATAGGTATGTAAATTTGTTTACTGCACCAATATAATTTTGAAAAAATTAGGAAAATTATAAAATTAAGAATTTTTTTTTTTTTTTTTTTTTTTATATTATTATTTTTTTTTTTTTTTTTTTTTTTTTTATTATTTTTTTTATTTTTTTTTTTTTTTTTTTTTTTTTTTTTTTTTAATTATTTTATAATGGTGCTGTAACATTTCCTCCGACTTTATTTCCAAGTTTTACCCTAAATTTATCCCAATCAGTACACTCAATTTTGGGCATGGTGGCGCGCGCCTTGATCCTTATATCATTTTTTAATTCTTCATATCTCCCCATTTCTTCCACCACGGATTCAAACTCTAAATTTGATATTTTCTTATCGGCCAACGCTTTGGACACCATAACGTCGATGCTATTTTTCTTAGACCTAGCGAGAACGGATATTCTATCATGTTTTCTACTTTTTTTTCTCGAGTTTTCCACCCGCCGCCCTAATTACCATACAAAGTGTTCCAGATAAAACGGTAATTCCACTCAAAACCCCTGCAAGTGGAATCATTACAATTGTAGATAGCGTTGCAGCAGTCCCCGCCCCACACAACACAGAAACACTTGCCAGAACCGTACTAGATGCTTCAGCTATGTTGCCGCGCGCTTATATTTGTTAGCGTGTCTTTTCTATTTGCACATTCTCTAACTAAAATATCCTGCATAGCGACGATATTATTCAACCTAAAATCTGAACTTCTTTCGTTAATTGGATATAGTGTTGGGGGAGTGGTATTGACAATTGGATACAGTGTTGGTGGAGTGGTATTGAGAGTTGGATATGGTGATTCGTTCATAGTTAAATTTATTTCTTTAATATATTAGTATTTACACAATAAGTTCAATTAACAATGAGACAATAGTGGAAGAACTCCCTGGGTCACCGATTTTCGTAACAAAGTTAATAACACTACCTTGGGAAAGTCTAATTCGATCATCACCGGAGAACGAAACCACCGTCGAACTATCTCCAGAGATTTTAGTGACTCCAATCCCCCGTTCTTTCCCATCTACTACAATATTTATCGCGACCGCGCCCACAGGTTTACCACTACCATTAACCGAGCAGACCGCCATTTGGACAACTTCACCTACAGCTGTCATAGTGTATCCCCCATATGTATTACTCGCTTTGGCACCGAACGAATATTCATAGTGCCCCTCAACCAATGGGCCCCGCTTCTCAGCCCAAACTGTTATGACACGTTTTGGTGTTTTCATTGTTTTCACTATTCCGGCAAGAGCATTGTTTGCGTTATATGCCTCAGTACGAATCTCATAAGAGGCCTCCTCAAGAGCTTTGGTCGCGGCTATACGATCATGTTTCAGTTTATATCGGTTATCTTTTCATCTAGTTCAGTAAGTGTCGCTTCTCTGTTGATAGAGTCCTCTGAGCGCAACACCTCATAAGCCTTCGTAAGGTCCGCCTGGTGGCCTTCTAAGGCTTTATCAATACCCGACCGGGCCTCTTTTTGAAATTCGGTTATTTTTTCATCTAGTTCAGTAAGTGTCGCTTCTCTGTTGATAGAGTCCTCTAAGAGCAACACCCTATAAGCTTCCGTAATATCCGCCTGGTGGTCTTCTAGGGCTTTCTCAATACCCGTTCGGACTCCATCAAGATCAAACCGGGTCTCTTTTTTAAATTCGGTTATTTTTTCATATATGTCAGTAAGTGCCGCTTCTCTGTTGAGAGAGTCCTCTG